>LR990239.1:11221432-12442865 GCA_905147385.1 Limenitis camilla | reverse complement strand
ATATATATATATATATATTCTATCTGAAGAGGAAAGAATTGTTTATTTGTTGCGGATAGTCTCGAAAACTACTGAACCAATTTTGAAAATTCTTTCAGCTATTGAAAGGTACATCCTTTCCGGGTGTGGTGTTGCCACAAATATTCTAATTGAAAAGATATGGTTTTTAAGTGCCATAACGAGGCCATTTTGTACAGTGAAGGTTTTCTCTGGCACTAAAATTTCGATTTTAATAATTCTTTTACCGGTAGAAATCTACCGCTATGTAAAAGTGATAGAGTGAAGTGTTGCCATAGATATCAAAATCAAAACGATGGGACCAATAAAATGCTGGCAGAAGTTACAATTATATGGCCTTTTTGAATAAATTTAAAAAAGTAATCTTAGAAACTGCTAATCTGATTTTCAAAGTTCTGCCCTCGATAGTTGAATAGACGCATCTAAAAAAAGGTAAAATGGAGAAAAAAATGTTTGAATGTCAAATTCGGTAATTTCTTCTTCTTCTCTAAAAGAAAAAAAAATGAAAATGAATTATGTACTGAATGATGGCTGAAGTATTCATCTTTGATTTCTATTAATTAAAAATAACACTTTACATTTAATTTAATTAGTTATTTCATAAAATCCTTTTCATCTTAGCAAACAAAATCGAGTAAAATATTTTACGCTTAATTGAAAGGGCGCAAATAACCATTTGCGTTACCAAGATAAGGCGCATATGGTTATATTCGACTTTTTATTTAAGCATCTATTTTTACCCGGGACGGGTTAGATTACTATTCCACTCTGCCCCTGGTGAGCATCTCGTAAGAGCCGAATTACCCAGCACCCCCTTGGTGGTAGGGGATCTGTTCTCTGACTGGCTAGCGACTACCAGCATGCGAATCCGACCGCCAAGTGTCATAGACGTGTTCCAGTCCAGCCGCATGCCATTAATGCTGCTGATCTAGTGAACTCTGGGCTCTTGCTCATGGTCCGCTGAAACCGCAGCATTGTTTTCTTCACTCTCCCTCCGTATTCTATTCGATGTCCATGGGCGATGGTGGCCACTTACCATCTCCTCGTTTGCACCTTATCTACCATGAAAATTAAAAATATAGTATACTAATAGAATATCATTCCGAAGTTAAAAAGTATTTAATTATTTACAAGCTTTACTAATTCCGTTACAACTATGATACAACAATAAAAGTTTGCTATAATTTAAATGATGCACTATTTATAAGTAAGGTTTTTTCTAGAATTTCCAAAGACGTATATGTATCATATGCGCTCGAAAAAAACTTGATGTAGGAGATTTAAAGGGCACTAGTGACAGCTAAACACACGGCAGCGTATCAGCCTAGTTCAAAACTGGCTAGATAGCGCCAAGTGTAATATTACACGAACCATTTGGTGCCACTTTTGACCCTTCTATAACTCAAAACCTCTTTAACGTAAACACATAAAACTTCGTGTGTTTAGTTATATCCATAAGGACACCTAGAAGCCCAAATTTCATGGAGCTAGCTCAAACAGTTATAAAGATATGAAGGTCCAAAAGTAAATTTTAGCACTGACTGACTGATATATAGTAGCTAAACCTAACCTACTTCCAGGTGACTTAAAAGGATGAAATTTGGAATTTAGCTCCGTAATTGTGTGTAAGCGTAGGAAAAAATCTAAAAATAAAGAAAAGTTAAAAAATAGGGGGGGCTCCTATACAGAGTCTGTTACGCGTATAGCGTTGTCTCACTCGCTCAGTTGTAGTTCCTGTGAGAAAACGCTATACTGACGTCACGCTCTGACGAATGGTACAAAATTATAAGTGGTACAAAATTATAGGTGGTTAAAAACTAGCGGGTCGATTGGTTTATACCTGCATGGTAGTGATTTTATAGTCCACGACTCACTAAAATAACAAAGAACAGTGCCCACGGTTCACTTCTCTGATTTCTTTTGAAAATAAGAAATAATATTTTTAGGTATAAATTTGTTAGTTCGGAATCTTTGTACCTTAAAAAATGTCCAATGTGTATGCATACCAAGGTCAAAACAATAGCTATGTCTTATTGTTACCGATGTATGTATGTATTGACTCGCTCGCGCCTTGCACTTGTACGCGGGGACTAGCATGGCTCGCGTTCGGGTTACTTTTATTGTTACGTTCCATTTCGTTAGGAACGCTGACGTTCATTTTCGGTAATACTAATTAAACATAGAAAGAGATGAATATTATGCTTAAGTCTTAAGAACATTAATATTATGTTTTTTTTATATTAATTTAATATACTTCTCAATTTACTTCTCCGAAATGACAAATGACAATTTTTATAAATCAAAAATTATTTATAACCATATTACAAAAACTGTTTTACAAAAAAGTTAATCTGCGCGATAATAAGTGAATCCTCAATGAGCGGAGTCCGGACATATCAACTCGCAGGAATCATTTATAGAACTAACTGTGTAAAATGTTAACCTAATTATAGTGTATTTATTTTTAAGTTGAATCAAAGACTTATTATATTTTTTCATAGATATATTTTTATATTCTAATTTTATGTTATCCATTGTGATTGTTTCTGTGTTAAATCAAATAAAAATATTGATAAGGAGAACATAATTTAGTAAAAATTAAGTTGGGATTATGAAATCGGTGTCGTGGGGCACCGGATAGGAACGAAGTTATTATAAAACCCTTATTATAAAAATATTAATTTTAAGTTCTTTCAACGTATAAAGAAAATAATTATTCGGGTATACATTTTTATTATGATTTTTTATTGATAAAAATATGAAATAGCAAAAGCACAAAGCCCAGGCGGTCACCTATCCAAGTACTGACCGCGCCCGGCGTTGCTTAACTTCGGTGATCGGACGAGAGCCGGTGTATTCTACGGGGTGTGGTATTCAAAGTGTCGTTACAACTTTTGCTCTTAATTTACTTAGACGGAAACGTCTAACCCCCTTTCGCAACGAGTGATAAGGAACTTCGTTCCAAAACTTAAATTTTATCATAACATATTTTTATATTTTACTTACTTACATGTATGAGGTTAATGGATAAGAGGTTGTGATATGTTTAGAATGATTTTTAGTATTGTACTTTAATAACGGCATTTATGAGTTATTTAATATTACTTAGCTCATTTGTTTGTAGCTGTTTTAGGTTAGTTTGTTAAGCATAAACAGGAAGCGTATTAAAAAGGTAGCAGATAATAATGAATGGGTAATGTGCACTGTTAACAGAATGTAGACAATAGCATAAAAGAGAAAACCATGCAGCGGAAACGCATGAAAAAACATTAAATCTCAATACTTGGCAAGTTTTCTTTACAAAAAGTCATCATATCCCACCAAAAACATAAATGTAAAAAAGAAGAGCCTAGTTCAATATAAAACATTATGCTTGGCTGTAGGTTTCGCCGCAAAAAGAATGGAGATCTAAATGAGTGCCTAGTTCTATGCAAAATCCGAATATGTTTTTATAGGAACAACAAAACATTATTTTTAAATAACAGCGATTGTTAAAGGTATCCAATAAAGCAAAGAAATAGAGTTTAATTCTTGTTCATAATGTTATTTTTATATATAGGATATGATGACTTTCCTTCTTAGTGTGATTTTAGTAACTAGTATCGAAGACATGCGTCTTCTACTAGGGTGTATGTATTGACGATAAGAATAAAATTTGTATAAACACAAGCGCCAGTTAATTGTGAGTAAAGCTCAACTGGCGGCGCCGCCGGCGCGAGCGTCTTTCTTGCCCCTTTCCCTTCAGTCCCTTACGTGGTCGGCACATAATATGTTCAACTTTTTATCGTACATTTTCAAAAGATGTTATTCATAAGAATATTATTCTAAATAATATAAATTTAAATGTAATTATGTATTATATTGTTAATTGAATTACGCGTTACCAATAAAATGTCTTTTTGTAATTCTTAGTTTTAATGTATATATGGCCATCATAATCAGGAGATTATCCACAATTTTAAAAATTAAATAAAAAAACATATTCAGTCTATGTTTGTACTAAAAATATTTTATTTTGTTTACTTTTTGAACGTGCTTTTGAGGAATTAAAGAAAATAAAATGAAAAACGTTTAAATTTAATTTCTTACTAATATTATAAATATGTGGATGTTTATTACTTAATTACACAAAAACGGCTAAACGATTTCGATGAAATTTTTTTTTTGATGGTTTACCTGGATTAACAAACGGACTGCTAGTTATAATTATGTTTGAAAATTGAATATTTTTTGTTAAATCTAATTAAATGCACCGGTTAAATTGTACCGTGCGAAGTCCGAGTAGGTCAGCTAGTTAACAATATTTTTTTAGAGAAATCCTCAGCTGGATATACCTACGAGCCTCACAACCAATAGGCTGATATTTCAAAAAATACAGAAAAAACGGATTTTAAGTGTTATTAAATATTCATTTATATTGATTTGTTTAATAACTGTGATAATTTTCAATAAAACATGTTGATACATTTTTTTTCTTTATTAAGAACTAGAGACAATTACGAGAATAACAACGATAGCTTAAGAAACTTGGAAAACTTAGCGGATATAAATAATATACAATTCAAATAATTATTAATTAAATATATATTGTATTAATATACAATTCAATTATCATTAAAATAAAAAATACAGCACATAAATACATAACAACCTACCTATACAAAAATATTGAGATCAATTGTAAACTTATCTATACTAATATTATAAAGAAGTAAGATTTGTATTTTTGTATTTTTGTATTTTTGTATTTTTGTATTTTTGTATTTTTGTATTTTTGTATTTTTGTAGTTTTGTATTTTTGTATTTTTGTATTTTTGTATTTTTGTATTTTTGTATTTTTGTATTTTTGTATTTTTGTATTTTTGTATTTTTGTATTTTTGTATTTTTGTATTTTTGTATTTTTGTATTTTTGTATTTTTGTATTTTTGTATTTTTGTATTTTTGTATTTTTGTATTTTTGTATTTTTGTATTTTTGTATTTTTGTATTTTTGTATTTTTGTATTTTTGTATTTTTGTATTTTTGTATTTTTGTATTTTTGTATTTTTGTATTTTTGTATTTTTGTATTTTTGTATTTTTGTATTTTTGTATTTTTGTATTTTTGTATTTTTGTATTTTTGTATTTTTGTATTTTTGTATTTTTGTATTTTTGTATTTTTGTATTTTTGTATTTTTGTATTTTTGTATTTTTGTATTTTTGTATTTTTGTATTTTTGTATTTTTGTATTTTTGTATTTTTGTATTTTTGTATTTTTGTATTTTTGTATTTTTGTATTTTTGTATTTTTGTATTTTTGTATTTTTGTATGTAACGAATAAACATAAAAACTACTGGACCGATTTCAAAAATTCTTTCACCATTAGAAAGCTACATTATCCCTGAGTAACATAGGCTATATTTGTTACAAGAAAAAATTAGAGATCCTTAGGAAATCTCACGGAAACCAACCCAAGGTGCCAAAAAATTTGCCATAAAATATCTTTCATCGCATGCGCTGCAAAAAGTATTGATGATAGAACAAAAAAATGTTCTACAATATTATAGAACGTATCAATATCTACAAAAAAGTCCGCGAGACCATATGTCCAACTATTATAGTTACGTCACTATAACTACTTTTTTACATTTTAAAAGTTGATAAAAATGCCTATCAAAATCAGACCATGTTTTCTATAACTTTGTATTAATCCTTATCCAAATAAATTATTTCGTATTCAAGACTATTTCAATACCTGTTAATTACTTTTTGAATTATTAAAATCGGACTTTCCATTCAAAAGATATTACGAAATTAAAAATATCAATATAAACAAAAAATACACGACGACGCGACGGGCCAGTATAGCGACGCAGCGCAGCGAGTAACGCGGCAAGAGAGGGGGCACCGAAATGCGGGAGGGCCAATATATTTAAAAAAATAATATTTCACCCGCGCGAAGCCGGGATGGGCCGCTAGTTTATTATACTTATAAAATATCTCTAAAAATGAATCAGTCATTTTGACTATATTTAAAGACGGCGCCTTAATATATGCTATTCCCAAATTGCTTCTTTAGTAAATGAGTATCTGAAAATAATAATAATACTGTAGTCTAAAAATTCAGGTAAGATTTTAAAACATAATTTGTACCAAGTACAACATAATACTGCTTAGTCTTACACGTGGGGTTAAACTTTTTAAAAAATTCGCAGTCCAGGGAAAAGCTGTTAAGCAAGTACAAAACTAATATTAGGTAATGGAACTATTCATTGAAGGTAGTAGAAAAAATGTTTAACTGTTAAAATTGCATAGTTATCAACTAATAAGAATTTGTAGTTATTATATAATGATAACGTACCATCGTTGTTTATTCTTTACTTTCCTTTAATCTATTTTCGGTGTTTACTTTTTCTTTTGGGTTTCCAACTGCAGAACATCTCCACGCTTAGGTGTAACGAATACATTTCTCTCTTGTGCAGTAGTAGTTTTTGCGTGAAAGAGTAACAAACATACATCCAGACATCCAGACATTCATACATTCTTAAAAACTTTCGCGTTTATAATATTAGTAGGATAGTTGTATCGAAGTAGAAGTATTCTTATACAATTTTTTAATATATTGTGGCAAGTCGCTTCTCGTCACAAAATGCATGCATAAACATGCATGCAAAACGAAGCAAACATCAGGTGATGTTTGACGTCACAATCAGCCGATGCACTTTAGCCCCGCCTACTTGTAATGGCGCGCGCGCAGTCTTTTTTTTTAGGAGCTCGGTCATCTGTGATTGGCCCGTGCTGCACAATTGCAGCATGTTGCATGTTTAAGCGCTTGTGTTCTGTCTCCCATACGCAATATACGCATTACTGTTCTCTCTGCGTTTTCTTATACCAACCGCTACACTGGTGACCACCTGGGGAGTCCTGCCGCGTAGGAGTCAAATCACCTCCATTCAATCCCGATGACCCGGAGCTGTGGTTCGCGCAACTAGAGGGACAGTTCCTGCTATCCTATCCTCGCGCAACTGGAGCCGCATCGTGCAGCACTATTATGTAAAGCGCAAAGATTTGTTTGTTGCATATAGGCTCCAAAACTACTGAACTAATTTTGACAAATTTTCAATTATAGAAAAGTACATCCTTTCCGGGTAACATAGGGTGTAGTGTTACCATAAATATTATAATTAAAAAGATATGGCCATTTAAGTGCCATAACGAGGCCATTTTGTACAGTGTAGGTTTTCTCTGGCACTAAAATTCCGATTGTAATAATTCTTTTACCTTTAGAAATATATAAGACAAAATGGGATTTAAAAAAGCTTATTTCTAAAGGTTTAGTTTCTCCTGATATATTTTGTGATTATTATAATATTTTTTATATTTTTTAAATGAAAGTTCTTAAAGTTCTTAAAGGTTTAATTTAAGAGTCTTTACATATTGTTAATATAAGTTTTCATTCGTTTGCTATATAACATAATAATTGTCGTGGAACTAAAATAATTTATGTATCTTAAAGGCAACAGTATTTTATTATAAACTAGTCGACCCGTCCGGCTTCGCCCGGGTGCAATTTAACACGTGTATTTAGCCGCAACCGCTATGTCCCTGCATTTTGAATCTGTTATATCTTCAAAAATATTCGTTTACATTTAATGCCGTAAAGGGCCATATTGATCTATATTAAATGCACAATATATTTAAGGTACCTAATTGGATAAGGATTAATGCTGTATTGTTTAAAATCGCTTCGTAAATAAACCATTATTTTTTGTAAAAAGTAAAGGATATTAATGGTTAAGGTGGGTTATCCCTAAGAGGTAGACATATACCATCGCGGACTTTTTTGTAGTCTTTTTTAAAGTGTACAATACTGTAGTATATTATTTTGATCTATCTCGTAGGGTACAGCCAGCGTTTGCAATGTAAGCGCAAAAAAATGTGTTTATTTACGAAATCACATTAGAAACCTTTACAATTATCAGTGTTTCTCTACTATATTATATATGTATAAACCTTCCTCTTGAATCACTCTATCTATTTAAAAAAACCGCAACAAAATCCGTTGCGTAGTTTTAAAGATTTAAGAATACATAGGGATAGGAAAAATGTCAATACGTGTTTTATTACTGAAAAATGTAATGATTAATTTTTATAATTTTATAAAATAACGAAACAGTTAAGAATGTGATGAAAGAATACGTTTGAATGAAAATAAACCGAAATATAGCTTATTAAAGTCACACGACTAAATTAGACTTTTATTAATTTACTGTATTATCTCGTGTTATGCCAGAAGATATTCAAAAAAATCACCTACATTTTAAACGTAAATTGAAATAAGTGTGAACTTTTTTTTCAAACTCATATTTTACTAATTTATTAATATTTAATTTCGTTCCTTTTAATTTTCACTCAATCCTCACATCCTCACACATCCTCACGAACATATTTAAAATACCTAACCATTTATTATTTATAATTAAATAAAGATGATGTGACAAAAGTGCAAAATTTTAAACGCTCATTCCCAAAAAACGTTATTTTGTATTACTTCTTTGTTTTAAATAAGCGTGCGATATATATTTTTTAATTCAAAGAATATTTCCATTTTAGTGCTACTGATCCAATTTAAATTTTTTTTCACTAATAGAACGCTACACTATTCTTAGATGACATAATATGTGATGTTGCAATAATATTTTTTTTAATTAGTTGAATATTCCCATTTTGATGCTACAGATTTGATTTTAAAAATTCTTTCACTCAAGAAATCTTTACTCTATACTATTCCCGTCTTTCTTTCTCTTTTATACTTTCATTTTTTTCTTCCTCTCTCTCTTTTTCTCTCTTTCATCGTTATCCCTGTTCATTATCACTGAATCATTCACATCATCAATCATCACTAAATAGTCCGATAGCTTGTGGAGATTCATAAAAAGCTGGACTGTTATACTATGTATGTATTTATGAAAAGTATAAAATTTGTATAAACACAAGCGCCAGTCAATTGTAAAATCGTAAAAATTGAAAATCGTAAAGCTCAACTGGCCGCCGCCGCCCGCCGGCGCGCGCGTCCCTATTGTCCCTTTCCCTTCAGCCCCCTAAGTAATTAGCACATATATAACTCAAAGCGCTCTCACTCTCTTTTCTCTATATGTTTCTCTTTCATTTTTATCTATGTGTAGATGTCGATTGTCGTGTGCGTTGGAGATACTAACAACACTGGTAGTTTGGTTAAAACTGTGTTTATTCACTTCACATATAAAAGTTTGTTCCAACAAATATTATACATGGAAATAATGTATTAACTTTACTATACAATAAACATAGGCGTTCTCCGGTCAATGTGTCAATCCTTACTGTTCCTTTTGGCGGGCTGTCAAAATGAATACACAACTCTGATGTTACACGACATCCGAGAATAACTAAACCTTATTGCGCAAAAGTCATCCTTATTTAAAAACTAAATTATTTTGATTGAGCGTAGGGTTTTGGAATACCTGACTTTGCATGATGACAATTATTTTTTTAAGAATTCCAATGAAAAATAACTGATATTTAAATTTCACAACAAAAGTTAGGTACTCTTTTACAGAGTTTCAAAGGTAAACATAAAATCAAAATATGCCTATCTACTATTTTGATAATTTCGTCAATTTTGAAACCATGAATTGGA
Source organism: Limenitis camilla (assembly GCA_905147385.1). Taxonomy (NCBI): domain Eukaryota; kingdom Metazoa; phylum Arthropoda; class Insecta; order Lepidoptera; family Nymphalidae; genus Limenitis; species Limenitis camilla. The sequence goes on along the minus strand of LR990239.1, from coordinate 12,433,193 downwards.
TTAACGGGTTTATTATTTGTTTAGCTTAGCTTTATTATTTTCCGTTTTTTTACCATTTAAATTTAACACTAATTTAAGTGAGTCACAGACTACAATCATAACCGTAGACTAAAATCAAACAACAATATGAGTAAAGATTTCTGAAATAATATTTTAAAATCAACATTTAATTACTATTCGATTAAAATTCTTGTAAGTTATTATAATATCTCTGTATATTTATCATCTTTGTCTTCTCACTATTCATCTAATTGTAATGAAATTTTGACTACTGGAATTTATTCTTTTTATAATTTATTTATGTACCAAATACATTCTATATAGACGTAGTAAAGATACCCATGGAAAACCATTTGAACTTCCTCGTGAATCATTACATTATATAAATAAATAAAATATTTTAAAACAAAATTTCATAATCAATGTTGATGTAAAAAAGTGAAGTGAGTTTAACTTAATTTGTAAAATTATTAAAAGTGTGGAAATTGTTAACAGTAGTAATGAAGAAGTTTATCGTAATATTTTGTGTGGTGTGTGTGGGTATGGTGCTGCAGACGAGTATGTGCATACGACGTGTGTAGGACTGTTGGAAGTACACACACACAATACAAATTGAAGATATAGCTCAAGTGCAAGATTGTGCTTCGTTGATTAGGAATAAGCGAGAAGACAATGGTAACTATGCAATAGGATAGATACGTATATGAAGGGTAGATGAAGGCCATCGAAATCAGTAAGCTATCCACAAATTTAAAAATTATATAAAAAAAACATATTCAGTCTATGTTTATACTCAGAATAATTTATTTTGTTTACCTTTTTAAAATACTTTTGCTTTTGATGAAAATAAAATTAAAAAAACTTTTAAATTTGTACGTTGTGGTGGGTGTGTGGTGTGAAGTGGGTTCAATAAAGAATAATAATGATAACATTATCTAACAAATATTACAAATCTTACTATTATTATAAATATGTAGATGTTTGTTACTTAATCACACATAAACGGCTGAACGTATTTCTATGAAATTTGGCAGACAAATACCTTATAATCTGAATTAACAAACGGGCTGCGGGATGATACTAAAATGTTAATTGAACGCCTGAACACTTTATATAACAATTTTTTCAAAATTATTGTTTTTTGTTAAATCTAAGTAGATACATCGGTTAAAATGCATGTCCGAGTAGGTCAGCTAGTTAACAATATTTTTTTAGAGAAATAAGCTGCTATTTTTAAAAAAATATTGAAAAACCGGACTTTTAAGTATTATTTAATTTTCATTTATGTTGATGACTGTAATTTATATTATATGTGATAATATGTAATAATTCGCAATAAAACATGTTTATACAATTCTTTCTTTATTAGCAAGTAGACAATTACGAAAAGTACTTGTGAATTGTGGGAAACTTAGAGGATAAAAATATATTATAATTAAAATCATTATAAATTAAATATATATTATATTAGTAAATAATTCAATTATCATTAAAATAAAAAATAAAGTCATTTTTAATCTTTTCTCCTAAACGTTATACATTGTGAAAAACCAGATAATTGTTAAAAATTATATATTAAGAAATAATAAACAATATCAATCACAAATTTACATTTAATATCACATTTTTGTTACAACAAATTAACTATCCAAAAATATTTAGACCAACTGTAATCTTATTATACTTATAAAAATCTTTAAATATTAATCAGTCATTTTGACTATAATAAAATTGGCACCTTATTATATACTATTCTCAAATCGCTACCTTTGGTAAATGAGTATCTGAAAATAATAACAATACTGTAAGTCAGGATAATTTATGTCTAAAAATTCAGGTAAGATTTTAAAACATTATAATTTGTACCAAGTACCTACAACATAATACTGCTTAGGGGTACCAGTGGGGTGAAACTTTTAAAAAAATTCGCAGTCCAGGGAAAAACTGTTAAGCAAGTCTAAAACTAATATTAGGTAATGGAACTATTCATTGAAGGTAGTAGAAAAAATGTTTAACTGTTAAAATTGCATAGTTTTCAACTAATAAGAATTTGTAGTTATTATATAATGATAACGTACCATCGTTGTTTATTCTTTAATTTCCTTTCATCTATTTTCGGTGTTTATTTTTTCTATTGGGTTTCCAACTACAGAACATCTTCACGCTTAGTTGCAACGAATACATTTCTCTGTTGTGCTTGTGGCTTTTCTTCTTTCTGGCAGCCATCTTACAGTCGACGTAAAACTCGAGCAATCTCGGGATACTCAATACTACGAGAAACTTCATTGTGATTTTTATTAATTAGATAAATAATGTAGGTACTGTATTATGATTATTGTAATAAAATCAGATGCGGTGGCCGCTCAGCAGGAGGAGCTTTTCAGGACTGATAGAGTTAGTCTCGTGCTGAATCTTTATATACCACAGCGCGACCGCCGTAGGTCTTGGTATCGAAAGATAACAATGGTATCGTTGTCACTACCGCAATTGGTCAATTGAGTCAGCCGATTGGCGTTTGACTCGATCGACCAATAGCAGCTTTGCTGATGCTTTAGAACATTAGAACATTACTAACATATTACAAACTGCAACTGCACTCAACTCGTGCGCATCCTATACCTACGTCTAACTTTAGACTGCTATTATTTTTTTTACATTGAAGTTTTGATTTGATTTAGATTTTGTTATAGTTATGTAGAATTAAAAGTACAGTAATTTTTGAGCTATACTATATTACTTGTAATAGACTAAATTTTTCTCCTTTCAGTGGGAGGTATGAAGTACAATAAAATCACTATGTCCCTGCTATATTTTATTTGCAAGATGTTAGGCCATTTAGTATAATAGAAGGAGAAGGTTTTATAAAACTTATGAAGAAGAAGAAGAAGAAGTTGCTCCATTTTATAAAGTGATATCGGCTACTTTTATTAAAAAAATACTGATTGAAAAATATGAAATAATGGCTTTTTAAAGAGAAACTAATGAACGCAATTGATTTGTGTCTCACTATTGACATATGGACTGAAACAATGGCGGAAAAAAGTTTCATGGGTTTAACTGTACATTTTTTTGAGGCGACTAATATATATAATCGAAATATTGGAGTAACAGAGTTACGTTCGAATCATACTGCCAGTTACATAGCAGATAGACTTCAGTTCATTTTAAACAATTGGAACATTTCTGTACCCAAAATCAGATGCATGGTTTCAGACAGTGGTGCTAATATAGTGGCAGGAGTTAAATTAATTGTTGGCGATAGTAATCATTTACCATGTTTCGCTCACACAATTAATTTAGTCACAGAAGCAATACTTAGTGATGCAGAAATTAAAGAGTTAATTATTAAAGTGCGCAATATTGTAAAATTTATCAAAAATAGTGTGAACAATTTAGACAAGTTGCGTAAATTTCAAATTGAAAAAAGAATACAGAAGGATCAGTAAAGAAAATTATATTAGATGTCAGTACCAGATGGAATTCGGTATTCTATATGGTGGAAAGATTTTTAGAGATGATCAGAATTGTGACTCTAATTTTAATTGATAATGCTAATTCTCCAATTATGCCAAATTCTCAAGAAGTGGAAGTTTTGAAGCAATTAATTTTATAACTCAAACCAATCGAGTTTGTAACCAAAGTGTCTTCAGGAGAAAATTACATTACTGTTTCTTCTATTATTCCTATGTTAAATTGTTTGGTAACACAGATAAATGCAGAATGCTCTGATAATGATATAATCATTAATATAAAAGCAAAATTATTAAATGAATTAAGTAGAAGGTTCGGACAGATTGAATTTAACAAACATGTTGCTATAGCAACAATATTGGATCCATGCTTTAAATCACTACACTTTCAAAATGCTAGCGCCTGTGGTACTGCTGTACAAAAATTGAAAAATATTATCAAGGAACCTACTTCTGCCTCTGCTAGCAACAGCAGTGGTGAGTCTGACAATGAGGCGTCTGAAAAAAGGTACGACTTTTGGGAAATTCATAAACAGCTGGCTATGGGACAGAAAAAAAAGAAAAAAAACAAGGATGGTGATGAAATGTCACTATATTTATCAAGCCCTGTGTCTTCATTAAAAAGCAAACCTCTTGAAGAATGGGAGGAAATAAAAACAGTGTTTCCACTTTTGTATAAACAAGCAAGAAAGTTTTTAGTTGTAGTTGCCACCTCTGTTCCCTGTGAACGTTTATTTTCCAAAGCAGGGGCAATTATGACTAAAAATCGTAACAGACTTACAAGCAAACATTTGAACAAGTTGCTGTTCTTGAGTGGAGCTACACATGAAGAATTTTTTGGTTAAATTTAATAATTTGTGTCAATACATAATAAACAAAGCATTGATTAATAAACTACTTTTTTCATTTTGTTCTCCTGCCAGAGGGCGTCACCGATCAGGTTTATTAAATTGTTGCGGAGTTATAGTGAGTGAAGTGTGCTTTGATAAACCGTGAGTACTTTAATCTTTCATTGATTGTCAAGCTAAATTGGACCGAAGTGTGCTGTGATAAACCGTGAGTACTTTAATCTTTCATTGATTGTCAAGTTAAAATTGGACCTTATGTCAAAGAAAAATTAAACATTGAAGTTAAAGCTGAAAGTGTAGACTAATTATCATTGAAGAAAGTGAATGAAGTACTGACTTGGGATCTGTATCAAGATTGTTCTATGTCAAACACTTAGAAAATTTGTTGTATACATTAACTTAGTTTGTGTCAAGTTTTAAATTTAATCTCTAATGTTGATTTAGTTTAGTTTAACTTTGTTTGTTTTGAAAGTTTCTTGGATTATTTGCATATGATTTAGAACAGTTAATTTTATTTGATTTATTTTACTTATAATATTGATTGATTGATTTTGTTTATTTTTTATAAGCGCGTTGCTAAAGGTACGCCATGGAAGTATATGATAAACTTCAGGAAAATAATAAAGAACTGATTTCTAAAGGTAAAATTAACTTATGGAAATCACCTAAAGATCGTATAACTATTGCATACATTGAGACGCGATTGGAAGCTTTAGAAAATCAATGGCAATCTTTTTGTGACACGCATCGGCAAATAATCACGGAAATATCAAAGCAGGACTTAGAAAAATCTAGTTATTATACGAGTTCAATTTACGATGTAACTGAAACCCTATATTTTGAATACAAAACGGAATTAAAAGATGTTTTAAATAAATTACAAGGTAAAGTAAAATCATCATTAGAGTTTTCAAAATTGTCAAGTGTTGATGATGCATGTAAATATGGCGTTAAATAACCTGAGATTTCTATTCCAAAGTTTTCTGGTAAATACACAGAGTGGCCAAGTTTTGGAGATCTTTTTACATCATTAATACATAACAATGTAAAGTTAGACGATGTTCAAAAATTACATTATCTCAAAAGCCATTTGTCTGGTGAAGCGGAGCATCTTTTGAGGTACGTTCCTATTACTGCTAAAAAATTATATTGTTTGCTGGACTCAGTTAACTAGTCGTTACGATAATAAAAAATATTTGTCTAATAACATTCTTAGACGTTTTATGATAACGGGAAACACTCTGTATTTCTCTGGATCTGAAGACTCTAGCCATCATGGCGTTGGAATCCTACTACCTCCTAAAATTAACCAACATGTTCTCGGATATAACCCCATATCAGATAGAGTCATATCACTTAAACTCAGTACCAAGCCATGCACCCTCATCATTATCCAGGTTTATGCACCTACTTCGCTGGCTTTAGAAGAGGACACTGACAACTTCTATAGTGCACTTGAAATAACACTTGACAAAATACCAAGCCGTGAAATAACAATCATTATTAGTGATTGGAATGCGAAGGTAGGCAATACAAAAGAAGATGAGCATGTAAGGAAAATAGTTGGTAGATATGGACTCGGAGTTCGAAATGAAAGAGGTATGAAACTAATTGAATTCTGTATTGGTAGAAATTTAACCATACTAAGCACATGTTTCCAATACCACCCTCGTCGGCTATACACTTGGAAGTCACCAGGAGATAGATTTAGAAATCAGATCGACTACATTCTTATTGATTCTATATGGCGATCTTCTATCTCAAACACAAAGACCTATCCTGGAGCAGAGTGTGGTTCCGATCACAACCTTCTTGTGGCTCACTTTGCTCTTCGGCTCAAAGCACCGAAAAAACGAATACAGCCTATAAAGCAACTGAGAACCTCAGAGCGATTTTTATTCCACAGTACCTTAGAAAATAAATTTAAAAACAATCAGTCATCATCATCAATCCCAGTCTGATGTAAATTCACTTTGGGAATATTTTAAAACACGTATCACAGAGACGCTTACTGATATCTCGAAGTCAAGAAAGCCAGAACCTAGAAAACAACAATGGCTAAACAAAGTAACCTAGGACTTGATATATAGGAGGAAGGTAATAAAAGTTAGAGGACTGCAGAATCCAAAAGTGATGGAAGACTACGCTAGCATATGTAAGGATATCATTAAAAGCTGTCGAGAAGACAAGGATAAATTCATACATGGCATATGTAGTGAAATCGAACTTCACTCTAAAAGATTCGAGACTTCAGACCTGTTCAAGAAAGTCAGACTCCTATCTAAACAGTTTAAACCGCGAACGTGGGTCATAGAGGATTCTGAAGGTAATCTCTTAAACGAGCTTGATGCTATATCTGAAAGATGGCGTGGTTATTGCGAGGACCTATATAAAAACTCCAACGAAACAGGACCTTCCGAAGTGAATTACGTCAACATGGAACTGGAGCCTTGTATATTACGGTCGGAAATAATTATAGCTTTAAAATCTTTAAAATCGAGGAAAGCTCCAGGGCCGGATAAAATTACATCTGAAACGTTAACCGCTCTGGGGGACACTGGTATCGACATATTGCACATGATCTGCAACCTAGTTTGGCGTAACGGTGTATGGCCAAAGGACTGGGCCCTTTCTGTTGTTGTCCCTTTACATAAGAAAGGGTCAACACGAAAATGTGACCATTACCGCACACTAACGCTCATCAGCCACGCCAGTAAAATACTGCTCTACATATTAAACAATCGGATCCGTTACTACCTGGATTGGCAGATCCCGCAGGAGCAGGCGGGTTTCGTCAAAGGTAAAGGCACTCGCGAGCAAATTTTGAACATACGGCAACTAAAGATACGATTGTTGGACGAGAAGTCTTACGAAGTTAACACGCCAATGGTCATGTGCTTCGTCGATTACAGTAAGGCTTTTGATTGTGTCGACTGAAGCTGTCTATGGAAGGTTCTTATAGAATTGGGCGTACCACAACACTTTGTAATACTACTCAAAACACTTTACTACAATAGTGAAGGAGTCGTAAGAATAGACGATATAATCTCCAAACCCTTCAAATTTGGTAAAGGTGTAAGACAAGGGTGTGTGCTTTCTCCCGTCCTGTTCAATATCTACGGGGAATACATTATGAGGCGAACGCTCGAAGACTGGGGAGGTGGCGTCAGTATCGGTGGAGTAAAACTAACGAACTTAAGGTACGCTGACGACACAACACTCCTAGCAGCAACTGAGGCCGAGATGGCTTCTCTGTTGAGCAGGATGGAGGAAATTAGTAAAGACATGGGCCTTTCCATAAACAGATCCAAGACGAAAGTTATGGTTGTAGATCGTAGTAAAAAACTGGAACTCACTGGTTCACTAAATCTCGAAACTGTGGAGAACTTTATTTACCTGGGTTCCAACATCAACAACAATGGGTCGTGCGAGGTTGAAATTCGAAGGCGCATCGGAATGGCAAAGAGTGCTATGTCTCAGCTGCATAAGACTTGGAGGGATAGACACATTTCTATTAACACCAAAGTGCGTCTTGTCCGTGCACTTGTCTTCTCGATATTTCTGTATGCTGCTGAGACATGGACAATTAAAGCAGCTGATCGGAAACGCATTGATGCCTTCGAGATGTGGTGTTGGAGAAGGATGCTCCGGATCCCATGGACAGCACACAGAACCAACGTATCGATATTGAGACAACTCAAAGTGACGAAAAGGCTATCCACCACCTGCCTACAGAGGATTCTTGAGTACTTCGGTCACATTGCCCGAAAAGATGGTGGCAACCTGGAGAAGATTGTTATCACCGGCAAAGTGGAAGGAAAGAGACCTCGAGGACGGAGCCTGATGTGTTGGTCAGATCAAATCCGCACCACACTCGATTCGAAAGTCCACGATGCACTACACGTCGCAACCCACAGAGCAACATGGCGCGACATCGTTCGAAAGAAAGTCGTCAGTGAAAGGGGTCACGACCCTCAGTAATGAGGAACACGACGCAAAGAGAGAGATGCTCAAGTAATAGGAGAATACTTACAACTTAACTATATGGAGATAGTTCCTGAAGAGCAACGAGATAAGACAGATGTAGTATACTTACCTCATTATGCAATAGTACGCGACGATAAGGTAACATCCTAAGATCAGGGTTGTGTTTGACGCTTCTTGCTCTGGTACCAATGGTGTAAGCTTGAACGACGATCTTTTAGTAGGTCCACCTCTTCAGGATACGTTGAGGCATATTGTTATGAGATGGCGGAAACATCCTATTTGTTTGGTAGCAGATATTGTTAAAATGTACCGACAGATTAAGGTGAAACTTGAAGATGCGGATGACTTTCAGCGTATTTTATGGCGTGATGGATCTGGAACAATACAGCATTACAGAATGTTACGTGTTACATTTGGAACTGCTTCTGCGCCTTACCTTGCCGTTAAAGTTCTGCAGCAAGTAGCTTATGATGAAGATAAAAACCATCCTGCAGCTGTTGAGAAAATCCTGCACGATTTCTATATGGATGATTTGATGACGGGCTGCCAAACTGTCGAAGAGTGTCTGAAAATAAAAAGGGAGATTAGTTATATATTAGAAAAGGGAGGATTTGTTTTGCAAAAATGGATAAGCAATGACAAGGAGTTTATGAAGGAAATAAGTAGGAGAGGCGAAGAAGAGGAAGCAAGGTTAGAAATAAGAATGGAAAAGGAAACAAATGCAATACTAAAGAAAGTACTAGGGCTTACCTGGAATAGTAGTACCGACGAGTTTGCCACAGAGCAACATGGCGCGACATCGTTCGAAAGAAAGTCGTCAGTGAAAGGGGTCACGACCCTCAGTAATGAGGAACACGACGCAAAGAGAGAGATGCTCAAGTAATAGGAGAATACTTACAACTTAACTATATGGAGATAGTTCCTGAAGAGCAACGAGATAAGACAGATGTAGTATACTTACCTCATTATGCAATAGTACGCGACGATAAGGTAACATCCTAAGATCAGGGTTGTGTTTGACGCTTCTTGCTCTGGTACCAATGGTGTAAGCTTGAACGACGATCTTTTAGTAGGTCCACCTCTTCAGGATACGTTGAGGCATATTGTTATGAGATGGCGGAAACATCCTATTTGTTTGGTAGCAGATATTGTTAAAATGTACCGACAGATTAAGGTGAAACTTGAAGATGCGGATGACTTTCAGCGTATTTTATGGCGTGATGGATCTGGAACAATACAGCATTACAGAATGTTACGTGTTACATTTGGAACTGCTTCTGCGCCTTACCTTGCCGTTAAAGTTCTGCAGCAAGTAGCTTATGATGAAGATAAAAACCATCCTGCAGCTGTTGAGAAAATCCTGCACGATTTCTATATGGATGATTTGATGACGGGCTGCCAAACTGTCGAAGAGTGTCTGAAAATAAAAAGGGAGATTAGTTATATATTAGAAAAGGGAGGATTTGTTTTGCAAAAATGGATAAGCAATGACAAGGAGTTTATGAAGGAAATAAGTAGGAGAGGCGAAGAAGAGGAAGCAAGGTTAGAAATAAGAATGGAAAAGGAAACAAATGCAATACTAAAGAAAGTACTAGGGCTTACCTGGAATAGTAGTACCGACGAGTTTGAATACAATGTTCGACTTCCGCCGTTAGAAAAACCTATAACAAAGAGGAAGGTGATCTCCGATATATCTAGATTATTTGATCCTTTAGGATGGATAGCCCCAATCATAATCATTTCCAAAATTTTTATACTGAAACTTTGGTTATCGGGGATAGATTGGGATCAAGAATTACCTCCGTTTTTGTTACAGGAATGGCTTACTTACCGTTCCGACCTTGCAAAGCTCTCGAACTATCGTATCCCTCGATGGATGCACACAAATGCTGATGATAAAGAAGTAGAACTGCATGGATTTAGTGATGCGTCGAACGATGCTTACGCTGCAGTCATATATGTTCGCATTGTGGATAAAAATTATGGAGTACATGTTAATCTAGTCACGTCTAAAACCAAGGTATCTCCAATTAAACAAGTTTCCATCCCACGCTTGGAACTATGCGGAGCTCATTTGCTTGCTAAGCTAATCATGGAAGTTTCAGAGGTTCTGGAAATAGAGAAGGCCAAAAGCCACGCTTGGACCGACTCCTCCGTGGTTCTTGCTTGGCTAAGCAGTCACCCGAGTAAATGGAAAACCTTTGTAGCCAATCGAGTGGCGGATATTCTAACAGTTTTAGATCGAACGCAGTGGGCACACGTTAAATCAAAGGACAACCCAGCTGATTGTGCATCTAGAGGTGTCAACGATTATGATAACCTAGATTTGTGAAAACAGGGTCCATCTTGGTTAAGAGAATTAAAGATAAACTACAGTCCACAAGAAGAATGCCAAGATACTAAGTTGAAAGAGAGATCTAAAAAGGATTGTTACACTGTTGATAGTATCGATCTAGACGAAAATTTATTTACAAGATACTCATCGCTTCGAAAACTAGTAAGAGCTGTTGTTTATTTGAGACGATATATTATGTGGTTGGGCTGTCGTAGTACTGTTTTCCCAGCAATAAAGAGTTAAGAGAAGCATTATCAAAATGCATTGTTTTCTTCCAGAAGACGTTCTTAGGTAGTGATGTGGAAAGCATCACTAAAACCGGATCAGTCGCTAAAAAGAGTAAACTTGCTTCTCTTAATCCATATTTAGATGAGGAACGTTTGTTACGTGTTGGAGGACGATTGCAGAATGCGGAATTAAACGATAGTATGAAGCATCCTATTTTAATTCCTCGTAACTCCCATTTGGCGAAACTTATATAAATTTTATAAGGTCAAAATATTGGATTGTTGATGGAAAGAATTTGGTTAAGATGTATGTCCGCAAATGCATTACGTGCATACGTCATGCTTCTTCATCTAACCAACCCCTCATGGGTCAGTTGCCTGCTTCTCGTGTGACAGTGGCAGACCTATTCGTCAGACCGGAGTGGATTTTGCAGGACCCATCGCCATCAGGACTACAAAGGGTAGAGGTCATCGCTCTATAAAAGGATACATTTGCCTTTTTGTTTGCATGGCGACTAAAGCTATCCATCTTTTTGGCAGCGTTTAAACGCATGGTGGCTAGACGGGGCCATGTGTCAGATTTGTGGAGCGATAACGGCACCAATTTTTTGGGTGCCGAAAAAGAGTTAAAAATTCTACTCAACGAAGAAAAGTCCAGTGTTGCTGTTGAAATTGCTTCTTGGCTTTCAAGTAATGGTACTACTTGGCATCGGATTCCACCTTACACACCGAATTTTGGAGGATTATGGGAAGCAGGGATGAAATCGACCAAGCACCATCTCAAGAGAGTAATTGGTAATTCAACTTTGACGTTTGAGGAGATGAGCACGCTTCTGTCCCAAATTGAAGCCTGTCTGAATTCACGAACCTTTGACATCTTTGAGTGATAACGCCCAAGATCCACATCCCTTGACGCCCGGACATTTTCTAGTAGGAGAACCTCTCATACTCCTACCCGATGTCAATTATGAGAAATCTACTTTGAGTAGTCTCCGCCGGTGGCAACTAATTCAACGAATGACCCAAGATTTCTGGCGACGATGGTCAGTTGCCAGTAGTAATGAAGAAGTTCATCGTAATATTTTGTGTGCTGTGTGTGAGTGTGGTGCTGCAGACGAGTATGTGCATACGACGTGTGTAGGACTGTTGGAAGTACACACACACAATACAAATTGAAGATATAGCTCAAGTGCAAGAAAGTTCTTCGTTGATTAGGAATAAGCGAGAGGACAATAGGATGGATACGTATATGAAGGGCAGATGAAGGCCATCGAAATCAGTAAGTTATCCACAAATTTAAAATCAGTCTATGTTTATACTCAGAATATTTTATTTTGTTTACCTTTTTAAAATACTTTTGCTTTTGATATCAAAGAAAATAAAATTTAAAAAACTTTTAAATTTGTACGTTTGGTGGGTATGTGGTGTGAAGTGGGTTCAATAAAGAAAAATAATGATAACTTTATCTAACGAATATTAAAAATCTTACTATAGATAAAATAGATGTTTGTTACTTAATCACACAAAAGCGGCTGAACGTAATTCGATGAAATTTGGCAGACAAATACTTTATAACCTGAATTAACTACTAAAATGTTAATTGAACGCCTGAATACTTTATATAACAATAATTTTTTTGTTAAATCTAAGTAGATACAACGGTTAAATTGCATCCGTGCGAAGTCTGAGTAGTTAACAATATTTTTTTAGAGAAATCCTCAGCTGATATACAAACCTTACCATCAATAAGCATTTTTCATTTTAAAATATCATTTTTAAGAAAATATTGAAAAACCGGACTTTTAAGTGTCATTTAATATTCATTTATGTTGATAACTGACAATTTTTTCTTTATTAACAAGTAGACAATTACGAAAAGAACTTGGGAATTGTGGGAAACTTAGAGGATAAAAATATATTATAATTTAAATCATTATAAATTAAATATATATTATATTAGTAAATAATTCAATTATCATTAAAATAAAAAATAAAGTCATTTTTAATCTTTTCTCCTAAACGTTATACATTGTGAAAAACCAGATAATTGTTAAAAATTATATATTAAGAAATAATAAACAATATCAATCACAAATTTACATTTAATATCACATTTTTGTTACAACAAATTAACTATCCAAAAATATTTAGACCAACTGTAATCTTATTATACTTATAAAAATCTTTAAATATTAATCAGTCATTTTGACTATAATAAAATTGGCACCTTATTATATACTATTCCCAAATCACTGCCTTTGGTAAATGAGTATCTGAAAATAATAACAATACTGTAAGTTAGGATAATTTATGTCTAAAAATTCAGGTAAGATTTTAAAACATTATAATTTGTACCAAGTACCTACAACATAAAACTAATATTAGGTACCTAATGGAACTATTCATTGAAGGTAGTAGAAAAAATGTTTAACTGTTAAAATTGCATAGTTTTCAACTAATAAGAATTTGTAGTTATTATATAATGATAACGTACCATCGTTGTTTATTCTTTAATTTCCTTTCATCTATTTTCGGTGTTTATTTTTTCTATTGGGTTTCCAACTGCAGAACATCTTCACGCTTAGTTGCAACGAATACATTTCTCTGTTGTGCTTGTGGCTTTTCTTCTTTCTGGCAGCCATTTTACAGTCGACGTAAAACTCGAGCAATCTCGGGATACTCAATACTACGAGAAACTTCATTGTGATTTTTATTAATTAGATAAATAATGTAGGTACTGTATTATGATTATTGTAATAAAATCAGATGCGGTGGCCGCTCAGCTGGAGGAGCTTTTCAGGACTGATAGCGTTAGTTTCGTGCGGAATCTTTATATTCCACAGCGCGAACGCCGATCTCGACGTCATCGGATCGCGCGGCTCGCGCGGCTCGCGGAACGCCGTGTACCGAGCGTACACCTTCTCACTCGGACGGTATGTTTATCTAATTTCTGTCCTCACCATTATAACTTATATAGGCTGACATGACAGACTTGTTGTGTCGTACCGTAGTTTGTGTATTTAAATTTCAGTTAGCCTACAAGAATCTTTTAATCACACTAAGAAACAGAGTTGTTTGGCAATAAAAATGTTACGAGTTGATTTATCGTTTTTCAGTACAAAATGTATGGAAAAAGTTTTTTGTGATTTCTGATATTTTAGTATTCAAACATTAAATGGTCCCATAGAGCCTTTTGATCCCCATACGAAGTAGTATCGACATAAAAAATTTTTTTTTTTGGATCTTAGCAGTTTTCTCAAAAATCCATTCTGTATAACATACTATAGATTGTGACTATTTGACGTGATCTTGTCTATAAAGAAGAAATTATAAATTAGGTATAAGTATTCAAAATTTTCAGCCTTAGCTTTTTTACCCTTGATAACTTTATATTGGCGGGTTGTATCTTTTATTTTATTCTAAGACTGGATAATTATAACCTCTATTCCGAAAGACTTTGTGTAGTAAAGTTTCCGTGTAGCAAATTTCATTCAAATCGGTTCAGCCGTTTTTACGTGATGCGTGCAGACACACAACAATTCATACAGCTTTATGGATAGAAATTTTTTAATAAATCGTAGAAAAATATGCTATGTTTTCAGAACTTAAATGGAAACAAAAAAATTTGTAAATATATATCTATATCTACACTAAACTACTGCCGAAAAAGGAGGAGGTTCTATCTTCGCTTGTTTATTAGTAAGTTTGATTATTTTCTACTTTTTAGTGAGTTAATTATTGAAGTGAATAAGTTCACATGTAAGTGAACCTACCTAAACTTTAGTGAAGGAAACTTCTATGTAACTAATGTTTCGATTTTAATAATTTTTTTACCGCTAGAATGCTACACTATGTCCGAGTGATAGAGTGTAGTGTTGCCATAGATATCAAAATGAAAACGATGTGACCAATAAAATGCTAGTAGGAAGATATTAAATTGCCTTGTAATATAAAGGAAGCAATCTCAGGAACTACTGAACCGATTCTTTGTTTCTGTTATCTCTCGAAAATAGTTCGATAGTTTGTGGATATTAATAAAAAGCTGGATTGTAATATGATGTATGTATTGACGAAAAGAATATAATGTGTATAAACACAAGCGCGAGTTAATTGCGAGACGGCGTAACTCGTAACGCTCAACTAGACGCCGTCGCCGGCGCGCGCGTCGCTGTCGTCCCTTTACCCTCAGTCCGTTCCGTTGTGGCTCTTTCTCTATCTCTCTTTCATTTGCTCTGTCCTTCTCGCTCTTTTATTATATTTTTTTATCTTCTGTATTCTCTCTTTTTTATCACCTTTTTTATCACCTTTTTGTTTCTCTTCGTCTTTCTTTCTTTTTCAACACAATTTTGTATACAATTACTGACAATTTAAGGACATCAATTATATTATTGCTTCAGATACCGAAATAAATATAAATAAATCTTCTATTTCAGATTTATTATTTTTGTAATGTGAGTTATCTAGCTAGTGATTTAAAAAGATAAGATGTCGGTCTAATAGGATGTTTTCTAAAATATTTTGGAATTGTCTTCGGGTATTTTTCTAGTCACAACTTTTGTGTTTTCTCTGATACAGTTCAATTTTCATCATGATTATAAAAAGAATAATCTTGTTATCCTGAGCATGGCATCACCGCACCTGACTACTATTAGTTCCCGGAATTTGCTAGCGTCGTGCCACAGGATCTCGACGCATCATCGCCAGTTTTAGAGCCCCAAACTCGCGCTACGCTTACCCCCTTAGTTTTAAGCCATAACTATAAGAAACACATAGCAACTAAGGAAAATACATATATAAGAAATGTTCCGGGTTTTCTCCTGCTCCTCTCCGTATCTTATAAATATTCGTTCTTCGTAATCACTACAGCAGCTAAACACCGGGTAGCATCAACAATTGTAATAATTTTAAAAACCGGTTCCCGGGAGAAATGGCTTTCAGCTTCTAAATCTACTACCATCACCGGAAATGACTTGGGGCTGGACTCTGCCGACAAGTTATATATCAGAGAGTCTCTCACACCGACTACAGCGTACCTTCTATGGCTAACGAAAAACGAGTTGCAAAGAAAGGATAACCTGTGTAAATATGTATGGTGTAAAAATGGTACAGTGCTCATAAGGAAAAATGAGAAGGAGAAAGTAAGCGCTGTAAGATCGGTAAGTGATATTGCAAAATTTAAAAACCAAAGTACAAAATAAAAATCAATCCACTACCGGTCCAGCTAGCCTGCTCATTCTTCCTTTAAATAGGTGCATTATAAACCTAATTATAAACACATTAATTAGTACTCTTATTTATTTCTATTTCTTTTCATTTGTATTAAGCTAAGAAGTCTAAAGTCTTTAATTTTTATTTTATTTTATTTTTATTTTTATTTTATTTGTAACATGAATAATATAAGTGAAAATTATTACTTATATGAAAATAACCACAAAACATGGAATAAATATATGAACTCGCTTGACATTGGAACATTCTACCTCACTATATTTCATGTAAACATTCGGTCTTTAATACTCAATTTTAGTCACTTAGAATATATAATTTCTAATAGCTCACCTAGTATAGACGTAGTTGTGTTATCAGAAGTTAATATCAAAGTACATGTATCATAGACTGCGCATATTTAAAGGTGCATTATATAAGATAATTTTGCAGGACGGCTGCATTGTAAAGATAACGTTGCGTGTTGCATTCTAATGTACTTGTATGACTATCCAACATACATTCTGATATCTATGTAGCTACAAATAAAATATAAATCCATTTTTGGTCTAATAAATGTTATTTATGAAGCCTATGTTATTAGATTTTGCCAAGTCATACCCGGCATTTCAAATGAATTCACTTACTCGTTAAAAAGCCTATGAGACGCAGGTTATCAGAATGAATCGGCTGCCACCTTATTTATCACACCTCATTGCTCCCTTAGGAGGCCTACATACATCATGGTAAAACCATAATCATTCTCTTTCTTTGGCGAAATTAAGTATTCAAAACTCAGCTTTTAACTTAACTAAAAGATTCAATATAAAATTTTAATAATGCACTATTCAGAAAAAATAACACAATAAATACATATGTAGTACTCTTGATAAAAAAACTCGTCAAAAAACAAATTAGCCCAAAGTCGGATGTTTAACCATTTTGGGGTATTACTAATTCGGGATACTTATATTCAGGATTCATTCATTCATATATTCAGGACAGGACAGACAGGACATAAAAAAGTAATTTTTTATAAACTTCTCATTAGTTGGTTAAATATAAAAGCGGAATAGCGTAAATGTAGGTGAAAATAAAAACTTAAGTCATAAAAGAAATACAATTTCTTATAGCAAAAAGAAACATGATATCTTCAATGGAAAAGTTTATTTATCGAGTTCACCAAAGGAGTGTTGTGTTTCAAATTTTCCACGGCAAAGTAGAATTTATTTTGAAGTAGTTTCCATAGGTTTAGTGGCTGGCGGTCCGGAGCGTACCTCTGCTGTCGATAGACACTTGAGACTGTTTGCAGTATCTAACCCTGAACTCAAAGAAGGACCTACACTTTAAACAAATTGCTAGAACTATCTGATAGAAACTTTATTTCTTTAGAATTTGAACGAATTGCGAATGGGCTTTAATAGGATTTAGATTGAAAGTGTATTTACAGTCTGCGAGTCGTTTAGTAGTCGGATGAAGTTAAATGTTTCTAAAGTGACGGTGCAATTTGTATATTTTCGTATCTAGTGGTAGTTATAATGTTAGCAGTATTGATTTAAATATGCTAGGAAAGGTGGAGGTATAGTTCTGTATGTGCATAACAAACATCACTTTAATGTAATTTCTACGAATACAATACACTTTGAATCTTTGTTAGGGCGGTTATATACTACATACAACTTCACTATGGACCTGTGTGCTGTGTATCGCCCTCTGGATCATAATATACAGGGTTTCATACGAGAATTACAAACAACAGTAAACACTTATATGCATGGGTATAGCATTATAGTGGGAGATTGTAATATTAATATACTAAAATGTAACCATATTTGACACAAGTACTTAGATTCCTTGAGTGAATTAGGAATGATATGTGGCATTAAACAATATACAAGAGAGGAGATAAAAGGTAGGTCAATATGTTGCTCATGTTTAGATCACATTTTCAAACGTAAAGTTAGCGGTGGACAAGTATGTACACATTTCAGTAATTAACACAGCTCTGGCCGACCACTACGTCATCGGATGCGCAATTGAGATGCTACAACCGTCGAACGCGAGTGCGCCGCTTGCGAAACCGATTTTAATCGCTTAAAAGTATGTATGCCTATACATACTTTTAAGTACATACTTTTAAGTACATACTCAATAATCAACAGGTACAAACTCAGTTAAAAAATATTGAATGGAAAGAGGCACTTAACTATGACTGCCCAGAATATATACTTGACAAATTTCAAAAAGTTTACGAAGATTGTAAAATTGAAATTAAAATTTCAAACAAAAGAATTATGTGTCCTTGGGTTAATAATAAAATGAAATATATGTGCAGAAAACGAGATAAGTTATTAAAATTATGGAAATCGGATAAAAATAATTTTTATAACAGATTACTATATAACAAATACAGAAATAAAACAAATAAATATATAAATAAGATCAAAAACAAATATTACAAAAATAAAATACAAAAAAAATTTGGAATTTAATTAATTTAATAACGGGAAACATTACCAAATCAATCGAAGACATTGTAATTAAATCGTTTAATCTTAGCGAACGTTCCATAGTAGAGATGTGCCATACTCGTCAATCTACGTACTAAGTCTTACAAGTACGAGTACTTGTAAATACGCGTTCCAAAGACTAGCTCCAGGAGTATGAAGTTTCTGCGTCTGCGTGAAAGCACTTATTAGATACTACGGAAGTATGGAGGGTTGAAGCTAACTATAAGTAGATATGAGTATATTTAAAACGTCGATTTTTTTTAAATCGCAGTCTATACTCTGTACACGGTTCGAATATAATATAATAGTTTTCGAAAATCTATACATATAACGAAATTCTAACCGAGTCGTACGTAACCCTGTACAATAAATATTTTTTGGAAAATTATTTAAATAGTCATGATTATCGAAAGAGAGGCCAAATCTATAGTTTTTAAAATCTTTGTCTACCTGCCTGTCTGTCTGTCTGTAATCGCATCACGAGATGCCACTGGATAGATTTTGATGAAATTTGGTATGATGATATCTGGCTATCCAACTGCACTACTATCGCATCTACTAATCGAAACTTTATTCTAATCAAAATAAGATAGAATTTCGTCTGATAGACACACACACAAACAAACAAACCGAGAGTACGCGGAGTATGAGTTATTACATTTAAAAAACAACCTTAACGCTAGTATTTTACAGTTGAGAGCTGTTATTCTCACTTCATTTACACACACTAACGTGGAGCGCGTCTCGCAACGAGTACGAGGCAACTCACACATGCTTACATCGAGTGTGAACTCGGTGAAGACGTATACTCGCATATTTCTCAGGATTAGGTAATATTAATATATTCGTCTGGCAATAATATAAAATTGTAACTAATACTTAATTAATACTTTTATTTATCTCAGGTGTGTAATATTACTTGTAATAGGTTTTATAACTAAGTCTTTATTATTGGAACTGGTATAGTAATATAATCTGTGTACAATGAATCCGAACGATATTATCCGACTTATTTTGAATGGTTATCACAGAGATTATGTGAATATGAAATATAAGCATATCAGTATTTGTCAGAGTACTTATTCACAGATCTTTCAAAATACTCGGCATACTTCAATACTTGTAAATACTTCAAGACGCGTTTGGACGCTAATCAGAGACTTGGAACAGAGACGTCTTCGCTGAAATCTAGTCTTGAAACCTGTTCCAGTATATACGCCACACCTCTATTCCATAGCAAACAACTTTGCAAAAGATTTTAAAAATAACGTAGATAAAATAACCGTAGCCTGCGACCGACAGATCTTAGATAGAACTCAGTATAGTCATTTGCCACAGGTGGCTATTCGTGTTAATAAGGTAACTATTGAGATAACTCAGAAAATAATTAATTTATTAAATACAGACAAAAGTCCCGGCTTTGATCAAATCCGCGCCTCTGATATTAAAACTATTGCTAAAGATTTATCACCGGTTTTAACTCATCTCATTAACACTTGTCTTACCACATGTAGCTACCCCAGTAAATTAAAAATAGGTACGATTAGACCTGTACATAAAAAAGGGAATAAAGATTGTTATAGTAACTACAGGCCAATTACAATTTTATCATGTGTGGACAAAATCTTTGAACGGTATCTCGGAGACGAAATAAATAATTTTTTACATGATAATAAGGTAATTCATCCAAAACAGTATGGATTTCAAAAAGATAGTAGTACCATTCAATTATTATGCCACTTTACAAATGAAATTAATAGTTATTTGAACGCTAAAAAACATGTAATTGTTCTATTTATCGATTTCAGTAGAGCATTTGACTGCCTAGATTTCTCAAATATGTATAAAAAATTAGAACATAACGGAATACAAGGCCCTCTTCTTGAATGGTTTCAAAGCTATCATAAGAATAGATTTACAAACGTTCGAATAGGTTGCTCATACAGTGAATTGATTCCTACTACTAAAGGTACAGCTCAGGGCTCCATTATTGGCCCTACCGAGTATATTATATATGTCGGAGGTGTGAGTTAGGTTTAGGTTAGGTTAGGTTAATGTTAGTCTAATCTTAGGATTAAACAGTGAAACTAAGCAGTGGAGGTGAGTGTCTCGATCGAATAAAGGAATTCCTTAAGCCTACACCTTGGTCTCAAGTCCAAGGCACTGCTTAGGTTCCTGTCATAATAGTTCTTGTCATAATAGTAAGTGATAGTAATGTTTAGTTATATCCTGACCGTGTTGCGCCCGTATAGCTTTTGAGATAGGCCATCCATTCCATTCCTTTTTTTAATTAGTTTCCGACATATATGTAAATGATATGTGCAACTTATTCAGCGATGGCTCTATTTATCAATTTGCAGACGACACATGTTTAATTGCAGCCGACACTAATATAAAAAATGCCGAGCAGATATTACAAAAAAACTTCCTCACCCTATGTAAGTGGTCTCATGATAATGGCTTAGTTATTAACGCTGAGAAAGCTAAAGCGATACACATACACTCGACTCACAACAAAACCCCATATATACCTAAACTCATAGCACACTGTCACGACTGTCTACATGATAACTCTAGTATTCGTCCTAACTGCCAATACACTATTATAAAATTTGTTAAAGAACATATGTATTTAGGAATGATAATAGATCATAAATTTAATTGGATACCACATATCAACTATGTATATAATAAACTAAGAAGTATATTAGGAAGAATGGCCATCTTAAAGTAGAAATAACCGTATAATATATTAAGAATGTTATACTTGGCGTTGGCTGATTCTGTCATTAATTATGGTATTAGTAGCTATGGTAGATCTTATAAATCAAATCTAGATAACATATATAAACTGCAACTAAGATTATTAAAAACAATTGTTCCAATAAAAGTGAAGCTTAAATACAGTAGTAATAACTATCATAATCTATTTCATTTTTGCAAAATTATACCTATTCAAAATACCTTCAAAAAAGACATCGAAAATCCACACTAAGAAAATTAGATTACCTTGACACATTCTCCCTGCCACGCACACAAAACACTTATGGTATGAGAGTAAATAATTATATACTACCTAAAATAATAAATAGTCTCCCTAAAGACATACAGAACTTATACCTAACCGATCCAAAGTGTAAAAATAAATTAAAAACCTTTTTTGTAAATGATAAACATTTATCATACGTTTATCATAAGTCAAAATAAGAATAATATAAAAATAATAAGTCAATTAACAATAAGATGCTTAATTAATAAAACAATATCAGTAATTAATTACTTGCTTGTCACTTGTATGATAAAAGATTATCATACGCACTGTATTTATAAAATCACTTTTTTTTTCTCTTACTTTTTGTTTTTGCTTAATTTTATTGTTTGATGTCTATAACGACATCTACATGTATGTATATATATATTAGATACTAGCGACCCATCCCGGCTTCGCGCGGGTGGAATATTATTTTTAAAAATATATAGGCCCTCCCGCATTTCGGTGCCCCCTCTCTTGCCGCTTTACTCGCTGCGCTGCGTTGCTATACTGGCCCGTCGCATCGACGTGTATTTTTTGTTTATATTGATATTTTTAATTTCGTAATATCTTTTGAATGGAAAGTCCGATTTTAATAATTCAAAAAGTAATTTACAGGTATTGAAATAGTCTTGAATACGAAATCATTTATTTGGATAAGGATTAATACAAAGTTATAGAAAACATGGTCTGATTTTGATTGGCATTTTTTCAACTTTTAAAATGTAAAAAAGTAGTTATAGTGACGTAACTATAGTGAAAGAATTTTTGAAATCGGTCCAGTAGTTTTTATGTTTATTCGTTACATACAAAAATACAAATCTTACTTCTTTATAATATTAGTATAGATATATCGAACTCTAATGGCTACGAATAAGCCGAAGATCGGCTTCTGTGGCCGTTACATATTATTAAACTTGTTAAACTGTAAAATATTTTAATCAAAAAAAAAAAAAAAAAACATAGTATAAAACAAACTCGCTTCCCGCTGTCTGTCTGTATGTCCCTATGTATGCTTAGAATTAAAACTCTTGAGTGATTCAAGAGGAAGGTTTATATGTATAATACATATATAATATAGTAGAGAAACACTGATAATTTTAGAGGTTTCTAATGTGATGTCGTAGATAAACACATTTTTTGCGCTTACATTGCAAACGCGTATGTGGTAGATCAAAATAATGTTGTATAATTTGGTTGTGCAAATCGCAGCTAGATGGCGCTGTGATCAACGTTGAATCGCGCTTATGATAAATTACTTATTAAAATGTCAAAATTGTAAATCTGAAATAAAGTTCCTTCGTTGCTACAAAAATTCACTGGTTTCATTTCGGGTCACCAGAGGGAGCCACGCTCTCAGGTTGGGTGTAGTGAAAAAGTGTTCATTTTGGTCCTTCGAGCCGGATCGGAACGTAGTGCCCCTTCATCATCACAGTTGACCGGACAAGTGGATTGCTTGTGCTAACTGGTCAATCAGCAGCAGCAGCAGGTCGCAAGCGTGCGCGACTGGTCTGCAGCAGACGGTGTTGGGAGAGGAGGCGCCTGTCAGGAGAGGAACTACCACATGGTGAAGGGAAGGAGCAATGCGGGGCGCAGGGCCCAGACACAGTGCAGTGTTACAGTCCATTTAGGTGATTCTACTACAAACTGTTAGTGACTTAAGGTCTTAAGTAAGGAATTAAAATTTTCAAGCAAAATTGAACCTTAAATTCGTTAGTGATTTAACTTTAAAATTTACTTTGAAAATATCAACTTGGAAGAAATTCTCTAGAAATTGAACCTTATTATTGTGAGTGATTTATCTTTAAGGATTAATAGTGAAGATATCTTGGACTTAGAATAATTGTATGCTTTTAACATTTAGTATTAATTTAGACTTTACTAACATTAGATTTAAGGAAAAAGTGGTTCAGACGGGGAACCTATGTCCAATTTTCCCCCAGAATTATTAAGGGCAAAAACACTTGTAAAATTTATACGCTTGCTAGTCTGGACTTAAAAAATTTATCGAATTTTTACACTTGTAAAATTTTATGTTTACATGAGAAAAATTCTAGTTTATTTTAAGGTATTGTTTGATGTTTTGCACTTTATAGTTGTTTATATTTTCTTTTGTAACTTAAATAGTTAAAATGGATAATTTAATTAAAATTCAAATGAGTCTTTTTGATCGCTTATCTAAGGCGCAAAGGAATTATAAAAAGTCTCCTAAAGAGCGTATTACACAAGAATACATTGAGACTAGAATTGATAATTTGGATAAATTGTGGTGTCAATTTAACGATAATCATAATAATATTATAGGACTATCAACGAGTCTAGATGTAATATATTTTAAAGAAGATGTAATGGCAACGGCTGAGGAATTATATATTGAACATAAAACAGAATTAAAACACATTTGTCATTTCATTCAAACCTAAAGAAATACTTAATGAAAACAATGTTGCTATTTGTTCTAATATTAAACTACCACGAATCGTGATTCCAACATTCAGTGGTCAATATTCTGAATGGACCACATTTAGGGAACTGCTTGTTTTTCTTGTGCACAACAACAGTCAATTAGACAATGTTCAGAAGATGCATTATCTAAAAGGTTATCTATCTGGTGAAGCTGAGTAACTTCTCAGACAGATACCAATAGCGGATTCAAATTATGAAAGATGTTGGGAGTTGCTTAATTCTAGATATAACAATAAAAAATACTTGTCACATTTTATTTTAAAACGTTTATTAAGTCAAAGAAACATTACATCTGAGTCAGCTAATGGTTTAAAAAATTTTATTGATACAACTAATGATTGTCTAAGTTCATTGAGTAATTTAGGTATTAATGTAAGCACATGGGATATTATTGTAATTCACATACTTACCTTGAAGCTCGATGCAGAGTCCAGGAAACAGTGGGAATTTTCTGTAACGAATAATAATTCATCTGCAGAGTTACCTACCTTAAGTCAATTTACCGAATTTATAACCAATCGTTATCGTCCAAGAATTCCAGTGCTCGGTGCACTGGAATTCTTGGACACTAAATCAGCACCTGTAAACAAAAATATTCAAAATTATCAAAACAATAATAATAATGTTAACAAAATTAGAACGTTTCTGAAACCAACACTGAAACACCTAAAAATAATAAAACAAGTTTAATATCGTGGGAGGATGTGAATGTCAGTCATACAGTGAGATCAGAATCCAACGATTATAAGGGCGAAAATTCAACACATTTAGCAGCATTCTTTTCGACAGGTCGAGTTTATAATCAGGCGTTGCTAGCTACAGCATTAGTCAAGGCCGCGTCGAAAACACGAGACTGCTAGACCAGGGATCGCAGACGTCATTTGTGACTGAAGCGACAGTTCAATATTTGGGATTAAGAAAAATTCCTATCCAAGAACATGTTTCAGTATTAGGGGGAGACAGCAATGTGTCTCCAAGGACCATGGTTTTCATTGATCTAAGGTCAATTGTTAATCCAGCTTACAACATTACTGTGAAAGCCTACGTATTAAGATCAATAACTAGTCTTCTTCCAGCCAAGAAACTAGATTCATTGGAATGGATTGAAGCTCCTAACAAAATTGATATATTGTTAGGTGCCGAAGTTTACGACAAGATAATTCAGGAAGGTATCAAAAAGAGTCCTCTAGGTTCACCTGTAGTTCAGTGTACATCATTTGGATGGATTGTCTCAGGTGAGGTAAAAATATCACCAAGAGTGGAAACTAGGAATAAACTAAAAACTTTTCACTGTCGTGCCGATGACAATGACTTATTAAAACAATTTTGGGAACTTGAATCAGACATGGAACTAACAAAAAGGCAAAAAATGACTCATGAAGAACAAATGTGTGAAGAACTATTCGCTCGTACCACAGAAAAAAACAAAGAAAGTAGATATGTGGTTCACTTACCTTTTAGGACAGAAGATCCAGAGTGTACGCGAAGTTCTTCTCTGAATATAGCTGAAAAAAGATGGCATGGATTAAAATTAAGATTAAAGAGAAACATCGAATTTAATGATAGATATGGAGCTGTAATGGACGAGTATTTACAACTTGAACACATGGAAAAGGTACCAGAATCAGAAATAAACATGTCAAACGCAGTATATTTACCCCATCATGCGGTTACCAGAGAGGATAAAGATACTACCAAGTTGAGAGTGGTGTTCGACGCTTCTGCAAAAGGAAAGAATGGATTTTCTTTGAACGATTGCTTAATTTCCAAGTTTGCAGCCAGACTTACGGCACATCATGCTTCGTTGGAGGGTTCATCCTATTTGCCTGGTAGCTGACGTAGAAAAGATGTACCGACAGGTGTTAATTGCCAAACAGGATGTGGACTTTCAGCGAATTATCTGGAAAGATAAAGAAGGCATTGACAAACATTTCAGACTACTCACGGTAACATTTGGGACTGCTTCCGCTCCTTACCTTGCAGTTAAGGCTCTACAGCAGGTTGCAGTCGATGAGGGTAGTAGATATCCATTAGCTGCGCAAATCACATTAAATGATTTATATGTTGACGACCTGATAACTGGATGCGAATCTGTGGAAAAGGGTCTCAAAATATATAAAGATATGAATACTATGTTAAATAAGGGTGGATTCAAATTGCGTAAATGGTCAAGCAATAGTAACGATTTATTAAAAAATATTAGCAAAGAAAATGATAATGAAGAAATGAAAGAAAATTTACAAATAAAATTAGATAATGTAATGAAAATCCTCGGACTTACCTGGGACCGCAACGACGACTCCTTCGGTTACTCGGTGAAACTCTCGGCGATGCAGCAACCTGTAACAAAAAGAAAAATATTAGCTGATGTTGCTCGATTATATGATCTGTTGGGTTGGGTAGCACCAAGCGGGGGTTCAGAAGCACATACGTCCTCGTCGTTTCCCCTGGGCCCCGTCCTGACCACCGTAACGGAGTGGCAGGCGAGTGGCTGAAGTGTGCTAGTGCGGTATCCTCAGTGTGTGCAATTACGCAAAGGTCATTCTTCCCCAGCTCCCTCCCCTTTGGGTTGTAGGTAGAGCGGGGCACACGAGGTATTTTAAAGGCGGATCACATATTTTACCTATGTCAAGTACGAAGAACGAAGCAGCATTGGCTACAGCGGTTGACCCCGCAAAAACTGCGGGTGCCAATCCGGATAAGTCTGGTGCGCAGGGCGTCAGAATAGGTACAAGACGGCGCCGTCCCCAGGTGCCTCTTGAATCCTCAGACTCAGAGACCGAAACCGAGGATAAAGCGGCCTCAAAGTGCGACTCAGTAGAGGAAGCCTTTGAGCGTACGCTTCGGGCTAGGACCCTCCGCAGGCCAACTCCAGCGGCGGCAAAGGGCCCTAGCGATTCGGATATCGCGTCAGAAGTGGACAGGAGAGATCCGACCCTGAAGAACGCGGACAAGCTGCAAGCGGATGCCGGACGGAGCGCATCCAAAATAATAGAGCTGGCTCAAAAGTCGGGAACCTCAAGGGGACATATGTTAAGCTTCTGAAGGAGTCCGCCAGCAATTTGAGGGACATTGTGGATGCGCTGGCGGACAGAACAGAGGCGGAAGAGGTTCGTCGACTTCGGGTCGACAACGCTCGCCTACGCAGGGAGCTCGAGAACGTGAAGGCCGAGTCCCTGGCGTACAGGAGAGACCTTGAGGAGATGGGGGCTAAGAGTCCCCCTAAACAAGCCGCATCCTCGTCGTCCGGCGTGGTGGCAAACGCGGCAGAGGAGCTCAAAACGGCGATCACCTCGATGCTGGAAACTCGTCTGTCCAGGATCGAGGAACGGCTGGTTACGACGGCGAACACACAACCGCCAGTCGCGGTTGATGAAAGGAGGCACGCGGTGCTGGCTCCGTCAGCTGCGCTCACACCCGCAGCATCCCAGCCCGACACTGCCTCAGCAGCCCCTCGAAAAAAGAAGAGCCCCGAGCAAGTGGCGACCCCAGCACTTGAGGCTCCGCCGACTACACAAGCTGTGCTGGCGAGTGCGCCTTCTGCGGATCAAGAAGGCGATAGCTGGGCGACGGTCGCTCGGCGTGGTCGCAGGAGGGCAAAACACCCCCCACCCCAGAATGTGGCGCCGGCCGCGGCGCCTAAACCGAGGGAAATTCCTGTTAAGTCGGCTAAGAAGAAGCTCGTGGCTCCTCGCACGTCGGCCATCGTCTTAACGCTGCAGCCTGAGGTGGCGGAGAAGGGAGTCACCTATGCCCATATTTTGGCAAGAGCCGAAATGAGTATCGACCTTGTGGAGCTGGGCATAGGTGACGGCATGAGGATCCGCCAGGCCAAGACCGGGGCTCGGGTGCTGGAGCTGCCAAAGGGGCAGAAGCCCGAGCATGCGGAGGCCTTGGCGGAGAGACTGCGCACGGTACTGGACGGTGTGGTGCAGGTGACACGACCAACAAAAGTCGTGAACCTCCGGGTGGACGGGCTCGACGACTCGGCCACAAAGGAGAAGATGGTTGCCGCGTTAGTACGAGCGAGCGGTTGTGCAGCAGAGGCGGTGCGTGTTGGTGAGATGTGGACTGGCCGCGCTGGAATGAAGGGAGTGCAAATCTCCTGCCCCGTGGACGAAGCTAAGGTGCTGTCCAAGGCGGGGATCCTCCTGGTGGTCAAAGTACTGGATGACCTACCCATGCGCTGCTACAAGTGCATGGGCCTAGGTCATACGAAAGCCTTCTGCCCTTCGCCGATTAACCGAGCAGACCTCTGCTACCGGTGCGGCCAAGCGGGGCACAAGGCGGCCCTCTGCACAGCCGCTATGCGCTGCGCAATCTGCGCGGACGCAGGCAAGCCGTCGGGCCACAGAATGGGGGGCAAGAACTGCAAGCCCCCCCGCCAAAGAAAGTAAGCGGCCGATTCGTCGTAGACAGAGGGGAGAAACGCCCGATACCCTGGGAGCCCCTCTGAGTGTGCCGCCCCGCGTGGATCGGGCCGACCGCCGAGGCGTCACGGTTGTTTGCGTTCCCGTGGCGTCTCACTAAGGCGGAGGAGGGTATCGCTGGTTTTAGTGGGTATGCCTGGAACCGCTGTTCGCCCAACGGCGGGCGGCACCAAGGAGAGCCCCACATAACCTCCTGCCGGATGGCGGGAGGTATGCATAAGGTAGCATTTCCAGCGTTAAAAAAAAAAAAAAAGGGTAGCACCAAGCATCATTATAGCAAAAATAATGATCCAAAAACCTTGGTTAGCTAGCATAGCTTGGGACGAGGTTGTACCATCAAATTTATTAAAGGAATGGACTACTTACCGTGAAGAGTTGAAAAATTTGTCAACTTTTTGTTTACCCAGATGGCTCGGAACCAAGGCCGATGACTCGATCATTGAACTTCACGGGTTTTGTGATGCCTCTAAGTTGGCTTATTCTGCAGTCGTGTATATTCGTGTGATCGATCGCAACGGCATATGTCACAGGTCATTAGTCACAGGTCATTAGTCACAGCGAAAACCAAAGTAGCTCCAGTCAAACAGGTATCAATACCACGACTAGAGCTGTGTGGTGCAGTTCTACTTACGAGATTAATTCTGGAAGTGGCTAAGGTAATGGACGTAGCAAAATCAAATCTCCATGCATGGACTGATTCTAAAGTCGTACTTGCGTGGCTCAACAGCCATTCTAGCAAATGGCAGGTATTCATAGCCAATCGTGTCTCAGAAATTTTGAGTTCGCTTGATTCACATCAGTGGGCTCACGTAACATCAAAACACAATCCAGCAGACTGTGCTTCGAGAGGTCTGCTTCCTACAGAATTGGTAAATAATCAATTATGGGTAAATGGGCCGAAATTTCTTGCTGAAAGGTCGATTCAGTATGATAGGCCAAAAAACATAACAACAGATCTAGAGGCAATTCAAACGTATTGTGCAGTGGTTGAAACAACATTTATAGATAAATTTTCCTCTCTTACAAAATTGATTCGAGTTATTGCTCGTTGTCGTCGTTATACAGTACTAACGAAACGGTCTAAACCTATGACCAATTATCTCTCCAGTGTAGAATTAACTGATACATTGGATGTATGTATTCGGTTTGTACAGCAAGAACATTTCAAAGAAGAATTTTCTTCGCTTCGTAAAAATAAAACTGTCAATAAGCGTAGCAATTTATTTACACTAAATCCATTTCTCGATGAGAAACAGTTGATACGAGTCGGGGGCAGATTGGAGCAATCTAATCTTAGCAGGGAAAGAAAACACCCAATTCTGCTACCGCGAACTTCAAATTTATCAAGACTCATTGTTGAGACCGCTCACAAGTCTACGCTTCATGGTGGAAATCAATTGATGTTGACTTATTTGTAATCTAAATATTGGATACTGGGCGCAAAACACCTAGTTAAGGCGTCTACGAGAACATGTGTCACTTGCGTGAAAAATGCTGCTGTAATAAAACCACAACTAATGGGTCAGCTTCCATCAGCAAGAGCCATGTCGTCCTTTCAAACGCAGTGGAGTGGACTACGCAGGTCCTATTCTGATAAAAACTACCAAGGGTCGTGGACATCACGCTTACAAAGGCTATACCTGCTTATTTGTTTGTATGTCCACTAGAGCTGTTCACTTGGAGGTTGTGAGTAACCTTACTGCTCAAGGTTTTCTTCAAGCCTTTAGACGTTTTGTTGCACGCAGAGGCCATTGCCAAGATATTTGGAGCGACAATGGAACTAGTTTTACAGGGGCAGCTACAGAACTCAAAAAATTGTTTGCTGCTGAATCTGCAGGAATTTTCTCGGAGGTGGCTGAATCGTTGGCTGTAAATGGAACCAATTGGCATTTTATTCCGCCTCATTCCCCCAATTTCGGTGGTTTATGGGAAGCAGGCGTGAAATCTGTAAAATTTCACTTGAGGCGAGTAATTGGAGAATCGACGCTTACCTTTGAAGAAATGTCCACATTGTTGACTCAAATAGAAGCCTGTCTAAATTCCAGGCCATTATCAAGTATACCCGATGATCCTGAGTTTGAAATTCTGACTCCAGGTCATTTTCTTGTAGGCGAACCCTTGCTAGCACCACCTGATTATAACTATGAACACGAAAACATAACTTCACTTCGACGGTGGCAGTACACGCAACGAAAGTTGCAAGAGTTTTGGCGTAGATGGTCTCAGGAATATCTGTCCAAATTTCTTCACAGATATCAATGGACACACCAGTCGTCACAGCCTTGCGTTGGCGATATTGTAGTCATAAAGGAAGATAGTTTGCCTCCTTGCAGATGGTTATATGCTAAAATAATTGAAACCCACCCTGGTTTAGACGAAATTGTACGTGTGGTTACAATTAGAACAAACAAAAATACTGTGCTCAAAAGACCAATGTCAAAATTATGCATTTTGCCAATTTCAGAAAATTTTTCCTAATATTTTGTTTAATGCGTTATTTTTATTTTATTACTTAGTTTGATCTTAAGCAAATGTTATCAGTTAAGCTAGGTTTAATTTATTGTTAAAATTTAATGTACAATGTTCCACTGGTGGGCGGAACTTTCTTTATAAGGACAAATCATTGTCCTTATGGTGGGCGGTATGTATAATTTGGTTGTGCAAATCGCAGTTAGATGGCGCTGTGATCAACATTGAATCGCGCTTATGATAAATTACTTTTTAAAATGTAAGTCAAAATTGTAAATCTGAAATAAAGTTCCTTCGTTGCTACAATGTTAATTATGTTGACATTAATTTGAATAGCATCCTGTTTATTATGATGATGGCAACACTGGTATAAAAGTGGCAGGCTGTAACTTATGATGTCGGGAGTATTAATGCAATAGTAATTATAATTACATAGCGAGTAATCAAGCAGTTCTGGATCTCTGGGTCTAAAGCGTCAATAAGTCAGTAGGATATGTCAAATCTTTTTAAAATTTTATTTACATTTTTCAATATATATTTACCAAATAACCCGGAAATTTATAAATATTTTATTTCGTTTAAGCTTTTTAAAAAGTAAGAAATAAATAAATTAAAAACTTTGAAATAATTTAATCTTACTAATGTTATAAATATGGGTGTTTGGATGTGTGTTACTTAATTTTTATAAAGTTTTAATATATTAAATTTACTTAATCGTTACGGATTTTAATGAAATTTGGCAGACACATACCTTATAATTATAACGTGGATTAAAACAGGCACTTTTATCCCGGAAAAAATCATCGTTCCTGCGGGATGATAACATAATGTTAATTGAACGCCTGAATATTTTATATAACAATGTTCAATACGAACATTTAAATATTAATTTTTTTGTTAAATTTAAGTAGGTACGGTGTACACCTGTATAAATGCATCTGTTCGAAGTCATGGTGTGTCAACTAGTTTTTTTTTTGAGATTGTTTTTTTGAGATATCCTCAGCTGATATACGAGCCACAACTAATAAGCTGATACTTTAAACAATATAGAAAAACCGGACTTTTAAGAGTAATTTAATAATCATGTTGATAATTGTATTTAGTATATTGTATTTAGTAGCTGTGATATGTTCAAAAATTTTACAAGAATATTTTTCAATTAAATTTTTTTCTTTAACTACTAGAGACAATTAGGAGAATAACAACGATATCAGAGAAACTTGGGAATTGTGGGTAACTTAGAGGATACAAATAATATACAATTTTATCACTAATCATTTCTCCTAAACGTTATATATTGTGAAAACCTATAAGAGACTTGTTGAAAATTATATTTAAAAAAATATTATTATATAAAAGTTGGGTAATTTTAATATAGTGTAATTCTAATCAAACTCAAACTCAAAATATTTTATTCAAATAGATTTTTTACAAAGTACTTTTGACACGTCAAAATTGGTCAGCCAGTTTGTCTGAAGCTACCACCAGTTCGGAAAGCAGTTTCCTGATGAGAAGAACTGGCAAGAAACTCAACAGTTGCTCTTTTCAAAATGCCATTGTTTACATCAGTCTGTTTTACAAAGGTATGATCATTCAGCTGAGCATCAACGTCATTTTGAATCCAAGCTTTGTCATCATTCAAATAATCTTGTACAGAGCAGTAAGCTTTATTTACTAAACACTTTTTTATTCGAGTTTTAAATTGTTGAAGTGGCAAGTCTAATATAGTCTGTGGGATCTTATTATAGATGCGAACACCAAGCCCCATGAAACTATTAGTAACTTTGTGGAGACGATAGTATGGCGTTACAAGTTTATCCCTGAAATAAATTGTTGTTAAAAGTACTGTTAAGTTTTTAAGTTTTTCTATTAGAAAAGAGTAAGAAACGGGACAGAACGAAACGGATACAAGATAAAGAACACATATTTTTTACTGTGATATGTGTACGTGATAAAGCTTATAGCATAACATAGACTCTACGATATAATCTATATTAATACGCAAATATATTACAAAACAATAATACTTCAGTATGTTAAATAACTGAATCTAAGTTTTAGTAATAATGATCTCTTCTCCCAATTATTAATAAGTTGTTGTATCTTTTAAATTTAATTTTGCTTCTAAAGTATTTTCTTTACAGATTCCAGAAGAATGAATTTAAATAGTGTATTCATTGTGTATGAAAATCTTGTAATCTGTGAACTCATCAATTAGTTTATTACTCAAAATTTGCGAATAAATTGATATTCAAAGCATAACGTAGAATGAATCACTATAGTGGTATAAAATGTGCCCAACACGAATATATTATCAGTTGACGACCAGGAGCAGCTGGATACAGACAATTTTCCTTATACTGTCGCAGCTAACGGAAAGTTTAATTGATTGTAATAATCTTATAATATAATTGCCATAATGAAGTTCTTGATAGTGTTGTGTATCTTGAGTGTGGTCGTGTTGTTCGTCGACTGTAGAGCAGTTGACTTACAAACAATGAAAGTAGAGGAGAAACCGCGAGATCAAAATAGTGTGTTAAGAATCAAGCGCGAAGCCCTCGTCGTAGGGAGATGTCCCAGAGGGCAGATATACATTGGATTTAGATGTAGGGATCCTAAATATCAACGGTAAGTTTAAAATTTCGCTAGTTAAAGTGAGCTTTCTGTGAAAATTAATTTTTAAATTATTTTTACTTTGACAATCAATGTCTTGAAGTAAAGAAAAACTTTTAGAAATGCTACCTAGCTAGTAATTTTTTGAACTTCTGAATTAATGTTATTATCAATTTAAAATTGGCAAAAGGATACTTTATAAATCAAATACGAATATTCTGATTCTTCGATGCGTAGAAACAGAAATTTAAGCATTAAAATCAGGGTTGGCATGATTAAAATTAGTTGTTTAAAACACATGTTTAAATGAGTGTTTAAAACAGTTTTTTATAACGTATTTAAAAACAAAGATATGTTGGCACTCAGCCGTCAAAAGAAAGTAATTTAACGAACTAGTGGGTATTCCCCTTATTTAATTTATTAATGGTTATATAAGTTAATACTGGTTTAAAACTGTTTTGCGCACCACCTATATTTTTGTTCGCTAAGGTTTCGTACGACCAGCAGGTTGCCTGGAAGAAATCACTTTAAGTGATAAGGCCGCCTTTGCATGCTATAGATTAAGTTACTGTTTGTAATTATTGTCGTCATTGTGTTTCAATGTGTGTGCAATAAAGTATTTTATTATTATTATTATTAATTACTAGTCGACCCTTGCGACTTCGTCCGCGTGATGCTCCGCTCCTATTGGTCGTAGCGTGATGGTATATAGCCTATAGCTTTCCTCGATAAATGGAATATATAACACTGAAAGCATTTTTCAAATCGGTCCAGTAGTTCCTGAGATTAGCGCGTTCAAACAAACAAACTCTTGATCTTACATATAAGATAAAATAATAAAAATATTAGTCGGAAAAAAAACATTTCTGTTTACTTTTGTTATATAAATTTATATTACTTTATTTGACCCTTTTTTAAATAATCAAAATGATTTATTATTTTCAGGTACTCATCTTCTCGTGATAGGAGATAGGAACCAGGAATGATTCAAGACTAAGTCATTCATGTACTTAAGTAGCTACAACATTATTGTGATATTAATGTAAAGTATTGTGATACGAGAGAGATTTTTCTTTTAATATTGTGATGTAACTTATGCTTTATTTATTTTTATTTAATTAAACATTTCTTGTTAAATAAAACTATTTAAAATCAAGATTTTTTTTTTCATTATCATCACTAAGGATTTTAATAATAACCACTACACTAAGTCTATGATTTAAACTCAAGTAAAAAAAATCTAAAAAACAGTTTGATCAATAGAAATAGAAATTTCAATTATAATACTTTTGGCATCCTAACCTGCCTGCCTGAACATTTTGTAATTTTTTTTTTTTGAAAAATAATACATTTTATTTAACATATTTTGTATCTATTTTTCTTTTTAAATAATTTTGCCTGGCAATATTTATTTATTTATTTTATTTATTTTTGTACCTTAAACTATATACAAAATTGGTAGATATAAGAACTAGTGTACAAAAAATTGCTTATCTCTAGAAGAGATCTCTTCCAGTAACCTCCTATATAAGAGAGGATTATTAGAAAAAGCGGTGCAGGTACAAAAGGTAATTATAAATAACAGCATTTATAAGTAATAATAACTACAATATACTACATAAACTATACACAAATACATATATACATAAAACCTTACATAACTGTATAACAATATATACACAAACTACAATATTAGAGAGAAAGGAAGTGTTCCTTCAATCTGAATGCAAAGGTTGAGGTGGTCGGGATTTCCTTATAAATATTTTCTGGGAGTGTGTTCTAAAGTCTGGCTGTGACAATAGTAAAAGAATTTTCGTAAACAGTTGTGTTATATCTTGGGATCGTTGTATTCACAACTGCGGACAGGTCTTTTTCTCCGAGAACACTCGTTGGAAGCCGTGCGCTTCCAAGAGCGGAAAAAAGTAAGGTTATAATAAATAAATTCATTATATTTTAAAGCTAGGAAACCTTCGATAATTTTAAGCATTAGTCTAACTTATTAATTATTATAGATTTCAGTGGATTGAATATGGTACAGTGGTGTGTAGTTACTTTTTATTTTTTTCTACATACCTAAGGTTTTTTACTCTAAAGAATATGCTTGACCTATTTTTTTCTTTGAATAATGCACTTACGGATACCCTGCTGTCTTGTTAAGTTAATGGCTTTCAGTCGTACTGAGTACTGAGCCAATGTCATATAGTAAGGAGTAAACAAACTTGTAGATATTTGAAATGTGAAACAGATTTTTAATGTATACAGCTTTTAATATAAAGGTTTTGACAATTATCAATCTACAACATCACTTTTTATTTTTTTTTAAAATACAGCTATTATACTATTTACAGTTTAGATGCAAATTAAACACTTATTTAAGAAATACTAAACATAAACGGATTAGAAAACTTTGAATAGGAAAACAAAATACGAGAAATCGATCCTTGGTCTTGATCACTGATTTCAAAAGTTTCAAAATTCAAAAACTAGTTAAGAGTTTACTTTAAAAAAGGAATTGGGGGTCGATGACATGTAAAAAGGGTCTATAATTCTCGACTCTAGAAGCATAAGGTCTGATGTATGTTTTGCTTCAGGAGAGCAAAAATAAAATTCTCACTTTAATCGCCTTATAATTTGTTTATTTTTATATTTTTTTTTTGGTTTCTGTTTTAATTCAAGTATACAATATAGCTGTATAAGGTATTTATGTTTTAAATAACAATCTCTTATTAAATAATAATTACGAAAAACAAAAGAAAACAGTACTTATAACTTTATGCTTCTTCATTTACGGGACATTGAGAAAAATCCTTTGGCGTACATTAAGATATAACATTATACTCCAATTTTAAATCAGATATTTAGAATCTTAAATGAAATAGAACTTTATGCCTTTCTATAGTTACGAAAATCAATGAGATCTATTCACCGATACAGCTTTGTACTTCTTATAAGTCTTGATCAGTTGTTAAGCCTAAAAATTAAAGGTCATCATAAATTTTTTATCTAAAATAGCCACCTAACGGTTTATATTAATAATAAAACTAAAGTATTATTACCACTACTAAACTACGTGTTTTTAAATTTAATAAAATAAAATAAATAATTACTTGTTCTAAGATGTTGTACATTTTGTTTTGTTTTTGTGAACTAACAGATCTTTTTGGTAGTTTATAAAAACAGAACAAAATAAATACCTAATATTTATGAACAGTTTATTAAATATCGCTTTATAACTAATACAAATTACTAAGTCGCAAGTTAGTGGTAATAATAAGCTAATACAAGTCACATAATAGATATATTAATTATAAATTAATATACAATTTAAAA
Organism: Limenitis camilla; assembly: GCA_905147385.1. Lineage (NCBI taxonomy): Eukaryota > Metazoa > Arthropoda > Insecta > Lepidoptera > Nymphalidae > Limenitis > Limenitis camilla. The sequence continues at coordinate 12,396,272 of LR990239.1, read as the reverse complement.
ATTGACCTTCATTGTATAGGCTCCTTATATTATAATTAAGGTATCTATCTAAAAACAACTTAAGTTTTGCTTGGCTATTCAGCTTCCGGAAAATCAACCGCACTGTTGGAATGCTTCAAATTTTTGTAAAATGAGTGGTATTCTTTGGACACCCACTCTAAAAGGGTCATCAAGTCCTTATATTTTAATGTACTAATTAGTTTTTCACTTCTGCTCAATACTGGTAAAGAGTCAGGGTGAACAACTCCTTTCGTTACATTACGACAAAGAGAAAGCTCTGAAAATTCGTCAAAAATATTCGTTTTATAAAATAATATCCCTGGATGCGCTCGTTTCAACTGCAACCAAATGCACTAGGAGATTATAAAGTCTTGGCCGTCTATATTTTTTTTTCTAGCAACAAACGGTCCATCCTTTTTATACAAAACCGATAAATCTTTGAAGTGCTGCAGCTCCATATCGTACACTTAAAAGCCTTTTTTGCCACCGCAAGTTTTAATAAATAGAGACCAATCTCTTGGAGTAATATTTAGACAATTTGCATTGTCTTCAAAGCCTTTTTCTTCCTTCCAATTTGTGAGTGAATATGATCCACTTCCATATGTGTGTGTCCTTTCAGCATAAATTTATGGTTTATGATTTTAAACTGAGAGAATTTGTGCATCAGCCAAATGTAGGAAAAAATTATCATAAAATTTCGGTTTTGTCCTGGACAGTTATCAGACCACAGCTTGTACATCAGAAAGGCTTGCACTATTTTCTTCTGCCCATCGTATAAGACAAGATGCTACTTCCTTTTCCCCCTCTTCCACCTTTTTTTTCTGACCAAATCATATTGGCTGCAGTATTTGATGTTGAATCATAAATAGTTAAATTTAGAGTCCAAAGTTTCCTTAAATAGAAAGATTTGGTATTTGTCAAACATGGTGTTGGCATGCATTTTTGCAAATCAAACATTAAAACTTTTTTTTTGCCAAAGCTAGCAATTGCTTTCTCTTTGTCTGCTCTCTTCAAATTGTATCACTCGTCGGCAAGCTTGCTATGTTCTTCCTTTTCATTTTCGATGGCTTTTCTCTCTTCTTCATCTTGAACGTCTTCTAATTTTCTCTTTAATGAATCGCAGGTATCACAAGTATCTACAGAGGGCAGTTTAAAGCTCAAATTGAACTTTGAGTTAAATATAGACCTGTATAACCACAATTTTGCAATCAAGTCGGGAGGAGTTTGACAAATCTCTCGCCAATGTTTAAGGTATTCAGAAACATTACTCTGCATACTTTTTCACTTTTGGAGCCTATTAGAAGTGTATAAGTGAATGTATACTTTCTTTTACCCGTAGCAAAATTACCTTCGGTTTTCATTAAGCGTTTTTGGGCTTTATTAACACACTTTGTAATGTATTGACGTCGTTGGTCCCAGTTACGACATTGCTTCCAGAACTGATTAAAAATGGTCTTTCTTTCGTCTTCTGATAACTTTTCATAACATTTTGATCTACAAGAACATGGACGCTGAACTTGACGTCCATCTACTTCTCGTTTCTTTTTTGCAACACTTGATGTGTATGGTGAACCCTTTAACCTAGCTAACTTTGCAGATACTCTTTTCCAATTTAATAGATTTTTTTCTTTCTTTCTACTCTTTCTTTTTTCACTTTGATTATTATTTGGCAATTAAACAACACCATTGCAGTCTGCAATCATAATGCCATATGAATATTTCTCATTTCCGACATCTAAACTATTTTTTTCCTGAGACATATAAACTTCTTAGTTTATCATTTTCATCAACATCAACATAATGCACTAAAGCCTGTGAGATATTAGGTGAATGCTGCAATACTAATTTATGTGAATTGCTCAAAATAGGATCGAGACAATCACAATTCTCTTTGATTGTTATTAAATTCAAATTAGTTTCAGATTCTAAGTTTTTTTCAAATGACTTTTTTAATAAAATTTGCTATATTTCTTCAGTTCTTTTTAATATGGGAGTTATTTTACTATTAGAATGTTCAATGGCTTTTACCTGAATAGATAACTTTTTGCGCTTGGGAGAGGAACATTTGTCTGAGCAATGTTGGTCATCCAAGTCTTGGCGGCCGCAAGCGTTTCTTGAACGTTCTCCGATAATGTCCGATCTTACCCGATTCGTGGTGCTGCCCGTAGAAAAAATCAGACGCATAATTTTTTTTCTTAACGTAGAACACGACAATTGAAGACCTTACAGTATTTAGTACAAGCATAAGATCTTATGTTAATATAAATAAATTAATTTAATTTAAAACGTTGGAGCATAACGCTTTATATTTTAGAACTAATATTAGCAAACATTTTTAGAAGCATAATGCTCTATCTAAACTCGCGCAATATAGCATAATGAAAATATTTTGAAGCATAAGATCCCATGTAAGTATAGACCGTGATGATATGTCAAATAACTTTGGAGCATAATAACACACTCTAACATACATTTATACAGAGTTTAAATATTGTTTATACATAAATATGTAAGTAAAAATAAGACTTTCTGGGTCGTAATTACTTAGAAAACTCCTAACATAGAGCATTATGCATCGGTGTATCTCAGAAACTAAGAGAGACAGAAATATGTTTGTCAGTGTGGCAAAAAGAGAACAGAAAGGCTGTTCTTCTTATGCAAAAAAACGAAAAGGCCTTATGTCGACATCAGACCTTATGCTTCTGGGGTCTAGAATTGGTCTTTGAAATAATGTATTTGATTTGTAATTATTACATAATGTTTGATCTTGTTAAAGTATAAGGAGCTAGCGCCATCTAGCAATAGTTTCGTGCGAACCTTTATTTGTGTTATGTCTGTATTTAATGTAATTCACACAAGATGTCGTTTGCTAGCAAAACAACTTGAAACATTATTTAATATTTTCTTAATATACACAAATATATAATTTTCATATTATATGTAATCTTACATATTTTATTTATTATTTATATCATATAATTATCTCCCTCCTTAATATCGCTTAACGGGCTAATATTTAAATGGGCAACACTGGACATCATCTGGCAAACATATATGTGTTGTGACGTGCTTATGAACTGAAGAAAAATGCAAAATCGGACGCTGTAATCTGCATGTTGTTTTTCTTGGAGAAAACTCAAGTTAATGTGTAAAAACGATTGGTGAAGTGAAAATCGGAAGGTGCACCTTTGGTTGGATTAATCGATTTGCCGGTGTGAGTGTATAGAGAACTAGTTTAATTAGTATATGACACTACACAGTTTCAAACGCGCGGGAACTTTTGCAAACGTCAAACTTCGAACAAATATTTTTATTCACAAAACCAGCGACCTAAAATAACTACACCCAGGGAAATCTCACTCTGCGGTCTTGACCAAGGAAAGTTCCTCATCATTTTTAGGTCCTTCGAGCCGGATGTGAACATTTCAGTTTTCTTTGTGCAAAGTTTGACATTTGAAAAAGTTCTACCGCCATACAAATTATAAATAACTATACTTTTTTGTTTTATTAATTATAATTAAATACTTTACATTTATACACTTCACAAATAATATTTGATTTATATTTATGTACGTTTATTGTCCCCCTATTATATATTATAGTCTATGTAAAGTTTACCTTACATATACAGAAACACCTACCTACATTCTTGAACATTAAATTTTGTTTTTAACATTTTATTACAGACATTACATGCGGCTTTATTTGTCCAGGTATTCGGATAATAACAAAGTTAGCATTGTTGTATAAGTCTGGTTGTGTAAATTTGTTAATTGTTTACCTATATTGTTGGGTTAAAAGTAGGATTCAATAACCGGATAATATTGACTACTTATACCACATATAGTGTTTATTGTTAAGTTCAGGAATTGTTTGTTTTATTTATACATTAATTTGGGGTTACATACTACATAAATATTGTTTATTTCCTATACTTGAGTTTTCACAATGAGTAAAAAAATTGTATCTAAGTTGAGATATGATATTGCAGTTCTAAATTTGGAGGCAGTGTATTCTCTTTCCCAGACGGCACTGGAGTCAAAAGAGAAAACTATATTGTTTAAAACAAAATGATGAAAACAGCAATTATGAGCTTAAGTAGCATATATTTCTTTGATTGAGAAAAACCAAGTTATCTACGAGTCAATTAAGGATCTTTTGCTCTAGGTCAATGCAAATGCTCTAGATCTCAATATACGCAGAGGTAGTCATCCCCATTTCTTATTTTACAAAGGAGTTTTAGTGTACAAGAAGGTCTTATACCAAAATTGTTGAGAACACCCAACTTACGTCATTTACCTCTACCTACACTAGTTGACAAAAATCTGACTGGCTACCAATGATGACTCAGGCTTCTGAACAGTTACATATTGCATAATCCTTACTAATATTATATACGCGAAAGTTTATGATTTTTGTTACTATTTCACGCAAAAACTACGGAATGGATTTTAATGAAACTTTATAATAATATAGCTTATACATCAGAATAACACATAGGCTATAATTTATAAATATATTGTGTGAATTGTTCAGAATATAAGGATATGTTTGAAGTAAGTAAGCCCGCGATTGCGTATTATACTCGTATGTATCTTTTATTTGTAATCGATTATCGCCAAAATAGTGATATATTGCACCCGTGGTAAATTGCACCAGGGCGAAGCTAGGAGGGATCGACTATACATGATTTGCCGTTTTTGTATGGAAAATGTTTTTGGCAGTTTCTGACATTTCTAGTACTCATACCTTAAATGGTCCCATAGAGTCTTTTGATCCCCATGCGAAGTAGGATCGATTTGATCGAAATTTTTTTTCTAATTTTAGCACTTTTTTCGCTAACCGTACATTTTCTCTAAAAATATATATCCCCTTAAAAAGTACGAAGTTAAGAAGTTATTGGTTTCATGGTTAAAAAGCTTAAATTACGATATTACATGAACATGAATGAATCGTCATTCTGCATTGATTACTGTAATATAAAAGCTTTGGACAATATATTCTGTTATTTTAAAATTGCGAAGAACTATTTTTATACTTATAGAAAAAAATTAAGATGGTATAATTTTGTTAAATTTCTAGTACTCATACCTTAAATGGTCCCATAGAGTCTTTTGATCCCCATGCGAAGTAGGATCGATAGGCATAAAATTTTTTTTTTCTAATTTTAGCACTTTTTTCGCTAACCGTACATTTTCTCAAAAAATATATATCCCCTTAAAAAGTACGAAGTTAAGAAGTTATTGGTTTCATGGTTAAAAAGCTTAAATTACGATATTACATGAACATGAATCAATCGTCATACTGGATTGATTACTGTAATATAAAAGCTTTGGACAATATATTCTGTTATTTTAAAATTACGAAGAACTATTTTTATACTTATAGAAAAAATTAAGATGGTATAATTTTGTTAAATTTAGAAAGCTTAATTATGATTTTTCCAAAAAATTATTAAAATTGTAATTTTTTTTTTAATTTTTAAAGTTATATTTAAAGACTTATTCTTTTTATTATCTTTATTAAGATGATGATTTTTTTTAATAAACATTTCAAAACTGTATTTAATAAGCTTATATAAATAAAACTTCTTTATTTTTTACTTTTTAAGACTAATAGTACAACCCTTCCGGTTACTCAAATTTAACAAGTACTCCTTGTAACTTGAGAATATACTATAGAAATTGTTCTCTATTTTGTATCGGTATTAAGGATAAGTATCACGTAACTCTCAAGATGGTAATGAGCTGATAGTCTTTAAACAGATTATACCTTAGAACCATCTCGATTAAATTACCTTTCAAACAAATAAAACCGCATCAAGATCAGTATCTAGAATGCTATGATACCACAGACAGTCTTAGCTTCGGGGTCAACTATATTTTTAACCCGTTTGATTAATGTGATATACTTTATCTATGCAAAGGTTAGATGATAAGTGTGACCCTTTCCAGAAATTAATTTATAACAAAACAAGGTTTGCCAGGTCAGCTAGTGCAAGTGACGAATTACTCGCATATAAAAGATTCTCACACGAGAACAAAATCACTAGTTCACGGAGAGCAGCAACTCGACACAGTTCGTTTTCCTTATAGCTCTCATTGAATTAATTAACTAAAGTATTTTAATATTAAATAATATCACGATGAAGATCTTCGCCATTTTGTTTATCCTGACCGTGCTGCTGCATATACATGTTGAGTGCAGGACTATTTCCTTACAAAATGTTGAAAAAGAAGTAAATACAGTGAGGGATAGTGTTGAGTTGATAAGAAATAAACGGCAAGTGATAAGAGGAAACAATTTATGTCCAAAAGGATATAGACGAGTTTTGAAGCAGTGTTTTTTAATAAAGACGTAAGTATATATTTAAATATATGTATGTCTAGTAAACTTTTTGATCAAGTTTCACCTTTTAATATTGATATTAAGAGATGCCTCATCGCCATTATTGAATTCACATATAAATTACATTGGATTTTGTTTTCATTTTTATTTGAAAGTTTATTGCGTGTTGTAATAATCAATTCATATTCTTATTGAAAATTTAATAATCTTTAAGAATGGTCTGATATAATTTATATCTAATCCATATATATACTTATAAGATATCTCATACTACTTAGTTGCTCAATTTTTCTAACTTATTTTTATTTTCAGGCCTAATTCAGTATAAAAAGCATCAGACGACTTCATCAATGGAACAAATGTACCTTTACCTAAAAAAAAATATTTAAGAATCAACACTGCTATTAGTTTATAGTTTATTAGTGCACTTTTTTGTCTATATAGATGGAAAGTATTTTTTTGAAAATTAGTTTCGATTTCTAATAAGAATTAGATACACAATAACAGTTAAATCCCAACAGACGCTTCAATTGTAGTAGTAAATAAAAAAAATACTCTTCTAGAACTAGAAATTAGCGTATCTAGTTCCTATTTAGCTAGACTATAAAAAGCGCAGGAAGCTTAATTTATTTAAGTATTATTTATTTTTTGTTATAATTAATTGTACTTAAATAAGTATCTGGGTTTAGAAATATTTTTTTGTATCTCAAATGGCTATTTTAGAAAAGACAGCTATGTAAATAAAATTATAAAGCAAATCCTTATATATTACACAAAATTTGATCGAAATCGTTAAAGCCGTTACTGAGATAATTATGTGAAATATAAATAGTTTAAAGTAACTAGATTTAGTCGCTGGCGACTAAAATAGTTTTTTTTATATTATCGTGTTACTTATGTAATAAAGACTGAGTTTTTAAATATTTTGTACCTACTCTAGGGTTTGTCATATTTACTTATTGTGAAAAAAAATCATAATCATAAAAATTTACAATTATTGTAAATGTATTTTTTTGATAATGAAAAACTGTAAACCCTGATTAATTGTGATATATTTAATTTAATTTATTAAATAAAATGCTTTAATTTATTAACCTGAGTTTTCTTTTACTGTTTTTTGAGGAGTGCTAATAAAAATACTTTAATTTATTTATATAGGTATAATAAAAAGTTTGTACATTTTTTCTATTCTACATCAATCTAGACATATATTTTAATTTTTCAAAAAATTTAACATTAATGATTACATTTTTTATTAATTGTGACGTTCACACTATACATAATAAACATGTTATTAATAAAAGGAAAATGTACAACTTATAAATATGTGCGTAAACAAGTTAAAACATGTTTCCCAGACGCAAATCATTGTCATTAGGAGTCGGTAGTAAATACGTACTGTCAACTGTGTTGGACTAAAACATTGCATCGACAATGCATAACTAGTATTTTAATAAAGGAAAATGGCGCTTCATACATGCATAACATCCAATATTTATACATTTCAAAATGAAAACTAAGTTTCCAATTTTTTTTTTACTTTTTACTTTTTGGAGTAAGCAGCCGTTTTCTTAGTGATCACTTGATTCCTGTCGTGCTTTCTAATAACTTCTATCATGATAACGAGGAGAGGTCCTGCCTTGATGGATCCTAGTAAGGAAGGACGGTGTGCAGTCCAAGGATGTTGTGGGTCTCACTGGTGAGGGTCCAGTTCTTCCATCTAGCCAATATGTCGTCATTTCTCCTTTACCCTGGAAGACATTGATACTTTAACAAGCAATTAAATATCACTTGCTTCAATGGTGAAGGAAAATTATGAGGAAATCAACACGCCTGAGAGACAACCTGAACTTGTCCAGGGTGGTAGAGAAAGGCTTAAACACTTCTCATTCTAATTTAATTCTAATAAAACACGTATGCTTAGGGGCCGTTCAAGTATTACGTAAGCATTAAAGGGAGGCGGGGAGGGGGTCCTGTTTTTGCTGCAGATTTAATAATAATAAAGTAATACCTTCACATCTACCACACCTCGAGGTGTTGTGACAAATAGTCCAGTTTTATCTAAAGCTCGTTTGACATCTTCTGATATTTGAATTTTCATGGCTGAAATAAAATTACAATTTAAAAATACTGAATGTAAGGAAAAACTTAAGTTTGCCGTTGGAAAACTATATTTTCGTAGATTGAGACAGGGCACCATCAGTTTACCAACTGTAAAAAAATACTTTTTATTTAAAAAAATACGGATTTTAGGTGTTTAATTTACGTGTGATTTATGACAATGCTTCTTACTAAATTGAAATCTAGGTGAGGTTAGAAGAAGGCCTGTTGCGAAGGCTGGGAACTTTAGGCGATTAGAGCGGAAGGGGAAGAACATCCAAGGGAACTGATAGAGAGGATGAGAAGACGGTCTTAAGAAGATGGACGCCAGAAGCGGGTACGTTTACCGTTGCTGGTTGCCAGCAAGGGAAGCAATTGAAGATGACAGCAAGACGGATTGAGGAGCATGGCCCTTTAGGTCGGTCTCCGTCTAGGCAGGTTGTGTGCTGAATGCGTTCCTGCCTCATGACGGTGGTGGATCCGGTGGTTTTCATCGGGTAGCACAGCGCTCGCTGTGAGCCCCACATACCCCTCCGTCCCACAGAGGGGATGCGTCAAGGCATTTTCCACCGTTTAAAAAAAATTAAAAAGGTTAGAAGAAGTACCTTTCTAAGGTTTTGATTTCTTGGCGAGTTCCAAATTTCCATAAATGGTCGTATCTTGTGATTGCTCCGATTTATATTTCATATTTCTTTCTCAGTGCAAACCTAGTGTAAGTTTCTAGGAAGAAGGGTCGTAACTGACCGATACAGATACACAAAATCGGGAGCGGAGTTTAGGCTCCATATTTATCTTCGTGTTTAGATTACATCTATTAGTATCTAAAGATAGGTAAACTCACGTTCTCCAGTGCTCTCCATCCTGCTAGCAGTGTTGATGGTATCTCCAAATAGACAGTATCTCGGCATCTTGGTACCAACGATCCCAGCGACACACGGCCCGGTGTGTATACCACTTCTCATACACAGCGTCTTAATAAACATTAAAAAAAGGTATTTGGTCAATAAACTAACTCAAACCATCATCTGCAGATCTTACAAATATAACTAACTATAGTAAACATTTAATATTTGAAATAAAAATCCTATTCTGATAAAAAAGTTTGTTTTATACGTGCGTTTACAATTTCTCGCAACAATCTGCAAAACTGTTATTATTCAACACAATGAACAATTTTTTTTGGATTTAAAAGGATTTAATCAAAGGACCTTTCTTTATTAGACTTTAATGTATATTAACGTTACATATTTTAGTAAAACTGTATATTATAAAAAAGTTACATAAATTTTTAATATTATCGAAAGTCAAAAAAAGAGAATACTTTCCTATTTCTATACTAATATTATAAGAGGTAAAGTTTGTGAGGTTGTAGGGGATAATCTCGGGATCTACTGAACCGGTTTTGAAAATTCATTTACCAATAGAAAGCCACATTTAATGTAAGTGTTATATGTTAACCTGAAAAATAAAAAGACTTTTTCGTGGTAGTCAAATTTACAAAGGAAAGAAAACTTTTATTACGACCGCTGCCTTAAGGATGAGAGATATACGAATGAGTTCTAGAGAAAACTTGTAAAGCTTGATAATAGTACAAAAAAGTCACCGACAGTATATCTCTAACTTTTATATTTAAGTCACAAAAGGTAGTTTTTTATATTATTTTTTATTAGATAATGTTTTCAAATTTATTAGAACGAGACTCCCCTTTTACTGCATATAATCACCTCGGTAAAGCGAGGGCGGGTCAACTTACTAGCTGTACTACAAAATAAAGAGAAAGACAGTGTTCATTGATTCGTCAAAAAAGTATTTTTTTTAATAACAACATTATTTTTGAGATTAATATACTTAAAAAAAAGTTGACAGTCTTAGTTTTGACTTATCTCTGCTCTCAGCTACGGAACTGAAAGTTGACAACTATGGATGCATAATTCTTGAGTCATATAAACTATACGTGTTCATTGCTGTTATAATTAAAAAGATACAGCCATTTAATAAAATTATCACTAAAGCGAAGCAATGACTCTTATTGATATGAGTCAGAGACAAACCAAATTAATTGGCGCGTTAATATAAGTGTAGTGTCATTTTTAAAAAATCTATGATGATCAAGTGTGTCTACAGTTGCTAAAAATAAATATTTTTTTCAAAAACATTTTCACTAAAATGTTTAATTATTATTAATTTAATAATACGGGCTTTAAAAGCAGATTTATGAGATAGTACCAGAAACTATTTAAAAAAATGTACTATATGTATTAAGAAGAATGTGTAAAAACCTCCGTTATAATTAAAAAACCTCAAAATTTTAGTCAAAAAATTGTTGTTTTTTTTATTTAAAAAAGATTACTGGCAGTATGGATCATATACTACTATATTCCTTATACATTATTATTTAGCATTTGGCTTAGTTGGAGGGCTTAGAGGGAGGCCACGTCAGTAGTCCAATGAATAGATAATTATTCTCAATAGTATTGTTTAAAAATATTTTTTTAAGTTAGCCTATTACAACAACTCGTAATACAGACAAACATAAAGACTGTTCCGCAGATAATAAAAATTACACATCTTATATTTTATATTGTTTGTTGATAAGGTAAACAGTAAGTTATCTAAAATTAACTGCAAGCATTTATCATTACTTAAATATGAAAAGGAAAAGTAAGAATAAATCGCAAGTTTTTTCTTGATGTCGTCTTAATATTCAGACTTGTTTGTCTGTGTAACTATTATCATTACTATATTATAATTTTTGACATAACTAGCTTAAGGAGACACTAAAGCAGTTGCCATGCTTACCTTCCGGCTCAATCACATCAGCATTTCATAATAATATTGTATTATTATCCACTACATAAGCTTTAAAAAATATCTCAATCGGAAACAAGAAAGTGGGTCAAAAACTTACAAGGTATTATTACATATAGACATATACACTAAATAAAATAAAAGCTGCTAAAAAGCGTTTCTATAATATTAATAGAATTTATTAAATAGCAAAAAAATATTAGCTTTAACGTAATCATTAACAGTTATTACACGGAAAAGTTAGTTCTACTTTAAATAATTCAGTAGGTCCTCTCTTGACTTTGATTATCGGTTTCTATGCATAAGGTGTTTAAGTCTTTAAACGTTTTGACAAATCAAATCGTCTATTTATATAAAAATGAATCCCTGTTTCCCTTGGTCACGGCATCACGCGTAAACGACTGGACCGATTTCGCTAATTCTTTTTTTGTTGTGTTTGTTATAGTCAGGAGAAGATTCCTATGTAAGAAAAAATTAAGAAAGTTGAATTATGAAAGCGGGGAAAATTTAAGAAAACTTAACGACCATATTAACTTTTCTAATGTAACGTTAATGGCGTTTGACAGAACTGTCACTCAATTGGCCAATACTCACATTTAAGGCAGGACAACGTCTATCGGGTCAGCTTGTATAAAATAATAATAAAGAAAGAAGCTCCGAAAATAATTATAATTTAATACAATTTTATTAAGTAGTCAGAATTAAAGAAAATGTAAACTTACATATCTCAAGACGATTTTTTTAGAATTAGTTTAGAATATAATATTAAAGCGCTTTCAAAATAATACTCAATTTAAAGGTGATCCTACTTATTCACGTCCAGTTGGACATGAATATCAAGATAAATGGAAAAAGCATAGTCTATCACTTCCCTTTTATGGGAAATCAATGTGTTGTACAATAAAAGCAAAGCTAAGCATCAAGCAGAGACACTGAGACCAATATTACCTAAGTACCTGATCGGGACGGTGAGGCAGTCGACACATGGACGTCGCTTCCAATAACTCCAGTGCCATACTTGCTATTTCAGTAGCGTGTTTATTTCCTGTATGATAATGTAAAAGAAAATAAATTATTATCTAGTGGCACTCTATGACCATTATATAAGAATAAGGAATCCGACCCAGCTTCGTGCGAGTGCAACGTATCAGTCAAAATATTTTTTTTTGTAAAAATATTCAGGCGCTTCGGAATTATTAAACATAATTTATGATGTATATTATAGCCTATGTTACTTTTTATTTAGACAAAAAGTATGTTAATCCGCTGTTGTATTCCAGTGTAAAAGGTAAAGAAACCAAAAAACATGCTTACACTTTAAATTTTGTATAAATATACTGATGGGTGTCAGGTTTTTGATTGCCAAGTAATTGCCACTAGCAGTAAAGTAATTGCTTCTATAGATGATAAGAATAAACTGACTTGGTTGGAAGACGGGTATACATACTAATTCCACGGAAAAAATGTCCAAAACTAATATATATATTGATAAATACATAGGTTTACGTTTAAATATAAGTTTTAGTTTTTCTTGCACCAAATAAAAACAATAACATTGGCTTTTTCTAACATTTACACTACTAAGCTTGACTGGGTTTTTACTTTCTGGTAGTAATCATGGATCACGATCACGACGAGATGTGCAAACTGTGAGACTGGGTTATTTTACATTTTATGTTTTTTTTGGGTTATCCTTATAAGATTTCTATATAGTTAATAAAATAAGAGACTTATTACGTACCGTTCCTCACAGGTAATCCAGAAGCAACCATGTACGAATCCCCAATAGTTTCTATTTTGTAAACGTCATAGCACTCAATCCTCTCATCGAACAACTTATACACTGAGTTCAGAAAGCTGATCACCTGAAACAATGGAATAAAATAAAACTTTCGATTATTTGCTTATCAATAATAGAAATATCTAAAAATTGAGATTTTTATATTTTTTAAATAGTTTTTGAGCCTTTTTCGATGCCAAAGAAATCCAACTCTACTCACCATAGGTACTATGCATAGTTTAGTAACTTTATTAAAATTAAAAATTAAAAACTGCTCTCGAAAATTAGAAATATTTTTGGGAAGAAGATTATATCTTTATCATTTTAAAGTAAACTCAGAAACACAATTTTTTTCATAATTAATTTAATTTTCATATTATATTAAAAGTTTTTATAGAAAGTAATTGAAAAAATGAGCAACAATTATGAGTAATACGCTGCGTTATCGGTGGGAAATCCCAAGGCGTGTAAATAATATTTTAACATATTATGTTACTATTAAAGGTTATACGGTCTTCACACGATTAATAGCATTACGTCATAGTTGTAACCACGGGTTGTGGCTGATCAGACGTCTCTCTCTTTACTCTAAATAGAGTTCCCCCAGACACAATATGTGAAGCACGTGGTATGTGACTAATATATATGATGACAGATTTATTGTATATAATTAAAATATTAGAAAACTGGTTTTCCCCTAATATTAAAAGTACTGTACTTAACCAAATGTTTGGAACTACTTACAGAATATAAAACTAATTATAACCCCCGACGCTACAATTACGGTTTTATAAGCTTGGCGTGTCTGTGGCATCATAGCACCCGAAATACTAGACCTATTCTGATTAAATTTTATTTGTTTGGAAGATAATTTAATCGATATGGTTCTTAGTTTTAATTTGTGAAGATCTAATCAGCCGTTTGAAGACTATGAGCTCATTTCTATCTTGAGAGCTGCATGACAATATTAATATATTGAGAATTTTAACAATTTTGTAACCATGGTAACAATGGAAACGATATTTCTCGATACCTTTCGTATAGAATCGAGTATCAAGCTATTTAAAATACGCAACAGTATATTTTATCTATCATCTTATAAATATTTGTAAAGTCTGTATTGACTGCTTTTTTTATATTTTGTTTTCAACAATACAAAAAGATCGACTTTTACAAGTTAGTATCGATTCTTCTAAATCGATGTCGTGTGGGTATCGATACTTGGTGACGAAGTTATTATACTTAGTTAAATAATTATAGTTTCAGTATTATAATATATATATATATATATATATATATATAAGAATACAAATGAAATGGTTGGTTTACTGTTCATTTTCAATATATAAATTTAGGCATTACAATTTAAAATGAGTGAAATTAATTAAGTTTTTTTTTAATGTGCATTGACTCAGATTTATGTAAAAAAAATCGATGTATTGGAAGGAAAATCGGAGCAGCAGAAATTAGTCCAATTAAAAAAAAATGTTTTGTCATACAACAGGACAAAAATAGGTCAAGATGGTCCCAGTATATGTGATTCTTGTTTAGATACAATTACATATTAGTGCTATTCAGCTTTAAGTTTTACACTGACCTCATGGTTAGTACGACAAGTAATCAAAGTTCCCATCGGCACAAATGGACGGAATTTCCACTCAGGTAGACGGAATGTTATTTACATATTAGATTAAGAGAATTTCGTAATATAAAACTTGGATTTTACAAACAGGGTTTAACAGTCATTACTACAAGTTGCAATATTACTTAATATTTAATTATCATCACTTAAAAAAAAATTTAATCAGAAAAGCTCTCACAACTTCCTGCTATATTATACTGAAATATATAATTTTTTAAACATTAATACTAGTTTAAATTGCACACTACTATTATTTTTAACCCTTCCAAGTAAGCTGATTGGGATTTGAACCCTTTATCTATCGATCGTGAATCCAACGCCTAAACCACTGATCTGCTGACGCTTTATAAAATTATTACACTTCCTAAATTCGTGATGCGTTAATCTCTCGATGCGTTGCATCCTCGAAGATAGAGTGGGGAGGGAGAGTGAAGAAAACAATGCTGCGGTTTCAGCGAACTCTGAGCTCACCAGATAGAGTTCACCAGATCCGCAGCATTAATGGGATGAGAGAGGGAAAGGGCAAGTCTGGCCCACATGCGGCTCGACCGGAACGCGTCTATGACACTTGGCGGTTGGATTCGCATGCTGGTGGTCGCAAGCGAGTCGGGGAACAGATCCCCTATCACCAAGGGGGTGCTGGGTTACTCGTCTCTTACGAGATGCTCTCCCAGCGGCAGAGGGGAATAGTATTCTAACCCGTCCCCTCACTATGTATGGGGATGTACTAGTAATGAATTATCAACAGACAATTATTTCAAGAAAACTATTCTTTACTCGATTACATTAGATTTGAAAAAAATAAGTTTATATAGTCAGTAAAGTTTACTAGTCAGTATTTTTTTTATTTTACGGCTTTAAAAACGAGCTTTTATTATGTCCTTGTTAATAAAAAGAACTAAAAATTTAAGAATAATAATTTAAACACTTTACACCTTGTATTAAAATCTTAGCGTTTTTATCACATACCTAATATTTTATAAATAAAAGCGTGTTACATTGTGATGGAACATTAAAGAACATTTAGCATAATTACACCTTCATTATTTTTCTTTTACAATCACAAAGTACGCTTTTGTTTATAAAATATTGGGTAACTATGTCATAAAAAAGCTTGTTTTTAAATTTTTATTTTTAACTTTTTAGTATTAATTTACATTTTAATAACTACATATCAATTAGTTATATACTTACTGGTTACTATCTAGCACTCGTCAAGACGAATCAAACGAACCCATACATGATGGGGTTATATCGTTTAATAACTGAGTTTCTATGGCCATCTTCCAGATCCATCAGACCCTAGTTATCATTGAAAGACTTACTACTCGTCAAGATGATTCAAATGAGCTCAAACTCGATGAGATTGTGTCGTTTCATTGCGAAGTGCCTTTTGCCATCTTCCAGCTTCAACAGATCAGCACCATGTCATCATAATATTGTATTATCAAGCGATTTACACATGCATGCAAATTTCAGCTCAATCGGTAACTGGGAAGTGGGTCAAATTTAATTTGCAATATTTGATGACAAACATCGGGACAGGTGAAACTAAATAAAAGCTTGTAATAGACATCCATCTACTCACTCCATATTTCAACTCTTGTAACACCTCACTCATTCAATTACCATCATGCTAACAGTCTCACCAACCGTTTTAAGCAAATAAATTTATTAAATTAAATTTTAAGAGATTTTGACCTATTCGGGACAACACAGTTATGCTTTATACAAAACCTAAACTTCTTTCTGGGATAAAAAGTATCCCACATATTTTTCAAGCTTATAAAATATTCGTATCCAATATTACTTAAAATCAGTGGAGATGTTTTGTGTGAGCACCCGTGAAAGGACGGGTTAGAATGTAAATCCTCTCTGCCGTTGGGAGAGCAGTGGACTCTGGGCTCTTGCTCAGGGTCCGCTGAAACCGTTTTTATCTTCACTCCCCCTTCCCACTCTATCTTCGAGGATGCAACTCAATGACAAAACAAGAAAGTCCTTCTCGATGTCCATGGGCGATGGCGGCAACTTATCATCGTGTGGACTATCTGCTCGTTTGCTACTTATCTACCATAAAAAAAGAACATCTCCTTTTTATTCCACAGGACATTTGCTTTCAGAGTAAAAAGTAGCCTATAAGTTAAATTCAAGTTGTAAAGTGTCTGTGTGCTAATAAAAAGGATGACCTAAGCTATGTCATACCGTACATTAAAGGGAGGAAAACCATTATGTCGGAAAAGGGAAAAGCCGAGGTTTTTTGAAGTTTTTACCTGATATGGTGTTGAGACAGCGGCGATGGCGGTGAAGCCGACTATATCACTGAAGTATACCGTCACCGACGCGAAGAATTCTGCTGGCACCTGTAATTTACATAAATTATTACTAGTCAGCCCACGTACAATACTTAGATTTATCAAAAAAAAACATTTATTTTTATCCCGCAGGATATCCAATTTTTTTGGATAAAAAGAAGAATAATATCTGTTAATCCAGGTTATAATAAAATAAGTTTATGTGTGTTAAATTTTATAGAAATCCGTTAAGTAATTTTTGCGGGATTAGCTAACAAACATCTAAACATCCAAATATTCAAACGTACAAACATTCACATTTATAATGTTAACCCATCCTCGCTTCGCTGAGGTATATCAAAATCTTATAAGCATTTTATAACCGTTTAAACCTTCCCTGGACTCCTACAAATAATTTAAAACCAAAATTAGCCAAATCGGTTCAGTCGTTCTCGAGTTTTAGTGAGACTAACGAACAGCAATTCATTTTTATATATATAAGATAAGATAAAATATTAAGAAGATAAGGCTAAGTGTAACTTAGACTTATGTACCAAGGGTTCCGTAAAATTTGATTAAGGGACAAACTTACTTAGCACCGAAAACTGTTAACTATGCAATATAACTAGCCTACCCGCGCGACTACGTCCACGTGATACTCCATTCCTGTAGCTCGTAGCGTAATATTATAAAGCCTATAGCCTTCCTCGCTAAATAGGCTATCCAAACAATAAAATAATTTATCAATTCGAACCAGTCGTTTCTGAGATTTTCGCTTTCAACCAAATAAATCAACAAACTCGATAAACGTAATTATTGCAATAGTATAATATTACGTACATCGCGAAATATCGGACAGTAAATATAATATTTATTTAAGTGTTAAGCTTTAGATATTTATTCATGATTTTTGTATGAAGACCCGAATTAATCAGTGAAAAAAATAATGTTGTCAGTTCAAAGGACTCAAAGCAAAAATGTGAGATTGGAGGAATCATAAGTTTTTATATTTTTCTTTTAAAAATATGAAATGAAATCGTATAATTAAAAACTTTCACTGTTCATTTATTTAAAAAAATAAAGACTCGTCAAAGTAAGCCTTGAAACTTCAAACTTGAGTTAAATAAAGGAATCCCCATAAACTTTCGTATTCAAATTCACGATTAATTGAAGTCATAAAGTTTGGAAGCAATTAAGTTATTGTTCGAAATATTAATTAGGGAAAGTTTTAGATTTTTTGTTTCATATAATTTAGATGTTTTTTTATATTAAAATGTAGTTGTTTTGAAGAAAATTATAGTTTATGGTTAATTGACAACATTTGAGTAGCATTTGACTGTATCTATTGTGCCCACGAAAAGATATTACCAGATAAATACGCCGCCATGACAGAAATCATTATTATTAAATCGCGAGTATACTACCTGTAGCTCTCGGGAGTAATATTCTAGTCATCAAGCTGTGATATTGTAGTTCTGCTAGTATACTACAACCGTAGATGGGTTATTAAATCCGATAAAAAATTTGTTGCTACAGCTAAAAAAGTTACAATATTCTTAAAAATTTATAATAGTATTTGATCGTGTCAAGAGATTTAAAAAAAAAAATATCTTGATATTTTATTGAATATGTAATTCTTTATTGTATTTTATTCTATTTAAATATTTTATATTAAATAATTAGTAGGTTTTATCCTGGAAACGAAATGAGACACGACACCTAAAGAGAATTTAAGGGCAAAAGTCAGATAAAGAAATTATTGCCTATTCATAATTATTTGAATTGATAACGTTCATGTTTTACATTGAAGATATTATATTACAGTTCACATAATTAAATAGGAAAACCTTTAATTTATCTACATTAATAACATTGACTTATATAATATAATTTAACGAAAAATGTGTCTAAAGTATGCCAACGTAAATAAATATTTTTTTTAGATTTTTATGCTATATTTTTTGCTATTATAAATAAAATGTAAAAATACTTTGAAATGATTGAAAACTTTAATATGCAAGCATATTTAATTCAACAAACATAAACGGCATATGCAAGCATATTCAGTTTAACTAACCTAAAAGGAATATGCAAGCATATTCGAGTCAACAAACTCAAAAGGCATATGCAAGCATATTCAGTTTAACTAACCTAAAAGGAATATGCAAGCATATTCGAGTCAACAAACTCAAAAGGCATATGCAAGCATATTCAGTTTAACTAACCTAAAAGGAATATGCAAGCATATTCGAGTCAACAAACTCAAAAGGCATATGCAAGCATATTCAGTTTAACTAACCTAAAAGGAATATGCAAGCATATTCGAGTCAACAAACTCAAAACTCAAAAGGCACATGCAAGCATATTCAGGTCAACAAACTTAAAAGACATATTCTGTACACATGTGACAAAAGATAGCTCACGTCATTTTCCAAACTTTAGTGTATCTCTGTACCAAATTTTATCACAATATGTCCAGCCGTTGTTTATTTATAAATGGTGTAACTAACCCGACTTTCTTTTATATATATACTGATATCGTTCACAGCAGAAAAAGTCAAAAGCTTTTTCATTATTGTACTCATATTCGAGTGATGTGTTACGTTTTGGCCCAACGGTTTCCTTAATAGCTTGCGTGCATTTTTCAATTTGGCAATTTGTTTCATATTAGCGGTAACTGGAATGTTAAACAAAAACTCTATTTCGCCCTTTATAATGACTTCAATATTGTTTTCTTAGAAGTTAAGCAATTTAAATAATCTTATACAGAGTGTTCCAATATGTAGAGTCAAGCGGATATCCAGAGGTAGAGCAGTACCTGGGCTATTTGAATCACTTCCATGATGTTCTGCGATTTTGATAGTTATTAATTTTTTTCGTCTTTATAGTCAAATTTAGACTTGTTGGTACTTTCCATCAAAGTGACATCAATTATTCAGATTTTGGTTTGCTTATTTTTTCTTAAATAGATGAATAGTATGCTTTTCGTAATTTATAATAATTATAAACAAATCGTAGTAGTAATGAAAAGTTAAAAAAAAAAACTAAAAAATGTTGAACTATTTTTTTTAAAATAAATTAATTAAAAATTCTATAATAAAAAACACTCCACTATGTTTGTCCGGGACAAACTAAGAAACTACTTAATTCTCGATGCAACTTGAGGGATAGGATAGTTTTTATCTCAATACTTTTTGAAAAATTTTAGTTTCCAACTCGCTTTGAGTTAGTTTATAGACCAAACATTTTTACATCATCATGTTTGAGTAAACATCAATAGATGGCGCTGTATTAAAAGGTAAAGGAGGTAAAACATAATTAGAAGTAAATTAGTCAAACTCCGCAAATGTTATTCGATATTAATGTAACAAAAATGTTACAAACTATACAAGGCCAGTCGAAGGGAATTCCCACTTGATGATTCAATAATTTGTTTTATTTTGTCTTTAAGGACTTTTTTGTATCTTATTTTAAATGAACAGTTATACATTCGAACTTATGATTGTGTATCTAGCTTTTACAGCTTTTCATGCCAGCAGCTATATCTGTATACTACTGCACAATCATATTCAAAAAGTATTCCTATAAGTATGATTTACTTAGAATCAGAATCAGAATATAATTTACTAGCGGCCCATCCCGGCTTCGCGCGGGTGGAATATTATTTTTAAAAATATATTGGCCCTCCCGCATTTCGGTGCCCACTCTCTTGCCGCTTTACTCGCTGCGCTGCGTCGCTACACTGGCCCGTCGCGTCGTGTATTTTTTGTTTATATTGATATTTTTAATTTCATAATATCTTTTGAATGGAAAGTCCGATTTTAATAATTCAAAAAGTAATTTACAGGTATTGAAATAGTCTTGAATACGAAATAATTTATTTGGATAAGGATTAATACAAAGTTATAGAAAACAAGGTCTGATTTTGATAGGCATTTTTATCAACTTTTAAAATGTAAAAAACTAGTTATAGTGACGTAACTATAATAGTTGGACATATGGTCTCGCGGACTTTTTTGTAGATATTGATTCGTTCTATAATATTGTACAACATTTTTTTGTTCTATCATCAATACTTTTTGCAGCGCATGCGATGAAAGATATTTTATGGCAAATTTTTTGGCACCTTGGGTTGGTTTTCGTGAGATTTCCTAAGGATCTCTAATTTTTTCTTGTAATAAATATAGCCTATGTTACTCAGGGATAATGTAGCTTTCTAATGGTGAAAGAATTTTTGAAATCGGTCCAGTAGTTTTTATGTTTATTCGTTACATACAAAAATACAAATCTTACTTCTTTATAATATTAGTATAGATTGCATAACTGTAAGTACATTTTCAGATCGTATAAATAATTGTTAGTTTTTAACAGTTTGCCATATCAGGCGTGCAATATTATTATTTAAAAATTACAGTATTAAATTTAATATAATTACAAAACAGTATAATAATTACAAACAATATTAATTTACCAAAAATAATACTAATAATTGAAACATTATTATTCACGGTTTAAAAGAAGAAGAAGCATTTAGATAAAATATGTTCCTTTAGCTTGCTTTTAGCAATGTATTTGGCAATGCATTGTACAGTTTAGGCATCATAATAATTATACTGTTATTCAATTTCATAGTTTTAAAGGAAAGAACGTGTAGTTTATTTTTATGACGCATAGAATTAAAGTTATTATATAAATGTAATCGTTTTTAGTTTTAAAGTAACACTAATGTTTTAAAATAATTTTACGCTGTGATTGATATTTAATATTTGATGTTTATAGTTATCGAAGGACAGTTTAGATTGTAAATTAGTATAGGACAGTGTATATAGGTTCTTATTTAATTATATTACTTCCTATCTTATATATTTTTTGTGTATATTTACCCTTAGGTGTAAGTGTGGCACTCTCCAGATTAACCTTTGCCGCTTCAGCTAGTAATGTATATCATATATTTATTGAAACAGTTTAAATTAAATAATTTGTTTTCTTAACGAAACATGTAAAAAGTCTAATATCAGGGGTTTTAGTTTTTCTCCTATATGTATTTGACTGATTAAAACATACAATGAAATACAATTGGTAGTAATAGTGACGTATAATATGTTAGTTATACGTCACTATTATATATATAACGTCATTTACATGGAATTTAATTAAATAGATCCGCTTTCATCAGTTTTATCACTTCAATTATGAATAAACTTTAAAGCATTTTGTCATGCATATTTAACTAATGAAGTATTAAATAACATTATATGATGATCAGCCGTTCCATGCAAAGCAACAGATACTCTCTTAGAAAAAATAGTGTGGACTCAAAGCCTCAGTAAAGACAAAAACAACGCAGAAAGTTACTTTTTATCACCAATACTATCAATACCTTTCAAGATATAGTCTCCTTTAGGGAAATATTTGTTTTAACCACTTCCTTACACTTAAATATTGAAACATTTTCAACTTTATTAATTACGAGCGCCCTGGCCTTACTTTGCTCCGGATATTTGAAACAATATTATAATTGATGGCCTTAAATTAACATTCTGTAATTGTCTATTTTTTCATTATTTGGAAAAAAAGAAAGAGGAAGAGAGAGAGTGAGAAAAGTAAATTAAATTGACTCTTTGTAATTGTGTAGCTTTTCATTTTTTGATAAAGGAAAGAAAGAAGAATAGACAGAGAGAGAGAGAAAAGGTGATAAAAACAGAAAATACAGAAAGAGAACAGGTACAGATAATAAAGGAGCGAGAAGGACAGTGAAAAGGTAAAAATTAAAGAAAGATAGATATAGAAGAGAGAAAAAAGAAAGAGAGGGAGAAAGGTTAGAGAAATATAAGAAAGAAATAAATTGAAAAGAGATAAATATAAAACTTATACGTTACTAATAAGTATGTTATATTTTTTTCTACGGCCATATCTCTAAAAATTATAGTATATTGATAGATAAGTAAATTAATGTAAAGTTTAATTAAAATCTGTTAAGTAGTTTACCGTGAAAGAGTAAGAAACATACATCCAAATCTCATCCTGTGTGGTAGAAAACTACTATTTTCAACACATCTCACATAGTTCGCACGAGTTTTGAAGGTAAAAACATAGAATGTGAAATATTCAGTCGAGCCTATCCTTATTTTGAAATCAGTGAGAAATATAAATAAACAACAATCGTCGTTGTATTTTTGTTGTATAAGCGTGTCCGTGTACTCCTAAACAGGTTTAACAGTTTTCCTGTTGGAATTACCAAGGCCGCATTATAACTGTTTTGTTTTGTATTTTTGTATAATAAATCTTATCGTTTTTTGATAGGTTATGAATTATTTTAGATTTGACCTCTACTTTTGGATCAACTCACTTACGCAACAAGTCACTCTTCTGGGATAAAACTATAATCCCAGCTCATAAAATTATCTTCAATATTTCATTCAAATCTGTTGATCCGTTTTGTCAAACAACACCCTTATATTCACAATATCTATTGATTTATTTGGTTATAAAGTAGACAATAACAATAAAAATAAATCAGGTTATAAAGTATCTGTATACCAAATTTTATTGAAATTCGTTCAGCCGTTTTGGTGTGATTGAGTAATAAACATTGTAAGTTGTATGTTAAAGGTGTATTAAAGTGTGATTTGAATTAAGATTGTTGGTTTAATCATGTAAAGTATTTTTTGTGTTATGTGTGATTGAGCTGAAGAAAGCTTACTATTTCCTCTTCGTCTCGTCACCGATGTATTTGTTATAAATAAGAATTAATACTTTTTATATATCTAACTCTAGAAACTTTTATAGCAATCCGCACTCTTTCCGCAGATTTTCATTTTAATTTTCTTGAGAAGATACAGTTCTTACCTGCTGTGTTTGCTTCAACTGCTTTGCAACGCTGGCTGGCAACATTTGATAGAGCAACGAATCACTCAGTTCCTTCTCGTATTCCAACTCTCTTGCTTTTTCGGAAAGATTTCGTGCGTATACCTGGAAATTACGTTTATTTATATTAATATATCCGCGTGTATTGTATAGTTTTGTTTACGAAAATATCAGGATATATACTATATAAGATTAGGCAAAACATGTACTCTGTATATAAAGAAAAGCAATGGGCCTAGAAAAGATCCTTGAGGGACCCTTAGGAAATATCTCACAATTCTCGTAGGTATTTTGAATTATACTATTTAAAAATAATGTTAGAAGTTGCACATCATAAGGGTGCATCATACTAGGGTGCATGCCGGCTTCGTTCGGGTGCAACCGATAAATGTAGAATAAAGTTTCAGTCAATTGCTTTATTAAAACAGTCAGCCCCTTCCAACCAAAAAATATTTTATATTACAAGAACTGTTCTTCTAGGTTTT
Organism: Limenitis camilla; assembly: GCA_905147385.1. Lineage (NCBI taxonomy): Eukaryota > Metazoa > Arthropoda > Insecta > Lepidoptera > Nymphalidae > Limenitis > Limenitis camilla. Next base: position 12,371,951 of record LR990239.1, on the reverse strand, counting down.
TTAATTTATTTTACTCTGAGATTTATAAGCTAAAATAGTTTTTTAAGAATTAACTCATGTTTAACAATATATGAAGACGAAGAATGTTCTTGGAGCAGCAAGATCATCCTATATAATGTGGGGATTTTGGAAAGGTAAAAGGACATAATTTATATTTCATTGGGATCTACTGATATTTCTTTGATAGAAGTTTAATAAATCAGTGGAACCTGGTATGTCTGTAAATAGCCGGTAGTAACCTTTAGTAGCAAATATAATTTAATTGACATATATTACCGATGTATTAATTGTATAACCTATATAAATGCTGTAGACCTCTGCGTCAGAGGTCGTGATCGTGACGTGGTCGTTGCGTAACAAGTCATTACCCGCCAGCGACCGCGGCCTTGTCGGATAAGGAATGTTGTTTATAAATAATGACACGTGAATATACATGTGCTTAAATATATTGAGATAATAGCTGTTATTCCTTATAGGCTAGTATTCCTTAGAATATCTATAATAATAATAAGACTGGGTCTTCATACAAATATCACGAAAGAAGTGTAAGACGACTGGCATACACAAATACAACTAGTCTACATCGATAACGAGCTTCAGGAGGTTCACGTTCCGTTTTTTAAGCATTTTTCAGTAATGCTTAGCTCCTATGAGTCGTAGCGTTATGCAGTGTTTTTTTTATCTGGGACAGTATGGATAAATTCAAAACTATCTATATCTCATAGATAAACTTGGCATAGTAATGTTTTTGGTCGAGCTTGAGTAGTCCATAGAAATGAGTGAAATTGGTCAAAATTTTCTTTTATTGCAGATCGGCCCAGTTTCACGTCAGGATCATTTTATTGTATTAGAGGAAAAATATCGGAGCAGCAGAAGTTAGTCAAATTTAATAAAATGGTTTATCATACAGCATGACTACCAAAGATTAGTGCATTCAAAGAAATAAACAAACTCTTTAGCTTTATAGTATTAGTAGAGATTTAATTGCGAAATATATATGACTTCATCAGATACCTAATGTAGAGTGACTACAGCAGGTTGACACATGTTTTTTAAGGATTTTGTGGTTTTGTGTATCACTTTGAAAAAATATATTATGACGTAGTGACAACTCATGGCCTACATAACAAAAACACAAAATATCTACTCATTCTTCACTAAGTTTATTAACTTCTATCAATTTCTGATTAAGGAGCAATAAAAAAAGAAAAAGAGCTAAAGAAGGAGGTTGTATATACCAAAATACAAATCTTTTTATATTATTATTATATATTTAATGTGTTGATAGTTAAAGTATGATAAATCGTGATTAATAAGTGGAATTACTGCATAGTAAAATCAAAGAGGCAATACTTAGACTTATTTGAGTCAATAAAGATAACAAATACTACGATAGTCAATATTCAAACTGTCGCGGATCTATCGGAACAGAGATTGTTAGCCGAGACAGAACATTATTAAAAAAAATTGCCAACTGCGAGTGTGGAACTCGTGCACTGAGGATTCTGTACAATCTCAAGAAAGGGACAAACACTATCAATTTTGATTTTCGTGTGCGGGTCAAAATGTCATCAGAAGTAGTGTTGTGGGTCATTTATTCAAATTAAATAATCAAACACCTTTCTATGTATAGATTGTCAATTTAAATAATTTATAATTACTTACAAAAATGAATATAAGAAAACATGACAAAACATTTTTAACAAAAAAATTTAACCGACTTCACCCAAGCCTAAAACCAATTGAAACTTCTAGCTTATCAAACGTTATCAACAGTCAGATATTACTAAGAATTTCGTTTAGAAAATCATAGAATGGTCGTGGGAAGTGGCGTAACTATAGGGTTGCATTTCAGCAAAATGCCAGGGGCTCCGAGCCGAAGGGGGCCCCGATCAGAGAAGACTGTGAACACAGGTGGCTTTAAATATTTACTATTACAATATTTAGTAAAATTTATAACTAAGGTGCAGGTATTTGCCACGCAGAATACTTGTTGGCGAACGACCTTCTTTTTTGCTCTTCAAGTATAGGCGCTCATAAGTATTTTGCATACAGGCGCAGAAGGGCTTGGGCTTGGCGCGTGCCAGATTTAAGTTTCTTAATGTTGAAGGAGGGGGCTCCATCTGATGAATTTGCCAGGGGCCCCGAACGGTGTAGTTACACCACTGTTAGTGAGGTAATATTACTTATGTTATACTATATTAATAATATGTAAATAGGAATTTTTAAGTGCATTTACGTATGACTATTGACGTATTTGTTTATGTAAGTAACATTAAACTGTATGAAACAAAGCTTATAGTCCGAGAGCTATGTCTACCTACGTAGAAGTATAAAATCACATCATACTTAAGAACATAGCGAATATTATGAAGATTCGATGACGGTGAATTTGGGAGATAACAGATAGAGATCTCTAACGATAAATGCTGTATTCGTTTATGAGTGATAATTCATTGAATAAATATTGGATAACATCTGTCAATAAAATCAGTAGTTCCACGGGCTAGGTTAATCAGAAATAACAGAGGTGTTATTTTTCTATATTCGAAAACATTATCTTGTTAAAATTCTCCCCCAAGAATGGTCAATACATATAATCTGTTGTGCTCCCAAACTGGTGTTATTGATATTGTTTTTTTTTTTTTATTTTTTATAATAGATAAGGTGCAAACGAGCAGATGGTCCACCTGATGGTAAGTGGCAACCATCGCCCATGGACATCGACAAAACAAAAGATACTCTCTCGTTTTGTCGATGCCTTGGATCCCCGAAGATAGAGGGAGATAGAGGGGGAGTGAAGAAAAAAAAATTATGCGGATTCAGCGGACCCTGAGCAAGAGTCCAGAGTCCACTAGACCCGCAGCATTAATGGGATGGGAGAGGGAGGGGGTAAGTCTGGCCCACATGCGGCTCGACCGGAACGTGTCTATGACACTTGGCGGTCGGATTAGCATGCTGGTGGTCGCAAGCCAGTTATTGACTTATTCTATTATAATCTAGCTACATTTAAGAAATCTTTGGTTACCGCTGTATTTAAAAATTAGTATATTTTTAGGTAGGTATTAAAAATACACTAAGAATTTTGGCGTTAAAATTTAGGGTTGCGTTTCCCTTTTTCATTTCATTTGCTGTTATTATAATATAGATTTAATATTTAGATTCTCATATTTTTGTTTTAAGTTTTAAAGATTAGTTTAATTGTTATTAATAAGTATATTTACTTTGTAATTTTGTAATTTTATGGTGAATGTCATGTACCTGTAATAGACTATTACACTAGAACTAGACTTAAGTTAAATTGTTGGTAATTTAAGGTTTTTTATCTTGTTGATGTGCTAAATAAGTAAGTAAATGAAAGAAATTTAGTTAAAGAAATCAAAAAGTTAATGTAGATTAAAAAATTAAATAATGATGAAATAATAGCTATAACATAAAGTGATCATGAAATACTAGCTAAGATTTTAAAATAATTAGAATATAAATTTAACAAGTACGAGTAAGACTCGTACATTAATCTGGACGGACGGAAAAGTCTGACGCGTTGTAGTCGGCGTGAAAGTCGCAGAAAAAGAGCGCTCTTCTTCTTTTTTTATGGTAGATAAAGTGCAAACGAGCAGATGGTCCACGTGATGGTACGTGGCTATCATCGCCCATGGACATCGGCAAAACAAGAGATACCCTCTTGCTTTGTCGATGCGTTGCAGTCTCGAATATAGAGTGGGAAGAGGGAGTGAAGAAAAAAAATGCTTCGGTTTCCGCGGACTCTGAGCAAGAGCCCAGAGTCCACAGCATTTTTGAGATGGGAGAGGGAGGGGGTAAGCCTAGTCTAAGTTAAGACTAGAACGTGTATATGACACTTGGCGGTCGGTTTCGCATTCTGGTGATCGCAAGTCAGTCGGGGAACAGATCCAAATAGTATTCTAACCCGTCGCACGGTCGGACCCTACCCTCTTCCATCCCATAAATTCTACGGTTATAATATATTCTGAGTTCTTGCTCGGGATCTATTGGAACCATAGTATTCCTCTCTTGCTGTATTGCCGATGTCCATGAGCGCGATGGCCACGTACCATCATATGGACAGTCTATTATAAAAAAAATCCACCAATTTTCATAGTAGCATTAGGTATTTCTTGGCTTATCGAGACTCTTGGACTATTACCTATAATGACACTGTCATTTACTATACAATTGACGTAATTTAACTATAGTATATCTAGGAGCAATTACTCAGTATAGTAGAGGTTTTCAGATTTTTATGTTTTTGCTTTTTTTGTAAATACCACAATTTATTATATAACCTGTGCAGAAAATTATGATTAATTAATTAATTAATGTGATGTATTTTTTTGTCACATAAAGATAGCTTATAGGAATCAAACTATTTAAAAAAAATTTTGCGATTTAACTGAAGTTTTAAGTATGCTTTTAAAGGTTACTGAATAGAAAGAATCTGAACTCATTTAAACTCAATTAAACTTCTATCTTTGTCTTATTTAGCAAAGTAGCTAACCTAAAATCTTTTTCGTTTATGTGCTAAACAATCTATTTGTTTTTGAGGAAAGTTTGCTAAACTGAATTTGTGGACTAAATTAAATATTGTGAATGCAGATTTTTTGCCTTTGAACTTCAACATTGACCTACAATGAGATTTTTTCCTTATATCGGGTTACTATGCAATTACGACATACAACACGGACGTAGAGAGGAAAACCCAACCTTCAGATTCCGAATAAAGTATCATCTGGGTTTATATAATACTAGCGACCAGCCTTGACTTCGCACAGGTGCAATTTACCACATATAAGACTTAGATTTTATAAAAAAAATATTTAATTTTCAATTTATTGTTGCTAAATAAAAATATTCCGGCAAATACAACAGTAAACATATCTCATTATTATCTCACTGTAACTCTGAATTTTTCCGGGATAAAAGTAGGCTATATTGTAATTCAGGTTATAAACTATCTGTGTGTCAAGTTTCATTAAAATCTGTTCAGGCTTTTTGCGTGATTGGGTAACAAACATCTACTAAACATTCAAAAATCCGTTTCGTAATTTAAAAGATGGAAGCGTACAGACAGCGACTTTGTTTGTATGTAAATATTTAGTTTGAATAAAAAAAATCTATATACTATAGCCACTGAGAAGTTTTAGTATCCAACAACACCTCCCTCAGACAGACCATCATCAGATCATCTTAAAGATACCAAATGATAATATTGTCACCCATCACTACATTAATTAAAAGAAGAAAAACTTCACACATTGCAATATCCTCCCAATTTCATTTTGAAGAGTTCCTTCGTATCGTCGATTCAATGCTGCCATCACTGTTGTAGCTCAGTAGCAGTTTGACGAGTAACACCGTTAAGTGTAGTGTCGCCGTTTTTGCGGATCATGTGTGCCATTATTATTTGGTTGGTTTAATGTTAGGTATATTTATAATCTGAAAAAGCCTTGTAAACCTACTCTGGGTCTCAAGCCCCAGGCGCCGCTCGGCTTCTGCTAATGTGCTTGTTGTAAATATATTTCATAACTATGACGTAGGTTGCTGTTATTGTTTTTTTTAACACTTAACTCCTTTTAAGGTAACATACATTCAAAATACAAAATTCCACTTATTCACGATTTGTCATATTTATTACTTACATCACATTAAATAATAACATATAATAAGGACATAATAGTTTATTTTACCTTTCCATACTACTTTTCTTACCAGAGGACTAAAGTTTTCATCCCGAGGGAAAGAAAAGCCGTTTTTCTTCTACGTCAAAATAAAATACTACATCAGAATCATATTCAGTAAAGTTCGCCATCGCGCTTAATGTTTTTGTCACATAAATATTGATGCTTTCCCGCTAGGGTGACCAGACTTGAATTCCTTAATAAGATAAGTCATCCATCCATCAGCCTGTAACGGTCCACTGCTGGACATAGGCCTTTTCGAGAGCGCGCCACCAAACACGGTCCTCCGCCTTCCTCATCCACCCGCTTCCCGCCACCTTCTTCAGGTCATCGGTCCAGCGGGCTGGAGGTCGTCCCACACTGCGCTTACCAGTACGCGGTCTCCACTCCAGAACTCGCCTGCCCCATCGGCCGTCAGTTCTGCGACAGACATGACCTGCCCACTGCCACTTCAGCTTACTAATCCTGTAAGCTATGTCGGTAACCTTCGTTCTTCTGCGAATCTCCTCGTTCCGGATTCTATCCCTGAGTGAGATGCCCAACATAGCCCGCTCCATAGCGCGCTGAGCGACCTTTAATTTGTGGACGAGGCCAGCCGTCAGTGTCCACGTTTCCGCTGCATACGTCATTACAGGTAAGACACATTCGTCGAAGACTTTGGTCTTGAGGCTTTGCGGTATCGACGATTCGAAGACCCGACGCAGCTTAGAAAATGCTGCCCAACCCAGCTGGATTCTTCTGTCAGCCTCCTTGTCGAAGTTGTTTCTACCTAATTGTATCAACTGACCCAGGTAGTTATACTCCTGAACAACTTCGATGCTGACATTGTCGACCGTGATGGGTCTTGAGATAACATGCTCGTTAAACATGACTTTTGTTTTGTCTATGTTCATCTCAAGACCCACTCGTCTGGAAGAGCAGCTAAGCGCGATCAGCATTTCTTCAAGATCCTGCAGCGATTCCGCCAGTATAACTATATCGTCTGCAAACCGCAAGTGTGAGATGTATTCACCATTTACGTTAATGCCTCGACCTGTCCAGTCCAATTCCTTAAAGACATCTTCGAGGGCGCAAGTAAAAAGTTTCGGGGATATTACATCTCCCTGTCTTACACCTCTTCGAATCGGAATTGGATTGGTTTGTTGGTCTTGGACTCGGACGGCCATCGTAGCAGTGTTATACAGACATCTCAACACTTGGATATAGTGCCAGTCGACTTGGCACCGCTGCAGTGCAGGTTATGGGGGACTTCAACGCAAAGGTGGGAGTACAAGGATACAACGAATCAAAAGTCGGACCTCATGGAGTTGGAGTTAGAAATCACAGGGGGCAAATGCTAGTCAACTTCCTTGAAAGGCGAGGCCTGTTCTTAATGAACTCATTTTTCAAGAAAAGTGCCCACAGGAAGTGGACTTGGCAAAGCCCCGATAACGTGACCAAAAACGAGATTGACTTCATCATGACGGATCGAAGGAATATATTCAGAGATGTCTCCGTGATCAACAGGTTTAATACTGGAAGCGACCACCGACTCGTAAGAGGCTCCCTGAATATAGACCTTCAGTTACAGAGACGGCGTTTGATGAGGTCAAATCTTCGTCCATGCCAACCCATGGTTGCAACAGATAAGTTCCAACTAGAACTTAGGAACCGATTCGATTTGCTGGAAACTACCGACGAAGTTGATCAGAAATATGGCGATCTTGTAGATGTTGTTCGGGAAGTGGGAGGCAAATTTTGCCGTAATGGGGGTAAAACTTTCACATCTAAGATCTCTAGTGAGACCCTGGATTTGATGCAACAAAGACGGGGGATGCTCTTGACTTTGCCAGAGAGGCAGTCTCTAAACAAGCTCATCAAGAAGCGAATACGCTTTGACATGCGCGCTGCCACCACAAGCAAAATAAAAGAAGCGATTGAACGCAATAGAGGAGCTAAAGTATTCGCTAAAAGTCTTGGGAGGAGCCATTTGGCAAAGTTGAGAACATCGGATGGCCGGACTGTTGCTGCGAAACCAGAGATGTTAGCTGAGATCGAGCGGTTTTACGGGCAACTCTACTCTGCCCATGCTCCGAAACCCGCACCCACCCAAATCGCGAACGACAAACGTGCGAGACTTGTGCGCCACTACACCGATGACCTCCCGGACATCGACATAGGCGAGATTAGTATAGCCCTCGGACAGCTGAAGAATAATAAAGCACCAGGTGATGACGGTATTACGGCTGAGATACTGAGAGCAGGAGGAAAACCAATTCTCGATAAGCTTAAAGATCTTTTTAATACCGTCATCAAAACTGGCACAACACCAAAAAAATGGAGCAGAAGTGTCACTATACTCTTTTTCAAAAAAGGAGATAAGAGTCTGCTCAAGAACTACAGACCGATCTCACTTCTGAGCCATATCTATAAGCTGTTTTCGAGGGTTATTACGAACCGTCTCGCCCGAAGGTTTGACGAATTTCAGCCTCCAGAGCAAGCTGGGTTTCGGAAAGGCTACAGCACCGTAGACCATATCCACACGCTGCGGCAGATTATGCGAAAGACCCAGGAGTATAACCTGCCCCTATGTCTAGCGTTTGTGGACTACGAAAAAGCCTTCGACACCATTGAAGCCTGGGCTGTTCTGGATTCACTGCAATAAGATAAGTATTTAGTTGTAATACGGAACAGGCCGTTTTCTTTTTAAATTAAAAATCAACATTATTTTTTTAGTACTTAAATTTGGCATAATCAATTAAATAACTAATAGGTATATAAAGCTGAAGAGTTTGTTTGTTTGTTCTCTTGAACGCGCTAATCTCAGGAGCTACTGGTCAGATTTGAAAAATTCTTTCAACGTTAGATAGCCCATTTATCGAGGAAGGCTGTATATTATCACGCTAAGACCAATAGAAGCGGATAATCACGGGCACGAAGTCGCAATGGTCGGCTAGTTTCTTAATAAAAGACTAAAAGTCAATCTTAAATATTTAAAAACACAACAATTTTTATATTATCTGGAAAGGAAAATATGAAATAAATCAAAATTTTGTTAATTATTTGAATAATGAAATATAAAAACAAGTTTTAACTTTTTTAATGAATAAATATTACTAAACAACAATTTGTAAATTATTGTCATTGCGATACAAAATTACGGGACAATGAAAAATTCGTACCTGAAATACGGGACAACTCGTACAATACGGGATGTCTAGTCACCCTACTCCCCGCTATCCCAGGGAATACGTTGTTTTTGTAAATACATGATTATATCGTAATAAATATTAATAAATACGGTAACTTGCTTATACTTTAGTTTTTTTCTAAAATAATAGGCAATGAGATATTGGCAAGTACTAAATTGTCTACTAAATAAAATAAATCACTCACAGGTACTCTTATATATTACCTTAATATTTACTACCTTAAAATAATTCCCACTATATCATTATAAATAATAGCCTATATGTTATTCTGATGTGTAAGCTAAATTATTGTAAAGTTTCATCAAAATCCATTCAGTAGTTTTTGCGTGAAAGAGTAACAAACATAAATCCATACATTCATCCATCCTTTAAAACTTTCGTGTTTATAATATTAGAAGGATTAATTGTTAAACATAAGGATTTTTAATATTGTCGCGGGGCTGGAGTTAACCAACCAGTAATGCTTTGAAGCATCAGTAGCTTAGTGGTTCAGGTCTTCCTTTAAATCCCAGTCATTGGACTACTGACGTGGCCCAGTGGAGAGGATAAGAAATACTAGTAGTATGTGATCCATAATGCTAATAACCTTTAAAAAAATGTTAACAACGGCACCTTGACCTTGTAAAGAACCTAATAAAATTTCCATACAATAATAATGTACACTTCTTAAAGTCATTATGTAACGATTACGTAATGCTTCTTTTTATTCAAGGCAGTAGAAAAAATACTTGTATTGATCTTTTTTAATTTATGAAAACCACATCAAAACCTGTTGCTTGGTTTAGAAAGCTAAATAAAAGATTGAGACAGAAAAGGACTTGGTTTTAGCTTTTATATTTATAGATCCTATTCTTTCTCCTAAAATTTTCGCTGGGCCAAAACATTTTAAATGACATAAACTTTTTTCCAGACAGACAACTTATTTGGTAGATTTTGTAACCTGACCTTGGCATTGCATCTGAATCAAGATGATTCAAAGTGAAATCTTAATAGTATTGAGGTTTGACTCAGATCCTGTGTCATTCTTGTGATGTCATATAAATTTAAAATTTACATAATTCGGCTTAATTTTGATAATCATTGTGAAAACATTTAATAATACGTTATTGTGTGATAATGATGTAAAGGAGTCGTGAGTCGATTGCAGAGGGGGGAGTTGATACTTGAACTACTTTTATAGAGCACGTGATTTTTTCGTGAGTTTATAGAACTAGCATTTTTTGTTGGCTGGAGGGGGAGGTATTTCCCTATTGCCATGCTTAAGAAAGATCAGCAGTTATTTAATTAAAAACAAACCTTTTAATATTTATGTCCTTGCGAGAGAATTAAATGAGGTAAAAGAAATGTTTTGAAATTAGCTAGTATCCTGCAGAGGTCCATAAATGTTAGACATGGCTTAAGTGAAACAATATCAAAGATATCTTCAAGTACAATAAGAATTTGTATTTCTTACCTATCATTAAAATAGTTATTTGTAGAATAATATAGCTTAACTATAGACATATTAAAATTCTTCCTGGTGTAGACAACAACCAAATCCGACTTCTAGGTATCTATAAGGTAATTTTTTCTGTAATTTGAGTCAAAAATCTTTCTGAAATTATTCCTTACCTGTATAGTGTTAACAGCATTTCGTACAAGAGCTATTATGATAGGGGACACGACGCACACCAGCACAAGTATACCCGCACACACAGCTTCGCTCCGGCGAGCATCGCGAAGACTCTCATTCACGCCCTCTCTGAAAAGGAGACAAGATTTTGTATTCATAAAAACAGCTATTTCTATGATATGCCAGTGTTCATCGACCTGGTAATCACGTATATGGTAGTCGAGATCGCAGATCTTTTAAAAATGGTCATATGCCCTATGCAGTGCTTGGTGGTAGAGTACGGAACGTGTCAACGTCCACGTCCTACCCCCTGGGACCTTCTACGCCCATGCATTGTGCATGTACATTATACACCGCACATGTTCAAAGCGCAGATGCTGAGGACGAAGGGCAAGATGCGAGCAACCAGCGCCTTATTACTGATCTTATCTAGACAGGGAACAGAGATACCCGGAATAAGCTAGACCTTGAGCGCAAAGGTGGCAGCCCCACCAAAGGTCGTGTATACAGGGGGCTTATCACTTACTCAGCTGAAACCAAACCTAGATTATGAAAGGAAAAGTAATTAAACCCGATCGGATCTGTACATAACGACGTGGCAATGTTAAAACGGTTTTTTGATGATTTTACCTTATGTATGAATAGCTGGGACGTAATATGGACACGCTAGTGAAGAACGTTGGCATAGCTAACTGGTAGAAGGTGGCCAATGACAGACGTGGAGGAAATTACTAGACCAAGCCAAGGCCCACAAAGGGTTGTAGTGCTACTTACTTAAGAATTACGTACATTGACGTATGTTAACAACACTGATGATAGTGTTTGATTGGCTAATAGTATCTATTATATTAAAATGTTTATAAAAAAATGCAAAACTCCAGTGACAACCTAGTGGTTTAGATATTGATGTCGTACTACACTCGTATGAGGTCCGAGTTCGATCTTGGGAGAAATTAATTATCACTTGCTTTAACGGTGAAACCTGCACTCTTGACAGTTTTTTAAAGTATTGTGAACCAATCCGCTTAAATAAAATGTTACCATTATAAGAATCACGTGAGTTTTTGACATATTTAAACGACGTCTTCAGGTCTCAAGCCTCTTTTATTATGAAAAATGTTAATTTATAAACTCACACTATCATTTAATCATTAATACTCTACCCGCAACTATGAGTCATATACTCGTATCTCTCATCGTTAAAGCAGCGTTGGTAAGAAACGTTTTCTTTCGACCGTTAATTCTTCGACTTTATTTGCAAAATCTGGCTACCACGAAAAAGTCTTTTCATTCTCCGAGTTAATATATATGCTTATGACACTCACAAATAATGTGGCTTTCTATTGGTAAAAGAATTTTCAAAATCGGTTCAGTAGATCCAGATCTTACAAATTTACAATCTCACAAACTTAACCTCTTTATAATATTAGTATAGATAAAATGTTTTTTTCGTATCCGAGTTAAGTCCGAGTTATAGCAGTAACTAAGTTTCTGTCTTTTAGTTATTGCATTTACTTATCAAAATTTAACCATCCAAAAATTTCATGGTCATTCGTTATTTTTTAATCAAAATTTGTAATTCCTTAGTTCTTTTATAGCAGTATAGATATTTTATGTAATATCTAGGTTTTAACAGTAGCACGAATCTGTTTTTATTAGCTAAAGCCGAGCCAACGAGTCACGTATCAAATAAAACCTCAGTGTTGACTTTGATGTGATCACTGGGAATGGTATTGGGCTTCAAGTATTTTAAAATAAGTTTCTAAGATAAAATACATTTTAATATTTTTTCCTTATGTTCATTTGTTGTATGACAATTGAAAGTTTTTTTTTTAATTATTTTTAAATAAAAATTTTTATACTACCAAAAAAGTAAAGTTATAATAAGTGTGCATTTATCAGTTATTTTCCTTATAACAGTTGTCTAATGATTTCTCATTAAAAACTGATTCAATTACTAGTCATAATTATTAAAAACGAATTCTATATCTACCTAAATAATACAAGACTTTAATTTTTATTGTTTCTTTACTCAGAAAATGTAAATGAATCGTAAAGTAAGGCCCTGTTGAATTCACTTGGCGCTCGCGGAGCCTTTTCCTTCCTGTGGTAAAAAATGTCGGTGGATAAGGATTTTCGCCTAATTTAAAAATATATTTTAATGACAGGAAGATAGATAGACAAGGAGAGAAGGAAGAAAACGACGGATTCAGGCTTTTAGCAGTCAAAGTCCAAAACTCGATTATCACCGATCATTGATCATTGATGATTAGAGAGAGAAAAAACAATATACCTCTGCTATTCTTTTTTATAATAAAATACATTTACATGAATTATGTAAAAAATAGGAAATTAAACCCTTAAATTTAATCGTTTGACACTTTACCTGCTTACAAATCTCTATACATAAAACAAAGTCGAGTTAGTAACATCATTTATAATTCAAGAACTGCTGGACCGATTTTAATAAAATTTGGTACAAAGATAGAATAAAACCTGGGAAAGCCTTTTGAAGGTTTTGAAGATAGGGGATGAAAGTTCGTATATATAATAAAAATTTAAACAGCAAAAGGTTTGGATGAGAAACTTACCTTATATATTGTCTAAGTTGTTTCTGAACAGCTCGCAATTTCCCAAGTAAAGTCGCGGTCTGGTCGAAGTATTCGATTGCTTCACTAACGCTGCCAGCTTGTTTACTGTTGTCTACGATTTGTTGATTCCTAAAAGAATAGACTTTTTAACAAGTATTGCTGGACTATGATTGATAGACGCCATTATAGATAAAATCTATAAAATACTATCATTTGACTTATCTGTAAAGGCAACTGCATTTAATAGCTTAAGTCCCTATCCTATAATGAGTCAGAAGAAGCTGCAAACTTAAACATACACATTCTCATACATGCACACACGCATGCTCAAATGTACAGAAAATCTTTTAGTATCTATAGACGCAAATATTCAACAACTTTGACCCTATCAGTACTAGATATCTTTAGTTATATAAGAATAATATCTTTTTTTTTTAATTCCATATTTTATTTAAGGGTTTTTTTCTAAAAGAACATGCCACCCCCATAGTAGCGACCATTAAAAACAATTAAATTCGCCGCTTAAGAGCTAAATTAACTATAGAACACCTCAGCGGAACTCGGTGAGGACAAGTTACTGTTTCATGATGCAAAATCAAAAGTATAAGGGAGTGCGGTTCTCAATTCGTTCTGGCTCGTTCCGTACACACTATACCAATATATGAAAAACGTCTTCTATCCTTCCACATTCTGCGCAGTTGGGAGATGGGACTTTTTTTAGCAAATGAGCAAAACTGTTGAGAGGAATAATATATTCAATAATATAAAATGATTCTATAGATCTATGGACGCATCTATTCAACAACTTTGACCCTATCAGTACGAGACATCTTTATTTCTATAAGAAATATATATTCAAAAGAATATAATATTATTGTTATAGAAATATTAATCTTAGATAGAAAAGCTGTGTGTTATTTGTCCTTTATTACATTTCTGGACGATTCTTTTAAGTATTAAAAAAATGTATTGTATTTTTATAATTATGTAAAACATTCTTCTATGTACGATGAATATCTAGCGCTACTACTACTCCTAGTTTGGATTAGAAACTACTGGTTTTCTTAATTCATCCCACTAAGCTTGTGTTAGGAGTGGGCCACACCATTAGTCCAATGACTGGGATAGGTAATCCAACGCCTGAACCACTGAGTTATAGACGCTTTCTGAGTCTCAAATTGTTTATATTGCTGTTTATTTTATCAGTGACAGATACATGTACAAAAATATCAGACCAGACTCATAAATATAAATATTTCATAAATTTTCCTAATAATGTATTTGTCTCTTTCTAATAATGTCATATAAAGTTTAATTATATAGCACAGATCACAACTACCTAGGGATTTGTGTGATATAGACATGAAAAACCGTTTGATTCACATTATTAACAACATACTCTTATAAAGATAGTCTTATAATTGGATCCCTTTGCGTTTTGAAACTCTTTGTATATAAGAGATATTAGGTATATACGTTAACGCTTCAGTACTCTATTTAATTAAAACCACATTTCTTTCAAGTCACGGATTCAATTCGGTTATTTACAATTCAAAGTTTAGCTCGTGCGTAGAATTAATGTTTTTGTTTGTTCCCTCTAATGTGATGAGGATTTCGTACTGCATAAGTAAAAATTGAAAAAAATACAATGAAGTTCCCTAAAGAAACTTTTTATCTTTTAAGGAGCTCAAAGACTTTAGTCGTTTCGAAAGGAAATTAACAATGTTTAAGTCAACATTTTGAATTGTTATGGCAGACCCTGAAGTTTTTACGTTTTATATTAGAATATATTTTAAGGCTTTGTTACAGTAGGTTTTTATACAACAATAACAGTGCAAATATAAAGATAATAGATGCACAAAATGGCGCTATTTTTATTGTTAGAATTACCTACTACAACTCAAAAAACACAGAAGAGTTATTTACTTTATTTGACACACTCAAAACGAGGCTAGATAAGCAGACTTAGAGTGGATTAAAAAAAGGTAGTTTAAAACTAAAAGATATCAATACCAGAAATAAAACCTATTTAATTCAAAAAAATATCTCTAACATTTTAGTCTAGTAATCATTATTCAGTCGTGACGCCGCATTTATTTTGCAACCCCAACTTCTTCGATTTATGTTTATTAGTTGTCCAATATTCAAGAAAGAAAAAATGCCACTCTAATCAATTCTATCATACTATTGTTGCCAACATTATAATTAACAATAGGAAAAACAGACTACAATTTATTATAGTACGATTCTACTGCTCTATCTCTAATCCTACTATGATTGGAAATTGAAATGTTTGTAACAGCACACAGTAAAGGATAACAGGATTTAGACTGTATTTAGTTTTTATTTTTCTATTCTGTATATGTTCTATATACCGATACTAAATTGAAAAAAATATTTGTCCATGTCCATAGGATTAAAAATTTTTGCATACCTAGGTACTATGCAGATCAATTTGGAGCTAAGCGTGACGTCATGAATTACTACGATTCCTTAACTCTAATATCAATGTGGTTGAACTAATAAAAAAAAATAGATTTTTGTGTGCGGGTTAAAATAGTATCAAAAGTAGTATTGGAGGGCATTTACTCTCGAATTTAGTAATGTGTATTTTAATCAATGGACATATTGTACTCACAAAAAGTATATAAAAAAAGTGATAAAACATTTTTTACAAAAAAATGCAATAAAAGAAACGTAAGTATATAAATAAAATATGTATTGTCAAATATAGAACCTCCTATGCTGTCATATAAACAACATCTTATTTAACAACGTAACAGCTGTTGCTAGGATTCGCGCAGATACAGCTTTAGATTCATTTCACACGATACGATGACAAAAATGTCGAAGTTTGTGATTTCACTAATACTCGAATATGTTATACATGTACACACCTTCGGTACAGAATTAAACCCTAATAAACGTTAAGCTAGGACTATGGTCTAATACCCTCCTCATTCTGAAGAGGAGACCCGACTCAGCAGTAGGCCATTGATGGGTTGTGATGATGATGATGAAACGTTAAGCTAGAAAGCTTTGAAAATTTTATTGAGTGATGGGAGAATGAGACAATGAGTCAGTAGGTTAGGTTAGGTAGAGAGAATGTTTGGGTGACTTTGCGTGGGATGATTATAGGTTGATTATAGGTTGATAGAGTATTAAAAAAAAGTTGTTCGTTCATTCTTCTATTAAACTCTAATGTAAATGTAACTTATTATTAGATGTAACTTACATCTAAGAAACTAGTAATGCTTGAAATGTGTAACATTATGAATAGTTTTTACTTACTTCTTCTCCAAAACTTGATATTCTGGACTATCCTCCTTTATATCCATGTGAAGAGGAATCAATGATGGCACCAAATTTAGTGTGTTGTCTAGAAGATCTCTACCGAGCACCATGTGACTTATGTACCTAGAAATTATTTAAAGATTTACTGATATACTATATTATGCTAAAGTATAACTAAAAGGGTTCTAAAGATTTTGATGCTTATAAGAATGATCTTAAGACTAGGAGCTGTATGTTGAAAATCAGAAAACAGCTATTTTTTTTATTCTCTTCTCACAAACTCACCCTACAGACAACTCACTAACCCGTTCTTTTTACTCAATCACACATTCACCACAGTTCTGTTCATACAATAATCATACCAAAAAAAAAAGTTAAAATTATTAGCAAATCTGAGAATATTTGTTTTTATTTAAATTTAAATTTTTTTTTGTTGTTATGAAGAAAAAAGTTGAGTGATTGGGTGAGTGAGTTTGAGCGAGTAAATGAATTTAAAAAATTAGAATTTTACTTTTTTTTCTAATCCTCTAATTATCTAATCTTGGTAAAGTGTAGGCTAGATTATTAGGTATAGTTCTGAAATCTTAATGGTCGATATAGATCACTTTGGGAATCACTGCTGTAGAGTTGAAAAAACACTTTTGTCTTACTTCTCATGAGCTCTAGGCTGCAAATATCCACGGGCGAAGTAGTTAATTCCTAGTACAGAAGCAATTCCTTTGCATTCTATACTCCTCAGCAAATTTTTGAATCCCACGAGATACCTGTTAAAAACAATAAAAAAAGAATAAAAGGTGGAACCTTCTATTAGTCTAAATAATATATGCAATTGAGATATAGCGTGAAATATATATGTAAGTAACACCGTTGACAAATTAGTGTCCGCGGGTAGTTCCTTTTATATTATATCAAGTATACCCACGTCTAGACAATATATAACATTTAGAGTAACTCTTGTTTTGTCGATGCATTTAGAGTAACTCTTGTTTTTGCATCATCAAAGATAGAGTGGAGAAGGGGAGTAAAGAAAAAAATTCCTGCGGTTTCAGCGGACCCTGAGCAAGAACCCAGAGTCC
The DNA here is from genome assembly GCA_905147385.1 of Limenitis camilla. Lineage (NCBI taxonomy): Eukaryota > Metazoa > Arthropoda > Insecta > Lepidoptera > Nymphalidae > Limenitis > Limenitis camilla. Next base: position 12,354,491 of record LR990239.1, on the reverse strand, counting down.
ACTAGATCCGTAGCATTAATGGGATGGGAGAGGGAGGGGGTAAGTCTAACCCACATGCCGCCCGACCGGAACGCGTCTAAGACACTTGGCGATCGGATTCGCATATTGGTGATCGCAAGCCAGACGAGGAAAAGATCCCCTACCACCTGCTGGGTTACTAGGCTCTTACGAGATGCTCTCCCAGCGGCAAAGGGGAATAGTATTCTAACCCGTCCCCTGACGGGTTTGTTTATTTTGTATTTGATATCCAGAAATATTAATATCATAATATATATGTCAGAAATTTAAAATGTGATGAGCGGATAGTTAGAATATACAATCTTTAATAAGCATCGTATGTGCGCAAAAAACCTTGAAAGCTAAGGCAACTATTCTGACAGGAACCCAAGCAGTGTCTTGGACTTGTTGACACGTTTGGTGCGTGTAAGTTAAAAGAGCTCTTCAAAACAATTGTAACACACACCTTCACTGCACAGGCTCGCTCTAAAAACATAAAATAAAGCTAACCCAACACAAAGCTAACCTAAGCACCTTTCGAAATATACAATTTTAAATATAATTTATGAAATTGTTGTGGGAACACTGTTACGTATCAGAAAATTATCTGAAAATTTTCTTATTGATCATATCAAATTTTAATCTAATACTGTAATTTCTTCTACTTCAGTTTAGCGACGTCACCTGGACGTAGTTTCAATTTTAGTTTCTAGTAAATATGTATATATTTTAATTAATACAATATTAAAGTAAAACCTACTAATAAAACAATAGAATTTCTTCATTTACCTAGCCTCGCTCAGTATGTCAAATGAGAGATTCCTATGGTTCTTAATAAACATTTCCCTCACTACACATCTGCTCATCGCTGGTGGGATCGCAGCCTAACTAGCTACCTCATATTAATTTGTTATACACATATAAGGTAAATATGAAATTGTAATACTACGAATGTCTACTAAGTACATAACGTGACGTAAAAAAGGTACGGAAAACTCATTGCACTGCCACGTGAATCACCAGAATAACTGTATAAAGACTCCCAGCTTAATATGTTATAATCAGTGCTGAACCTAAATTAGTACAACACAGAACTCTTAAAAACTGAAAGGCATTTTTACAGTTATAATGAAGGGGTTCATCGTAATATTGTGTGTGCTGAGTGTGAGTGTGATGCTGCAGACGAGTATGTACGTCGAGTGTAGGACTGTTGGAAACTCACAAACAATACAAATTGAAGAAATAACTCCAGAACAAGAAAGTGTTTCGTTGATTAGGAATAAGCGAGACTTCATGTATGGCAGTGGCGACTGTGCGATAGGATGGACACGTATACTTGGCAGATGCGTCAAAGTAAGTTATCCTAAAAATTAAATGACCTTTCAGTTTAAGTTATTTCAAAATATTACATAAAGTAACTGAGCCTTTAAAAAATGTACTCACAATGGTTTGAAAAGGGAATATCTGTTTTCACATTAAAAATTATTTATTTATTTTCAGGCACCCAGACGAGAGAAAAAAAATTAAGAAAATAAAGTGCATAGAAAGATACTGTCTAATCGGCAGGTTGGAGTTAAATCCTGGGCACACACCGACGACTTTTCTGAGTTACGTGTGTTTAAGGCAATTAAATATTACTTGGATTAAAGGTGAAGAAAACATCAAGAGGAAACCTGCTATCCTGAGCGTTCTCATTGTAATCAAAGGTGTGTGAATTCTGCCAACCTGCATTTGGCCAGCGTGGTGGACTATGGCCTAATCCCTCCTCATTCTGAGGAGGAGACCCGGCTCAGCAGTGTGCCATTAAAGAGTGACGATGAAAATCGTATAGAAGGATGAAAGAAGTAGTATAGAAGAGACGGACTTTTAATTGTTTTTTATCTTTATATATAAAAATAATTGATTTTAATTTTATATTGTAATTAATTGTAATTTTGAAATATTTGTAGAAGTTTAAGAAATTTTGAGAAGGTCTAATACATCTCAACGACGAAAGGACAACTCAGCTAGTATTTAATAAGTCTGTTTTTAAAATATGTGTGATATTTTTTCATTTACTCGTTTATTTGTTAAATAAAATGTTTTGTTAATCTTTGTTATTTTTATCACGAGAACTTCAGTGTTATAATAAAAAACTTGGGTATTTGGAATCCAAGTTATAAAGTATCTGTGTGCTAAATTTCATCAAAATCCGTTCAGCCGTTTTAGTGTGATTGAGTAAACTTATTCATTATTCAGTACTTCTATGACTATACTTACGTAGTCATTGTTCAATGTTAGTAATCTCAGCAATATTTATGAGCATATTTTACACATTCTGATCATTCCTGTGACGTCACATAATGAAAATGAGTCAAACGTTCATCAACTTCTTACACCATCTGAGTCACAGGAGTCACCATCAAATTCATTTAAAAGTTAATTGTTTAGCAAAAATTTATGATTCACTTATAAAGACTGGATGATGGAATTTAACAAAATGTGGTATGATGTCGTGTCTCTCTGTCATTTCGGGATAAGCTCAAAAACTACTGAACGGATTTTTATTCCGTTTGGATGTATAACTTGTTAAGGTTTTGTGTAAATAGATTGAAATATGATAATTGTTGAAAATGACGAAAAAATCAAACCTGGGAGCTTTCAAAACGTTATGGTAAACTTTCGGGATAGTTATAACAAAACAATATCCTCTTATTTATAATAATAAATGTCCACTGAGAGGATAAAGAAAGTTTAAAGATGTGAGTGAGTGAACTATGAAAATATTAAATATTTAATTTAATTAGACTTTTTTCTGAAAGTAATAACACACCCAGAAAGTAATTTCAGAGCTGTTTGAGGACGGCAAGAAAATCAAATGTTGAGTAACATTTGATATTTTTCAAAATTGTAGTAATCTAGCATGTTTCGAATTATTATTAATGATTGTTTGGTCTGTATTTTAAATCGTTGAATTGACATATCTTATATAGATTGTGGAATCATGTTATAAATGCGAACACGAAGCTCTATGAAAAAATTTCTTAGTAAAAGCGTGCGATATATACGGCCAATATCATAAAAATATAGACACGCGATCCCATAGAACACAGGAAAGTGCTTGCAGTAATTAAATTTCTATATAAAATAAGGACGTCGTGATAGCCATCTATATCTATACTAATATTATAAAGAGGAAAGATTTGTATTTTTGTATGTAACGAATAAACATAAAAACTACTGGACCGATTTCAAAAATTCTTTCACCATTAGAAAGCTACATTATCCCTGAGTAACATAGGCTATATTTATTACAAGAAAAAATTAGAGATCTTCAGAAATTCTCACTAAAACCAACACAAGGTGCAAAAAAATTAGCCATAAAATATCTTTCATCGCATGCGCTGCGAAAAGTATTGACGATAGAACAAAAAAATGTTATACAATATTATAGAACGTATCAATATCTACAAAAAACTCCGCGAAACCATATGTCCAACTATTGTAGTTAAGTCACTATAACTACTTTATTACATTTTAAAAGTTGATAAAAATGCCTATCAAAATCAGACCATGTTTTCCATAAATTTGTATTAATTCTTATCCAAATAAATTATTTCGTAATGAAGATTGTTTCAATACCTGTTAATGACTATTTGAATTATTGAAATCGGACATTCCAGTCAAAAGATATTACGAAATAAAAATATCAAGATAAATAAAAAATAATCCCAGACGGGCCGCCGGCGCGGTGTGGTGTGCCTCGCAGTGGGAGCCAAAATGTTAAAAAAAAATTATCCTTTAGGCCCCTAGATAAAGTGCTTTTTTCTTCGTTGCAGAGAGCATGCTATCAAATGGCATGTGTAACGAGCATGCTTGTTGCTTGCAAATGTGCTCATAACAAGCATACTAATGGCACGCTTTTTAGCATGCTATTCTAGAGCATGTGTAAAGTCGCCTAAGGAATTATATAACAACCTGCTGATCCGGCGAACTTCGTATCGCCTAACAGTCAATGAATGTTGTGTTACAGATTACCTGAACTTTTGGCAACCAATGTATATGTCAATCCTCTTTCATTACTGAAATTATTCTAAATTTTTAAAATCTAAAATAAGAAATTTGTATAGTGTGGATATATTTTGTCGATTTTAAACCTTTAATTAAATACGTTCTTTAATTTGAGGGGAGATTTAACGATGAACATTAAATGTTTGACAGTAACGATACCCATCAACATTTTGTATCGGAAATTGTGTTTTATTTTATTTTTTCATCAATTTTCCAATGTTGAACATTATGCTATTCGGGATGGTCACAAATGTAACAGATCAAAAACCATGAAAATCGGTCCAGTTGTTCTAGAGTTATAAGTGTTGGAACAAACCCAATTTTGTTTTATGTATTAAGGGTTAAAGTATGAAATTGCCGATTTGCACTGAAAAATTAAAATTCGTTTTTTATTTTAAATGTAACATGTTTATTTAATCAAAATAATTACCATTATTATCTATATATTGCTGCCATCTAATAGGAAGGTCATTTATGCCTTTGCGATAGAACTCTGGTGATCATGATTCGACAAACTGTGTGAAAGCGTTTGAAATTGTCCAAATCACGAAAAAAATGGTAGCCAGTTGGAGCAGGGTCTGACGAACCGAGTGTGACTAATGGTTGCAGTTCCTGTAGAGTTAAAACGGTTTCTCGTGCTGTATGAAGTCTCGCGTTATCGTGGAGCAATAATGGTGAAGATCGATTCATAAGTCGGGGATGTTTCACTGCTAGTTTTGCTATCATTGTTCGGAGTTTGGCACAGTAGACATATACCGTTATGGCCTGACCAGATCGGAGAAAGCTATAGTGAATAACACCATGCTGAAATCACTAAACTGTTACCATCACATCCAATATTCCTTCATTTCTGTATCGATTCAACAAGGCAACACAAGTTTCAACACGCGTTTGTTTCTGCAGATAAGTCAAATCCGGAGGCACCCATTTTTCATATTTTTTTGATTTATCGAGAATGAGTCAATATTGTTTGTAAGGTGACGGTAAACCATGCCGCTAATTCCTGGGTAGTTTGGCTCGGATCGGCAGCCTGTGTGGGTGGTCTTCTACATGGTTCGTTCTTCAAATCAAAGTTTCCATCACGAAAGCGTTTAAACCAAATCGCACATAGCGTTCATTAGCAGTCCCCTTTCCAAACGCAATATTGATATTGCGAGCTGTTTCTGCCGCGTTAGTTCCGCGTTGGAACTCATATTTAAAAATCACTCGAATTTTTGAAGTATCCATCATTCTTGTCTAAGCTGAATAAAAAAGCAACTGAAAGTCGATAATCGAAAGTTACACATTTTTTTAAAGAAGAACTACGTAGGTACCTTGTGGAAAAAGTTTCACTCAAAAATTTCAAACCATGAAGGTTATATGTCAATTGTAGATGGTGCTAGTGAAGTCTTAAATGCAGTGTTGTGTTAGTACTAGGTCACATAAGTCCTTACGATGTAATTGCCACGTAGTTAACTAAACACAACGTTATGTGAGTTCTTAAGTCTTAATTATTGTAAGTTTAAGAGAGTCTGAGCAGTGGAGGCGAGTGTCTCGATTGAATAAAGGATATCCTAAGGCCTAACCCTTGGTCACAAGTCCAAGGCACTGTCTGGATTCATGATCAAAAACTACTGAATCATTAGACCTTAATTTCTCTTTTTCCCGATATCAGAAGTGCGATGGACCTTAGCTTCTCTTTGGGTCCATCAGCAGAATTAAATGTACTTCTCTTCGGGTCCATCTTGAATAGAGATTTTGATTATTGCTGAGTATACGCAAAATCAAACATTCAAACAATCTATCTACTTCGCGAATAAGGTTGACATACGTCAAGACTGACGTCGAAGTTTGGTGAAAAGAATATCCCACCTGATAATGTATTGACAATTGGGGAACTGGAGAGTGGTACCTCTTAGCTAAACCATGTATTACCCTTGTGCTAATCATGGGTCCTTGATGAATCCACATGTGAAACCTAAGATACAGATGGAACGCCTTGTGGAACCATGAGTAGACATGTACACACCACAGATTCTAAATTGATAGGGCGGTGCCTTTGAGATGTCTTTGTGTACTGTTCTTTGTCCTTACAACAATATCTGGAGGATGGTACCTCTGAGCTAAACAATATGTTACCCTTGTGCTAACCACGGCTCCTTGATGCATCCACAAGTGAGCCCTGAGATACCGATGGGACGCCTTGTGGAACCATGAGTAGATACGTACACACCACAGATTCTAAATTGATAGGGCGGTGCCTGATGAGATGTCGATGTATAGGTATGATGGTAGAGATGTCTTTGTGTAATCTTCTTTGTCCTTACAACAATAATCCTTTCAAAATAAGCAACATGGGTTGCTTATGTAAAGACTGACGAAATAAACCAGCGATACATTTTCAATTCCTGACCGCCTTAAGTAAATAACGAATAATAGTAATCTCAGTTTTCAATAATTTTAAATATTATTGTTCGGTGACGGTCAGTTAGACCGAGTGAACGCAAAATTAAAGCTTTATTTAAGTTGCCAAACCAAGTATAGCTTGAATCCTACTTACTTGTCAGTATTATTTATCTACACTTGTCCTTCATATTAAGTCGCTACGTACTTTGAAATACATATTTTGAAATGGTAATTCAAATCCTGGTGATACGCCTTTTATAAACTACCCTCCTCTACCTTTCTACTTTAAATAGATTAATTGAACTGACTTGACTTTCTACTACTACCCTCCGAATTAATTTGCAATACGACATTCGTGATCAAGAAGTATGATAGTAGAATGGAGGCGATGCAGAGCACGCATCGCATTACAGAATGGCCGTGTCGGGGTATAGTTGGGGTAGGATAGTAATGAAGGTCGTATCAAGCTATAGTTAGGGTTGGATAATAATAAAGAGGACTTGCTGTCACTTCCGTCGCGTCATTTTAATATTCAACGATTTTAGATAACGAGTAAACGATTACCGAATAATCGGAATACGAGCGACATCTACGGCACTTGATTCAAAGAATTTTGATAGCTTCAAACGAGTAAACGATTTCAGATTAATCGAAAGTCCGATTAATCTGAGAGAGTTGATTTACTTCTCCTCACTAGTAGAGGGGCATTGCTATCATTGTATAGTCCCTTTTTATTCCCACACATGGAATTTCGAGATACAACAATCCAGACTAATTTTTATCGCAGTGTACGTCAAAACGACGCGTATTGGGATTTTAGGGTTAACAGATTAGAACAACGATTCATTAACGGATTTGCTGACGCAATATTATAAGCTACAGATAATTAAAGTTATTGAAAAGAAATAAGATTTGGAAAAGCAACAGGACAGGGACAAAGAGTAGCTTAACCTTAATATCAAAAATTACCTGAAAAAACATACGTTTTTGCTTTTGGAAATCTGAAACTGTAACAACTACGATACGGCTTTAAATAATTAATAGAGTGATAAACGAGACAGGTTTCATTATATTATTAAAACAAAATATATAGCTATAGTAAAGAATTAAATCACATTTTTTTAAATAACTAGCTACTTCATATTAATTAATTATGCACATATAAGGTAAATATGAAATTATAATACTACGATTACTATTATGTACGTACCGTGACGTAAGAAGGTACGGAAAACTCATTGAACTCGTGAATCACTAGACTAAGTGTATAAAGTGTCTCAGCCTAATATGTTATAATCGCTGCTGAACCGAAATTAGAACTCTTTGAAACTGAAAGGCAATATAACAGCAATAATGAAGGAGTTCATTGTAATACTGTATCAGTCGTACCAACATCAAGATCAAGAAACAGGATGCTACTCAAATTATAAGTGGTGCCAACATCATAATTAACAGTATACTTGGCAGATGCTTCCCTGTAAGTAATCCTAAAATTTATATATATGTACTTAATACATAAAATTAATATCTGTTTTCACATTATAACCATTATTTATTTATTTTCAGGCAATCAAACGAACGAAAACATATTAAGATCCTATAGAAGAATGAAAGAAATAGTATAGAAGAGACGGACTTTTAATAGTTATTTATCTTTATATATAAAAATGAATTGACATTTTTTAGTCTCGTTAACTCGAGATCGGCTGGTCCGATTTGGCTAATTTAAGTTTAAGAAATATTTGTGGAAGTCAAAGGTAAAGAAAAGTAGAGATGAAAAGATATGTCAGCTAGTATTTAATAAGTTTGTATTTAAGTGATGTAATATCTGTGATATTTTTTTTAAATTTACTCGTATATTTGGTAAATAAAATGTTTTAGATAAAGAGAGTTTGAGGAAGTGAAAGAGTGAACTATGTAAATATTAAATATTCTATATAATTAGAATTTTTTATAAAAGTACTAACGTTACCCAGGAATTAGTTTCCTAGCTTGATTGACCTGGTTTGAGCTCGTAAAAAGTTATTGTTGTAAAGAGAAATATTTGTTTAGAGAAAGAATCTCAACATTTGATATTTATCAAAATTGTAATAATATAATATGTCTCGATTTCGTCTCTATGGTCTGTATCTTGAAGCGTTGAAGTGGCAAAAGTAAAATAGAGTGTGGAATCATATAGATGCGAACACGAAGCTCTATGAATAAAATATTTGGTTAAAGAGTATAATATATATGACCAATATCATTAAAATATAGACACGCGATCCCATAGAACACAGGAAAGTGCTTGCAGTAATTAAATTTCTATATAAGACAATAGCGTCGTGATAGCCATATTACATAACGTGCTTCTTATAGACGATATAGACCATTATAACTGGGTTCCTGCTGAAAACTGACGAAGTGATGAAAAAGGCTCAAACATTCTTAATAATATATGAAAATATTCTTCCTCTTTATTTCCTCTTTGTTTAAGTGAGCTATTTCAAATGTGCCCACCTAGAGAACGACCTTCACGGTCATGCGTAATATATAACCAACCTTGTGTTACCTTGTTATAACACAATTTTTTATGAAAATTCATTCGCAGTGGAAGGTGTTCGCCTCTGGAATTCATTACCAAGCAGCATCTACAACGATAACCCAAGCACTGCTGTTTTTAAATTCAGACTGAAGCAACACTTTCTCTCAATTTCGACTTAATAATATATCTTATATATGTATTGTATTGTATGATATATATGTATGTGTAGTTTATTGAATTTTAATATTTTATGTAGTATATAGAAAAATGGAATTTAGTATTAAATTATGATATATTATGTTTTCATATATAATTAAATATTAATTATTTGTTATATCTTGTGCCTACACCACTTTTAAATGTTTTTTTTTTCTTTTCCTATATTTACTCGGGGTTTCTGGAAGAGATCTCTTTAAAGAGATAAGTCATCCTGTGTACACAATATTTGTTAGTATAAAATACTTGTATTAGATTTTAAGGTGCAAATAAATAAATAAATAAAATATGGAAATACTTTTATATAAATAAATTTCTAAAAAAATAATTTCTAAATGCGTTGCTATACAAACTTTACAATGGATGGACTAATTTCAATGATTTTTATTTTTTAAGTATTCGTTTCATAATAAGTTTTAGAAAGGTTCCGTTCCGGTTATCTTCTGGGATTCGTGATTATGATAAAAGCAAATAGTATCATAATAGTGATAAATGTAAGACAAAATTTGACAAAAACAGAGTGGTTTAGTATCTTTAATTAATGATCTCCGAATAGTAGTGGCAGTGGCAGTCGCATTCTAGATGATCTGGATTAGTGCCAAAGTGGTTTAACCCTAAAAGCCTAATCATATTTTTGTGGTCGTAAAAATCAATCGTACGTCACAACGACGTGTGATTAATAAAATTCTCCGTTTATATATTTTACTAGCCGAGCCGCATTCGCTTCGCTGAGGTATATTCAAACGGCTCACTCACTCACTCATTTATTTTTCACACCTGAATAAACATAAGTAAACTATTTCTGTTGAATTTGTATTCTGTAATGCGTAATATGTCACTAATTTGCAGTGGATCCCACCAACTCACTGACTGGTATATGTCTCACTCACTTTTTCTTTTATTCAAACCTTTTTCTGACAATAACTAACACAAAAAAAATTTACACGATTTGATATAATCGCACAGGGTACGGTATTAAAACAATTTTATATTAGAGAGTGTCATTGTACAATATCATCTGCAATTTTAGAAAAAATATTAAGAAAAAAATATCTGTGATTCAACGTGTTTGTTAATTATTCGCTAATAGAGATTTCTATATTATGAAAAAATATTTATTATTACTTTTAATGTAATTAACAGGTAAACCAATGCTCTGAATTAACTGAATATTTTGTTAATTAAAATATCTATAGGTAGCTGGTTTATATCTGGTTCGAAGGACCATCTTTAGCGAAATTAAACAACTTTATTCTAAATAAAATATAGTTTTTCTATTTAAAGTAATAAATAAATTGGTAGTAGCGATCGATTACTGTGTTACTAATAAATGTGAAGTAAAGTTTAAAGAAAAAAACCAAAAACTTATTCGTAGGTTTTCCTTAATTTTCCAAAAGATTATATTGACAAGCTGTGATTTTTTAATTGTGTACAGTTTTGACTCACATCTGATTGACGTGTTTCATTCTAATAACAACGAAATGCTGTATTTGTCGTTTATAACATCGCAGTGTCTAAAGACTTATTTCGGGATACAACAATTCAATCGAATTTTCATCGCAGTATACGTCAAAGTGACGTGTATTGAGCTTTTAGGGTTAACAGATAAGAACAACGATTCATTAACGGATTTGCTGACGCAATATTTTTATTAACAATCCTCCCCGAATTTACACAGGTGAAATTTACTTTTCAACAAATTAAACTTATCGGGAAAAACATAAGATTAGAAAAAAGATGATAAACATATTTTTAATGATTTATCCATTTTTTTTAAAAGACTTTATTGCACCAAATTTATAAAAACAAATATTCTTACAAAAGGTGGACTTAATGCTAAAAGCATTTTCTGCCAGTCAACCTTAGCACGTGTAAAAAAGATCGTGTAGGCGTGCAATGAGAACAGCTCTCATATATTTATATTGTATATATTATGTATATAGTAATGAAATACACTACAATACATACATACATAAATAAATTCATACATATATACACACATACATACACACATAAATATAATATATACATACATGTTGATTAATGATGAATTAGGCATTTAATAATATTTAGATATAGAAAAATAAAAAAAAACCACATTGAGAACATCTATGCGTTTAAAAAAAGACAGAAACGAATATCAACATTATAATTGTCTTTAACTTGTCGCTTAAATGCCTCCCTGGAAGGAGCTCTCCTGATATTCTCCGGTAACTTATTCCATAGACTAACGGCCACGACAGGAAACGACCCGGCCATAAATCCAGAGTGATGTGAAGGAGTGGCGAGTGTGAGCTTATTTGATGATCGGAGATGTATTTCATGAAAATAAAGAAAAATAAGAAGATAAGTAATTGGGACAATAGGGGTTTTTTTAACAACGAGTAAAGAAGGGAAAGTATTCGTACGTTTCTGCGCTCTCGTATTTGTAGTCATCGAAGTTGATTTCGGTACGACGAAACATGATCGTTTTTCCGAAGGCAGTATATAAAACGTATACAAACATTTAGTAGACGATCAAGTTTGTTTAAAAGATCTTTGTTTAAATCTGCACAACAAGTATCCCCGTAGTCAATAATCTGAACAAGTAGAATCTTAGATTGTATGGGAAGGAGGTTTTTTAATCGAATCAGAGAATGCAAAGAAGCGTAGAATTTTCGCGACACTTCTTTTACTTGGTCACACCATAAAAGGTATGATTGAATTATCGTACTGCAATGTAGGTAACGCTGCTAAGTCGATTTTTGCTAATTGCCGTGAGCTGCCAATTATTATGGCCTAACATTTGTTGGGGTTAACTTTAATTTCAATTTTTTTAGCCCATAGGGAGATATTAGTCAAATTGTGGTTTAGAGTATGTATTGCCACGGAAAAGATTATCAGAACTGATATGTTCATAAAGCTGCAAGTCATCGATGTAGATGATATGATGGATGAAGATGGTAATGGGACGTCAAAATTGATGTGATAGAATTAATAAATACTGAGAACAGTAACGGAGAAAATATACCACCTTGAGGAACGCCGACATTCGTTTCGCACCAATTAGAGCACACCTGACCAATCCGGATAGTCTGCCTGCGGTCCCGAAGATAGGGCAAAAACCATTTCAAAGCCGATTCAGATATATTAGCCCGAGATAATAACGCAAGAAGAATGTCATGATCCACATCACTAAAATCAATCAAAACCAGTATTGTCAGTTCCATATTATCCATAGCAAGCCTTATCAGTGACTTTCAATAAGGCAGTTATGGAGCTATGTTGAAAGGGATTTAGTAAGTCATTTACATTCATATGATTTACAATTTGTTGATGAACTACAACTTTTGAGAGGAATGATAAAAAAAATATTTTCCGGGATGAAAGTAGCTTAACCATCGACTATACGTAAGTGAAATCACCCTTAATCAAGGACTTAATAAAAATATAAACTTGGATAACGACAGAGTGTTTCAGATCAAAGGTCAACATAAAGACATGGCGATATCGACACCCTGGACTTAGAAGAACGAGCTATTGTCTACAAACAAGGAAACATTAACGAAACAATAAGTGATTAGCATTCCAGTTGTATTACACACACCACGACACCCAGCGAATCCACTATAAATACGGTGTCTTCCAGTGCAACAGTGTACATTAACTCCCATCCGCTCTTAGAGACTTGTAATATTTCGGAGTGAAAATTATATTTTTGTATTTTTATATTAAATTAATTTTTGTAAATTAAATAAATGTTTTTTTAAAGATAACTCAGCTCCAAATATTTTGACTCGTATATGACAAAAAATCTCTAAATAATATACTACGCTAAACGACTCTCTCTGTTTTTGCTTTTGTTAATCCGCGTATAACCTATCGTGAAGAAATATGTGTACGTGTACAACTCAACATATGATCTAGTTTATTAAAGTAAGCAAACAAACATAATGAACCCTCGGAACAGAAACGTTGATGTTAAGAGTAGACAATTATTTATCAAATATTTACATACTAAATTAACATAATCTGAGAGTCGAAAACGAAGGAGAAATTGGTCCCGTAGTGTGCTGAGACCAGGGGGTGTGGCCCATTTTAGGTGGCGGTACATTAAATAGTAGTAATGTTAATAAAAAATAACAATTAAATTCATTTCATAAAAACTATTAAATTAAAACACAAACTAGTTATTTTGAACTTCTTAATGTATGTTAGAAATGCTCCTTAAATAATATTAAAAAATGTTACCGGTATACATTAAATAATACATATTATAAGAACGACCGACCTTTCACCGACAACGCCATCTATATGACAAAAGAAAATGAAAATTAATAAAATAAACAAATGTATCAGTTTAAAAACTTCTTATTTAAAAAAATACATTTTAAATTACTGTAAAATATTATAAAATACTGATGTAAAATCCAAATATGGATTAGTGATTATTTTATGAGTCAATTACCAAACACGTGACGCCATCTACAGGACGTGAAACAGGTTCAAATACATGAATAATTTTGTAAATAAAATATCTTGTGATTGAGTGAACCGATTGCGATATAAAAAAATAAAGATTAAATGTTACTCCTAAATTAGCACTATAATTATGTTCAGGTATAGGTATTTCGCACACCGGCACAGAAGATACTTGGCCTGCTTAGATCTTTTAACCTTTGCAACGGATAGAGTGATTCAAGAGGAAGGTTTATATGTATAATACATACATCTTATAGTAGAGAAACCTTGCGAAGCAGGGGCTACTCATAGTCATATAATGGATATAAACACTTACCAAAATTCTATCCTGAAAGATACCCTTGGTCAGCAATACTGTTGATAGCTTCGTATTAGTAAGTAGTCCCTTTTAATGTATTTTAATAATATTCACTATCTCGACAATATATAAGTCGGAGAAATAAAAGGACAGGGATATAGAAACCACTACAAGGAGGGATTATATTGAATGGACTATTGGGTTAACGCAGCGTAGATACTACTACTGAATCTCTTACAATTACTACAGGAACCTATGTAGTTCCTTGAAATATTGAACAAGGTGTAGGTTCTGAGGCCTACCCTCCACTGCCTAGGCTCTCCGTCTAAGCTTAGGCTTACATAAGGCTAACCTGGCACAAGGGTAAATTCCACTTCCGACATACAGATACTCTATATCCCGACTGATCTAAGGCAGTATGTAAAGTGATTTCACACAGTAAACATTGTCTTAATTAGTAGTAGTAGTTTATTTATTTTAATGTTGAGCAATGAATGGTGTTAATTGTCAGTTTTCAGCTTGGCCTACCTCTTTAGTGCGTAAGTACGAAATTTACGAAAAGGAGCTTGAACGTGTATCGTGTTAAATGTTTGGATGTTTGTTACTTAATTACACGAAAAACGGCTAAACGGATTTCAATGAAATTTAGCACACAGATACTTTACAACCTAGATTAACAGATAGGCTACTTTTTATCACGGAAACGTTCATTGTTCCTGCGGGATAACAATAATATATGTTTATTGAACGCCTGAATTGTTTTGTTTATCTAAGTATATTTGATAGTTTGAATTTATGCGGAGCCAATAGATAATTGATAATCATATTAAATTACAACCAATTAATGATAATTAATAGAGAGATCAAAGAGAATGGTGTTTGTCTATCTATTGCGTTATTACTGAATAACTCGATATCCGAAGATTAGTCTTAATTCGCACGAGAGGGATGGGATTAAAGGATGAAAGTAACCTTCGTTATATATTATATTTTTATATGTTTATTTGTGCGTAGAAAATAACACACTACAGTTACTACTACTATGCTAAGTTTTGGTCAGTCGCTGCGTAACATAAATTGTTAGCAACACTGTTGATAGTGTGTGTGATGAGATTAAAAAATATACACGTCGGAGACTAATAAAGGATTATCGAAAAATTGTATCGTCATCGATATCTATGGTGCTGGAGTAGGGTAGTAGTCACTTCTCGACTCTTTATATGCTCTCGACATGTAGACTGTAGTCTTAGTATTGCGCGGTCTCTCAAGGAGTGAAGTAGTCTCTCGATAGTGTTAGTGCTGGGAGTACTGTCCGATTAAGGTCACGTGAGGACCTGTTATGTTTTACTAGGAGTTAGTGCTTATTAACAATCACGCGTGTCTTCATATTATTGCTTAGTTAAACGTTGGGTAATAAGGTTGAGCAGTGTAGGCAAGAGTTTGCGCTTACTGGTGTTAGGTTTTATTGAATATTAACTTGGCCACCTGTCATTATAGTGGGAATAGATAAGGGGGGTATATTGTATTATAAAAAGGATAACTTTTACGCAATAATGTTAAGTTGCTCTCAGAACTCGTGCTCCTTCAATGTTGTGTATTTAAAGATAGTTTTCTGAATATTTAAATAATTCGAGTACTTGTTATTCTGCTGAAGAAGTGTTAAATATTAGAGTCGCGCCGAGCGGTGAAGGAGAGTGTTTGCTGTTAGTAGAAAGGCCTCTTAATCCTGCACCTGGGTCGCAAGAGCCAGGCACTGCTCGGCTTCCACCTGGATTGCATATTAATGTAGTCTTTTGAGTGTAACAGTGCAGTTAAGTTACCGAGTTAGATTTTATTAATGTTAATATACTAACAACTAGTGATGCTATACTACCAAATAGTGATTTGGCCGAATACCGAATAACGATTATTCGGCGAGTCTTTTGGACGAAGCGCCGAATATTCGGGAGCCGAATATACACACTTAGAATCTTTCACGTGTCTTTTACTAATAGACCATGGATGTTTTTTGGTTTCAAAAATTGTCGACCCTGGAAAGGGAAAATAATTTATGAGCGATCTGAGGTAGGGAAGTATAAAAGGAGAAAGAGATTACTTTTACGGTATATCTCGATTTTCGGCAAAACTGCAAGTCCTATGGAAAAAAATTAAATGGCTATGTTGTAGGTAATAAAAAGATCTACAACTTTTGTATTGACACTTTTTTTACATAAGCTCAAAATTTATGTGAAAAAATCAAATAATCAAGCTTTTGGTTTTTTTATTTTCATCTTCTACACAAATTTATTTCATTCATCATAACTTACTACTGGTAGATTTTAAGTATTTTTTACCCGACTACGGCGAAGCCTAAAGGAAAGGTAATGATTTTGGCAGTCTATGTATGTATGTATGTATCTATGTATGTATCTATATATGTATATTTGTATGTTTTACTCTAGCGTCTAAACTACTGAACCAATTTTCATGAATATGGGGTCAACAGATTCGTAATAATGGCGCGGGTGACATAAGCTATAAAAATTTAATGATTATTTTTTTATGACGGAATTTATACCTCAGATTCTAACCTCGAAAAAAATTAAACTGAGCTGATTATCACGTGTTTGGTATCAAAAGAAAGGTCTTGACGAATACATTACAAATATGTATATGTCGGGGATTTTAAAACGATGTGAAAGGAGATGGAAGGAGGAAGATGGGGAATATTGGGGAACACTACAATGGGGTGATGGTATTGAATGGACTATTGGGTAAACACAACGTAGATACTTCTACTGAACCGATAAATGATCAAATATGATCTCTAACAATTAGAAAAATTCGTGGCAAAGCGTAACAGCTTTCAGCCCCAACCGTCGGGGCCTACAAAGCCACCTTACAACGGCTCAATAACAACAAAGCGACAACGCTTCCAGTACATCTTTCCGACAAAGCGTAAAAGCTCTCTGTTGCACTAATAAAACGTTAATATGATCAGTAATTTCCAAACACAATGCGTAAAAACTGTCAACACCATAATTTACTACCGTAAGGGCTGATGTGCCTCATGTAAAGCGAAAGTCGGGTTGGATCTTAATACGAGTCGCATGAATTTAGTATAACTGTGAATGTGGGATTGAAGATGGGGTTCATTCTTACCTAAAAACAATAATATTAGTTGCCGGAGTCACGTTAAAATAAAAAATACACGATGTTAAAAACTACGGAACCTCTTAACTTCAACTCTGTGATTATTTGATATTTGACACTGACGGGTTACATTACAGATTAGAAATGTTCGAAACATCGATTTTTGCGTGGTCTAGAACATCAATGTTGAAAAGTATCGAAACGTTAAATATATTTTTTAAATATTTTCTTAAAATTTTATCTCAAGTTAGTTCATTCAGAGGAATATAGTAATAAATAAAAATCAATTTATATAGATGTTTTTGTTTTCGATATTTATTAAATTTTTACAATATATTATCGATTTTGATCAGAAAATATCGATTCTAAGATATTAATCATAATTCGTATATTACGCGACTATGCATCATCGTTTAACAGCTTACGTCATTCAGGTGTTCCCGAGTTTACGTGAATAGGGTTGATTTAATTTTTTTTTTGCGACGATCCTAACTCAACGACGATACGTTAGGTTAGGTTAGTAACCTTTAACCACCTAGAAATAGGAGCAGGTTGGTTAGGTTAGGTTAGGCTTCCTTTATCCGCCCAGAAGTAGGAGCCCCGCGAAGCGGGGCGACGTAGACTGGTCCCTGTTCTATTTTAAAATATCACCGATTTGGTCATGTAAAGACTGCATGCAGCACTTAACATTTTTAAAAATAGGTGTTGGTTGGTTAGGTTAGGTTAGGCTTCTTTTATCCACCCAGAAGTAGGAGCCCCGCGAAGCGGGGCGACGTAGACTGGACCCTGTTCTATTTTAAAATATCACCAATTTGGTCATGTAAAGACTGCATGCAGAATCACTTACTAAATTTTTTTGCTAAGAATAAAATTTTAAAAATTCAATTTAAAAAAAATTACTTGTTTCCGGCAGGGAAAAATGGTGGTGGGGGGTTTAAATACCTCCCTTCCACCTCCCCACATACCCCTTTATACCAAATTCGTGCGACTCGTTTTAAGATTTTAACCCGAAAGTCTACCTACTTCAAATAATAATCACGATTTTAAGATTGTAAACTACCTTCGCAACTATGTAATTTGATATTAGCTATTTCTGAATTTTTATTTTGTACTTACTGTACCCACTTTAACTTTTTCAAAACTATTTCTCTAGCATTGACACTAAGATAACAGTCAAGATGATACGCAAAAAACCGTAAACGTGAACTATTGGCTTGTGATCCCACTTCTGATGTCGGGGATTTTAAAACGATGTGAAAGGAGATGGAAGGAGGAAGATGGGGAATATTGGGGAACACTACAAGGGGGTGATGGTATTGAATGGAATATTGGGTAAACGCAACGCAGATACTTCTACTGAACCGATAAATGATCAAATATGATCTCTAACAATTACGAGAGAAACCTAAGCAGTGCCTTGGACTTGTGACCAAGGTGTAGGCTTAAGGACGTCCTTTAAATGATCATAACACTCGCCTCCACTGCTCAGGCTCTCTGTTTAAACCCAAGGTTAAACGCACATAAACCGAATCTAACACAAGGCTAACCTAACCTAACATTGTGTTTACTTAACCACGTGGCAATTACATTGTAAGGACTTACGTGACCTTAGTAGGACAGCACTTCCACACTTCACTGCACTTGACACTACCACTATCACTAGCACTACTTAAATGATGTCAGTCAGACTGTCGATCGCATATAAAGGGTCGAGGGTAGAGACTGTCAAAACAACGGAAGTGACTACTACCCCACTCCAACGCCATAGACAACGATAACGATTCGATTAATCGATAATCTTTTACTATGCTCCGACATATATATATGTTATTGTTTATGTCAACATATATGTTTAAAATGCGGTCGTATAGTTCGTGCGGTCCTGTCGTTGCAGTTATTCACTCGTTTAAGCAAATAAAAACCAACGTTACAATTACGTTACAATATAAAATTATAAAGGTTATCTCGATCGAAAAACGGAAAACTATTAAATAAAAAATAAAGTTTTAAAAACTATAACCCGACTACATAAAAAAGTGGTCTAAAATGGATGAAACAAGAAAATAATTCATACAGAAACCGAGGAATGCATACGTATAAAAATGGTCAAGGTAGAACCGTGGTCGCACCCATACCTACTACCACTTTTTTACGTAGTCGGGTTATAGTTTTTAAAACGTTATTTTTTTAAAATTAATAAATAAAAATAAAAATATTTGTGAGTAATATTATGTATTTATTTTTATCAAGATTAACTATTCGGTATTCGGCCGAATAGTCCCCAATATTCGGGCGAATCCCGAATAATGCAAAAAATGGCCGAATAGTTGCCGAATATTCGTGGCATCTCTACTACCAACATATTCACACTAAGTATGGTGCGAGAGATTGTATTTGCCTGTACGGATGAATGAGTGAATGAATGTATGAGTAGTAATATAAATATTTGTGTTATACTTTATTTTGTGGTTTTTTAAGCAGCAATTTATTCGATGCTCGTGCGAATAAATTCTTAACTCTAAACGCATTATGTCGACTCTAGTTAACCTAGTTATGAGATCGCGTGGAAATTACCGCTCTTTTTATATAAGGAAAAAATTTAAAAAAAAATTAGTAAAATGTAGAAAACTTTCTACATTCATTTCATTTATTCCATAAATAATTTTCTTCTAACATCAAAAATTATTTTTAATTTAAATTATAAGAACTCTATTGCACATGTAGAAGGTAATAATAATCAAATGGATCCTCATTTAAAGTTCCACTTTAACATGTGACCATTACGTGACCATTTTTATGTATTGTTTTTTTCTCCTAATTCACCTTAAAATTAACACCGTTTGATTACAATCTATCTCGCAATATTGTGAACTGTCGTCAGATTGTGAACCGTAACGTACTGCTTGCAAATTATCGAATTAATTTTCGATAGATAGTACCATAGAGTTACAAAACTATTGAAGTGGGTGTAATAAAAATGACGAACACCGAGAATAACTATAACTTCTTGCGTAGAAATCATTCTTTTTTTAATAAAAAATACAAATTCATCCCTCTACTATAACAACCAAAAAGCGGCCGTAGGATTGTATTGCAAAGTAAATATTTAAAACCATGATCTAGGATCAGGTTAAGACTAAAAGAAACACTATACAAAAATCGAGTTGCGATGATACCAATAAAAAAATCCATCCATAAGTATTTATAAATAACCTTATCAAAAAATATATTCTTTATAACATACCGTCATTAGGAATTTTAGTACAAATTTTTATGACTCGTAAAAAGTGAGAGGCACTCATATTATTTTTTATTGTCTATATTGATGGCCTGAATACCTGTGATTTGATGGACTCGTACAGGTTTATTACAGAAAAAGAAAATAACTACAAATTTGCATTTATGTGTTTTCAATTCATATTTACAAGCACCTGTTCTGATACTCATATCACCCAATAATTTCTCATAATATGCATAAAATTTTAGTAAACCCTACAAAGATTCTATAGAACAGTTTGCCTGTTGATATAAGAAAATCTTCCTCCATCTCGTCCTTTAATATCCTTTATCCGTTATAATCCATCCTTTATAAACATCCTATACATATACATTTAGGATGTTGGATATATATGTCAGAGACTAATAAAGGATTATCGAATAATCGAATCGTCATCGATATCTATGGCGCTGGAGGGTAGTAGTCACTTCCGTAATTTTGACAGTCTCGACTATTTATATGCTCTTGACAGCCTGACTGTAGTCTTAGTATTGCGCGGTCTCTCAAGGAGTGAAGTAGTCTCTGGATAGTGTTAGTGCTGGGAGTACTTTACAATGCAGTTGCCACGTATTGTGTAAGGTTAGGGTTAATGTAAGCCTAACCTTTCTCTAAGTGATTCCCTTATTTCGCCCAGATAAATTGTATATAGGTATACATATATACACAATACAGATTTTTGTCTTAAATCTGTCTATTTTATTAATCCTTAAAATTTTAAGGTTGACTGGAAAAAATCCTAACTGCAGTAAGCCTGTCTTTATACATAATTGTGTTTTATATTAAGAAATATTGTATAAGTATTAATTAAATAAATAAATAAAGATTCTTCACCCACCACTTAGAATAAAGTTGACTTGATGAAATTATTTATGAAAAAAAGCTAAAAAGAAGAAGTTAAAATAGAAATATAAAAGAATTTCGTTATTACACTTTTTGGGCAAAAAAATATCCCTAAATGTGTATTTATCGTATAGGAGATAAACTCTTAGTTATAAGACGAGTCTAAAGGTAGATTTGAGGGTGAAAAAAAGTATTACGATGTTACTAACTCAAAATAAATAAGATTTAATTAGGTTGGTTAATTGGCTCTAGATCAACAAACAGTGACCATTAGTTTTTAG
Source organism: Limenitis camilla (assembly GCA_905147385.1). Classification (NCBI taxonomy): domain Eukaryota; kingdom Metazoa; phylum Arthropoda; class Insecta; order Lepidoptera; family Nymphalidae; genus Limenitis; species Limenitis camilla. The sequence goes on along the minus strand of LR990239.1, from coordinate 12,333,030 downwards.
AGGCAGTTTTCGTTTGGGGCATTGTTTAGGTGCTGAAACCGGATCTAACCAACTTTCCAAATCTAACCATAATGATGATGCAAATGAATCAATGTCGATGTGATGCTAACATCAAAAGCTGTTGCTAATTCAGCTGTAGATTGAGAAGCATCAGATTCCTCAATCGTCTTTAATTCGTCATTGTCGACTAAAGTTTTCGTTCGACTACGGGGTTCAATTCTTAGGTCGAACTTTACAGAAGGTGCTGGGACGGATGGTGCGATCGTTAGTAGTGTTCACTCCGTATACGTCATTGATGTTGCGTGTCGCTTCTGCCGCTTTGCTGCCACGACGGTACTTATACTCTATAATCACTAGAATTTTTATGGTATCCAAGATGATGAAAACCATACAAATGCGGTATGCGGATGAAAATAGAACGATAACCATTAAACAAATGACTAATGTTCAAAAAAGAATTCCATATTTCAAAAATATAAAAAAATATTTAGAATTCTTAGCGAAAAAATAAAAAATTGGACTTGAAATAGTCAGTACGGCAGAACGGCAATATCATACCTATTATTTTGTTTTGTTACTCAATAACATTGTCATTTATAAACCATTTTGTAATTATTATAATAGTTCCCCGTGAGGGGACGAGTAAGAATATAATTTCCCTTCTGCCGCTGGGAGAGCATTTCGTGAGAGGCGAGTAACCCAGCTCCCTCTTGGTGGTAGGGGATCGATGCCCCGACTGGCTTGCGACAACTATCATGCGAATTCGACCGCCAAGTGTCATTCACGCGTTCCATTCGTACCGCATGTGGGCCAGATCTAACCCCTCACTCTCCCATCCCATTAATGCTGCGGTTCCGATGAACTTCTTACTCCACTGCAGCTTTCTTCTTTTCACTCCTCCTCCTAACAGAACTTTCGAGGTAGCATCGGCAAAACAAGAGATGCTTTCTAGTTTTGCCAATGTCCATGGGCGACGGTGGCCACTTTCCATCAGTCCAGGACCTTCTGCTCGTTGATCACTTATCTATCATAAAAACAAATCACTCTGGACATAGAACTCAAGTTTTCGCGGATGAAGTTGCGGGTCATGATGTAGGTGTATATTATAAACTTATTTATGACGTATTCTTACCTCCAAATAGTACTGCTATCAGTATCCTTAATTTCTTTAGTTAGGTGTGTCAGTAATGCCGCATTAGCATTAGTATACCACTCCACCACCTCTGTCATCGAAGTTCCAGGGTTGATTTTGGCCCTAAAAAAAAGGAATATTTATGCAATATAAGATTTAATCTTTTAAAGATCATATAAGTCTATTCTTCCAAACTTTCAGGCTGAATGAGAGCGAAAAAAGTGTTTAGGAAACAATTTTATTATAGAAACTAACGTGGTAATTAGTCATTTTTAAAACTATGCCAAACGGTAACACTCACGTATTATTGTGGTAACTTGGTATTATAGTTTCGATCGCATTGGGCGATCTTCTTCAGCCAGTGGACGCGCTCACGGTGGCCTCTCGGCGCACAACGTGAGTGTTACCGTTTGGCATAGTTTTAAAAATGTTTAGGAAACAAGTATATTAATATATTATAAGTCCATGAAATTGTAAATAAATTTAAATCCTAAATCTACGCTACAAAATTAAGATACTATATTATCCGGCAGCTAACATTACGTCTAAGCAAAAGTTGTGGAGGAAAGTTGTGAGCGTGCTGCGTGCATGTATTGGTACGAGTAGTTCAATACGTGACGGACAAGTGGACACCTAAAACTGGTCACAGAAACGTGGGGAGGCAACCAATGCGATGGACCGATGACCTGGAGAAGATAGCGGGGAGAGGCTGGATGCGGAAAACTCAAGGCTGTAAAGAGCGAGATGCAATAAAAGAGGCCTAAAACTTATGTGGTTCAATGATACGTAAAAAAATATCAATTTCCCGGTCAAAAGAAGCCAATTAAAATGTTACGCTTAGTTAGAATGGATTTAAAAAAAAATGTTTATATTAACAACTTTGAAGTGTATATTTCGTGACTCTGAATTTCTATTTAACCTGCAGTTTTATTCTTATGAATATATTATTTTATTATGAAGTCAAAAATATTGATTTAAAAGGAATCAAAATGTTACCTTGCTATAAACCGCGGCAATCTGAACTACCAAACTCGTATGGTACAACCTAGAAGAGCACCCTGTCCACACAAAAGTGAGACGCGCGAACCCGAACCAAGACACACCACACAAGTAGATCGCGATCGACAATCGACGTACGTTTCGCTCCGTAACCGAAGCATCTTCAGGACGTGTTGACTCTACAAGCGTCACTTGCTAAAGCCTTTCCTTTTAAACCATGAATTTCCGCAAAGTAACGCCTGATTCAATTCAATATTTAAAAATATTGATAGATATGTAGTAGACTTTCGATAAATTACATTGTTATATATGTAATGACCCACTCTTTAAAAATTTCGAGAAACCACAATGAGTCAGTGTATATGAACTCGCGTTATGACCCTTGTGGTTATGTTGTCTGAAATTAGACATATTTATGATTGTATTATACTTTAATAGTTGTTACGAAGGTAAGCCACAGGCAGGTAAGTCATAAATTGATTTCACCCAACTACGTAAGCTTTTTTGTATGAGTAACTACATATCTCATGTGTATGTAAATGTATCACGCGTGAACGGCTGAACAGATTTCACTAATTTGATATTTGTTGTGTTGTATTCATAGTTAAGACAAGACAACGCCTGTCGGGTCAGCTAGTTTAATATAAAATAAAGTCCCACTCAAAAACTACTCAATGGATTTTCATGTGGTTTTCACTAATAGACAGAGTGATTAATGACAAAAGTTTGGGTGTAAAATTTGTTAAGGTTTTGTGTAAATTGTTTGAAACATGACGGTAATTGTTGAATATGTCACCGCCTGGGATCTGCTGCTTAATCTATTTTGAGACCCGTGAGGGGACGGGTTAGAATACAATTCCTCTCTGTCGCTGGGAGAGCATCTCGTAAAAGTCGAGTAACCCAGCACCCCCTTGGTGGTAGTGGATCTGTTCCTCGTCTGGCTTTCGAACACCAGCATGCGAAACCGACCGCCAAGTGCCTCTGACGCGTTCCAGCCGAGCCGCATGTGGGCCAGATCTATCCCTCCCTCTCCCATCCCATTACTGCTGCGATTCCAATGAACACTGGGTTCTTGCCCGGGGTCCATTGAAACCGCAGCAGTCTTCTCTTCGCTCCTCCTCCTCACTCTATCTTCGAGGCGGCAACGCATCGACAAAACAAGATACCCTCTAGTTTCTTTGATGTGTATGGGCGACGGCGGCCATTTTCCATCAGGTGGACCCTCTGCTCGTTTGTTCCTTAACTATAAAAAAAAGACATATAACATAACAATTTCTTCTTATTTGTAATAATTGATAATTGAAGACCAATGGTAATGAGTGTGTGAGGAAATGATTGACTGAGTGAGAAAACGATCAAATTATACCATGGTATCATGTGATTGAATCGATAAAATATATAATCGATAAAAAGGAAATTAAATGTTTATGTACAAATAATAAACTGTTTGATTTACTTACTTATACTATTAATATGAAGCAAAGTGATATTAAATTTACCTAAAGTGACAAGTTCTCGTGTCATAGTGCATTCAAAGGGAAAGCTAACTACTTGTTAATAAAGTTAAGTGGCGGCTGAAATGGGCATTTGCATTTTCCACTGTACACTGAAATGTTACAGAATTATGCTTTAAAGCTCGTATTTTTTAAATTATTAAGGCCTTCAGAGAAAGTAATGTTAATAAACTAAAAAATAATAATAAATACTTAAAATATTAAGAAAAGTGTAAAATATACTCGCAGGTTAGTGAGAAATATTATATGTATAAGTTCTGATTTCGTAGTAGAAATAAATATTGTTTGCTAATTGAAAAAGTTCTTAAATAAAAGCTTTCGACCTTTGAAAGCAAAACATTTTTATTGTTAAATATCGTTGACTTAAAATGAAAAGCCAAAAATTTTATATTTTAAAACATGACTCGGCAAACATTGTTTTGACATATAAATTATTTGTAGTGAATATTATGGTACTTAAATAAAAAATAACGATCTATTGATAATAGATGAGAGTTGAAGATTACAGTACTAATTTGCGGTAGCAGGGTGAATATTAAGTTAAATGAACTTTTAAAAAAAATACCCTACCAAATATACACAAAAAATTTATAAAAATCGGTGAAGCCGTTTCGGAGAAGATCGATAACGAACATTGTGATACGAGATTTTTATATATAAGACGAGCGGCCTGCCCTCACTTCGCTCCGGGCATTTGAAGCAATATTATCCTTAAACTGTCTGTAATTATGTAGTTTTTCATTATTTGAATAAAGGGTGAGAAAAAGAGAAAATATAGAATGAAAAAAAAAGAGAAAAGTGACAGATAATAAAAGAGCGAGAAGGACAGAGCAAAGATAATAATGAAAGAGAGAGAGAGAGACAGAATAAAAGTACAAAGGAGGAAGAGAGACGGGAATACTATACACTTTTCTCAGTGAAAGAATGTTTAAAATCGTATCAGTATTAACAAAATGGCCATACTTTATTAATTAAAAAATTTAGATGGCAACACTACATCACCTATGTCACTCAGGGATACTGTTGTTTACTAGCGGAAAAAAAAATTAAAATCGGTCCTGTTCTGTTCTGATCAACTCCAGTGAAAAACTTCAGTTTACAAAATGGCCACGTTATGGCGTTTAAATGGCCATATCATTTTAATTATAATATTTATGACAACACCACATAGCCCATGTTTTGGAAAGGATGTAGCTTTCTATCAGTGAAAGAATTTTCAAAATCAGTTCAATAGCTTAAGAGCTTATTAGCAATAAACAACAACACACAATAAAATCTTTCCCCTTTATATAATAGTGTAGATGTAGATTAAATAACTATCATACTGAACTTGAAATTTCTTCTCTAACATTTCCGCTGAATTCTTCAAAAGCTTTTTATTGGATTTGTATTAAACTTTCTTCGCGCATTCATAACAATCAAAAACACAATCAACAAGGTAACAAGGACAAATATATATGTCGGGGATTTTAAAACGATGTGAAAGGAGATGGAAGGAGGAAGGTGGGGAATATTGGGGAACATTACAAAGGGGGTGATGGTATTGAATGGAATATTGGGTAAACGCAACGTAGATACTCCTATTGAACCGATAAATGATCAAATATGATCTCTAACAATTACGAGAGAAACCTAAGCAGTGCCTTGGACTTGTGACCAAGGTGTAGGCTTAAGGAATTCCTTTAAATGATCATAACACTCACCTCCACTGCTAGGCTCTCAGTTTAAACCCAAGGTTAAACGCATATAAACCTAACCTAACACAAGACGAGTCAATTACATTGTAAGGTACTCACGTGACCTTGATCGGACAGCACTCCTGGCACTAACACAACACTGCACAACACTATCACTATTTAGACACTACTTCACTTCTTGAGAGACCGCGCACGACTAAGACTTCAGTCAGACTGTCGATGGCATATAAAGGGTCGAGGGTCGAGACTGTCAAAACAACGGAAGTGACCACTACCCTACTCGCAACGCCACAGACAGCGATAACGATTCGATTAATCGATAATCTTTTACTATGCTCCGACATATACTTTTATTTTCTTTGACGTGTTTGAGGCTTTTGTATTTTTTTAATTCGATTGCTGATAATATGTAGATAATCTTTATATTATCTTTCTAATATTATAAAAGTGAAAGTTTGTAAGTATGTTGTGTATGTTACTCAATCACGCAAATACGGCAGTATGGATTTCTATAAAGTTTGGAACACCGATACTTTATAACCTGGACTAACACATAGGCTACTTTTTATCCCAGAAAAATTCACAGTTCCTGTGGGATAATAATAAAATAGATTTTGTTTTCATTTAGTTTCATTTCATATAGTTTAAATAATAGTGTCATTTGTTAGAACTCTTACAAACTAGAGAGAGTAAATCATTGAAAAGTAACAATGAATGCCTTTGTTGTGGCCTTTTAGGGCCAAACTCTATTATAATTTTCTGGACACAATTGTGATATATTTTTTTAGCTCGCCACGCCACTCTTTTGGCTCGGACACTAAAGACCTCGGGCACTTTGATTGTTAATTCATAGTATTATAGGTTAATGACCACAAAAATTGTGATAAAGTTAAAAGGTTTCAGACAATTTAGTTGGAAACCATACTCATATATCGTTATGGAATAATTCTAACGGATAATGACCGTCGCGCCCTACGCAAATGTGTACATAATAACTCCAACGATAATGAGCGTGTGCATTAAATCTATATTCTATTTACGGCTTCATAGAAGTGCCTGTAATTGTAGGAAAATGGGACTAATTGTTGTATAACACGTTAACTAAAGGGTTTTTAATATTACGGTGTTAATGAAAAAATATGAGCTGGTTATTTGACTATTATATTACTGAAGCAACAAACATAAAATTTGGACAATATAGTAGGTTGTGTCAAGTACAAAAACTCTTCAGTTATGTATTTGATGCACAAAATTTTCTAAAAAACATAATTAAATCAATAAAAAAAATAATTAGGAAAATAAATTGTCAATACTTACTGACTTATATTGACATGACAAAGTACACATGTTAATTAAAATGAATTTTGAGTTTGATCCTAAAACTTCAAAATTCTTTTACTTTTAAAAACTTATATTTCCTACGACTAGATTGATATAATATTTATAAAATTATTAGACGAATGTAATTAAAATTTAAAACGTATACCTTCTTAGATTAATAAAAAACGTTTTATTATTATCCGGCAGGAACTATACATTTTTCCGGGATAAAGCATGTATGTACTAAATTTTATAGAAATCGGTTTAGCTCCTTATTGTGTAAGTCACAAACATCCAAACTTTAATATTTATAATATTATGTAAAAACCCACAGATTTTGTTATATTTATAACTTTTTACATAGGAAATACAATAAAGTACATAAGAAGATTGATGTACGCGTGTAAAACTAAAGTGGAAATAGTAAACAAATGACAATTTAATTTATTTAAATTTACTCAAAGTTAAAAGTTTCATGGCGGAAGACATTGATGGATGTTCGTTGGAAAAGCTTTTAAAAATGAGATAATGTTCAGCAAAATGATAACATGAAATTGAATTGCAAATAAGATTCATTTATTTACTATTTTGTTAAATAAGTTTTGTATTAAACTATTTTGTCGTTGTGTTTATTCACAGAGAGGTTTAAAGTTTCAAACCTATAAATTATTAGGATTTAGAGGATTGAATTATTCCAATAAATGTCATAATAAATCTGTTTGGAAATCTGGGACTCCCAAAGATTTATTATCTTCCTGTTTATCTATTATAATATTAGTATAAATTTAAATGCTATTTAAAGCTATAAATTTGAAAATCCTTAAATATGACCAACAAATCATAACTTATACGTAATATAACAAGTCCCAATAAATTTAATGTTGATATTATAAGACACTATCCTGGACCTCCTGAAAGTCGTCATGAACCTCTTGTAGTCAATTGAGTAACAATTATACTAGATAATGAGGATGTTATCCAAAGCTTTTCTAAACTTTTACCGACATAGATACATAGATTTTCTTCACCTCTAAAAGATTAGCCACAATCCAAGAGTAAGACTCGACTAAATAAGTATTAATTACTCCACTAGTAGTTGTTTACACGCGAAATAGAGAGATATTGCGCTCGGATCACTCTAATAGCCTTCGATTTAAATAAATGTCTTCCTTTACATTTCGGAAAAAACTCGCTAAGTTCCTTTATTAAGATTTACTTGTTCTTAAATCACTGGCAGCTGTCTCTTTAAATTACGGGGTAATTTCGTTGTTATCTACGTAGGACCGATACCGCGCTATAGTAACACGCGCAAGACAATAATAATATGCACTTAAAACGGAACATCGAGTAACCAATATCAAACCTTAGTAATGGAGACACACCACACCACTGCGCAACCATAATCGTCACCAGACGAGCTCAGTTTGACAACTAGCTCAAGTCTATAGAACAGAAGTTATATACCACATAAAAGGAACCACCGCGAATATAAAATTATGAACGGTGTTGCTAACTTTTGAAATTACTGAATTTGCTTTTAAGTAAGACAACAACTTTGATTAAAGCACCGTTGTTAATTTTACTATTATTTTTTTGGCAGTTAAGGGACATTGGCAGAGCAGACGGTCCACCTGATGGTAAGGGGTACCGTCGCCTATATCATCGACATCGGCAATACAAGAGAGTGTCTTGTCTTGTTTTGCCGATGCGTTGCCATCTCGGAGATAAAGTGACTAAAGGGAATGAAGGGAAAAATGCTACGGCTTTAGTGGACCCTGAACGAGAACCCAGAGTTCACTAGAACCGCAGAATTAACGGGATGTGAGAGGAGGGGTAAGTCTGAATTGAGCCACATGCGGCTCAACAGGAACGCGTAAATGGCACTTGGCAGTCGGGTTCGCATGCTGGTGGTCGCAAGCCAGTCAGGAAACGGATCCCCTACCACCAAAGGGTGCTGGGTTACTTGCCTCTTACGAGATGCTCTCCAAGCGGCAGAGAGGAATTAACCCATAGGAATTAACTCGTAACCCGTAACCTCAAGGGCGATATCTTGGCGAGTAGTTCCTTTTATTTTATTTCAAATGATTTCGCCTGGTGACGGTCAATGTTGTGTCATGATGCTAGGACTCCATTATGAAGGTTTCGTGTAGATGTTTGATAATATATACTCAGTGCATATTATCATGTAGATAAAAAGCCTAAATTTATTTAATTACTAGCTCTAGCTGTCCCGCGGTTTCACCCGCTATATTTTGGATAATTCACACTATATCATTATAAATTATAGCATATGTGTTATTCTGATATGTAAGCTATATTATTGTAAAGTTTCATCAAAATCCATTCTGTAGTTTTTGCGATTTTAGGTCAAAATTTAGGTTAAACGACTGTATTTATTAATTGCGATCACTTAAATACTTGCAGTTTTGATACCTCTAAGGTACTCTCAATGTGTCCTAAGAAAAACAGTCTCGGGAGACGACTAAAGATTCCTTTTACATTTTGGAATACTGAACCCAAAAAATAATAGCAAAGCAAAAACAGAATTCTATTTCTTTACACTTCATTGTTCATCTTTTACAAGTTAGAAAGAAAACTTAACGATATTTTTATATTAAATAATTTACATATTCATGAATAGAGTTTGATTAAAGATACAAGTTTTTGCGTTGTCTAGTAATCATTGATTTTATATATTTTTCTTTATAGTATTTCTAAGTTAGAAAGGAAAAAAGTAAACTTCAGTTTTTATGTAAATTGGTTCGTCAGTCTGTTTGGCTTGACTTTCTAATTTTGAACAATTAAGTTAAATTTATTATACGTGTACAGCTAGACATAATTTTTTTAAATAAGACGTTTTTTATCCGATTTTTTTTGGATGAAAGACAATATCGACAATAAGAGGAGAATTATCGAAGAGAAAAAGGTTTCGCTCTTATTTACTTAATTTTTACCTTTTATTTCATAAATTTCAAAGCTTAAATTATAAGGAAATGAAAGCCTTATAAGTATTCTTACCTAAGATCAAACAACTCCTCCAGAAATATATTGCCATTGATCGGTTCAGGTCGGTTCTTGAAAATCAGCGTAGGTAGACCTCCCATCTGCTCTATAGCGCTGTCTGTGCCGGCAAATCGTTGTGTTAGGTTTGACCTGAATAAAATGAAGAATATTAAACAGAAAATATTTCTACGTCTTTACATAGTACTAGCCGACTCGCTCTCGCTTCACTGAGGTATATTCAAACTGTTCAGTCACACATTCATTTACTCATTCATACTCTTCGTTAAGGCAGCATTCGGAAGAAACGTTTCCGTTCGACCATCTTTTCTCCGACATATTTGCTAATTCGACTACCTACGAAAAAGACTTTTCATTTTTCGCGTTAACATATAGCATATGACACTCACAATTAATGAGGCTTTCTATTGGTAAAAGAATTTTCAAAATCGGTTCAGTAGATCCAGAGATTAAACTCACAAACTTTATATTTATAATACTAGTACGCAACGGATTTTAATGCGGTTTTCACCAATAGACAAATGACATAGTGATTAAACAATTATAAGTATGCATTGTATAGAAACCGTGCAAAGCCGGAGCGAGTTATTAGTCAACTTTAAATCCTTTTTATTTTAATATGCTTATATGGTTTGTAATCATATCTTCTATATTGGAGTTGATCTGATATTAGAACTAGAGTTATAGTTGAACTCCTAAGTGGCTAAACTCCTCGAATAAAGCACTATAGGATTCGTTTTGTCCAAAATGTTGAACTGGTCGAGAGTCTGATGATGGAGTCAGAAGGTGGATAATAGAATTCTTCAGTGGCTACTAAAATTTTGGTTTACTTGACTGTTTTGCGTTAATGTATGAGACTTTTGTAATAAAATTTTAATCGAATATCCGCCATATTGGATAATATTATATGCTAATCATTTCTTTAGCACACGACACATTGACATGTGATTGACTATAAAAAAAATGATTCACTGAGAAGAAGACGAAAATGTTTCTATAATTATAAAACTCTCGTCTTGACAGCTCGACCTCGATTACTTACATTTAACTACTACACTGTGATATTAATAAATATTGTCTATCCTAGTTACCACTAAATTACGAAGTTACTCGTCAAACTGCCTCTAACTACTGGTTAGTTCATAAGTTGTAGTTCCAGGTATTTTGATAATAAACCATTTTAAACAACCATATACAGTGTTGCTAGCATTAAATTAAGTTTTATTAGTAATTAAGTTTCATGTTTTTAAAACAGAATTAAACGTCACAATGATAACATGTAAACACGTTTCCGACTGTTCATTTAACAAGAGCTAACAAAAAACGTAATTATTTTCTGATGTTATTGACGCTACGCCTACGCAGAGCAAAATATATATTACACTGGTCGACCCGATCGACTTTCGTCCGCATGATGCTCCGCTCCTATAGGTCTTAGCGTGATGATGTATAGCCTATAGTCTTCCTTAATAAATTAGCTTTCTTTTTTTTTTATATAAGTAGGTCGGCAAACAAGCGTACGGCTCACCTGATGGTAAGCGATTACCGTAGCTTATAGACGTCTGCAACACCAGAAGCATCGCAAGCGCGTTGCCGACCCTATCCCCAATTCCCCCCAGGAGCTCTGGTCACCTTACTCACCAACAGGAACACAACACTGCTTTAGAGTAGTGTTATTTAGCTGTGATCTTCTGTAAGGTCGAGGTACTACCCCAGTCGGGCTGCTCCATATTTGAGCAGGAAGTTTCCTACTGTGCCCTACCTCAGTTAAACACTGAAAGAAATTTTCAAATCGAACCAGTAGTTCCTGAGATTAGCGCATTCAAGCAAAGAAACAAACAAACTCGTCAGCTTTAAATATTAAAGGATATAATTCCATTAGGTATGTGACTACAGGATATAATATACATATTAATATACTTTAATCTACGATACACAGGGTGGATTTTTGAGACGAGTCAGTAAGGGCAGCTTTAACGGTTACAGTTACAGGAAAACGTGCCTAGGAGACCATCCATAACTTTTTAAGATTTTCTGAAGTGCATTCACAGGTTTTTCAGAAAATGTACGGTTAGCGATGAAAGTGCTAAAATCCAAAAAATAAATTTTTATGCCTATCGATCGTACTTCGTATAGGGATCAAAAGACTCTATGGGACCATTTAAGGTATGAGTACTAGAGATGTCAGAAATCGCCAAAAACATTTTCCATACATTTTGTACTGAAAACGATAAATCAACTCGTAATATTTTTATCTGTATACTTTAACGTATTATGCATATGTAGTATTTAGATTTATTGCCACATTTTAATCGCTATATCACTATTTTTAATTTTAATTTATATATGACTAGCGGCCCATCCCGGCTTCGCGCGGGTGGAACATTATTTTTAAAAATATATTGGCCCTCCCGTATTTCGGTGCCCACTCTCTTGCCGCTTTACTCGCTGCGCTGCGTCGCTATACTGGCCCGTCGCGTCGTCGTGTATTTTTTGTTTATATTGATATTTTTAATTTCGTAATATCTTTTGAATGGAAAGTCCGATTTTAATAATTCAAAAAGTAATTTACAGGTATTGAAATATTCTTGAATACGAAATAATTTATTTGGATAAGGAATAATACAAAGTTATAGAAAACATGGTCTGATTTTGATAGGCATTTTTATCAACTTTTAAAATGTAAAAAAGTAGTTATAGTGACGTAACTATAATAGTTGGACATATGGTCTCGCGGACTTTTTTGTAGATATTGATACGTTCTATAATATTGTATAACATTTTTTTGTTCTATCATCAATACTTTTTGCAGCGCATGCGATGAAAGATATTTTATGGCAAATTTTTTGGCACCTTGGGTTGGTTTTCGTGAGATTTCCTAAGAATCTCTAATTTTTTCTTATAATAAATATAGCCTATGTTACTCAGGGATAATGTAGCTTTCTAATGGTGAAAGAATTTTTGAAATCGGTCCAGTAGTTTTTATGTTTATTCGTTACATACAAAAATACAAAAATACAAAAATACAAAAATACAAATCTTACTTCTTTATAATATTAGTATAGATTAGTATAGATATAGATTAATTCTTAAAGACAACGGCCACACAACTCTACATTCACTTCATCACCGCGTCGACAGATGGCGTAATCGCACACTTATTATTTTTAGTTTGATTTCTAAACTTTTTTTTCGCGATAAAACATAGCAAACATGTCTTTCGTCAAGCTCTATTTTATCTCTCTTTCATATTTCATCAAAATCGGTTCAGTGATATAAGCCTATTCGTCAATAGTTGGCGCAAGTAGTATATTATATCGCACTTTCGTTTGTTTAGTTTGAATTCTTAAGTATTACTGACGTTTATTAAATGTTACTTTCGAAATTATTATATTAATACTAACTATTCTTCTGAATATGTATATATATCTATTAGTAAAAACCGCATTAAAATCTGTTGCGTAGTTTAAAAGATAAAGCGTACAGACTCCGGGAAGAGACTTTGTTTTATAAAAGAAGATAAGGCTTAATTCGACTGTAACATTCATATAGTACCTCTATGATACTATCTAATTTAAATCTGGCATTGTTATCCAATCTTTAAGATGAACCTAGAGCAGAAACCCTGTTTCTGAGCTGTTGATGAGCAGAAACCCTGTTTTTAACTCCTGACGCAAAAGTGATGGGGGTTAAAAGTTTGACGTGTCTCTATGTGTGTGTGTTCTGAGCTATGTTTGATGAAAATCGGCCCAAGATGGCCGTCGCCACAAAATGGCGGATTACATGTTATTTTGTATCTTAATAAACGTCTAAGTCAAGGACTAGAAATAATCTGAGAATTACAAAAATTGTTCATAAAAAGTTATTAAAAGCAAATTTTTGCAAAACTTTGATAGACTCGCCAACAACTTGAAAAAGCCTTAAGTTTGGCAGTTCACTCCCCCCGAGTTGAATAACTATTGTGATTACCACGAAGATTTACTTGAATATTCTCTTATTTATGTTAGTGATAAAATATGTCGTTAGGCTCAGTGTTGCTAACGATGTAACTCTATAATATTGTTTGCTACTCGTTTACAAGCACTTACATTATTATATGCAATTGAACCGTAATTGCTTATTACTTTAACGTCGTTATCCTAATCCTAATTTCCTAACTTAATCTTACTGATATTATACTTGTAAAAGTTTGTATTTTTTGATATTTGCATGTTTGTTACTCTGACACGTAAAAACGTAACGAAATTCAATAAAATTTGGCACACAGATACTTTATATCCTTTTTTTTTGGTATCGTGGAGAAATATATTAACGCGTACTCTATGGCCGGGTTATGTGGAACGTACCCACGGCAAAACAATCGCAATACCCACTAAACCTCCGCGGTTACCCTCCCCGTGATGCGATGCTGAATCGCTAAGCGCATTTGACTGCATTCGCCGCGACGGTTGGCCTGCTCTAAGGTGGGCCTGCGCCCCGGTTCCATCAGGAGTCAGGTGTGCATACCTACGCCGCCTCCCGCCCGGTCGGGCTCTACGGATTGGTTCCGAAGAGGCATCAGTCTCCCGGGCCCGTTCCGCGGCCTCCTTTAGCGAGATTACTGACTCGCAGAAAAAGGCAACCGCCATTACTGCCAAGCCTGGCCGCCACCACACTCAGTAAGGACAGGTTCCCGCTATTGGATGACACCAGGACATGGAGCTGGAGTCCCCAGGCGGCGCACTCTGCCAAGGTGTGGTGCGAGGTGTCAATCACCGCATCGCACTCATGGCAGGCCGGTGTTGGTTCCCTCTGGGCTGTCTGATGCAGGTACTCACCGAAGCAACCATTCCCGATAAGCACCTGCGTCAGCCGGTACGTTAGAACACCGTACTGCCTGTCGATCTAGAGAGCGAGGTGACGTCGAATCGCCGCCACGCTCGCTAGACCAGCCGAGGTGGACTCCAGATCTTCCTCCCATCGTCTGATCAGGGCTCGCTGGGCCTGAGCCCGGATGCGATCCATCACCACACCAGGAAAGAATGATAATCTTGATAATCCTGGGATCGAGAGCGGTGAAGTACGTATCAAACTTCCATCTACTGTCCAGGATAAGGCCCAGATACTTTAACTGGGTCTTAATCTTCACCTCCGCACCTTGGACAATGATTCTGCATATAACGCATATTCATCTGCATAGCAGATGATCCTCGGCAAGGAGCGGGGCCCTCAGGATCCAGTCGAATCCGATGTTCCACAGGACCGGCCCGAGAACCGAACCCTGCGGAACACCAAATGTCACACGGTGGCGGCAAAGACGCCCCTCCCACAGGACACAGGAGATATGTCTGCAACAGTTTCCCAAGGCAGGGAGGCACCCTGTGAAAGCTGAGCGCTTCCCGTATCGTCTTCAAGGGAAGACCGTTGAAGGCATTCGCCTCGTCAAGTGAGAACATCACGTCGCCTTCGTCGACAGCCTCTGTGACGATCCTCTTCAATTGAGTTAGGGCGTCCACGGTGGACCGCCCTGCCCTAATACCATATTGAGCAGGAGAGAGGTCAGGTCCCACCTCACCGAGGTGTTGAACAAGACGGGTTGCAAGAATCTTTTCCAGCAATTTACCCGTCTCGTTCAGAAGTACGATGGGCCTATACCCCATAGAAGAATTCCGAGGACGACCCTCTTTAGGCAGGAGGAATAGCTTTCCATCCTTCCACTCCTTGGGGAACTGTCAAGTGGCCAGACTCTTATTGAACAGTTACCTAAGCTGTTCCCCCATAAACTCCAGGAAGATGAAGAGCACTCGACCTGGGATTCCGTCCGGACCTGGTGGTGTCTTTTTGGTCCTCATTCTCAAGAGTGCCAACTCCATCTCCCCCTCGGTAATAGGAGGGAAGACAGCCACGCTCTCCACGTTTAAATCGCGTGGCACAAAAGTGATATGAGCTTCCGAATGAGGAAATAGGTCCCGTAGCTCCTCCAACGGCTAGCCGTTGGAGGAGCTCCGGTAGCAGCGTCTCCGTAACGGGGGTACCGTAAGTGCAGACCGCGCCCCATGGTATGGTCGTCCCCACGGATCTACGTCCAGCCCCGCGAGGAGTTTCTTCCTAGCACCCGCCTTGGCCTTACAGATCGCCAACTGTAGGGCCTTACGAGTTTCTTTGTAAACCCTCCGCAGCTCCTCCTCCAACGTTGGATTGTGGCCGTTACGCCAGTGGCATCAGACCTTGCTCTAATAAAGGCAATCCTGAGATAGGAGGGGACCACCAATATACTTGCCGTTGGCGCGGCCTACGCCTTGTTCTCGGCATGGCCGCATCACATACCCTCTGAAAAGCTCTGGGAATGCGGCCCGCTAACACGTTCGTGTTATGGCCCTCCTCGCTTCTACCTGAGCCCCACCTCTCTAAAATTGCGGCCTTTCTAACGAACTCCTTATCAAGCTTTCCAATAATCCAGCGTGGAAATTTACTGGGCCCCTCCTTTGCTCCGCCAGGCGACGAAGATACTTTATATCCTGAGTTAACACATAGGCTACGTTTTGTCCCGGAAAAATTTAAAATTACAGGGGGATAACAATAAAATACGTAGGCACCTGAATAAGTCTATTTAATAATAATGTATTAAAGTGCTTTTTCTTGATAAATTTATGTATATTATAAATGTGAAAGTAATTTTGTTTGGTACACTTTCATGCTTAAGCCACTGAACCGATTTTGATAAAATTTTGTACAAAGATAGACTAAAGCTTGGGAACTGGGTTACGTTTTATCGTGCGAAAAAAATGTTAAAGAGTTGAATGATCGTTTGTGTTTTTGGGTTGAAAATATAAATATAAAATATAGCTGATATGTCCTCTCCTCTTATATATCGGGAAAATATATTTTCACTTGAGTTTAATCCTAAAACAATCCAAACATCAAGTACCAAAGGAATATTTACTAAATATGTCATTTTCTTTAGAAAGTTTCCGTGCTTAAGTTTACTTTTTTACTCTTTTAAATATTAGGGGTTAAATTCCATAAAAACCTCTTTATAGTGTAATTTTAGCTCATTAAAAGAGACCACTATCCATCTAACTGTGCTGTAAGTTGAAAGATTAAAAGATATAGAGAGCAAAAGTTTACTAAAAATAAAGAACTAATCCTCAATAATTCAGGATAATGTGAAAAAAATCTTATCGACAGTCAGAAAATTCCCAAAATAAAGTCCACAAATTAATAGTTACTTAAACTACTCGACGAGATATCAAAACAAAGTAATTCAGGCCTCGACGGATTTCTTCAAAACAACATTTATTGGTATACTTATCGTTTTTTACGCCATCAATCACTATACCAATATTATAAATGTAAAACTGTGTTTGTTGCTATATCCTTTCACGCTGTAATAGAGGAAACGTTGAATTGCATGGAGATCTTACTCACATTATAAATGTGAAAGTTTGTTGCTCCATCACGCAAAAATGGCCGAACGGATTTTATTGAAGTTTAGCACTCTGATACTTTATAACCTAGATTAATACATAGATCATACATTTTACTCCCGAAATATCAGAGTGCCTGCGGAATAATAATAAAATAATAGCCGTCGTATACTACTGAATATTTTAATGTACTCGTAATAACAATATTGTAATTAAAAAATATTAAAAATAATTGAAATACATGGCAATTTAAGACGAACAGACGTGCGAAGCCGGGATAGGTCACCTAAATACTGAAACTAAAACGTGATTTTTCGCAAATAATTGGTACAGACCCCTTCGTGCATGAGTTTGATTCGCATTTGGCTTGTTTTTTAGGTTACTTTACGAGCATTGCTTGAGGCTTGACATGACATTTCATTTATCGGTTATCACCACAAGTTAAATCCGTGTCAACTCGCGAGATGATTATACCTATTCTATTTCACATCAGTTGGTAGCGTGTTAAAAATCTAAGTTTGATTTTTTCTTTACTTTTTAGTGAGTTCATCATTTATTTTTGAAGTCAGTTCAATTATTTTGTTAATATTTTATTTATCTCTATATCTATAGAGGCAGTTGCCTGCAATATTTCTACGGATTCTCATATGATATGTATTAAAAAGCGAACTGAACGGCTTTTGCACTGAACAACTTTGGTAAGCAAACCCTTCCTAAAAACTGCTCAAAAACTCCTGAAGGGTATAGCGGTCCGATCCCTGTTTTCATCATCAGCTTACCTAAATAACTAAGTATATAATTAATTGTCTGTACGTCCCTATAAAGAAATATCCTCTAACTCCTAACCGTTCAGGAGTTATAAAAATATGAGAAAAACATTCCCTCGATTTCCCTGGATACCACCATCAGATCCTAACTTGATTCCAATGGGACTACCTCAAAAGTGCACTCTTTCGAATAGAAAAAGAATTTTGAAAATCAGTGGAACATAGAACCTCTTTTTTTGAAGGAAGTCGGTTGATAAATGGCAGAGTTCGTTAATTGTGTATAATATGTTTACAAAAATTTCCGCCTTGTTGATTACAATACTATGAAGTGGATATACTATGCTTTATGTCAATTATATGATACTAGCTGTCCCGACAGACGTTGTCCTTTTTTTTTTTTTTTTTTTAATGTGGGAAATGCATTTACGCATACCCCTTGAAGGGGTTATGTGGGACTCCCAGCGATAAGCGCTGGACTACCGCACTAAAACCCACCACCGTCCATGCCGTATGTTAGGCGCCGCAGGAACGCGTTAGCATACTACTGTGGACGCCTCGGCACAACCACCCGTCTGCGGGTACAAGTACCCGCAGTTTAAACCCGCCCATGGGCTCGCTTTACCAAGCACCTAACCGAGGGGGGATGCCAGGACATGTCT
The DNA here is from genome assembly GCA_905147385.1 of Limenitis camilla. Classification (NCBI taxonomy): domain Eukaryota; kingdom Metazoa; phylum Arthropoda; class Insecta; order Lepidoptera; family Nymphalidae; genus Limenitis; species Limenitis camilla. The sequence goes on along the minus strand of LR990239.1, from coordinate 12,314,515 downwards.
ACTGAAACACCCAGCCCCCGGGGGAGTCAGAAGCGGCCCATATCCCTCGTGATCAGGTCGCTCACAAGTCATCTCTGCTAACAGAGGAGTACCCGGAGCTACCCGTACCTCCGGCCACCGGACCCCCCGGGACTTAACCGCCGTCTGCGACGCCCAGGGTACGAACGTTGGAGTTTAAGGCCGCGCCCGTCACGCCGGCGCTCCGCGACCTCCGCGCCCAACCTTGGCGCAAACCTCTGCGCCGGCCGCCCGACCGCTACTACACCGAGAAAGGAGTCGACGGCGAAACATCCAGCGCAAGAGAAACTCGCGCTTACGCGCCCCACCATAACGCTTTCACGCCCACGCATCAGATATGTCCAACTGCCCCCCCGATCATGGAGTACGGTTGCGCCACTGAGTGGCTACCCCACGAACGGACACACAGAACTAGACGCTGCAACGCAGCCACCGCCCACTGCGCCTACGCGCCCCTCTTCTGCGGATATTGGCCTCCGGATAGTAATAGTGGAGTTGTCCTGTCTTAACTATGAATATTGAATTCGACTTGGCTGTCAAAAACTTACATTAGAAAAGTTAATATGGTCGTTAAGATTTCTTAAATTTTTTAATTTTCTGCTCTATTTTTTTTATTTTTTCTTCCATAAAAACCTTCTCCTGACAATAACAAACATAACAAAAAATAATTAGCGAAATCGGTCCAGCCGTTTAGGCGTGATGCCGTGACCAAGGGAAATAGGGATTCATTTTTATTTATGAGATAAAGAAGATTGTGTCGCGAGCTAGCTTTTAAATCCAACATAAATATTATTAAAACGGAATATAAATTGTAATGCTCTTGCCGTACGACAAATATTTTTGATATATATCACACTTAAGCAACATTCCCCTTTGATCCAGACATTCGAACTAAGCGCCGCAGTTATATGGTTAGGATAACAAAAACAAGATTTATTTAGTACTAGTCGACCCGCCTTGGATTCGTACGGGTGCTTATTCAATATATTATTCCTTGTCATCAATTAACTTAGTTGTATTCGGCAATAATTTGGCGTAGAGTCGATGGGTCCGGAACCCAGGACCGGAGCTCTCACTTGCATTTAGACAAAAAAAGCCTTACCATTCAAAGAGAAAATACGTCCAGCTTCTTCGGCATCTTCTCATCTAATTTGGATGAAGTCTGAGGTTAGGATTTTAGTTATAATTTTATTTTTAGTTAGATTTATGTTTTCTGTTAAAAATGAAATGTTTTAAGATTCTCAATATATTATTCCTAAATTAAAATATTCAGGCACTTTCGTCGTTAAACATATTTTATTATTATCCTGTAGGGACTCCCGAGTAATTTTTCCGAGATATAAAATAGCCTGTGTTAATCCAGGTTATGAAGTATCTGTTTTGTGTGACAAAATTCAATGAATTCCGATCAGCCATACAAATTTTAACATTAATAATATTAGTTACATTTATTTTCTTACAATACATAATGAATATTATAAATAAATAATGAAGATTATCATGTAAGATAAACTTTCGTAGGAAGATACGGAAGAACTTCTCAGTATTCGTAAATAATTATGAAAGTTTGCAATCCTTTTCTTCAGTTAAAAATCTTGGACTCATTATAGATAACACTTTTTCTTGGTCTCCCCAAATAGCTGAAATCAGTCGTAAAATGTTTGCTATAATCGGGTATTTGAGAAGGTGGAAAAATTTTCTTCCTGTAAAAACAAAAATTGCTTTAGCTCAGTCTCTTCTTTTGCCAATCTTAGATTACGCGGATTCAGGTTACCCAGACTTAACCGAGAACCAACTAGACAAGCTGGAGCGTTTACAGAACCTATGTATTCGATTTATTTTTAATTTAAGGAAATTTGATCACGTGTCTGCTTATCGCAAACAGCTTAAATAACCTACACATGCTTTCCCTACTTTATACTGTAATCTACAATCCGTTCGCCCCTCCCTATTTAAAAGAGCGTTTTTCTTTTCTTGGCTCCGATTCTCAAACGCAACTCGAGCTTAGGTCGCGGAGTGACAATCGTCTTAAATTGTCAATATGTCACTCTAATTTTTACAGCAATTCCTTTACGACGAAAGCCTCGATACTTTGGAATGAATTCCCAAGGTCCCCCAGGGTTCCATTTCTCTTCCTCATTTATATAAACGACCTGCCAAACCTCGTAGAAAAAAAGAACAAGATAGTATTGTTTGCTGATGACACTTCACTAATATTTAAAGTGAAACGCCATCAAACTGAATATGACGATGTAAACAATGCTCTCTCTGATATTGTACATTGGTTCAGTGCTAATAATCTAATGTTAAATAGTAAGAAAACTAAATATATAAAATTTACGACACCCAATGTTAAGAAAATAGAGACTGGTGTATTTATAAATGGAGAGGAGTTGGAACCGGTGGAATCTACCGTATTTTTGGGCATCACTGTCGATTCTAAATTGCAATGGGGCCCCCATATTGAGAGATTGGCCAATAGACTCAGCTCTGCAGCATACGCGGTTAAGAAAATACGCCAATTAACTGATATAGACACGGCTCGTTTAGTTTACTTTAGCTACTTCCATAGTATAATGTCTTACGGCATTCTACTTTGGGGTAACGCAGCCGACATAAACACGATTTTCATACTGCAGAAAAGGGCTATTCGCGCAATCTATGGTCTCGGCCCTAAAATATCTTTAAGAGATAAATTCAAAGAAATTAATATATTGACTGTTGCTTCACAATATATTTTTGAAAATATTATGTATGTACGTAAAAATATTAATGATTTTATTAGAAATAGTGACTTGCATGACATTAATACTAGGAACAAACACAAACTTGTTACTCCTACTACTCGATTGAGTAGAATTAGTAATTCTTTTGTTGGGCGATGTGTATGCTTTTACAACAGGATCCCAGAAAACGTTCAAAATTGTTCTATAGGAAAATTTAAAAAGTTAGTTAAAAAACGTTTGTGTGACAAAGGCTATTATAACATTAAAGATTTTTTGGAAGATGCCTTGGGAATGATGCGTTCGCTCCAGGCTTTCTCAATGTATAAATATACTTGTTATAAAAATTGGCGTTTAAAAAATCAAAGATAAAAAATATCCAAAAGAAACAGTCCCGCTGAGTTTCTTGCGCCCATTCTTCTCAGGTCTGGGTTAGGTCGTTTCCGAAAGGGTGGTAGATTCCGACGTTCAATAAGAGAATGTAAATTCCAACATTGAATAAAAAATTTTGACTTTGACTTTGACCAACCGATATTCGTCAGTCAAAATCACTTAGCATTTTTAAAAGTCGTCTCCAGCATCACTTTTTATCTAATCAAAATTAATTATTATTTTTATTAATAATTGGTACGGTATTTTCATATTCTTTTTGCTATGTATGAAGTTTTTTTATAATTATTTATATATTAGGTATATAGTATTTATATAGGTACTTGTATTATGTATATTTATGTTTATAAATATGTATTTTATTATATGTACGTATATGTATTATATTTACAAATAGTAAGTTTGCACTGTCCCGTTTTTATTTATAAAGATTCTTTACTGCCAAGGTTGTCTGTAAGAGATTGCTTATAGCAATAAGACCACCTTTGCATACCTTCTCCATTTTTAATCTGTATCTATGTTGTTATGTTTTATTTCTTTGATGTGTGTGCAATAAAGACTTTCTATTCTATTCTATTCCTTTTATAACTTTAATTGAAGAGAAAACACACAAAGTGCACGCACACAAACAAGCGCACTCACGCATGCACACATATGTTGGACAGAGATAAAGATATTTTCCCATAGTTCACATTATTTTTAACTTCTATGTATTAATACTTTTGTTGCGCCTAATGTTTAATGTTTAAAAATTTTCAAAATAAATATTCATTATTAACTTTTTTATTTCTTCTAAAACCTGTTCTCATCTAACAAAACACTGCTAACTAAAGGACATAGTTTAGTTAAAAATTAACATACCGAAGAGTGCTTCCATTGGTGAATATGAAGAATGCTACTTCCGACCGTTCTTGTTGCAATCTGGTGACCAGCTTCCCTAATTCTGTGGCTCGACTAACCTGCAAAACAATAAATATTAGATACACATTTTATAAACATTGTAAACACCGTTAGATTATAATCTATCTCGCGATATTGTGAACTGTCGAAAGATTGTCAACTGTAAGATATTGATGTCGGAAGGCTGTCCCTCATTGGTCAGTCTTATAGTAGGCTGTCCTGTGTCCGCAGAGTTAGGAATTAAACAAAGGTATCAGTCGAATAAAAAGTAAAATAAATACACTTCAAAAATTGTGACATAAACTATGTATTTATTATTTAGTAGTCCATTCGAATTATTATTATTAAAATTTTCACCACGATTCACAATTTTACGGTTTCATTTCGACAGAATATAAACTACCGAAAATTAATGCGTTAAATTGTAAGCACTATGTTACGAGATAGATTACAATCTAACGGTATTTACAATTTTACGGTAGTACAAGTCAGGCTCTAGGGAATACGAAGTGAAAAGGAAAGTAAGTTTACTAATTAGCATTGTAAGTCTACAACTACTTCTAAATGTCGTGTCCAAATGCTACCTTGTAAATTTATGTAGTGAAAGATGGCAATACTATCATTTACATCTTGGAGCTGATCTGATGATGGAACCAGGACGATAACAGTTTCAGTAGCAGTTAGTTAACCATAACTTTGGAATCACAGAATTCGATTTTATAAGTATTATAGGTCTCTGATAATACCTTTGAAAACTGTATTAAAATCCATAGTAGTTTAAGAGATCTAAGCAAGAAGCTTCTTATTTTATACTATGTAAAGAAAGATGATAATAAACTAAAAATAATTCTGAGATATTTTTGTAGATTGGCAGGAATATAACACGAGTTGTTTACTAGAGACAGACACATAATGGCAGTCTATCCACAAATTATAACAGCTCCATTTATTACACTGGAAAACCTTTTATGAAGCTTGTGATATGTACAGAGTATTTTCATACGTGTAGAGATGTAATGTTTTCTCCCTCCGCTTAGTATGAGTGTGATTGGTTTGCAGATCTTTTCTACTTTCATTTGATCAGCTAAATGATTAATAAGTAGAAATAGCTTATAGTTCACTCGGTACCATTAATTCGCTCACTCAATTACTTAAGCACTCAATCACTTAGGCAATGTTAATATATTAATATTGTTAAGCAACTCTCAAGTTAGAAATTAGCTGATAGTCTTCAAACGGTTGACCTGATCTTCACCAATTATAGCTAAGTATCATCTCGATTAAATTGTCTTTCAAACAAATAAAACTTCATGAAGACAAACAGATACACGTTAAACTTATAACACCCCATCGTTGTAGCGTTGAGGGTTAAAAATATAGAATTTTCTGTATGTTTAATATCTATGCGACATCCATCGATGTCGCTTTTAGCTACGGGAGTTGACACCAAATGATTACAATTTTATTTCTCGCGGGTGACACTAAAAAATATACATTTTTATACAAAAAGCCACTTCATTTTATACGCCAATATATTCAGAAATCTCTATTTTATTGTTGTTTATTTCTGTTGATAAGGCTTTTACGACGTTTACTCTCAAGACGAGTCTATCGAATTTTCTACACCAATATTGTAAGGAAGATTTTTAATTTTTATTTAAATACGTGGTAAATAAATATGGCCACTTAAGTGCCACAAAATGGACATTATGTAAGTAGTAAGTAATCTCAGGAATTAAACACCTTCTTCGAGAGTAAACTCAAGACTATAGGTCACCGGTGATCGGGCACGATAGACGTCATGTTAATTAGTATAGCCTAATCTCAATTGGAACGTAATTTGCAATCAAGTTATACTGTGAACTTAAGTAGTGGGCGGTGATTATTGTGAATCACAATTTACAATAAATAGTGAAATATTGCAGTGATAAATGAAATATCACTAGTTACCCTGGTCTTAATGTCTAGGTAAATGGAATATCACATCATTTCCGTCACAAGCAATCTACCTGCCAAGTCTGAAAAGGCGTGCAGGTAACGTTAGACCGCAATTAGGTCACCACAAGTAAAGGTAAACGCTCATTTAACAACATATGACCTATAATATTCTAGTTTAACATGGTAGAACAGTTGCCACCTAAAACTGACTAACTGACTGATGAGCCGAAGTTTCTGGGGCAGAGCACGTGGGTACCATTGACACGGTAGCAAAAAATTACAACTTGACTATAACATGAATAAAGTCGCAGGTGAAGAGCTAGTTAAGCTGGGCTTGTGAAAGCGATATAACTAAATAGTAAAAGTTATGATGGAATATTGACTGTGCACATTATAAAAGAAAGCCTTAACCCAGCAACGGATCACAACTCTCAGGCACTATTGAGGCTACTGTCTGATTATTGATAAAAAATGATATATTTTTTTGCGGGAATCCATCTAGTACGAAGAATTCATTTAGAAGAAAAAGATTATTATGCTGATACAACGTGTAAACTGTACAATGTACATAGTAAAGTTTTACTCAACGGAAGTTCACTCCGATGCTTAGCAGCCCTTAGGAGACGTTCACTCTTAAAAAAGACGATTACATAAATCCATTCTGTTAAGTTTACCATTTAACTTTGTCTGAAATTGATTGTTTAACTTTGGGTTTCCGACACTTAGGAGTTTTATTTGAATTTCTCTGAGGATGACGTTCTTCTTTTTCTGATGCCCTCTTCGAGCTGAGAGGCTGTATTTGTCATTTCTTATAATATGGCCAAAGTACTTCAGTTTCTTGATAGCCCAGTGGTTGAGACATGTGTGTCTTACTACTATTTCGATCACAATACTACTAGGCACACACCGATGAATTTCTGAGTTATGTGTTTTTTAATAAATTAATTATCACTTGTTTTAAAGGTGAAGGAACACGTCGTGAGGAAACCTGCACTCCTGAGAGTTTCCTGAACGTTCTCAAAAAAACGAAGTTTGCCAACCTGCACTGCCAGCGTGGTGTACTATGGCCTAACTCCTCCTCATTCTGAGGAAAATATCTGGTACAGCTGTCGGTTGTGATGATGATCACTCGAGCTTTCGCACAGAAGTTATATATTTATAGTAGAAGTATTACCTCAATTTACCAACAAAAGGAGAACTCATAAGTATATTCAGAAATTTATGTAATCTCGTGTCGCTTCGCCCCATTGCGTAGTAAACAGAATAGAAATCTGAATCAGTCCATTCTAGCAACGAATACTTGTACAAGAATTATTGATTTAGTTCTTGCCTTTATTAAAAAAAAAACTCTTTACTAAGTTAACTAATAAATTGATTAATGATATTCAATCATCAATATTTTGTGGATATTGTCGGTGATATGATAAATACAAACTTAAAAAACATGATGATAGTGTCCTATCATACTATAATCACATTAATTCCCATGTAAACCATTAAAAGGTGAGGAATTTGCTAACGCACATTTTCACCCCCTTTTCCACACTTTCAAAAATGCTGTCTCAAATCCCTAGTAGTTTGGACTTTGCGTCGATATATCAGTCAGTCAGTCTTTTCCACTCGCTCTTGTGCCGGTATAGTATCAAAAACATTGTCAAAAAATCCTATACATTCAATTAATCGACGAGCTTGTGAAAAATGGATAGGATAGGCTAAACAATTTAGTAATCCTCACCTGTTCTTCCACATCAGCAACCTCCATGCTATTAGTGAGGCTGTTCCTCAAGGAAAACGTGGTCTGGACTATCAGAGCCAAGATGGGGATGAATGGCAGGAGCAAGAGACGCCATAGTTGACAATTGCGACTACGGCACCAACGACGGACCTTGTAGCAATTTGTATTGTCATCTGGTTTGAGCTGCTTTGGAGACGCTGTGGACAAAAAAGTTATTAACCGACTTCAAAGGAGGATTTATATAATCCTTGTTAATACATTGTTATGGATGTTCGAGAATAATTATTTTTCTCATCAGCATTAGTAAGGGATAAGTAATGTCATACGTAAGATTATCCGTTCGTAATCATCTCGCTCACTCCTATTTTCTATTAAATCTATCTCCTTTATAAAATTATTGTCCGTCTGTTCGTATTATAAAATATTAATTGTATAAAATATAATAGGCTTTGTTTAACAAACACTATAAATAATAATCAATCTAGATCAAATATCCTTGGATTAAATTGAAAACAGATTCTAAATTAAAATTTGTGTAGAAAATTCTAAATATGAAATATATTTTCAAATTGTAATCTAAAGATTTTGTATTAAGGTTATCAATGTCGGCCGTTTATTAAAAAATGTTTTGGCCTAGCGCAGCTCAGAGTGTTGACTGATTGAATGTGAGGTTAGGTAACGTTAATAAACATACAGAGTTGAAACCCTGGAGCAGGTTTTAAGAGCTTTTACATAATATATTAACTCTCTTCTCCACCACTCGACCTCGCCAACTAAAATAGATAATAAAGTACATTACAACTACTACTCGATATCAAAGACCTAACACCATCCCACCGAACAACACTACACTATTATTCTCAATAATTTAATATGTACTGATTATATCACTTGCCAAATTGTCTCAATCCTATAGGAACGAAAGTTAATATTTGTCTACTCGATATAAGATAAAATAAACTACCCCCGACTACTAATTTATAAACAGTGTTACTAACATTACGAATCTCTACGAATATCCTTATTAAATTAGCAAGACCTAGCAGTTTTGAGTTGTATATAAAGATATCAATAAATTCAAACTTGGTTCAACATGCGCCTATAAGTAAATTAGTAAGATCTTATAACAAATTGTATAGTGTTGCCTCTGCGGTTATTTGCTTTGATAATATAGCTACATTTTTCAAGTATCTTACAGACACATTTAAGACTTAGTTGAACCGAAAATATAAATTTTATAGTCAAATTTATACAAATACTAACTGACCCGGCGAACGTTCCTAGTTCCTACCGCCTAACACTCAATGAATGTCGTGTTACAGATTAGGTGAACTGTTCACAACCAATATACACACAGATCACTACTACCTTGTGATCGGTGACGACCGAATATTGTGGATATATCTTGTCAATTTAAAACCTTAAATTAAATCGTTCTTTCATTTGAGGAGTTTACCGTATCGACGGGATGAACATTAAATGTTTGACAGCTACCCGATACCCATCAACATTTTGAATGGGAATATTTTTTTTCATTTCTTTTATTTCTGCTATTCGGGACGAAGACAAATACAACAAATCAAGAACCATTTAAATCATTTCAGTCTTCTATATATTGTATAACAAACCCAACTTTGTTATTTAAATATATAGAAGATTTTTCTTGCTTGTATAATTTTTTCTTTAGTTCTTATAGATAATAGAGAATTAGATTCACTTAACAATTTTAAGAATTCAGTGAAAGATCGCTATCTAAATAATTAGATGACATTATTCATTATATTTATTTATTAAATTTATGTATTGTTTATGTAGTTTATTGTAACCTTAGAATATTTATTAGTTTATTATAATTGTATGTATTCATATTATATAATATTATTGTGTAGGTGTGTATGTATTCGGTTGTAATATATTAGTATATTGAAGCTACACCACCTTCGTTATTTCAACCTCCGCTCCTCCCAAGACAGGGTTGTCTGGAAGAGATGGCTAACTAGTCATAAGACCGCCCGTTGTACTTCACTTTATATTTGGTTTTTATTTTACTGTGTTATTTTTTATTTTTTTATTTTTTTTATGTGGTGTACAATAAAGTTATAAATAAATAAATAAAATAAAATAAATAGAAAAGTAGTTTTTTAAGGTTTGGTGCTATACATATATATCTATATTTTTCAAGTAGTCATCACCCATAATTGTGGCAACACTTTGCTTTTATTATTTTGTATGCTATGATGGAGATCTTAATAAATTACTGTTCATTATTTCTTTGTTATACAATAGTTGGACTAAGCCACATATATTGCGGCTTAGCGAAGTGGCAATTGCCTTAAAGCGACTCTATATCCTTAGAAGTAATTGCTTTATCATACATAAATTTAATTTGACAGCAAATGTATGTACGCCTAACGATTGAAATCGCCGCAATTTTCACTTTACTACGCATTTGTATGAAAATACTTATTTGTCTCTTTCAATTCGTTTGCCTAAATTGAGCAATTCTATATTTGCTGCCAATTTCGGTTTTTCGATTGTAAGGCATGTGCACCTTTTTTTAACCTTACGTCAATCATACATATTTTAATATTTCAAAAAGCGTTATTGAATATTGATTTGACATTTTGTTAAAGTATGACTGAGACTGAGATGTAAAATTTCTGAAGTGAAGGCTTGTATAGTTAGGTAGAGAGGCCATGTAGAGTTAGAAGTAAGGTGACAACTGAGGTAGGGCACAGCAGGAAATTTCCTGCTCAAATATGGAGCAGCCTGACTGGGATAGTACCTCGATCTTACAGAAGATCACAACTAAATAACACTACTCTAAAGCAGTGTTGTGTTCCTGTTGGTGATTAAGGTGACCAGAGCTCCTGGGGGGAATTGGGGATAGGGCAAAACGCTTGCGATGCTTTTAGTGTTGCAGACGTCTATAAGCTACGGTAATCGCTTACCATCAGGTAAGCCATACGCTTGTTTGCTGACCTAGTTACTTAAAAAAAAAAGAAGTTTTGCTCTATATGAGATCTAAAACCTTTTTGACAGTGCGGGGTTAATAGTCTCGTCTTGGCTAGATTTGACATGACAATGTTATTAGTGGGCAAACTATTTTCCTGACATTTAAATGAAACAAAGCCTTATTTGAAGTTAGCTTTGGATAAACAAAAGTATGGAAACCGTATCCAATTTCGTTCAATCAAATAACGAACTGGATAATAACACAATTGAGTATTTGCAACTCTTCTGTAATTTAAACGGAGGTTCCTAATATCAGACTTTGATCATATCTTTATTCCGTCTTTTCGTTCCGTTCTAAACATCTTTGAAATTATCATGGAGTTTATGTGATCTATCAATACAGATGTGTATCCGAATCGTCGCAAATTACCTTTAACATTGCAAATAAATTATAAGACTTTTCTTAAAAAATATATTTTTTACTACGCCCTCAAAAAAACTTTGTTATGATGAAAAAATGCGAGAGATTTGATTCAATTTCCATCCCTTGTATTTTTTCCTAAAAAGGAAGCTTTTTAAAAGGATTTGTATATGTATAAATTTATACTAGTTAACCCTTGAAAATGCGCGCTATGAGCATTTTGCTCACATAAAATAAATGGCGTCTCGCGCTTTCAGGTACCTTACTAAATATTTATTATAATTGTATTTAAACGTTTACTAAATGGTAGTGACCTTCTTAGATAATGATTTATTTAATTATTTTTAAATTTTTGGCTAAAAATATAAAAAGTGGATGCTTTTATATACGTTAGCAAGTCCTGAAAAATAGACCGGCCGAAACCCTGGAAGTGATGGTATTGAACCTGCAATGGTACCTGGAACCCTGGTGTGCTCAAGAAAATTAAGAATAAGGCATCCGTCCTGGTGTCGCATGGACCATAACCATTTTATATTGGAAAAGTTAATCGACAAAATGACACATATTATACAAACCTTCACGTAACGTATGTAAGAGCAGTAATATTGTTTATTGCGTTACATATAATATTATGTTATGTTTATTATGTACGTGTTATCATCGACACACTCATTTTGATTTCTCAGAAGAATCGTTTTTGCCGATTTTTGTTAATATAATTTTCATCCAGTTTTTTTCTAGTCTGCCACAAATTGAGACTAAAGTTTAGTGGATATTGTTTTTGCATAAGAAGTTACATTTTATGTGGCTTAGTTTTAATTAAACTTTTATTTATATATTAAACAATTATCCTTTATTTATTAAAATCGGTTTTTATATCAAGAACCTACACTATTATATAAAGAGAATAGATTTGATTGTTTGTATTTTTGTGTGTTTGTTTGATATGAATAGGCTCGAAAACTAATGAACCGATTTTAAAAATTCTTTCACTGATAGAAAGCTACCTCCTTTCCGAGTAATATAGGCTATATGGTGTTAATATTCTAATTATAAATACATGGCCATTTAAGTGTAACAACGTGGCCATTTTGTATAGTGAAGATTTTCTCTGGAACTACAGATCCGATTTTAATAATTCTTTTACTTTAAGAAAATACATAAGTTAGGTAGTTTTGCTATATATTTTTTAATTAATAGAGTATTTTGTATTAAAAAATCATTGGACTTAGTATGATCATTTTGCGCACGCGCTCCAATCATGTAACAAAATAAGGCGCGCCGTCTAAGGGGTTAAGTTTTAAACACACAGAAACTTCGCATCCCTTTAATGTATCAATATTGGATAAACCAAATTAATTCACGACACTGATTATTTAAATGTACATTTCTCCGTAAACCTTCGTTAAAACACATATTTGTATTATTATAACGAATTTTAATTATAATATTTGTGTATCATTCAATCTATGGTAATATTATAAAGAGGAAAGATTTGTATTTTTTTGTGTTTGTACCTAAGGTGTAAAAAAATTGCAATAAAATGTGCACCGAAGTGTGGAGCCGCGTGCACATCTATTGAGATATCAAAAAACAATGCATTGTGGGATAGACATACAGTCATAACATGGTCTATTCGTAACACGTGCGAAGTCGAAGCGAGTAAAATGTAACTTATCAAATCTATGTCTCTACTAATATATAAAGCTGAAGAATTTGTTTGTTTGCTTGAACGCGCTAATCCCAGGGTCTACTGGTCCGGAGCTACACGTGGACGAATTACTACTCTTATTGCTCCTCCTTTTTTACCCGTGAGGGGACGGGTGAGACTACTATTCCCCTCTGCCGCTGGGAGAGCATCTCGTAAGAGCCGAGTAACCCAGCACCCTTGGTGGTAGGGGATCTGTTCCCCGACTGGTTTGCGACCACCAGCATGCGAATCCGCATGTGGGCCAGACTTACCCCCTCCCTCTCCCATCTTATTAATGCTGTGGATCTAGTGGACTCTAGGCTTTTGCTCAGGGTCTGCTAAAACCGCAGCATATTTTTTCTTCTGTCCCCCTCCGCACTCTAACTTCGAGGGTGTATCTCTTGTTTTGCCGATATCCATGGGCGATGGTGGCCACTTACCATCAGGTGGACCATCTGCTCGTTTGCATCTAATGTACTATAATAAAAATACTCCTACTGTAGAAGATACTTAATAAAACGGTTTGTACGCGAATTACGTAAGGACTGCTGCATGAAATTGGATACGGTTTTCACAATTGTATTGATACGGCTCTAACTTATATAAAGGTTTCATTTGAATCGGATGTCTTATAAAAGTTATTTTTATTAAAAAAACGTTTTGGCCCAGCGAAATTTGGGTGAGTCGAGTAGTAAATAATATTAACTGAATAGTGGCAAACGATTTGCAAAAGAAATATGTTTCTCTTGTTTGTTTACTCATGCGCTCTGTTTACAGATTAGGGGGTGAAAATATTCATATATATTGATTTATTGAAGATCTCCTTAAGAATGTCATTGCGGTCGTTGACTGAAGCTGAAAAATACTGAAACTTCAAGGAATAACGCGTCTTTGTGACGCCTTAAACGTAGTTATATAAAACACAATTAACATAATTTTTGTTATTCTTAAACCATGTCTTTCTCGATTAACTCAAAAACTACTTAATGGATTTTCATGCGGTTTTCACCATTAGACATTATTCATAGAAGGTTTACGCATGTAATTTGTTCAAATTATTTTGTGTAAATTAGTTGAAATATGACGTTAATTGTTAAAAATGTCAGGGAAAGAAACGTATTGCATTCGTGAAAATGACTTTGTTTAAATATTTTGACGCCACTATTTCCTCAAAATTGAGGTCCAAAATGAGACAACACTGTACTCGTAGGTGGTGATCTTAAAAATTAAAAAAATATATAACTAGTCAAAATACATAATTGAATGTAACTTTATATCAGCAGCAGGACGACAAACGTCCTATGTATGTAGTGAAAGTGAATGAAACATTATTCCGCCATTAAACATTATTAATCCGAGTAGGGCCTGTGGGTTGTGTACTAGGAGAAGGTTTAAGGATGTTTTATGTTCCAACGACACTCATCGTCCACTTCTCGACCTCGCTACCCAACATTAAAATAACAAGAAAAATCACTTGACAAACTGTCTTAAATCTGTCGAGACAGAAGTTATCAGTCTACACGATAGGAAAGAAAAGAGATAGAAAGTTATCAACAGTGTTACTAACCTTAGTAGTATTGTATTATTTCCATAACACATAAATTAGGAATAAGCTATTTTCGTCTATATTTTTAATATGTAAGCGACAAAGGGTAATTCGGAGAATGCTTATCCTTGAGGAGAATATATTAGCAATAATGTAACAGTTTGCTGAGTAAACATGTATGAAGTACAACCACATTTTGGTAAGTGAATTTTCAGGCCTAAATATAATATTTTCTTGTTATTATGTAACAAAGATTTTGTTCTGAATTCTCATCATACCCTCATATTGTTGGAAGTGAGACAATTATTACCAAAACAAGGAAAAAAAATTGCCAAAAACTTATCTCGACTTTATTTGAACTATAGTTAAAAACACCCACAGTAGTAGAGAAGATGATTGTTTAATAAACTTCCATCTGGGTCGCGATTTCCAGGTGTATCCTCTGATAGAGCTTAGGATTTTGGTATTATAAAGATAGTGAAGAATAAAATGATTCTTAGGTATGTGTGTGCAGTATACAATTTTTTTACATAATTTAAGAAAATAAAATGCAGATTAGCTACGTATAAATAAATTATTCATATTCCCCTTTCTTTATTTACTTCGAGAGAATTTTTCATTCAATTCAAATATTATTTTGAAGCAGCAAAGTAAATGTTTTTAGCAGAGTGAACCGAAACTGCCTTATATAAGAGCCGCATTGCTACAGGAGTAGAAATCTAAATGCTACAGCTGCAGTATAAGTTTCAGATATTTTCAAAATTAAAATGTATATAAAAATAATCTTTTAGCTTTATACTAGCGATTCACCCTGGGTTTACGAACACTAGAGCATAATATGACTATATGTATCCCACCATACATTGTTTTGTTATGTCTCCAAAGGGAATAGGCAGCGTTTAAGATGATGAGGATATTTACACGACATATTGTAAAGTTTTAAACAAAACCTTAACAAATTGTACTCCTAAACATTTCTCATGAATTACTCTTATCTGTTTTAGACAGGAAGTCCAGAAGTGTTTGGAGCTTGTGATCTAGTAGTAGGTTTAAGGACTAGTCTAGTCACTTACAATCCATCCTTTCTACTTAACCTTAAACTAAATAAAGTATATTCACACGATCTTTGAGAAGGCAGTATTATCACGGTACTAAACAACACCACTTGCACTACTTTAGACAATGTTTCTGTAACTGTCCCAAATCTATCACGATATATGTTATAAATTGTCAGTAGTAAACTTGAAATAAAGCAAAAAGTACTACAAGCTAATACAAAGCTATCATCAGTGTTGCTAACTATACAAATAACATTATTTTGTTACTTATACAACAAAATAATAGTATTTAAAAAAAAATGTATAACGTATGATGCGCCTTTTAAATAAAAGAAAGCAATTTTTTCGAGATGTATGTTTATAATATCGATAAATTTTAAAAAACAAATTTGATATTGACATATAACCAAAAATAATAATTTATTCTAATAACCAAACACTATATTGTTAGCAACACTGTTTATAAAATAATAGTAGCGGGTAGATCATTTTATATTATTTCAAGTATACCAACCCGCAAGTCTGAATATAAAGTTCTGGATCTAAAGTATAACCTCAGGAGTAACAGTCAACCCCATAACCCATAATTACCAGTTTAGACTAGTCCTCTTGTTCTAACTTCGCTGGGTTAAAACAATGTTAAAAATACGAGTTGTAAAAATTTTCTGTGTATTCAATAAGCTACCATTTATATAGAAAATTTTCTAGCACTGTTATTTGTATAATAATGTGAACGAGCCTTCTCATCAAATTCCCAAGAGTGTATAGATATAGACAAAGTTGAAACTAGTCTAGTTTGATTTGGTACTGTTTGATTGACTTAATATTAAACGAGTTGTGACTTTCCTTCTTCGTTGTGTTCAAATATAGCCTGTATTTTATGTAAGACCTCCAGCAATTACTGAGGAATAGTGTTATACGGGGTCTCTATAAAACTGTTAATTTTTCTTAAATATATTTATTCTGTGATTAAGTAAATCTTGACAGATGTTATAAGTGTTTAAAAGTTTGTAAGCGGCGGAGGTAAATGTTCTGATTGTAGAGGTCGCAAGCCCCAGGTTCATGTCATAAAATTTTGATAGTGTTAGAGAGATAAGATGAGCATCACAAACCGTAAGTCTACGGTTATATTATCTATTTCATATCTTGGTTTGTATCTGTGAATACTAGGTTCAGGGGGGTGTCCATATGTGCAAGGGTGTGCAGGGCACGAAGGCGCCAGGTGGAGAAAGGGGTCGTGAAGCTTTTGGGGGAGCACCAGAAAATATAATAGAAAAAAAACTTAGTTGAAAGAGCGCGTCGAGCGAAGATTGATTTTTAAAAATAAATTGTAGACAAGTGGGCAATACAAAAGCAGTACAGAAGATGCTTGGCGAGTTCCTGAAATTAGAAAATATGACATTCCTAGGACGATAAAAATTGGGGATTTTCATATTTTCAAAACATATTTTAATAATTTTTATGTTTATGTTATAATACTTGTTATTTCAATGCAGATAAATAAAATAGTCGTTATTTTATCTATTTATAACTACGTATAGTTAAGTTTTGTTAGTTATTTTGTATACGATGAATCTAGTTCATCCCACAAGAAAGTTGACATAATGAACTTAAAGTAAGTTAACATGTAACTTTCGTATCTGAATAAAATATTTGCGGCATGAGCGAGTTTTGGTTCAACGCCAACAAGGTATGAAAATTGCTATGAAATACTAAACTTTTCCTTATTATCTTGTGGTTTGGTAAAATAACAAGACCTTTCTACATGGAATTTTAATGCAAAAAAATAACTATTGTCATAGAATGAGTGAGAATTAATACTCATTAATGTACAGCAAAACGTATAGAGATGCAATTTAGACAAAACGCCGGACAGTACTTGGATTAATTTATAAACGGTGTTGCTAACAGCATATTATAGAAGAGGATTAGATTAAATATGACTATACTTATTACTCTATCAACAAACTTTTCTAGATACGTGCAAGAAGCATGTATATAAGGTCTATAAGGTGATTATACACCATGTTTAATGCGCGAACACGTTTTGAGTATAGTATTCACTTTCGGATATTATTACTATACTCTACATGATAAAGTCCTGTTTATATTTTTGTTTTAAAGTGAAAATCCAATTGAACAACTAAATAAATTTTTTTAAAAGATGTTTTGGAAAAATGCCTCTATGAAGCTAAAAGGTTTTTTCACAGAATCGCAACATCATACACTAATCTATACTAATATTATAAAGAGGGTAAGGTTAGGTTCTAGGAGGTAATCTCTGGACCTACTAAACCGATTTTGAAAATTATTTTACCAATAGAAAACCACATTTTTTATAAGTGTCATAGGCTATATATTAACCCAAAAAATTAAAAGATTTTTCCATGGTAGATGGATTTGCAAAGTCAGTCAGAGAAAAACAGGCTAACGAAAACGTTTCTCACGAACGCTGCCTTAACGATGAGAGATGATTTAGTTCTAGAGAAAAGTTGTAGCGCTTGATAATGCCTACATAAAAGTCAGCGACAGCATAGTATATCTATCTTTTATATTTAAATCACAAAAAGTAGTTTGTTTATTTATCACATTATCAACAATTATGAATTCAAAATAAGTAACTATCCTCTCAAATATTTTTTCCTTTTACTGCATGTAATCAACTCACCGAAGCGAGGGTAGGTCGACCAATAAGAAATATAACGGCAATCAATAATAAAGGTAATTTTTGACGATGAAATCCACTCAACATCCTACGCCAATTCTATTAAAGGGTATTCCTAAAATAAATCTAAAAGAACTACACAATCAAAGGTAAACATAGCAACACTCTTAATAACCCGGTATTCGTGGATACTTTATTATTTTTTAAGTATACACATAGACGATATATAATCTTTGATTCAATAGTTTTGTATCAATTATCTAATTTTGTCGTGATTTTATAGTTTAAAAAGTTAACACATAGCACTATTTTATTTTGTCGATTAATATATTCATTTATACTCTGAGAGTAATAAACATGAATGTACTCGTACTTGAAACTCATTTGAAAATAAAACATAGAGAGGTATGTATTCTCACAGGAGGCATGTATCCGCTATAGTAGGCAATTATCCTCTTTTTGATGGGTCCATTAAAACAGGATTTACACAAAACGTATATAAATTATGTTTACAAAAATGAGCCGCTTTTAAGGATAAAAGATCTATATTTTGATATATATATAGATAATTATGAGAAAGAAAGAGGGGAGGGAAATATTATAAAATACTAACAGGGGGGATGATATTGAGTGGACTATTAAGTAAACGTAGATACTTCTACTGAACAGATAAATAATCAAATATGATCTCTAACAATTACGGGAGAAATCTAAGCAGTGCCTTGGACTTGTGTCCAAGGTGTAGGCTTAAGGATATCCTTTAAATGATCATAACACTCACCTCCACTGCTCAGGCTCCCTGTTTAACCCTAAGGTTATTTTCACATAAACCTAACCTAACACAAGATGTGGCAACTAGATTGTAAGGTACTCACGTGATCTTAATCGAACAGCACTCCCAGCACTAACATTATACAGAGACTACTTCACTCCTTGGAGATCGCGAAAGACTAAGACTTCAGTCAGACTGTTGAAGTCATATAAAGGGTCGAGACTGTCAAAGTGTTGAAGAGCAATTTAAGCCTACACCTTGGACACAAGTCAAAATAGTACGAGATCGTAATGTTTGTTTGTCTGTCCGTATCGCGCCATACCTTTCAAGATAGGCCATCCATTGTGCACATACGATATAGAAGTTTGTATAGTATATGCTAACTATCTCCTCCTTACATTCTAAATTCCCAACATATATATTGTGCTATTCATAATAAGTTTACATTTTCCAACAACGGAGCTTTTTTTAAAGTGGGGCAACTATCCGGCTTTTACCCTATACCTATAGGACTTGTTGTTTACAAAGTCGTTATTGAATTTTGAAGCCATATTAATCAAGAACTCTACCTAGAGTCGGTACTCGATAGGTAACAAGATAAACGAGCCTTCTATTTTCTTAAATCAGACAAAGCTTCAAAGCTAAAAAACATTACAAGACAGACTCGTTACTTTAAGTATGATACTTTAAGTAATTTACTTTATTTTACCTGTTACTGATAAATTTATAAATTTCAGAAGTATGTGAAATCTTACCATGATAACATAATATGTCTAAATATATAGATTAAGACATTCCAGTCACTTAACCACCTACCTGCGCTCTCATGGACATACATAGGTGATGTAATTACGACACTCGCCTCCACTGCCCGGTCTCACTGTGTCTTAGGTTAGGTTAACATAAACCTAACCTAAGGTTGTGTTAACACACCTAAATACATATGTATATGGTTTCACGCAATAAAAAAGACGTAAGAATACACACTATTGCTACACTTCAACTCCAGGTGATGTTCACTCAAAGAGACTTGTCGTGAGGCTAAAGTGTACTGCGTCAGTCGGGGAATATAAAGGGACAAGACAGTGACAGTAGCAATGCCCGTCCATTGGTGGGGAGAAGTAAATCAACAAATATGGCGCTGGTGTTCCGATTAATCGATAATCGTTTACTCGTTTGAGATTATCAAAAAGTCATCAAGTGTCGTTATGATGAAACGGAAATGATATTAAATACTACCCACTCCGTCATAATAATTCTTCTACTAAATCCCTATTTTTCTTGGTCACGACATAACACGTGAACGGCTGGACTGATTTCGCTAATTATGTTTTTGTCGAGTTTGCTATTACCAGGAGAAGGTTCTTATGTCAGAGAAAATTAAGAAACTTACCGACCATATTAACTTATCTAATGTACCTCTGTCAGTCATTTGACTAATATTCATAGATTACAGAGACAACATCCGTCTGGTAGTTAGAAATATTGTTTTTAAATATTACATTATTACTGTTTAATTGCTTTTATCCTAGAAAAATCACGAGTTCCTGCGGGATAACAGTAAAATATGTTTATATTTCCCCTTGATAAAAAACTGGGTCATATTTAAAATCTTACATGTTAAAGTAGTTTATTAGCATAATATTGGAAGGAAAGTCTCTTCAGAAATTCACTTAGGCAAGACTTAAAACTTAGTTATAGTCTATTGATTACTTACTAAGTTTTGCCATTATCGGAAAAATACACGAAATTTTTTTTTTTAAATAACACGTATAATCTTGATATTTATCATAAAAACATTTAATTTCCAACATATTGTTGCTGAATAAAGATATTTATTATTCAGGCGCTTACGACAATAAGCATATTTTATTATTATCCAGCAGGAACTCTGATATTTTGTGGGATAAAAAGTGATCTATGTGTTAAGCCGGGGTTAAAATATGTGTGTGCCAAAATATTATTAAAATCCGTTCAGCCGTTTTTGCGTAACAAATATCCAAACATAGAAACTTTTACATCTTCACTAGATAGTATAGAACAAAGTCTCTCTCTGTCCCCATGTATGCTTAGATCTTTAAAACTACACAACGGATTTTGATGCGGTTTTTTTTTAATATATAGTGATTCATGACGAAGGTTTATATGTATAATACAAGCAACGTAGGGTCGCTAGTTTATATTATTAGTAAGATATCATATCCATGCGAATCCAACATCTTATGTTTAGAAGATAAAATGTATTAAATACTAGCTGCGCCCCGCGGTTTCTATATTGTGGATAATTAACACTATATCATTATAAATTATAGCCTAAATGTTATTCTAATGTGTAAGCTATATTATTATAAAGTTCCATCAAAATCCATTTAGTAGTTTTAGCGTGAAAGAGTATCAAACATCCAGACATCCATACATTCTTACAAACTTTCGCGTTTATAATATTATTAGGATAAATGTCTACAACTATTTATACTATCATTAAAAATATTTTATGGATAATGCACTGTTCTTTGTGGATTTATCTATACAAATAATAAAAATATAACTTAGCGAATGTCTATACATAAAAGATAATTTATCTGATTACTAAACTACTGCACGACATTGGATAGAGCTTTCTTAATTGTGTTACTGGAAATGTAAGTTATTAGGCTTTGTTCGATTTGGATTGAATATCAAGAATAAATTGTTGACATTTAAAAAATGTTTTAGCTCAACGAAGCTAGGGAAAAATTGCATTTATTATTTTATATCAATTACTTTGTCCTATCAAAAAAAAAGTCATTAACAACAGAATTAAAGACTAAAGACTAATGGAATTATTACAAGAAGAGAAAAAATAAAATAATAAAATTTTCTATTGCTAGAATGAAAATTATTAAAAAATTAATATTATTAATATATAATTACATACCCATAATAGTAGAGTTGTCCATACAATTGGTGTCGAAAACTTAATTTACTACGAACACGACGTCCACCCTCTCCAGGGGATGAAATACTACTGAGCTCGCTAAGGGAGGTTTTTACATTTCAATTGTATACTTAGATGAGTCGTTTTCTAATTCTTAATGAAGTCATTTTTTAATGTCAATTTTTCATCACTTATTTTCCCTTTTAAGAGATTACTTTCAAAGAAATACTTTATAAAGATACAGCCTTGAAAAATGAGGTCTTCATAATCCCAAATCCTTTCTTTTTTTCCATTACCTACAATATGAGTATCAAAATTTTTTTATTTAGAATATTCGTTAATTTTAAATTATATTGAATATTCCAAATTTGTGATTTGATAAATGACTTTTATTTTATTACTAATAAATAATATAATTAACGAATCATTTTAAAATGTTAAATTATTCTGATAGGAAAATATATAAAAACTACATTTTAATTTATACATGGCTAATTCCCAAAGACATAACGGCACAGCTCGACATGCACTTCACACCAAGTCGATAGATGGCGTACGAGCACACTCATTTATTTAGTTTCTATTATTAAGTATTTATTTCACCAAAAATATCAAAATCGGTTAATTTGTTTAAGCCTGATTGTATAACTTTAAATTAAATATTTGGTAATAGATGGCGAAAGTAGTAGATTAAATCGCAGTTTTTTTCGTTTTTTTTTTTTTTTCAAACATTTTAAAGGGCTTTTATTCTTGCGAATATGCCAGCCCTATTGTACCCTAACCTAATCTACCTATTCTAAACTATTCATTACAAATTGATACACCATCTTGGCTTCCCCAGAATATGGAGAAGACAAAATGGTGTGAAACATTCCTATGTCTAAACGATTTAAACTTAATTTATCTATTAATAATCTTCTCTCTTTTTCGTTACGAACACATTCCATCAACAAATGTTGTACATCCTGAACTACCCCACATGACGGACAGTTTGGAGATGGCGACTTTTTCATAAGATATGCAAATCCATTAAATGGAATGTGTCCGGAACGCAATCTATTACCTACCTTAATCATATCCCTATCAAATGTAACTTTTTCGAACCAGGGCATCCGAGGAGGCTGATTTTGCATAGTTTTATACCAGATGCCTTTTTCTTTACTTCTTTGATCAAAGTATTCGTTCCACATATCGTATACTTTATGCTTATAATGAATTAAAACTTCCAAAAAGTACGGTTGTATGAATACTTCGCTCCCTTCAGAGCATGCTATTTTTGCTAAATTTCGTTTAGTTTGTATTCTTAAATATGTCCCACTTATATGTCGGAAGTGTAAATTAGCCTTAGGTTTGGATAGTCTTGTGTTGGGTTGGGTCAGTTTAACCATAGGTTTAAATAGAGAACCTAGGTAGTGGAGGCGAGGGTTGTGATCACTTAATGGAGCTCCTTAAGCCTACACCTTGGTCACAAATCCAAGTAATAGTTCCTGTCAGAATATTAAGAGAACGTAATGTTTAGTTATATCCTGACCCGGCGCCCGTCTAGCTGGTCAGGATAGGCTATCCTTTGTCAATATACGATGCTACGATAGTTTCCGACATATATTTTACTAAAAATATATTAAATTGGGAATATCTTCTTTGTAAACAGATAAAAATAGAAGAAAATCTTTCTAGTAGCTTCTAGTTTTTAAAGGCCACTAAGGTGAAGTTTTAATTAATATCTTTAATTTACAGACACTCGAAATATTAATACACTTATATGTACATACTTACGTAGGATGACTTTTTCTTACATAACGTTTAATATCAAATGAATTTAGTTCGCTACCAATAGATTGAACCTACGTAATTTATTCAATACAGATGTATTCCTTTGAGAGAATATTAGAGTAATACAGGTGGAGCTTAAAGTCTATTTAATTTGAATGAACTCCTTATCCTATTTCATGGATGGTAACTTTATTTTAGTAAATCCGTCAGTAAGGTCCGAAGCATCTATAAAATACATTTTTGTTCTCTTTCAATCTGTCGTCAATGTAGGTCATTTTGTTGTATCTTTCTAACGATGTTAACATTGTTCTCATCGGATATAAATGGACAATGGACGTCTCAAGGTCTTATTTGAGATTATTATAAAGTAAATTCATTTAATATATCTGTGCACTATTTCTTAAAAGTGACATTTTGTTGATATCGTGTGTGGTCTATAACATTAAACAAATGAATCAAATTTAAACCTAATTTCAAAGATAATTCCCTACCTAGTCATATACATAATCCAATTACACGTATATCTGCTACGATTTCGATTTAACCCAATGTTCTAAAATACGCCTACGTCCCTTTATAATCCAATTAGGAATATTATATTACCATCTAATTTTTAATTCAATTCTCGGAGTTCATAATCTTAATCCTAATATAATAATTTCGAAAGTAACTCATAAGATATTGAATTGAATCAGGCGTTACTTTGCGGAAATTCATGGTTTAAAAGTAATAAAAATGTTACCTTGCTATAAACCGCGGCAATCTGAACTACCAAACTCGTATGGTACAACCTAGAAGAGCACCCTGTCCACACTAAAGTGAGACGCGCGAACCCGAACTAAGACACACCACACAAGTAGGTAGCTTGACGATCTAACAACCACACTCGTACGGCACAATCCGGAAGAGCACACCGTTGACAGAAAAGTGTAACGCGCGAACCCGAACCAGTACACACCACACAAGTAGATCGCGATCGACAATGACGTACGTTTCGCTCCGTAACCGAAGCATCTTCAGGACGTGTTGACTCTACAAGCGTCACTTGCTAAGATTAGCATGGATTAGTGTGGACAGGGTGCTCTTCTAGGTTGTACCATACGAGTTTGGTAGTTCAGATTGCCGCGGTTTATAGCAAGGTAACATTTTTATTCCTTTTAACTCATAAGAAACGTAGGTTATTTAAGAATACATAGGAAAGTGTGATTTAATATACTACTTACGCCATCTATTGACGTATAGATGGTCTCTGTCTATCTGTTGCGCAATATTGCTTAAATCGCTGAACCGATTTAGATGAAACTTGGTACAGAGTTAGATAAAGGCTTGGGGATAGACTTAGGCTATTACACAAATCCCAAGTAAACTCCTGGATAAATTCATCATCACGACCCTTCAATGGCCCACTGCTGAGCCGGGTCTCCTCCTCATAATGAGGAGGGTACTGGATAAATTATTGGCAACTTATCCAGCGAATAGAGACATTATTTGCTTTTCAATCTAAATTTAATAAAGTGTCATAAAATGAGAGAAGAATGATACTGTACAGCACGTATACACATGCAATTTATACGGAGTTGAGCAGTACCTGGGGCTTAAGACCCAGGAGAAGGCTCTTTCATAATATATTAACTCACACCTCCACCAATCGACCTCGCTAACGATAATAGATAATAAAGTAAGCTAACTTCCATGTACACTGCGTGGAAACACCAGAGAGACTGAGACTAATCTTTCGCACTATAGGTTATATATTGTCTACACGTGGGTATACTTGACATAATATAACCCGCTACTACTACTTTATAAACAGTAAAGGTATCAAATAACCTTTTACAATAAGATAACTATACTTCCTTTGTCGAATATTTTTTCTTACCTATAAAAAGCAAAAAAAAAGTTGCTTCCCGCTGTCTGTACCCTTAGATATAGTTTAAAGTACGCAACGGATTTTAATGCGGGTCACAGAAGATTATTCCAAAAGATTATGGTAGACAGAGTTATTCAAAAGGAAGATTTATTTATGCATGTTTTATAATAAGATAATAGAGAAATTGTGCGAAGCAGGGGCCAGTCACTAGTTAAAAAAATACACTGTATATCTACATCTACACTATTATAAAGAGGAAAGATTTGATTGTTTGTTTGTTTGTTGCGAATAGGCTCTAAAAGTACTGAATCGATTTTGAAAATTCTTTCACCGATAGAAAGCTACATCCTTTCCGGGTAACATAGGCTATGTGGTGTTGCCATATTTATTCTGTCTAAAAAGATATGGCCATTTAAGTGCCATAACCTGGTCATTTTGTAAATTGAAGGGTTTCTCAGGAACTACTAATCCGATTTTAAGAATTCTTTCGCTGATAGAAAACTACACTATTCGTGACTGACTAAAGTCATTTAGTGTTGCCATATACGTTTTTTAATTAATTGAATATGGCCATTTTGTTGTTACCAATACGATTTTAAAAATTATTTCACTGAGCGAAGTCTATTGTATTTCCTTATCTTTTCCTCTTATGTATTATAATTCTCTCTCATCTTATCTCTTTAATTTTATCTTATTGCATTAAATACCCGGAGCGAAGCGAGGGCAGGCCGCTAGTATTATATAAAAGCAGATGGACAATCTCACTTCTGGTTACACAGCCCATTGACTTTAATCTGTGTACGCTAATTGTCCACTTCTGATTGGTCCAGTGACCCCATTGACCCAGATTTTGGATCTCAAGTCTTATTATATTTGTTTTACATTCAACTACAATCATTGAGACTATGTTTGTCAAAGTATGATTTATTCTATTACTATCAATGTATTTTTTTTTAATATATTGATAGTCTGGATTGTCAGTTTTGTTGGGATAAAGTAGCCAATATTAATATCAACTAAATTATCCAACATTAATCTATTATAGCATGAAGGAAGGATAGACTAACAAACATCACAAGAAAGTTAAAAAAATATTGTATTACTTTTTTTTTTATAAAATAGGAAGGCAAACGAGCAGTCGGGTTACACGGTGTTAAGTAATCACCGCTGCCCACGGACTCCTGCAACAATTGGGGAGCGTTGCCGGCCTTTAAGGTGGAGATATACGCGAGTTTTGAAGGTCCCCATGTCGTAGTGTTCCGGATATACCGCCGAAGGTAGATCATTCCATTAGTTGATTGTGCGTGGAAAAAAAGTTCTAGAAAAACGCACTGTTAAGGCACGCCACACATCCAGATGATGAAGATGGAGGATGACTTTTTTTTAATGTAGTCATATTTCATGCGTCATTATATTTTTATTAAAATTTAGGTTACTTTATAAATTAGGTTCGTTCATGAAAAGACTAAATATCTTGCGATATAAGGGAATTTTACTAACATACATCTCAACGAATTTTAATGAAATTTCATAAAGGGTACTTTTATCCTAGAATTAAACACAATTTCTGTACGAAGTATATATGTACATATATGTCGGAACCAATTAAAAAGGAATGGACCCAAGCATTGCCTGGACTCGTGGACTGATGACCAATGTGTAGGCTTAAGGAGCTCCTTTAAGTGAGCACGACACTCGCCTCCGCTGCCCAGGTTCACTGCTTAAACCTAAGGTTAAACTGACATAAGTATTAAAACATATTGGTATTATTAAAAATATACAAAACATTGTGTCAAGTGATTTTATTTGATTGACAGTTTCACTAAACTCGCACAAATGGCGGCCACCAGGCACCGGTCGGCAGAATGCCGTGTGAATTCGAAATTATTTTCAGTCTAGCACCTAATCCACTTATAAGTCTATTATAAAAGTTGATAAGAAAATTCTATACAATATTAGCTATTTGCATTAAAAAAAATATCGAAATGGTCTATCTTTGTGAAAATCACGGAAAAAAAATAATTCGAATTTTTTTAGGAAAAATATTTTTTTTTCGTTTCCAAAAATACAATTAAAAAGCTCAGTAAATGAAGTAATAAATCCATTGGTTTAATTATTTTAATATATAATTTTGTGACTCTATAATCGGCTTCGAAGTACTGCATGCCCACCGGTTGTCGAAAATTTCATAGTTCCATAACTCTTTAAGTAATCATTATATTACATAAATATTTGGTACACGTATCAATAACATGTATAGGTAGAATATACTCAAATATTACAAAAATCGGAATCATCGAGTTTTTTTACCTGTCCGTTTCGCGTGGAATGCCCCACATAATATATTGTTAATTAGAGGGGTTGTACTCTATATGACGGCTTGTTAAATTGAATATCCTGAGAGTTACACTTTAGACTTTGATGAAATTGCAACTTTTTTCTTGATTCGTTGAACCGTTTAATGATATTCCGATGAGCAACAAATCCCATATACCCATACGACCCAGAAAATTGGGTTTTAATTGAGAAGTAACGAGGACAAAATCATGTTTTTCAATTAGCAACTAATTCCTATACCAGTTTTTTTGGAAATACTCTGGAAATAAACAAAAAAGAAACCAGATTGTGCTTTATTTATCATCATCTCAGAACACATATTTAAGGATAATATTACAAATATTATTTGTATAATTTAGTAATATAACAAAATTAATTTATTCATTCGATTCAAATTGATAAAAAATTACCGGGTGTTAAACCAATTTATACTCTATACATTTGTAATGAAGTATATTTTACAAATTTTCTATTATTACAAATTAATTACATATAAAATACAATTATTTCAATTTACATATTAATAACATTTAAATGATTTATATAAATATTTAAATAAGTGATGATTTCTGTAATATTTTTAGTATCAAAAATGTAAATAATTAGACATTAAAAAATAATTTTACTTCTACTGTATATTGATATCAATTTTTTTTTACCAGTGTGATAAAGGTTATAAAGTCTAAATTAAATAGTTTCGATTTTCCCCAAAGTTAGCCAAATTATTTTTTGCCAAAAATGGGCGAATAAAATGATTTGGTCGGTCACTAAATATATTAAAACTAAAAACAAATATTACAGTTTTAGAATTATCAGACAGAAAACTAATTTTTTTACAAAATGTCTACTTATTTTAATTTATACATTATTATTATTATTTATAATTAAATAATATGGCATTAATATTAATTCTAAGCAATAATTTAAATAAATAGAGAGTCAAAGTAATAACAAAACTCCAAGTCGGATGAGTCAAAGTTTCATTCATCTTTAGTTATATAAACTCTACAACTTTTTAATAAGAAGTATAGCTACCGGCACCGGCAGTAGTCACTATTAGGGTCTTTTTAGCGGGGAGCACGGGGCGAGTCTGCCACATCACGCTCACAATGCGCAACTTTCCCCCACTACTTTGCGCAGACCTAAAGTTAGCTGCCAGCTACTATAATCGTTTGTAAAACTTACTATATACTAGTTGACCCGGCAAACGTTGTTTACACATATAAAATGTTTCTAGTGAAGGGTGACCCCTTATCACATAGAGGTATAAAAATAGCTTACGATCTATTCATAGACCAAATATATACAAAAATTTCATAAAAACCGGTCAAGCCGTTTCAGAGGAATTCGATAACAAACACTGTAACACAACATTTTTTGTATGATGAGCAGAAATTAAAAAAATATTGAGCAAAATTACAAAGTAGTTTGAACAACATTGGTGTTATGAAAAGTAACGTCACAGTACACAATACTATGACCAATGTAGTTTTTGATTAAGAGTATTTTTAATTTTTTTGCGTGTATTGGATAGAGTAATAATTATAAAATACATACATTGATAAATTATAGGACATAACACAATCTCATTGTTATTATGTATTGTGACGTCACAACAGGCGTATTATTTAGACCAGTGTATGAAATGAAAAGTATACGCATTTTATCTATTATGTTTATATTAGACTTGCAACGAATATTCAGTTATTATTCGGTATTTGGCCTATTCGGCTACTTTTTTGAGTTTTTAAACTTGGCAGTATTCGGTGCAAGTATTTAAGTTTTCTTTTTAATGTCAAATGATATTTTTTTAGGTATATAAATTAATTAACTACACTTGGCGCGACCACTATCGAGCGATATGAAGGAAAACTCAATTCATCATAGTTTACTTCATAAACTAGAAGAGTTCAAAATATTTCCACGCTTTTTATTATTATTTCTAGTTGTAGTTTTGATGTCAGCAACTCTTTCCAGTCTTTTGAGTGTACCTGA
This sequence comes from Limenitis camilla, assembly GCA_905147385.1. Classification (NCBI taxonomy): domain Eukaryota; kingdom Metazoa; phylum Arthropoda; class Insecta; order Lepidoptera; family Nymphalidae; genus Limenitis; species Limenitis camilla. Next base: position 12,284,812 of record LR990239.1, on the reverse strand, counting down.
AAAAGAAATATAATTATTAAGTACTTATAACATTAATAGTTTCCGCAGCGCAAGAAATGGAAGACATTTTATTGCTAATTCTTTACACCTAGAGTTACAGTATTAACATTTTAGTAGGGATTCATAATTTTATCCAGTAATAAATATAGCCTATGTTACTCAGGGATAATGTAGCCTTAAAATAGTGAAAGAATTTTTGAAATCGATCCAGTAGTTTTTGAGTTTATTTGTTACAAAGACACAAATCACGTTTCTAAATTATATCAATTTTCGATTGTATTTTTGATTTCTTGTGCTTGGCTTATAGTTTTTAGGTTATTAAGAATACTATTGTAATAAATCAGAGACAGTTTGACAAGTAATTTTATTGAGGAAACATTGTTTATTATAAGCATGTGTGTTGTGTTAGTTAGATTTTATGTGTGTTTAGTGGAGGTTGTTATAATATAAAAAGTCCCTTAAACATGCACTTGGTTCACATGCCCTTAGTACTGTTGAGATAGAAATTTCTATAATAGTATTTACTTCTTTATATTTATCATAAGTAAGTATAACGATAAATATTTAATTTTAAATTAAAAGATATTTTCTTGTTTATACTTTTTGAATGACATATGTCATAAAAATAAATCTTTATACATATTTGTGATAATTATATATATTTAGGGGGCTTTTTAAATATAATTTTAACCTTATATTTTATTTAATGACATTTATTTTTTTAGTAATTTTTTTAACAAAATGTACGAAAGAGAAAATCTCGTTTTATTCCTCCATCAGTTTTTGGTCCTGTTCCTCTAGAATTTCCTAGATAGAATTAGGAAATCCCCCAGATAATTATTTAGAAAGTCTATTACTTACAATATCATAAAGACTAGATCCTATCCAAAACTTTCATACAAAACGAAACAAAGTATTTTACAATTTATTTTGATAGGCTTTTACCAACATGGACTTTTAAGCCCCAAGGTATATACTAAAGTTATAGTATTTGAATAATAACAAAGCTAATTTAGACAACCGTAAGGCACTGTTTCATCCAGAGAGAGAGAATGCATTTAAATATGTTTGAATATTTGTTACTAAATCACGCGAAAACGGCTGTACGGATTTCAATGAAATTTGGCACAAAGATACTTTTTAACCTTTTTTTTTTTATTATAATAGATAAGGTGCACTCGAGCAGATTGTCCACCTGATGGTAAGTGGCAACCATCGCCCATGGACATCGGAAAAACAAGACACACTCTCTTGTTTTGTCGATGCGTTGCATCCCCGAAGATAGAATGGGAAGGGGCAATGAAGAAGAAAAATGATGCGAATTCAGCGGACCCTAGACAAGAGCCCAGAGTCCACTAGACCCACAGCATTAATGAGATGGGAGAGGGAGGGGGTAAGTCTGGCCCATATGCGGCTCAACCGGAACGCGTCTATTACACTTGGAGATCGGATTCGCATGCTGGTGGTCGCAAGCCAGTCGGGGAATAGATCCCCTACCACCAAGGGGGTGCTGGGTTACTCGGCTCTTACGAGATGCTCTCCCAGCGGCAGAAGGGAATAGTATTCTAACCCGTCCCCTCACGGGTAAAATCCTTATAGATTAACATAAAGGTTAATTTTTATCCCGGAAAAATTCAGTTCCTCTGGGGAAAGATAAAATATGTAAATTGTTGTAAGCGCCTAAATATTTTTATTTAGCAACAATATGTTTGTAGCGCTCATGTAGTCGTCGTCGTGAAGTAAGTGCCCATAGTCACCACGCTGGACAAGCGTGTTGACGGCAGTTGCCTAGCCTATCGAACCGGAGACGCTGCTGCCCGTCACTGGCCATTCATTTAGGAAGTCACATTAACGCTGGTTATACCGCCAGCTTTTCGGTCGTCAGAGCCTCATCTGTAATCAGCAGGGTGTACCCCGGTTGAGGAAGGCGGAGGATAGAGTATTGTGGCGCAAATTGGGAGAAACCTATGTCCAGCGGTGGATGACGAAAGGTTGAGTTGATTGATAGCAACAATATATTAATAATTAACGTTTTTTGATAAATCTAAGTATTACTATAAGTGGTAAAGTGCACCCTTGGAGCCGGGGCGGGTCGACTACTTTCGAAATAAATCTATAACTTAGTATTCCTGGAGAATTTAGGGCACTAAAAATTACACTTGTTGAACTGTGTTATTTATTGTGTGTACGTGTATGTTAATTTAAATTGTTAGAAAAAATTAAATAACAATATATTAATACAAATAGTGATTCACTTTGAGGTCAACACTCACGACACAACGCGGATCCTTAACAACTATCGAAAGGTGATTCATAATTTATTTACATTTTAACTTATATGGGAACAGGTTTTAAAAGAAAGTAAGGAATTTTAAACACGTCATATTAAAGAAATGTTCAAGATATTTTCAAAAGTATTTAAATTTTAAACAAACATTCATACAATTCCACAGTTTTAAAATGTTGTCATTAACAAAATAATTTTTGACCAATTTTGATTTTGAAATCTGTGTAAAAAAAATTAAACTAAATATTCAGTGATAAATAGGAACAAAATTTTATCTAGAAAATTCCAAAATTAACTTATAATGAGAAGAAAAATGTTTCGATGACATAGACTTTTCTTTCCAACAATACCGTTTTCTAATTTAAAGGGTTTTAGCCTATAATAGGAAGAAGGAATACTTCGATGTCATAGAACTTTTTTTCCCACAATACCGTCCTGTGATTTAAAGGGTTTTAGGCTATAATGGGAAGAAGAAATACTTCGGTGTCATAGAACTTTTTTTCCAACAATACCGTTCTCTGATTTAAAGTGTTTCAGCCAATAATGGGTAGAAAATATACTTAGATGTCATAGAACTTTTTTTCCAACAATACCGTTCTCTAATTTAAAGTGTTTCAGCCAATAATGGGGAGAAAAAATACTTAAATGTCATAGAACTTTTTTTCCAACAATACCATTCTTTGATTTAAAGTGTTTGGGCCTATAATGGGAAGAAAAAATACTTAGATGTCATAGGACTTTTTTTCCAACAATATCGTTCTCTGATTTAAAGTGTTTGAGCCTATAATGGGAAGAAAATTTACTTAGATGTCATAGAACTTTTTTTCCAACAATACCGTTCTCTGATTTAAAGTGTTTGAGCCAATAATGGGGAGAAAAAATACTTAGATGTCATAGAACTTTTTTCCAACAATACTGTTCTCTGATTTAAAGTGTTTGAGCCTATAATAGGAAGAAAAAATACTTAGATGTCATAGAACTTTTTTTCCAAAAATACCGTTCTCTGATTTAAAGTGTTTCAGCCAATAATGGGGAGAAAAAAATTCTTAGATGTCATAAAACTTTTTTTAATTATCTAACAATACCGTTTCCTTATTTAAAGTATTTTTATTTTATCACGAATTTCTTCACTATTTTTTGTAGGTTTAGGGAAAGATTCATGGATAAAACATAGTGAACAGAGATATATGAAATTATAATCAATTCATACTTCAAATCAACAACCTTCGTTATAACATATAAGAATAATGCGGACGTTTAACTATATTTCCGGAATCCCACATTTATTAATGAAGCACGAATTATGCATTTTCGAGGGATAAAATAAATCCTGTTTATTTCAATTATTATTGCAGTAAACATTATATAGAGCAGTAGTGCTAGGTAAACCTGGGTTTAGGTCCCATGACCTATGTGAATATTGAGTATCATATAAATGTGAAGTTTAGTTTTGGATCCCGTGGGTCATTAGCATTTTATGTTAAGTTAGATGTTTAATCTACAGTGGGGTCACAAGCTCCAGGAACTCATTATTATATTTTGCCTGTTACTATGTACTTTTATATACATTATAGTTATGAATCACACTATAACTACACTGCACGTCGTTGTCCTTAATACTAACTTGACTTGCATCTATTTATAGAAATAGCTGAGACTCACAGGTTGTTAAGTTACTGATGCTAAAGTCTAACAATAAGACCTCATTTGTCATATTTTCTAGACCAGATGTCCCCAAACTTATATGACCTGGAGACCACTTAGCTATCCTGCTACTCAGATAGTATACCTTCTTATCTTTCATCAACCCACAATTATTTGTTTTTAACTTACAACTAACTAGGTAAAAGATAAATCAATATTGCCATCGCCATTATTTTTTTTTTCAAATTAATTTGACAGCAAATAAGTTTTTTTTAAAAATTACTTTTAAATGTGATTAAGGGAAAATTGATTTTATAAATTCTTTACTTTTTATATAATACTCATTAACATACAAAACAGTTAGTATAGTTGAAATTCATACAATATACAGTTCACTACGCGAATGGCCGTTGTTTTGTCAGATGGTGAGTGTGTTAGCAACACCGTTTATAAATTAGTATTCGCGGGTTGTACATTTTATCTTATGTCTTCCGATAGTTTCTCGTTCCGTTTGATAGTCTGTCATTAATAGTGTAGTATTGTTTGGTGATAATGCGTGGTGTTAGCTTATCGAGGAGCGCGAGAGCAATGTACTTTATTCTTTTAATATTTGTTAGCGAAGTCGAGCGTGAAGGTTTTTAAAATACGTCTTTAAGCCTGCTCTTGGGTTTTAAACCCCAGGCACTGCTTCACTTCTATCTAGATTACATTCGCAGTATAACTCTTATATTCTTAATAAGTGTTAGGATGTTGCAATACTTGTCTTCGTGTCGCTTGAAAATCTCATACTATATTATTGAATGGGTGTTTATCAACGTCACTCATACACGTTGACGGTAATTTTATAATCTATAGTACACAACTACGTAAAGAAACATTGTGTATCGTAAGACAAATATTTGTCAACGTTTCTATTAAGATACTGCAATATTATTCAGATAAAAAGCTGTTCAAACAACTTCTTGTACCAATGACTTTAGATAATATTCACTCTTTTGCTACTTAATTTAATTGTCAAAATGAATTTGATAAATTGGATTTGGATAAACAATTCCGTTTAACGCGCTCGATCGTCTTCCTGACGGCACTGCCAAATTGCATTAAATTCTGAATCTTACTTCTCGAGTAACGTGGAAAAAATCGTGGCAGTATTTTCCCCCGCAAAACCCTTTAAAATAACTATAAAATTACAATTAAGAAATAGAAAGAGAAAACCTTTAAATTACAATTCTCCAGATTATTATGAAAATTCACGTTAGATTGGTTGAGAGAACAAGAACTACTAGTTTGCGCGGTCAGAATACTAATCAGTGGTATTTGCTTTTTTTTTCAAAACACCATAAATTAATAAAATCCAAAAAAAATTATAAGTTTAAAATGTTCGTTAGAAGACCATCTACAAGATTGGTCTAAGGTCATTTTATTGTAAAAATGAATATAAATAAATATGTAGACAATTCGATTTGCTAATTAAATTATGTCTATTCAAATTTTGGAGATATAGCAAAAAAGGCAATTGCACCCCTGTTTCCATTATAGCGACCGCGAGACAACTTGGAGTTAAGCTCCTAGTGAACCCCCCTACACATCGCAATAATAAAATTGCGTCCTCTAAAAAACCGCAAGGTAAAATGTAACTTTTCAATGAAATAATTTTTGATAAATAGATCTATCTACGCAAGACAACTTTTGAATTATTGTATAATAAGTATAACATGGTTTATTATTAGACGTGACGGTAATGATTGTTTTTCTAATCGCTTTCGACAAGGTTGTATTACGTTTAGACTTAGTCATACAGGTTTAGATACATTTTGTAATTCGCTTAATTACTTAGTGACATGTTTAAAGATGCACACATGAAGTCGGGGTTATGGCTGAGTATTATGTAAGGCTTGGAAGCCCATTTGCTTTTATTTTTGACGACAAGAGAGAGGAGGTCGACGACAAGAGAGGGGAGAGAGGTCTTCATGGTGATTACAGCAGCGACCAAAAAGTAAACACGCTCATCCAAACGTAAATTTTTTATGTTTACATAAGCACGTGGGAGAGGTGTTAGGTTAGCTGCCTTTGCTGACGGGGAGGACAGGAAGGTTGATAATTACAATAAAATAATTAAATACTGTACAAATACTCGTATAGTATAGAGTACGACATTGTATAAAGTGATTGTAAATAAGTAGCTCACAAACCCGTTAATTAAACTCGCACTCAGTTCATTCTGCGAAATGTTTACTGATGTGGTTATCGTTTTTACTCGACGCTTTAAAATAAAAGATTATTTTCAAAAAAATATTTATTTTCATTCATTGTCTTATCACTAAAGACAGTCATTCCTTAAAAGTTACGAGGTATATAGAAGATACAATTAATCTATATATTTATTTCGCGACGTTCTTCGAGGTACTAAGTTTGAGATAATATAGAGGGAAATAATCTTGATGATGGGAGGTCCGAAGTTCGATCCTGGGCACACACCTCAGACTCTGAGTTATGTGTGTCTTAAGCAATTAAATATCACTTGCTTTAACGGTGAAGGAAAACATCGTGAGGAAACCTGCACTCCTGAGAATTCCCTAAAGTTCTCGAGGGTGTGAAGTCTGCCAACCCGCACTGGGCCAGCGTGGTGGACTAAGGCCTAATGCCCTCCTCATTCTGAGGAGGAGACCCGGCTCAGCAGTGGGCCATTGAAGGGTCGTGATGATGAATCTTGATGTACCATATTTCTAGAAATTATAGATTTCTCTTGAATTATACAACACAAAAGATTAAAGCGTAGTAAAACCAATATATACTTATATATACTGATCCTTGTCATTCAAAGTTCAACTGATATTTTTATTTATTTTAATCAAAATTAAAAGGTTTATTTACACGTAAATAATAAAGATATTTATTTAAAGTTCTTAAGATATTTTTAACGTGTTATTTTTTCGAAGACATTTCGTCTATATTATTATAGGTAAATATTTCCATCAATTTTTATAAATCACCTACCTATATATGAGTCAATGCAATAATAAAATGTAAATTTAATCAAATATTGAATACCTATATAAATATTAATTAATTTTCTTCACACACAGAAGAATCTAACCGCAAACAAATTATAGTTCAATTAAGATGACATGAGTCACTTTACCGCCGGTTAGACGTTGTCCTGTCTTAACTATGAATATTGGTCAAATGACTGACAGTTAGCAAACGCCATAAAAAAAAATAACGAAATTGGTCCAACCGTTTAAGCGTCATGCCGTAAGCAAGGGAAAAAGGGATTCATTTTTATATTTTATGGAATATGATGTAGGATGAAAGGGGTTCCGTATCCCATAAATCTTTCTTAAACTACTATTTCTACTCTCTATGAGTTATAATATTCCGACTATTTAAGAGGCTGGCTTAAGGTTGCGTAGTGAGGAAGGTGATTGTTAAGAACCAATAGAATGGCTTTATTGGACACAATCTAAGCGAAGCTGGATAAACGAAGCAATTCTATTGGTTCTAAACAAAAATATCTCTTCTCGCTAAGCAACCTTCAATAAATAATATTAATAAACTTTGTTAGATGATATATTGACTTCGATAGCTGCTGGGGTTTAAAAGACACAGAAGTTAAAAAAACTAATTTTTCATCCTAAAAGTATCTTTAACTAGCGACCCGTCCCGGCTTCGCACGGGTGGACATTTAACACATCGGCGTTATCGGCGTGTATTTTTTGTTTATATTGACATTTTTAATTTCGTAATATCTTTTGAATGGAATATCCGATTTTATTACTTCAAAAAGCAATCAACAGGTATTGAAACAGATTTGAATACGAAATATTTTATTTGGATAAGAACTAATACAAAGGTATGGATAACATGGTCTGATTATGTTAGGCATTTCTATCAACTTTTAAAATGTTATAAAGTAGTTATAGTGACTTAACTACAATAGTTGGACATATGGTCTCGCAAAGTTTTTTGTAGATATTGATACGTTATACAATATTGTAGAACATTATTTTGTTCTATCATCAATACTTTCCGCAGCGCTTGCGATGAAAGATATTTTATGGCTAATTTTTTTACACCTTGGGTTGGTTTTAGTAAGAATTTCTGAGGATCTCTAATTTTTTCTAATAATAAATATACCCTTTGTTACTCAGGGATAATGTACCTTTCTAACCGCAATAGAGTTTTTGAAATCGGTCCAGTAGTTTTTGAGTTTATTCGTTACATACAAAAATCATTCCTCTTTATATTATTAGTATAGATAACTTAAAGTGTACACAGTAATACAAATAACATATAGAATCTATATTATAGATACACTTGTATTGACGTAAGTACGAGTATCATATCACCTGAGTCAATAAAAATTACAATGTACCTATTGGACAATAACTTCTGACACGTAAGTAATTTACCACCTGTTACTGTTTATTCTTAAATAGAAACTTGTACTTGGGTCGCAAGTCCCAGGCAGGCAGCTCTCTACATAATATAGATGGTATTTTTTACATATCTTTGTCCAAAGTAAATTATATTTATGTAGTAATTAAATAATAGATTTTTTTATTTTTAAGGAATACTAGCAGTATGGATCACATACCTACTACTTGTATTCTTTAACCCCTCCATCTAAACTCAATGCTTGTGGTAGCAGTGGGTCACGTCAGTAGTCCAATGACTGGGATTTGTACCCTCGACCTATCGATCGTGAACATAAAGGCTTTAAAAAAAAAATTTACTACTCAAATTATATTGTCTTAAAATTTTACTTAACTTTGGGGAAATTTTGACACCAAAATATAATACAATAACAAATGTTGTGATAAATATAGAAAATCATGTAATTTAAAAAATATTTTTTTAAATATTTTATATATCTATTTGCTCTCCAGGAGAGACGAGCAGAATATATTTTTATCTTCTATCTTCTTCGCACACATAAACTATTGTTATTACAGAAATATTATTTTCATGAATATTTCATGTCCCGGCGCGTTAACTTTTATTTTTTGTTCATATTGACATTTTTAATTTCGTAATATCTTTTGAATGGAATATCTGATTTCAATAATTCACAAAGTAATCAACAGGTATTGAAACAGTCTTAATTTATACGAAATAATTTATTTGGATAAGAATTAATACAAAAGTATGGATAACATGATCTGAATTTGATAGGCATTTCTATCAACTTTTAAAATGCAAAAAAGTAGTTATAGTGACATAACTACAATAGTTGGACATATGGTCTCGCGGAGTTTTTTTTAGATATTGATATGTTCTATAATATTGAATAACATTTTTTTATTCTATCATCAATACTTTCTGCAGCGCGTGCGATTAAACACATTTTATGGCAAATTTTTTTACACTTCGGGTTGGTTTTAGTAAGAATTTCTGAGGATCTCTAATTTTTTCTAGTAATAAATATAGCCTATGTTACTCAGGGATAATGTAGCTTTCTAACGGTAAAAGAATTTTTGAAGTAGTTTTTATGTTTATTCGTTACATACAAAAATACAAATCTTTCCTCTTTATAATATTAGTATAGATTTGGTTGTGATTAGAATATCTGAGTCAGCTGATGATGTAAACAATGGCATTTTGAAAAGAGCAACTGTTGAGTTTCTTGCCAGTTCTTCTCATCAGGAAACTGCTTTCCGAACTGGCGGTAGCTTCAGACAAACTGGCTGACTGACCAATTTTGACGTGTCAAAAGTACTATCTATATATAAAGTCTATTTGAATAAAATATTTTGAGTTTGAGCAACAGCGCGTTGATAACCATATATACTTTTATTCCAAAACTGTGTATAACTTCTATTCCGATAGACTTGAGCCAGTTGTCAGATGGAGCTCGCCTAGTGACCATTATAGATTTGCAGTGTCGTGAATCTGGGTCACCATTATTAAGGTTTGGAGTAAGTGTTTAACATTGGTTACTCCGTGTTACGTTTTAAGTGATTTAGAAAAGATTTTTAAAATATACTGTATAAATGCTTTAAAGAGAAAGTATTATAAGAATTGACATTTTTAGGACATTAATACTTTCGATCTACTTAAACATATTTTATTACATAGCCTAAAAGTATATGTAATTGTTAGAAAGAGACATATAGATTTACATTCGAAAATTATTGCGAACAACCAACATTCAGAAGACAAAACAAAAACATTTATTTACTAGCGGCCTGCCGTCGCTTCGCTCCGGGTATTTAATGCAATATTATAATTGATGTCCTTAAATTGTTACTCTGTAATTGTGTAGTTTTTCATTATTTGAATAAAGAGAGAGAGTAAGAAAAAGTTATAAAAAGAAAATAATAGAAACAAAAATAAAAGAAAAGCGACAAAAATAAAATTGAATAGAGGGAGAGAGAGAGAGAAAGAGATAATAGAAAGAAAGAAAGTGAAAAGAAACTGATTATTCTGAACATATAAAAATAAAAATTAAAGAGAGAAAAAAGATAGAGGATAAGAGACAATATTAGTATTATAAGAAGAAGAGAGTCGGAAATACTATAGACTTCTCTCAGTGAAAGAATTTTTAAAATCGGTTTAGTAACAGCAAAATGGCCATATTCTATTAATTAAAAAATTATATGGCAACACTAAATCGCTTTTGTCACTCGCGAATAGTGTAGTGTTGTAACAGTGAAAAAATTTTTTAAATCGGATTTGTAGTTCCTGAGAAACTCTTCAATTTACAAAATGACCACCTTATGGCACTTAAATGGCCATATCTTTTTAATTAGAGTATTTATGGCAACACCACATAGCCTATGTTACCCGGAAAGGATGTAGCTTCCTATCAGTGAAAGAATTTTCAAAATCGGTTCAGTACTTTTCGAGCCTATTCCCAACAAACAAACACACAAATATACAAACAATCAAATCTTTCCTCTTTATATAATAGTGTAGAAGTGTAGATGTAGATGAATACTTCAGACAAATTTTTCGTGATATTTATATGAAGATACGTTTGGTGATCGAATATCCTTAAACTATGAAAAAAAAAACTATTTGTATTTATACTTATATCTGGTTTTTCTACTTTAAACGTTAACAAGGTCGTGCTCTGATGTTCTAATTGATTGTAACTAATTCTTAGTAAAAGAATATCATACGTAAAGTAAAATATACTATTCGCATATTATTTATTACCTAATATAAATATCCTGTAAATAATATATACTTAACTAAGATACTTTATAAACTGGGTGGAAACATAGGCTACTTTTTATCCCGAATAAAGAAGGAATTCTGTGGGAAGAAGGGAATTATTCATACTAAAATAGGTCATATTGTATACAGATGCTTTTTAACCTGGAATAACTTATAGGATACTTTCTATCCCGTATAAATATGGTAGAGAGCCTGTATATATTTCTTTTTTTCGTTTGAGTAAGTGAGTATCTCACACACTTTTCAATTGTAAAGTGTAGAGGAAAAAACATGTCCATTCGATAAAATAAATTACTATATCGTATTCAATCAATTTCAATATCAATTTATTTCATACAAATGAAATTGTTTTACGCATAACACTTATTTTGCTAGAGGTATTTATAATTTTATTTGAAAAAACTTGAATTCTATATGCCTAGAATATCGTCATCCGATTTTGATAATAATAATACAACAGTATAGCTGCCGGCACGTAAGTGTAGTTTTGACCTTGAATGCGCAGAAGAGCGCGGGGCGAGAGCAGCGCGTCACACGTGATTGGCTCTTATATGACGTTTCAGTTCCCACGCGTCTGATATCGATCATCCATCACGGATGGAAATGCCAACTTTCCCCCAATATTTTTGCTCAGACCTAAAGTTAGCTGCCGGCTACTATATCAGGTATTATTCGTACAATATTATAAAACTTTAATCTCTCTTTAAGAATGCAACAGAAACAGTAAAGTGTTAACTTGTCCTTGAGGTGAATGAACTTGATAACCATCGATAATTGATATTAAATACTTGTTTTTATTATATTATACTAGTAGGAAAAAAAACTTCTATAACGCAGCAACAATGCTACTTTCTGGGATAAAAGTATCTCATTCGGTTTTTTAAACGCATTTTTGAATGAATTTTCTTATTTCCCACAAGACTCGTTTTTTTCGTGATAACAAGATATCTATAAGTAATAACAATTATTTTTAATGTTTTTGTATTGTTTTTAAACATAAAAATTATTGGAATTACTAATACAACATTTAAAACATTTTTAAATAAATATTTAAATGACCATAAAGTTGCCAGATTGCCCTTTTCTTAGCTTAAAAATAGCTAAAATAAAAAAAAACTAATAATTATATAAGCATTGATAACTAATAGTGCGTTAGGTTCAAAAATAGTTAGAGAAAGTAGTTACCATTTCTTTTTTGAGTCGTCTAATATGTGTTTTATTAAAATTTAACAACTTACAGTGCACAAGGTACGCAGAACAGAAAAGGTAAAGGGATCCTTTTATAATTTAAAGGGCATCTGCCATTCCGAATCACATTTCTCTTCATCCTCATATTAGGATGGATTAATTTATCAATCATTATCCTTTCGTTATTAAGCATTGATCCTTCACTAGGCCATTTATCCGAAATGGCGTAAATTGTAGAAACACACGCGATCCATATGAAAAATACTACAAAAATATTCATTTTGTGTTATCTGTACGATCGTTGATGTATAACTAATGTGAGTAGGAAGATTCTGCTATATATAAGATAAGAATGACTCACCTGCTGTTTGTAACGAAAAGTAAATTTGAATCATTGGTAATAGGTACGGATTATCAGTTAATAATCCTCAGATATTATGTCGTCTAGCTATGAAAAAGAGAAAGAGAGGGGGAGAGGAGGTATATTGAAAAACACAAGGGAGGGTGTGATATTGAATGTTCTGCTGCTGAACCGATAAATAACTTTAGTTTTATTGTTATAAATAAAATGAAATAATCATTAGGCTGCTTTCCATCAGGGCTGTGTGAGGATGTGTATGTTAACTATAAAATCGCTTCATTTGACTGAGCGATGCTAGATATTCTCTGGTGGTAATGCAGCCTAATTGTTGAGCTGTCTCTTCGTACATCACTTCATTCTTCATTGAGGATCTTAAATTGCGATAAAGGCCATAAAATATTTCAAAGCGATAAAATATTCCATAATTTAATAAATAACGAGTTATTTATTTAAATCTAAATTCCTTATTAATAATTCTCAATTTAGTTTTGAAACTATCAACCATAAATAATAGGAATGACTACCATAAATAGTTTTTTAAGGAATATAAACATAAATTTGAAAAATATTATTATAAATTGATTACGTAATTTCACTATGTGTAAGTAAACTCTCATATAATTTACTTGTAACTTATCTATCAATTAATAATAGCATTTAACAATGGCAAATAATGCAAATATGGTGTTAAGTAAACTGTAGGTAGGTCAAATGTCAAATAACAGGTTTATGTGATGGTTAAGTTGACACGACACATAATAAAATATATGATGAACTAGTCGACCCGCGCAACTTCGTCCGCGTGTAGCTCTGCCCCTATTGGTCTTAGTGTGATGATGTATAGCCTATAGCCTTCCTCGATAAATGGGCTATTTAACACTGAAAGAATTTTTCAAATCGGACCAGTAGTTCCTGAGTTAAGCGCGTTCAAGCAAACAAACAAACTATACGAATAACTATCCGATCATTTGGACATTGAAAACAGACCCTAAATCAGTTTTTATATTTTTCAGAAGCCCAATAAAAAAAGAATATGGAATTTTACAGTTCTTATATGATTGATTAATGGAGTATAGGTATAGCTTATCTTTAAGATTTTATCGTGAGTCATGTTAATGTACTACTTGACCCCTGGCTTCCCCTCGCTTCGTTGAGTTAAAATATATTTAAATACAGATGATATTGAGCCAAGCACCTTCTAAAACTTAAAAAAATCTCATGATGGTTAGTCAATATTGGGTGCTAGAACAACCCTAAATATCCCTGAGGATAACAAAGTCAGGTAAATTGAAATAAATTTCTGCATTGCTTAAGACTTTGCTTTTTTTAAATAAATTTAAATATATTTTATAAACTATACATTTTCATTTATCTGTCATAACAAAATGCTATACGTGTCAAAATAATAGAAAAAAAAATTAATAGATAAAAATCTAGACATATTTTTATGGCTATTAAGGGGCAGACGGCCTACCTGATGGTAAGTGGCCACCGTCGCCCATGGACATCAACAATACAAGAGAGTATTCTTGTTTTGCCGATGCGTTGTCACCTCGAAGATAGAATAAGGAAGGAGAACTAAGAGGATGGCACGGTTTCATTGGACTCTGAACGAGAACCCAAAGTTCACTAGAACCGTAGCATTAACGGGAGAGGAGGGGGAGGGTACTCCCCTACCACCAAGGGGGTGCCGGATTACTTGGCTCTTACGAGATGCCCCCTACCTTCACGGGGAAAACTATCGACCCGCCCGTTCAATGTATTATTGGTAATGTAAAATATTCAGACGCTAAAGACAGTTAATATATTTTATTATTATCCCACAGGCGCTCTAAATTTTTCCGGGATAAAAAGTATAAAAGTATGCTATTCGAGGTAATAAAGTATCTGAGTGCTAAACTTCAGTGAAATCCTTTCAGCCGTTTCGCGTAATTGAGTTTGTAACAAACTAAACATCCAAAAAACATACAAACTTTCACAATGGTGTTCGGGGTATGACCATCTACTAATTTAAAACCGGAAACCGAGCAAATACTCCCAAACATTCACGAAGTTCTTCCTAACCACAATGATGATCTGGCGAGCTCCGTTTGACAACTGTTATTTCGGAACAAAGGTTATATATCGTCTTGTCTCATCTCGTATATATTGTTACGTGGGTATAATTAAAAAAGGAACTAATTACTCGCGAATAATATTATAAACGGTGTTGCTAATTCGTACTTTGACTTCGAGTCAGACTCGCGCACGAAGGGTTCCGTACCAATATATGGCAAAATAAAATCACGTTTGTTGTCACCCTTAAATATTCATGTTATTTTAATTTCATTATTTATTTTTAAAGTGAATATACAACTGAATATTTTGTGAATATTTCAAGCGTCTACCTGTTGCCGTTATTAATATCGACCAATAAACGGCAAAAAAATTATGTTTATTGTATGGGTGCCCCCTTAAATATTTATTTTATTCTGTTTTTAGTATTTGTTGTTATAAGGGCAACAGAAATACATCATTTGTGAAAATTTCAACTGTCTAGTTATCACGGTTCATGAGATACAGCCTGGTGACAGACAGAAGGACAGCGGAGTCTTTGTAGGTTCCCATTTTTACCCTTTGAGTACGGAGCCCTAAAAACTGACAACATGAAAAACATATTAATGAGTTGTAAACATGTTTTTAGAATAAACCATATTAAATCTACAAATTGTTATGTATATAATATAAATGTTTCGATGTTTGTCTGATGACTCAATCACACAGAAACGGGTGAACAGATTTCAATGAAATGTATAATTCAGATACTTTATATATAAAAATGAATCCCTATTCCCTTGGTCACGGCATCACGCGCAAACCGCTGGACCGATTTTGCTTATTCTTTTTTTGTTGTGTTTATTATTGTCAGGAGAAGGTTCTTATGGAAGAAAAAATTAAAAAAGTTGCGCGGAAAATTAGAAAATTTAAGAAATCTTAACGACCATATTAACTTTTCTAATGTAAGCTTTTGACAGCCAATTCGAATTCAATATTCATTGTTAAGACATGACAACGTCTGTCGGGTCAGCTAGTAAGAAATAATATATCACGGAATAAAATACAATTCCTGTGTGAAATGTCATATTTTTTAAAATTCCTTTGAATAAATGTGCATGACTAAGAGAGTAAGTGAGTCACTTTAATGCACTCTCCAAATTCTAGAATTTTCCTGGTAAATACTAGTGATATGATAAAATAATCTTTATATATAGTACTAGGGGCCCGTCCCGGCTTCGCACGGGTGGATAATTTTTTTTTAACATTTTGGCTCCCGCATTCTGTCGCTCCCTCTATTGCCGCGTTAGTCGCTGCGCTGCACTCCACACCGCGCCGGCGGCCCGTCTGGGATTATTTTTTATTTATCTTGATATTTTTATTTCGTAATATATTTTGACTGGAATGTCCGATTTCAATAATTCAAAAAGTAATTAACAGGTATTGAAACAGTCTTCATTACGAAATAATTTATTTGGATAAGAATTAATACAAAGTTATGGAAAACATGGTCTGATTTTGATAGGCATTTTTATCAACTTTTAAAATGTAAAAAAGTAGTTATAGTGACTTAACTACAATAGTTGGACATATGGTCTCGCGGAGTTTTTTGTAGATATTCTATGTTCTATAATATTGTATAACATTTTTTTGTTCTATCATCAATACTGTTCGCAGCGCATGCGATGAAAGATATTTTATGGCTAATTTTTTTGCACCTTGTGTTGGTTTTAGTGAGAATTTCTGGGGATCTCTAATTTTTTCTTGTAATAAATATAGCCTATGTTACTTATGGATAATGTAGCTTTCTAATGGTGAAAGAATTTTTGAAATCGGTCGGTAGTTTTTATGTTTATTCGTTACATACAAAAATACAAAAATCCAAAAATACAAATCTTTATAATATTTGTATTGATAAAACATCGCTTCAGACAGAGTGATTCTCCCTTCTCCTTCTATTTTCTCCGAGTTACATATACGTCTGTGAGTTCTGGACTAGCTTTAATAGTTTTCTGATTTTTGGAACGAAAAATAAAATTTAAAAATTCTTTCTCTAAAAATAAACATTAATTTTATAAACTCTCTTTATCTCTATCTCTCTTCTTTTAAAACAAAAAACAAAGTTTCGATATTTATTTTATTAAAATAAACATATTACTTCTGTTGTGACATTGATCGAACTAACGTAAAATATACTTAAAAATACTAAATGTTTACTTAGTGTAATTTAAGTATAAGAAATTGGCAACATTGTTTATAACTTTGAGTTCGTGGGTAGTTCATTTTATGTTATCGCGAGTGTAAAGTAGAAGATGTATAAGCGTAGGAACAACAGATTTGGACATTAGTGTCAATAGCGTTTAGTTCAGTGTTCCCGATGATCAGGTGAGTGGTTTTTTTCTACAGTCGAGCAATGAAGGAGAGCGTTTACTTCAATCCTGCTACTGGGTCGCAAGCCCCAGGCGTTGCCCAGCCTCATACCTAAAGAGCATGCTATAATAATAATATATGTGTATTACTATGCATGTGTTAGGTAGGATTAGTTTTACTTCTTTCTCATACTTATTTTTTACATACTATTTTATTTACGACTAGCATTTACCCGCAACTTCGTTTGCGATATTAAGGTATGTAGTCATATTAGATTACAGTATATGGACTTATGTAGACATATTTAATAATTTTATGATGTAGTCATACTAACTTTGATCCCCTTTTTACCCCTCCTTAGGGATTACTTTCGAAAAAATATTTTACATGTGTTTCATGACTTTCAATGAAGAACCTTTATACGGAATTTTCATTCAAATAACTTCAACAACGACAAAGTTCATATTAACTTTGCACCCCCGTTTTACCCCCTTAGGGGGTGAATGTTGTAAAATTATCTTTCTTAGTGCTTCCCTACTTTATAAAAATACAGCATTTTGTTGAAATAACTTTGAAAATCAGAGAATTTTCATACAAATTTTGCACCCCCCCTTTTATCCCGTTAAGGGATAATTTTCGAAAAAATAATTTACACGAATTTCATGATTTTCAATGAAGAACCTTCATACTGAATTTCATTTGAATAACTTTAAAAACGGCTAAGTTTCATACTAACTTTGCACCCCCATTTTACGCCCTTAGGGGGTGAATTTTTAAAAAATCCTTTCTTAGTGCTCCCCTACGTTATAAACGGAACCCCTGTGCATAATTTCAAGTTTCTAACCCTTATAGTTTAAGCCCTGCGTTGATATGTCAGTCAGTCAGTCAGCTTCTCCTTTTTAGATTGTTTATCAATGTTATAATTATTTAGTATCTTAGATTGAAGGATAACAAAAGGAAAACATTATAAGTTAAATTGATACTTTTGTATGTATCAAGTTTTCCTTAGATCAGTCCAAACCCGTGTAGCTAAATATTAAATTTTAGAACTCTTGATTGTCTATTGAAAACTCATACAAATCCCTGTTGATTTTGATAAATTTAAGTCTTAACGATCTTTTGAAAATGAAATATTTATCTTTACATAGCGGCACTATTTTAATAGATGGATGTAATACATGCATATTATACATAGTAATCCTAATACCAAGGTCTACAGATAATTTTGAAATTTTTATACATTTACAACATTAAATGACTAAGAATTTATAACAAAAATAAACACACTTACTCTTCACAAGACACACAGTACACCAAAATCCTTTTAAATCCTCCAGGACATTTGTAGTTGTCGTTTATAACACTTCTTTTATGTCTCACATTTGGAGGGACTTCCTTTATAGAGGAACTTCTCAACCTTTCAACCAATATAGTATCGATTGATAGAACTAAGCACATAATACACAGCAACAGTAAAACCTTCATTTTGTCCTTTCACTGCGAACGGTGAAGTAAAACTAAGTTGTTAGCAAGAAGGCTCTACATATATTAAATGTGAGTGAATCATCTGGTTATAGCTTGCTCTTACGAGTACGAAAAGTAGTGTGACGAGCTATTGACTTATTTAGTGGCGCTAAACCTTAATAATCTTTGTATTGCTAGCTGCAACGTTTGAAAAGATCTATGAAACTAGATTAATTATTATTATCATGGTAGTGAAGTATCCGTTTGGAAATTGTTACCCTTATTGAAGGTTGTGTCTTATACTTATCATGTTAAATAACGAGGTCAAGCAATGTTGGCGAGTGTGTTTGAGACAGATGTTATTGTGCAGTAAATTATCTCTTATATCTACATAATACAGTTAATAATAAATAATTTATGTTGATGAGTTAGACTATACATCACGCTACAGTTTTAGTATATATTAAGAAAGCATTCTATTTGTGTATCTCTGAAATAAAAAACGTATGGATTGCCTCTCGCAATATTTGACTAACAACCAGGCGTGGCTATAAAGTGAGAATTTTTGAAGTGAAACTTCTTTAGAATCGTTGTGATTTCAAACCGGATGCAACGGAAAAAACGACAGGTAAGAGACACAAATACAAAAATGTGTAGGAAAGAATGAGACAGAAATATACATACTATTTTATATTATTATATATATTCATCTCATTCTTTTGTCGATTTACTGAAGTTTCACTTCTATCGTGTGTGAATCGCACACACACCTTTTTTTTTTTATTTTTTTTTTTTATTTATTTATATCATAACTTTATAAACTTAAACATAATGTTACTCCCACTGAAGCTTGTATGGCTTATGTGTGGGAGTGAGCCACATAAGGAATGAAAAAAAAAAAGAATATAAATGTCTAAATAATATAGTGCAGTTACATATGCTATACATATATCTATATATTATATTTACCTTGTATATACCACCTTTTTAATACCAATTTTAAATGCTTGGTATCTTTGCTTATCATTAATTGATCTATAATATAATAATGTATAATATAAATATAATGTAGCCGGTTGATAGTCCTAAACTATCATACCTCAATATATTGGTATGAATTCTAAGATAACATAATTATATACATATATCTACAGTTTCTGGAAAACACAGATGGCATTTTTGCATTTGTGTTGTTAATCTAATATATAGTTTTTCCGTAATAAATTATAATTATTCATGGTTAGCATCATCGAGGCGGGATTGAAAATGTCATAATATTATTATTTTGGAAAAACCTGCGTCCAGTACTGGACGACCATCAGTATAATAAGATGAGAGCCTAGAAAAGCCAGATCTATGTTTAAATAATTTATTTATAAAATCCAAATTACTTTTTTTTTAATCTCTAGTGAATAAATTTTAGTTTTCGATGTTTTAAGAACCCTCTCCAAATTACAGTGTAAAAGCTGGGTTAAACAGGAAATATAGAAATCTTATCAAAAACATACGACATTAAAATTGAATTTAAATCCTAAGTGAATCAATCGACTCGTGCCAATCCATATAACTTATCTAAGAATGTGTTATCAGTCATTCGTAATATTGATGTTGTAACCATGATTCACAAATTATTGTGTTTAACTTATTGTAAAAATAGCTACTGATCAATCGATGATAACTATGACGAATTGTTTGATTGTTCATTTCCTTTCAGCTGGCGCTATGGTCAATTCATTTAAATTTTCTTAATTAAAACATTTCATTTTAAAAAATACATGAGAAACTAAACTAAATATTAAATACTTTCTTTTATAACAGAAGCCATTTTTTATTCACTGCCCTGAGTTTGTGCTTCTTTTGTATGAAGTGTATGTCCTGTGCCGATAGTCAAAGTTCACCTTCACTGAGAAGAGACATCTTTAATTATGATATAAAAGACATCTACAAAATTTTTGGAAATCATATTAAGGTCAATGATGATTGCATTTTTTATATAGTTTTCATATATCGTATTTTTATTTTAAACTGTTCAGCAGTTTGTAGTGATAAACTAATTTCATTATTAATAAATCTAAAACAAAGAGAATTTATATGTTAATTATGATGGTATGGATATGGTAATGTCAATTAGTATGTGTCGATTTTAGTAAAATATTTGATGGTAATTCATTAAAGATTTTTGGTACATGCGATAGAAATTTTGAAAATGTTATAAAAATTAATAAAAATATATAAATTGTAAAAATAATTTATTATAGTAATCTTATAATATATTATATAGAATGTATATGTAAGTAGATGAAAATACACTAATACTTTGAATCTAGGTACAGTTGTTACAATAAAGAAACTAATTTATTATCTGTGACTCAATATGCTAATAGCGAATTTACTTCTACTTCATATTCCATAGTTTGTAACATTAATTAACCATAATTTAATATAATTTACAAGTAGTATGTATAAAGTTATATTTATAATAGAGACACTAGGTCATTTTACAGGTACTTTCTAATTTCTAAGGCTTTTTCTAAAAAATAAATATTGACCTATAATAATAATGATGAGAATCCACGAGGACTCGCAGCTCTTTTATTATTTTCACTTCGTGGATTGTTCAATCTATACGCGATAATTCAGCTTTAGACATTTAGCAACAGTCTTCATAAGAGTAGATATCCCAATAATGTTACACTAAATTCTGATTATTCAGAAAGTAGATTACTCCTTTACAACATAAAGTATTTTAAAACTCAGTAAAATAAGCAAATGAAACTATAAATTCGTCCTTGTTATTAAACTTAATAGTAAAATAGATAGAAAGAGATAAATATATCTACACTTACATTCGTTTAGATTACCACGAACATGTTCAAAGGATCGAAAGACAGAACAAACCTTATTTATTTCGTGATATGTTTATGAAGACCTGGCGTCCATATTATTATCAGCCAATAAAAATAAAGCTAAGCTATTAATTATTATCATAATTTACAAACAGTTAATCCAGGGCCTATACAAGCCGCATAAGCTATAGCATGAGGTATAAAGTTTTGTTCATAGTTGCCGCTGAAGAGATGAGACCAGGGGCCTTTTGCGAAAACAGCGACATCTTCTCCTCCATGAGTTTCCCGGGGGAAAGGTACTAGTGAGGGATATGTGTAGTTAAGGTTTTCTGCAAACAAAATAATATAATTTAACCAACTGTAGCGTATATATTTTCTTAAGGTGGATATTCGCAAATACGAAGAGGGTACAGTTAATAGGATTATTTATTGTAAGACAAGATCGCTATTTCTTGTGCTCACGCAGCGGTGGTGATAGGACGTATGATTGGCTTCAACAGTATATTATGTGTTTTATTTCTCATTTTTTAATATTCAAATATTGAAGTAAACTTTTTTTAAATAATATTAAATGTAAAAAGTTGATTTTACTTATATTATACGGTGAAAGTTTGTATGTTAACGGCACATGATAAATTGTACCCGTGCGAAGCAGAGGCGGATTAACTAATTATACATATTATATAACAAGACATAATTCATTCAATTTTTTTAAATATACAGTAACCCAAAACCACAGTTACCTTCGGGTATTTTATACATAAATTGATTTTTAAGAACGCAAGTAATCATAATTTCTAAACCACATATACGCTCGCTTCTTAAACATTCAGATCACGAATATTCTGAGTGTCGTGGAGAGAACATACCTAAAAAAAAAATTGGAAAAAATCTATTAAGGACTGGTTTTTTTCTTTCACTATATTAATAAGGATATAGTAACTATTGGTTTTTATGATGATTTAGTGGAACTAGCTTTGAGAAATATCAGACAAAAAGGTAGATCAGCAGACGTCATAACATATAACCTGAAATTCTGATACCACATTGTACCTACAGCCATTGCAACTATGCTAATAAATAAAATGTTGATATGATGCCACATTGAGAAAATGGCGTCTAAAAATATGTGACAACATCTCCTTATATACTCAAAACGCGTTTGTTTGAAAAAAATACCTTTTCGCACCATCGAGTATGAGTTATGTACTTGTTTTCATCGATAATTGAATGATTTTCTTTAATTATGTTAATATATGTTATACATACTCATATCGTCTAGCATTAGATTGTGTCTCTTGAAGTCCGAGTGTGGTTTATACCCTGGTCCATTTGCGTAGCTCAATGTAGTATATGGCAAGTTATCTGAGGCGTTATACTGTAAATATAAAAATATTTATCATTAACGGAATATAAACAGTCCATATAAAGTTAAAATATCAAGTTAATGTATCAGCTATGCTAGATTGCTTTCATATAGATCTCTTTTACTCTTACTTCGTTATTTAATGCAGTATCTTTGAAACCCTTATAACTGATGACAGTGATAGATGACCCTAATCATCCGAAATTGCGTAGACTCGTACTTTATGTTTAATGTTACAAAAATAGATTTGAAAAAGAATACTAGGAGTATGGATTATACATTAAGTAGTATAATATTCCTTAACCCCTCCCTCTGAAATGCTTATGTTAGGAGTGGGGCACATCAGTAGTCCAATGTCTGGGATTTGAACCCACGACCAACCTAATTTAATTTACAGTCAGTATCTATTTGAAATAATAAATCTAGAGCTTCTTATAAATTATTATTTTTTCTTATTGGAATGGAAATTCGGAATTATCAATACCATAAAATCGAAATTAAGCTTGATTATAATCGAGTTATTGCTTTGTAAGTAATATACAATATATAAAGTATATACATATTTTTATCTAAATTCTAGTCCATTTTTACCTCATTTTCTCACATTTTGCGGAGAGCAGCGTAGAAACAACTTTGAGTTTTAATAGCTATTAGCATATTAATTGCATTTCAACAACATATGACGTAAATCTAACACAACGTTTCAACTTTGCACATAATATTAGTTACCTTTT
Source organism: Limenitis camilla (assembly GCA_905147385.1). NCBI lineage: Eukaryota > Metazoa > Arthropoda > Insecta > Lepidoptera > Nymphalidae > Limenitis > Limenitis camilla. Next base: position 12,261,336 of record LR990239.1, on the reverse strand, counting down.
ACTTCATAGACTGTATAAATTAATACATAGATTGCTTTATTTAGATCTAAAGCATGAACACTACAAACAACCTTTATAATTTCTAATTCTCTTTCTCCATCTTCTTCGGTTTTATCTTTCAAACAATAAAGAAGTATAAAACAGCCAATAAGAAGAACAGATAACAGAGAGAATTAATTTGAATTAGATTCATACTGACCTAAGCACTTTTATTTAAATTCTTACCTTGGCATTAGCAAGACCAAGTATATCCGTCCCTCGTTTGCTATACCCACTATAGCTCATAGTATGACTATGATCAGATGTTACAATTATCAAAGTCTCATCCAAATTGACCATTCTTAATGCTGCCTCAACCGCCTTCGCTAGTTCTGCTGTTTCATCAAGTGCTTTACGTGCTTTTGTCTCATGGTGAGCTGTGTCTATTCTTCCACCTACATCAAGAAAAGAAACTTTATTATCATTTAGTGATACTATAATATCGATTTCATTGATAGTAATATTTATTGCAACAACATTGTTAGGGATATTTTTTTCATCTCCTTAGTCATTATATAAGTTATTTTAATTTTATTCTGTTACATGATTCTGTACCTGCGAGTACAAATACGTCATCAGCAGTAAGAACGTAATCGATTATTATATAATGTTGCACTATACCTTTATATTATTTTATTTTAATAAATATATTTTTTAAATCTTACATAACAAAGGCGTGCTTGCATTCTTCATTTCTTTTTTCATATATTATATACTTAGTACTATTATATTTTGCAATATCTTTACATGTTTTATTCTTGATTAACAAACTTACCTTCTACAAACAACATGTATCCTTTATCATTTCTTGACAAAACCTCAATAGCTTTCTGAGTCATCTCACTCAAAGTAGGATCATCATCCTCAGCCTCAAGGTGATATGGCATGTGATCAAAGGAAAATAAACCAAGTACGCTATTATACCTTTTATCTAGATTAAATAACTCGTATTTGTTATAAATATATTTTGGATTTGAACCAAGACTTTCTTTTTTGAGAAGCCATTCTCTTATCAAATTTCTTCCATCATTCCTTATTCCGTAGTGACCGTGAATATCTTTTTCTGTCCTTGGATAGAAGTTTTTTCTACCACCTCCAAATATAACCTGTTCGTTTGTAAAATATTTCATATTAAATTATTTATAAAAAGTTTGTAAACTGTGAGATTCAAGTTAAATTTTGCTTTCAAAAACTCAAACACATAGAAAACATTTTTTGTAGAAAGTGTTCTTCAATGGTTCTCTAGGTAGTAATCTAGAGATACAACAAAGAAATTAATAATTAAATCATGGGTATAAGTACTAAACCGGTTCTAATTTTGTAACGACAGTTTAAATTTGTTTATAATGTAATATATAATATTTCATTCAATTATTCTTGTAATAAGATCTAAAGGAATATTAGTTATACCAAGCGATGAGACTAAATCAAATCAAATTCCTATTTATAAGATGCATAATTTATCGTAGTTGAATAGCTTTGCTTTTAAATATGAAAAGGAGCTCATTAAAACAAGGTATTCTTAAAAAATTAAATTTAGTAGGACTATAGACTTTATAAATTTATTTTCTAAGTAGACTCTATTACCATTTGTTGTTTGAGACAACAAAAGCCAAACTTCTATCGTTTTCTTCTGCTATACCATCATCATAACAACCCATTTTTGGCCCACAGCTGAGCCTGGTGTCCATCTCAGATTGAAAAGGATGTTAAGCCATAGTCCACCACTCTTTACTAATTATTCTTTTACAAATACTTTTATGTAATTTGTCAACTATGCTTTTATACTTCTTTATTAATTTTTTGAATATTTATTAGTTGATCGAGGATAATTTTGTGAGTAATTTTGTAGTGCTAAGTATTTAGTTCTTATTTAATGATCCATGGCAAGGTTCTTTATCTCCTTGTAACGATATTCTAGATAACTTACATCAATATGACTGCCTACTCTCCCTCTGACTAGTTGGCTAGCTATATCCTCGCAGCGAAGGCCATGTCGAGGCATGTCCGCATCCGCTTCCCACTTCCTATCAGCTGAGTGAGCGTAGGCTGCTGCTGGTGACGCGTGGGTTACTCTCGTTGTGGTAACTACACCTGTAAAAACACATTAAAAGTCTTATCTTGGGCAATGTTTTCAGTGGATCTTGATCTGAACATTGATGGGATGGGAATGGTCGGAAATCTGGCCTATATGCGGCTGGACCGGTGCGTGTTAAGACACTCGGTAAGTAAGGGTATCTGCGAGGAATCGAACTGGAAAGGGATTTGAAGCGTTCCCATCACTCTCTTTTTATGAAATAGGAATTTTCTAAGTAAAGAAAGAGGAACATTCTAAGTATCTTTAACCCGTTTTAAAGTGGTCAACCATTTATAAATTTTAAGGACCATTTATCACCAAGTGCTTATTAGTCCCCTTTTTGTTGCAATTTTAAACCATGAAAATAAGTATAGTCTTAAAATTTTTGATAATAATTATTGAAATGAAACACTAAAACCACAATTGACCTTAATACAGGACATATTTACGTAGAACCATTTTTAATAAAACTAAATTTGGTATACTATACTTATTATTAATTGGTTATCTCGTCTTACAATGTTGTTAACTAACGCCTTAGTGCTATTTAGAATTGTCTGTTAATCAACTAAAATTCTTGTATCCGTAATGTTCAATAAAATTATTGTTTATTATTAAACACAAAAACATCTCTGGGCAATATTTCTAAAGATCCGTAAATGTGTAATTAGTTATTACGAAAGAAACGATCAAACAAACTGTCGGATACACAAACTACTCACCGAAAACGTAACGATCAACTCTAATAAGGAAAGTTATTTTATGTACATTATTATGTTAAAAACCAGTTTTTATTTCCGTTTAAAAAGTACTTTTAGAGTAATAAAGTTTTCTATCAACTGTTTGATAAAAATGTATTACGATATTTTAAATAATTTTCCGTTCATTGTAATATATTTATACTCATTGATCTATACATCTATACTTAATAATATTATAAAGAAGTAAGATTTGTATTTTTGTATGTAACGAATAAACATAAAAACTACTAGACCGATTTCAAAAATTCTTTCACCATTAGGAAGCTACATTATCCCTGAGTAACATAGGCTATATTTATTACAAGAAAAAATTAGAGATCCCCAGAAAATCTCACTAAAACCAACCCAAGGTGCAAAAAAAATAGCCATAAAATATCTTTCATCGCATGCGCTGCGAAAAGTATTGATGATAGAACAAAAAAATGTTCTAGAATATTATAGAACGTATCAATATCTACAAAAAACTCTGCGAGACCATATGTCCAGCTATTATAGTTATGTCACTATAACTACTTTTTTATATTTTAAAAGTTGATAAAAATGCCTATCAAAATCAGACCATGTTTTCCATACCTTTGTATTAATCCTTATCCAAATAAATTATTTCATTTTCAAGACTGTTTCAATACCTGTAAATTACTTTTTGAATTATTAAAATCGGACCTTCCATTCAAAAGATATTACGAAATTAAAAATATCAATATAAACAAAAAATACACGCCGACGCGACGCGACGGGCCAGTGTAGTTCTATCTCGGTGATACTCGAAGTGCAGCGAGTGGCAGCGAGTAACGCCGAGGTAGAGGGGCACCGAAATGCGGGAGAGCCAAAATGTTTTAAACTAAATATTCCACCCGTGCGAAGCCGGGATGGGCCCCTAGTCTATCTATATTTCCGTTAGTAAATGATTTTTTAAAATTAATTCGCGTATTATGTAAGCAAAATTAAAACATAAGAAGATTTTTTCCCCATAGTTTTGATTAAGCAACTTCTACAATATAATTTAATGCAGCATTATCCTTCATGAAGACGAGAGCGAAGTGACTAAAGAAGAATTGAATTTTGCATAGACATACATTTTTAAGAGTTTCTAATCCATGTTTTATTAATAATATTAGTCAAATATCGCTTACCACTAGCTTTACCAGCTCTCTGAGCCCAATCCATCAAGCCAGTGACAGAATTAGCAGCGTCTCTCTGACCCTCGCAGTCACCTCTCTTGACAGCAGCGCTGAGACCCACAGTACCACTGTTGGCTTTAATGCCTGACAGATAAGCTGTTCCACTGCAAGCTGAATCTGCTACATTATGGTCTACGCAATATGTCTGTAAGAACATATGATTAAATTAAAGGTACACCCGCTAGAATATTTTACAAATATTTCCAAAGGAATAGTAGTACTATCTATTAAAACTCGTAGAAACTACGCCAGCAAAGAAAGTTTAATAAAAATTGATGATACGATATCTCATGGCACTAAAGGGTCCATTTACTGGAGAAACTTTCTTTATTATATATAGATAAATGCTTAAAAATCTTTTAAATATGTATGCTTCTAAAATGAAAAAAGAAGTAAAGACAACGAAGTAACCTTTTGTAATTTTATTTCTTATCATAATTGACTATCTTCTTCAAGATATCTGCACTTCATACTCCATTTACATTTTGAGGAAAATTTTTTTGTTATACAAATATTAATAAAAATCTTAAAAAATTATTCTAACCCACAAATGGTTGTCCCCAAAAAGTAGTGTCAAGAGGATGTCCAGAAACAGTTTTTTTTCAAATATAGGAATAGAGCAGAAAGAAGCTGCTTTTCAATATTTGCTTGTTACTACTGTTTGAGCAACCATATACAGATTTAATTATATGTAATCTACAACTTTACCTTAGCTAAACCAGTAAAAGGAAATGTCTCGAAGCTCAGCTTAACTTCTTCTCCTAAATGACCATATTTTGACCCAAGGTATACTCTTGTAGCAGCCAATGTTGGTATACTCATACCATCTCCAAGAAATAGTATGACGTTCTTGGCTACTTTGGTGTTTAACGGGGTGGCTAGCTGGAAATCAAATATATCTGTTTTTAAAATACAACCAAACATAAAATAGGTTAAGTTGCTTAACCAGTTAACCACATTCCTCAGGACTGACAGACCATACTAACTAGTTTATCATGTAACATAAATGACAGTGCGTTTCAAGTTTGATTTAGTTACTTAGACAAAATTTACATAAACTTTATAATGAAATAAAATATCTTTATCTATATCACATACTCAGCAGATTCCTGTATGTCTTAAATTTTCAAGAACTACCCTTAAGGTACCCAAAAAAAAACCCAGCAAATAAACTAAAAGATTTCTAAGGAAATCATTTATATTGTGACAAGGCAACACTAGATGAATATAGGTGAATATTGATTTAAAGATCACCCCTACTTTAAAGATAAGAGGCAATTTAACAATTAATTTTATAGAGTGAATATTGTCTTATTTACTGTAAAAGGTAGTTTAATAAACAGCTTTATTGATAACTTTATTACTGTTAAGTTAAATGTTAGGTCGCGGCTTAGCAGAGATGATATTGGGACCTTTATAAATTATATATTTTTAAAGGGGGTAACACTATTGATTCAACCTTAAGACTTAGGCTGCGATACTATCAGATATGTACGGGGATATGTAGTAAGGGGTGTTGTAACTATATCGAGCTAACTATATAAAATATATACATAGAATACATAATAAATATAAATAAATAACGCAAGAGGAAGACAGCAAGTCAATAACGGTTAATAAATCATTTATAAAATATTTAATTAGGCATGTGATCATCTAGTTAGGACCCTTAATACGTTGTGTAAATAATAACCATCAAAGTTCTTTTAGAGTATCAGAGGCATGAGTTCAATAGGTCATCGAAGAAGAAAAATTAAACTAAATAAAGATCGATTTGCATTTTATTAAATTAATGTAATAACGATGCTGTGATGACGCATAGATGTATAATAATTTTATAAATAATGACATCAGAAGGATGTTAGTGATAAAGAAGATAGATGAAGGAGTCTCTCCCTTCCTCTTATAATATTAAAATATAAAAGAGAAAAGGGGTCTGCAGCCCCACACCCGCCACCGAAAATGGGTTCCAACCAAATCGTGAACCCTCCAGGATAGAAGGTGGGAGCTATTTATAGTGCGCCTACACTTTTGATGCTACATTAGCAAGGACCGAAGTCCGGGTAATACAGTCAAGACTGCAGTGTTGAAAGCCGAAGCCTTTGTAAATCAGCCGAAGCTGTAATAATAAAAAGGCGTGAGCCTTGTGATGGAAATAGATCCATTAAAACAGCAAAGCTGCAAGGTGTCCGAAGACAAAGGGACAAGCCCTGGTTATAAATAAAGTGATAAATAAATCACTGGTTCAAACATCAGTTCGTAAGAACTCACAGCACTTAGGCGGCTGATTGCAAGGAATGCACATATTCATATTCACATAAATGTGTTATCGTTGCCACCGGAGTGGATATCGTTGCAGCCGTAGCTGATAATCGTTGCAGCCGGAGCTGATAAAATGTTGCCACCGAAGTGGATATTGTTGCAGCCGGAGCTGATAAGTAAAAACCACCGTAGTGGATAAGTCGTTGCAGCCGTAGCTGATAATCGTTGCAGCCGGAGCTGATAATCGTTGCAGCCGGAGCTGATATAAATATGTGTTATGGTCCACCTTAGTGGAATGTGAAATATGATATATGTACAACTCGCTTACAAAAAGCAACACTCCCATCGAGCATATGAGTCAAACAAAGAGACGTAATACGCCAGATCATTATTTTACGTGGCAAGCCACGGAAGTAAAGAGACAAAGTAGGCCACACTGTCCTATATGCTAGTGAACATCCCATAAGGATAATTCACCAGACGCCCTAGCACTATGACATGCTACAATGTCTATTTAAAAGCACTAAGCTAAGGGGCAGTCCTGACAAGGACTATTGATGCCACTCACAATGTCCATAAACAAAGTCCACGGACAATGCTCGTGGTTGTACCCAGCATCGCTAGAACGTACCACTTCGGCTTACAGCCTCCGCACCGCTCAGCAGCTGGATACGATGGTGTGATAGACACAACGATATCAACTGAGACGCCAGGACGTTGAAGTATCAAATCACAGTGAGAGTCACAAACAACATCGTCTGAGCCATAAGAGACCTCGGAGTATCAAATCATAGAGTGATAGACACAGCGATATCAAACTGGACATCAGGACGTTGAAGTAACAAATCACAGTAATAGACACAAACAATATCGTCTGAGTCATCAGAGACCTCGGAGTATCAAATCACAGAGTGAAAGACACAGCGATATCAACTAGGTCATCAGGACGTTGAAGTATCAAATCATAGAGTGATAGACACAAACAACATCGTCTGAGTCACCAGAGACCTCGGAGTATCAAATCACGAAATATTCAAAACAACTTGTCATGGGGGTAGTCTGCTAGTAGCTAATGTAGCCACAAAGCCTACCAACCAGTCCACAACACATCATCAAGAATAAAGCATATCCGGCACCGTACACAAGAATTCTCAAAGTAGAACTTAATCACACTAAGAGGCATCTCGCATCCGTACCACCAAGATACGCAAGGCTCCAGCAACAGACAGATGGACTTCTCAAAGACAATCAAAATCATCTAAGAGTCACCTTCCGTCCGTATGCCAAAGCTCGTTCGAAATATGGCGGTCCTGCAAGACTACTCTCGCAGAACACTTTTGTAAGGAGGCTGATCTAAACACATGCATCACCATAACATCGTAACTACATAAGATATTATTATTAAAACATATTTATATTCATTATTTAAGAGGTTCATTATTATTACATGCATCGCCCCTATACATGTATTGTATTGTTATAATTCTTTAGATGGTCACCCACAAACCATCTATGATAAATACTTTTTATGACCTCTTATTATATCGGTATCATACGCAGTACATGTATGTGAGATGCTGTGCCGACGATCTCACGATGCCCCCCTATATATGCTGGGCGATCGGTCTGACTATCGGCAGTTCCATACATTCCGATACTTTCCCCATACTAGCTAATACACGAACCGTCTTCATAATACACGAACCGTTTGCATTATTTTTAATATATCTATTATTGAAAATTATGATCAATTATTATTTCTAATGTATTAAATGACGTTTTAAATATAAATAAATTACTTTTTATGTTTATTTGTACATATTATGTTATAATATTTATTAATTACTATTTTATTACCTCTTTATATTATTTATTATTATTGTTATCTTAAATGTTGAATTTACTTTATGTAAAGTTTATAACCGTCACAGTGTGTTTGTTAAGAAGAAATGGAATTGCTGCATTTTATACACTCTGAGCGAGGCTAGGTAAACCTAACCCGCTAAAAACTTCAAATTCTAAAGACTTGTAGAAGTTTGATTAAATATATAATAAAACTAAGTAAATAATATTTTAAGTACCTTTGATTTTAACTGCCATTGTGCTTGAATTTTCCAATGGTCTTTATTCTTCTCATCGAACAACGTCTTCGTTACAGTGTCTGCAAAAATAATTTATCATTTTAATGTTTGCTTTGTCTTCTATAAACTTTTTATATTAAGATAATATGGGACAGTGCTTATTCTCCCTTTTTTATCTTTACATACAGTACAGTATAAAATGAATTCTCTTCCGCCGTCTGTTTTTTCAGTTAAATAACGTAATATTTTTTTAAATGCCTCTTCTTTGCAATCGATAAAAATACCCAGAAATATGAAAAATAGTAATTAAGCTATCTTTCTTATTAATGACATTAAAAGCTCATTTTTGAGTACCATTTTTTTTGTACCTTTCTGAAAGAATACAACCTGTTTGTAACTCAAAATAAAAACTTGCTTAACATTTTCACGTTATGTAAAAATAAATCTTTTAATAAAAACATGTTTTATAGTAGAAGATTCTTATGGTAAGAAAAATAATTCGGCCAAGTGCGAGTATGAAGAGTATCAAATTTTGATTTTATTGTGCGGGTCAAAATATCATCAAAAGTAATATAATAATATTGCCTTAAGTACTTAATACTAAATTCAACTTGATACCTCCACGCGTTCCTAAGAAAAAGGGTCTTGAAAGACAAACAGATAGACGGAGAACGATTAAGAATATTACATAGAAAATTCTAAAATTTTAGAAAACGACGTGACAGTTCCCGAGGGTGCGAGTGAGAGAGTTATTGTGTTAATAACTCTCTCACTCGCACCCTCGCACCAATAGGTGGTGAGCGACTGAGCAAGCGTGAGTGAGGTGTGCGATAGAGCTAGTGAGTATGTAGACTACAAAATTCCAGGACGAAGTAGTATGAATGTTTAGCATATTAAGTCGTGCAGTATCACGGATGTTATAGAAATTATATGGAAATTAAATCAATCTTAAATAATGTGTAGGTTAAATGTTAGTAGGTCTCCTTGACAGGCCCTCGTTATTCCTGTTCCCGTAATAATTGTGTTTTAAGTTTATATTCGAATGCTTTGGTTACTTCAAAAATTAATTAAGTGTTAACTTTATCGTGATTTTTTAAGCCCTAAAAGGATGGTTATAAAAACCTCCTTCCTTATATTCCTCTATGTTATATTAAAAATAATAATTATCATTGATTTTATGAATTTAAAGTAGTCTTAAAATAATTTAAATTTAGGTATCATTGAACCCAGCAGATTGTGTACTAACCCGAAAATTGCAAAGACTTATTCGTGGAAGTGATAGAACGAAAACGTTTCTTACGAAACCTGCCTTAACGATGAGAGATATAGATTAAGTTCTAGAGGTAAATTGTTTTTATATTTTAGTCACAAAAAGTGGTTTTCATATTAAAAAAATTATGAAATCGTTAGGTCATGTTTTATGTAAACTAAAACACAATTATAATATTGACGTAATTAGAAAAAAATGATCATTCTGTTTATCAGGACTTAGGCTAGGTTAAGGTTTTATGTAGCTTTTTTAAGATCAATTAATTGTATCTGCTAGTTCAAGTAGAACTGACACAAAAAATTGGTTGGTTTTATTTACTTCACGACACAAATTAAATGAGATTTGATAAGCAAATATTTAAAATACCCCGATTGAAACTCGCATTTAATATATTCATCAAGTAATGATACCAACTCGATATCGATTTACAAGAATCGATATTAACTTGTATAAGTCGATCTTTATGTATTGTTAAAACAAAATATAAAAACAACAGTCAAAACTAAACAAATATTCATAAAATGCAAAAAAAATATGAAAGATAAAATATACACTGTTACGTACTTTAAAAAAGCTTGATACTCGATTCTATTGGATACTTGATATCTAAAGAAAGGTATCGAGAAATACCGTTTCATCTACACTCAGTGTAAGCAATGTCAATATATTAATATTGTCACGCAGCTGTTTGCTGCAAGTTAGAAATGAGCTGATTTTTAAATGGCTGACCAGATCTTCACAAATGATAGCTATGAAATATCTCAATTAAATTACCTTTCAAACAAATGGAATTTCATCACAATTGATTCATTATCGTGGGCCCTACGATGCCACAGACAGATACACACGTTAAACTTATAACACCCCGTCGTTGTGGCGTCGAATATTAAAATGATGAATTTCTGACTTAATAAAACAGTAAATCCAATATAAAAAAATATTATCTACCAAAATGCTTCCTATATATTTTTTTCTTTGTTTATTCATTATATTATTAACATCTTTTTTTACTATAATAAAATAAGGTAGGTACTGATACTGATCTTGTTCTTTTTACCGAAATCACCCAATTTATTGTCCTTCATAATGAACTCATTTTTTACTAAACTAATGTAAATAAAGAACATCCATTTGTTTATTATGTTTAAACAAATGTATTTAAACAAATGTTTTAATTAAGTACAATAACTATTTTCAAAAAATCCTATACATATTTTAAGTTTGACGTACAAAGACAACTGCGAAAACCCTGTCCAATTTCGTGCAGCGGTTTTTTGTAATAAAAAAAATTTAAACAGACGGAAAAAAAAATTGAAAATGATTGTTTTGACTACCATTAGTGTGATAGACCCCTCACAATAAATTTTCTTAAATATCTGCTATTTATATTTCTTTACATAGTATAAAACAAAGTAGCTTCCCGCTGTCTGTACGCTTAGATCTTTTAAACTACGCAACGGATTTTGATGCGGTTTTCACTAATAGATAGAAAGATTCAAGAGGAAGGTTTATGTATATATGTAAACAAGCATAATTTACTAGAGAAACCGTGCGAAGCTGGGACGGATCGCTAGTCTTATTATGTGAAAGTTTGGATATTTGGATGTTTACATGTTTGTTACTCAATCAGGCGAAAACGGCTGAACAAATTTCAATTAAATTTGGCACTCAAATACTTTATAATCTGAATTAATATATTGGATACTTTTAATCCCGGAAACATTTAGAATTCCTGTGGGATAATGATAAAATATGTTGACTGTTGTCTGGTGCCATTCTTATATAACGCTGTTATTCAAATTTTTTACTCTGTTTTTATTCCATAATAAAAAAAGTAAATGTATCACACCGTACAGCCTACGCTCTAATCATTAGGAATTTCACCTTTTTTTTATTTGAAACATGGCAACAATACCTCTGAGCCAATTTTTAAAATTCTTTGCTTTTATTTACAAATTGTGAATTAGTTAAATATGCTAATGATTTTTTTTACTTATTAGAAGTTCTTGAATTTAAACAAAGTTCAACAAAAAGAAATCTTTTGTTTTGTTGCCACAGTTAAAAATATATTGTTCTCTGTCTAGTTTCTGTTTAGGAATCAAAAAAAAGGTTATAAAATATGTTTCTTTAAAGTAAAGATAAATTGATAGCTAAAACAAAAAAAACAATATTTTTCAAAAAAAGTAAAAAGAAAACTTTTTTTCCATCTTATTTAATAATGGAAAATAGATTCCAAATTTTTCATACACAGTTTTAAATTTGCAATGTATTCGCTATCGATAAACCGATTTTGAATTGTGATTTATTATTAACTACCTTTAACTCGCAACTTCGTTTGCGATATTGAGGTAGTTATATTAGCCTACAGTAGATCGTTTGTACACATATTTAATAATTTTATGCGGTAGTCCTACTAACTTTGCCCTTTTACTGACATGCTTCATGACTTTTATTGAAGATCCTTCATACTGAATTTTATTTGAATAACTTCAAAAACGGCAGAGTTTCATACTTACATTGCACTCCCGATTTACCCCCTTAAGGGATTATTTTTATATTTTCCCCCTGTTTCACAACTTCCAACGAAAAACCTTTATACTGAATTTCATTTGAATAACTTCAAAAACGGCAAAGTTTCATACTAACTTTGCACTCCCGTTTTACCCCCTTAAGGGATTATTTTTGAAAAAATATTTTCCCCCTGTTTCATGACTTCCAATGAAAAACCTTTATACTGAATTTCATTTGAATAACTTCAAAAACGACAGAGTTTCATACTAACTTTGCACTCCCGTTTTACCCCCTTGAGGGATTATTTCCGAAAAAATATTTTCTCCCTGTTTCATGACTTCCAATGAAGAACCTTCATACTATATTTCATTTGAATAACTTCGAAAACGACAGAGTTTCATACTAACTTTGCACTCCCGTTTTACCCCCTTGAGGGATTATTTCCGAAAAAATATTTTCTCCCTGTTTCATGACTTCCAATGAAGAACCTTCATACTATATTTCATTTGAATAACTTCGAAAACGACAGAGTTTCATACTAACTTTGCACTCCCGTTTTACCCCCTTAGGGGATGAATTTTTAAAAATCCTTTCTTAGTGCTCCCCTACGTTATAAAAGGAACCCCTGTGCAAAATTTCAAGTTTCTAACCCTTATAGCTTCGGCCCTGCGTTGATATGTCAGTCAGTCAGTCCTTTTATATATATTGATAGATTTCGGTCCGTAGTAAGTGACATAAAAATAAAGATCATTATATTTGAAAAAAAAAAAATTATTTGAATGAAGAATGTGAGTATATCTGTGGTGGTGTAGTGTATAGTGTGTAGTGTACTAGGAGTGTAAGGTATAGACGGATAGTGTTGCAAGAGTAGTCGTCGAGTGAGTAGACTTCTAATAAACATATTTTGTGTATTCCGCCTTTCATTTTATCTGTGCCTGTATGAGAATTAAATGTTATAAATAAATGCAAAGCCAGGGTAGGTCAACTAGTTCATTAATAAATGAGTGTTGGTTTGTTATTTACCATCAACACGTCCTATTTCACCATACAACATTAGGGCAAGGCTATCAATTAGAAAATATGTAACAATTTCAATATTATTACGTGAGCTTATGTCACCTTGACCACTTTGGAACTGATTCATTGTATAAATATGAAAACGAAACAACTCGTTTTTACCTTCGATCAATATGGACTAGATACACAGTACCTACTACACAAAATCACACACAACGTGCTCAGACAGTTATAAATGGTTATTGATAGATATTTTACCAAAATATCTATATATACAAGAATTACGACTTTATTATAGAAATATTTTAATCATCATATTGATGAGATGGGTGATGGAGGGGGGGATCAATGTTTACATAAAACCGGAGAGTTAGGGCTTTGCTTACTTTTGCTGAAATGGGAGGGGGAATGATAATTTCAAAAAATCTGCTTACGTAATATTTATGTATATTTCCTGTATCTATAATTTATGTAGATTTTTTTTATTATTTAGTTTATATTACATATTATATAAAATTCAGCAGCTAGACACTAACGTCATTCCCATTTCGGAGGTCTGAAATTCTGCGGTGGGTCTCGCTAGGTACTGAGAAGTGCTGAGTGTTGGCCCACCATAGTGGGAGTGATTATCCATTTTGCACAACTGCTCTGTAGAACGTTCTCTTTCAATAGACTATTATTATCTGTATTTTATGTAATAAATGGTAATTTTTTTAGATGTAACAACATATTATGTTAACGGTATTTTCAATTTGTTATTATTATTTTTTTTCTCTTAATTTCTGTGTAGGTAATGTTTTTTTTTGTATTGTGGTATTTTTTTTTGTTTGTTGTGCAAATAAAGTAATTCTTCTTCTTCTTCTAATACGTGAACGGTCTCATAAATTAGAAAAGATTACAAAAAATATTGATTGTCTGATTGGCGGGTAGTTCCTCGAGATAATATAATCTCTGTCTGTCTTTGTGTAATAGGTTAGGTCACCAGTCTCAAGCACTGTTCAGCAGCTTGCTATGTTTATAATGATTATTACATAGATATTTTTGAATCCAATTATCAAAACATTGTTTTTTATTATTGGCTGAGTTGTGTATATCTCCTGAAACGCAGCCTTAATCTTTGGTGGAAACCTCAATGGCTGGTTACTGTTATCCATATATTATTGTATGAATTGAAAACTGTTTGTTTCCAAATATAGAAAACTAGCCGGCCCGCCCTCGCTTCGCTGAGGTGATTATATGAAGTATAAAGGAAGTCTTTTATTTTTAAACACTTGTAACGATAAGTTGATAATATGACCTAACGATTTAAATTATTTTTAATATTAAAACTACTTTTTGTGACTTAAATATAAAAGATAGAGATATACTGTCGGTGACTTTTTTTGTAGGAATTACAACTTTTCTCTAGAATTCTCTCATCGTTAAGGCTGCGTTCGTAAGAAACGGTTTCGTTCGACCGCTATTTTACTGACTCACTTTGAAAACTCGACAACCACGAAAAAGTCTTCATGTTTCGGGTTAATATAAAGCCTATGTCATTCACAAATAATGTGGTTTGCTATTGGTAAAAGAATTTTCAAAATAAGTTCAGTCATCATGACGACTCTTCAATGTCCCACTGCTTATCCGGGTCTCCTCCTCAGAATGAGGAGGGTATCAGGTCATAGTCCACCTCGCTGGCCCAGTGCGGGTTGGCAGACTTCGAACACCTTTGAGAACTTTTTGGGAACTCTCAGGAGTGCAGGTTTCCTCACGATGTTTTCCTTCACCGTTAAAGCAAGTGATATTTAATTGCTTAAAACACATTTAACTCAGAGTCAGAGGTGTGTGCCTGTGTGGGGGATCGCACTCGGACCTCCCGAGTAAGATTTAAAGTCTCAACCACTGGGCCATCACTGCTTTATTATTAACTTTACCTCATTATAATAAATATCTATATAACAATTAAGTACAATAAAAAGTATTATCTTCTTACTGGAGAAAAGTTACTTAATTGTTTTATTATATTCATTAGTTGGGTACAAGTTAAAATAAATAAATTTCATTTATTCATTTAACAATAACTGTGATAAGAATCGTTTACAAAAAGCGAATTGAATCAGCCATTGACAGGCGATTCCCAAGAAGGCCAAGGTTCGGTTTCCACGCTGCCTCACGTAATCAAATTATTGTTTTATATTTCGCAATACAAAACATTACATATTTAATGTGAATTTGATTTTGTTGACTCAATAAATAATATAATATCTTGAGTGAAAAGTTTCTTTACATATTCAATAGTAATTTCAAAAAATAATCTTTATATTCGTCTTTTCGTCCAAGATACTTCATTGCTTGAAGACGAAGGTCCTCGAGCAGTGTGTCACCAGTGATGACATACGGATCCGAAAGGTGATCCGTCACTCAAAGCCTTGTGCACTGATGAAGAAGAACCAGAGTCACCAACATAGCTCAGCGGGAAGGTTTTCGAGTGGAAACCACGATGGAAAAGTGATCGGTCGTACCTACTGGAAATCTCTGGGGGAGAGCTATGTCCAGCAGTGTTCTTCCCACGGCTTTTCGATAAAGTAAAAAAAATATATATAATGTCATAAAGATGTTACGTTCATATAACCGATGATCGCCGCACCTCTATCCAAACCCATCCTCAAGGGCATGAACAATTTTTGAACAATTTAGTGATGAAAAGTCCTATGTCGTATAGGATTATAAATATTACCTCTTAGTGTATTAATACTACAAAGTAAATACAACAACAAATATTAATAATTAGGGTAATTACTTGCGTAATGGATGCGCATGATTCAGGCACATCAAGGTCTCAAAATTTGAGACTATAACAGTAGAAACAAATAATTTTAGCAGTTCTGATGAAAGAGTTTGATTATCTTGTAAGAACTATTGGTCTATTTTAATAATGTCCAGAAATACGTTAGTATATATACATATATATGAAGTAACGGATGACAATACTATCATTTAGTATTTTAGAACTGTACTGATGATGGAACCAGAAGAGAAAGAGAGAGAATGAGAGTATTGAAGAGTTACACTATCCCTATAGTGGAACTATTCAGTACCTACTAGAGTTTGGATTTCTCTCACTTCTTATTTAATTCGGTATTATTAATACATTATTATATAACTAAAGAGTTTATTTGGGTAAACGCGCTAATCTTAGGAACTCCTTGTTCAATTTGATTAATTAATTTATTGTTAGATAGCCCACTTTTACAGGAACACTATATTATATATAGCACTACGCTAAGACCCATAGGAGCAGAGCATCACGCGAATAAAGCGCGGGTCAGCTTGTGATATAATTATTTTCCTATAAAGTTGATTTACATTTATTTTAAGTTAAGTGATTAATATCTTTATGTTATTTAAAGGCAGTCTTTTATAACCTTTATTGTAAAGTATCCCTTGGGGGATCAATTATAACACGACATGGTTTTATTCATGGAAACAATATATAATACAATTTATACTATTTACTGTACAGCCACACATATACAATATATATGCATTTTTAGACAGGCAACCGAGCTGTATTTGTGATCCAAGAGGTATGTCCCTGATATGATCATAACACTCATCGTCAACTCCTCAGCCTCTACAATATTATAAAAAAACATAACTCACTTAATCCTCGATACATTCTAGCTCTACTTTAGGCAGTGTTTATTGTTTGAAATCAATTGACGGTGATTCTGATAATATATTTTGTCCAATGTGCAATCTACTCTACAACCTAACTCTGTAAAAAATACAAACAGAAGGATTCCGAGAACCAGAAAAAGGAGGTTGAACAGGAAGTTAAATAATGAAAAAGTTGACCGTGGCATTTGTTATTGTTTGAACCATATCCCCATGTTGGGAAACGCTGACTTAAACTTCGAGTGAAAGGGACTATACTAAAGTGAACTAATCCGTTAATTTTAAACAAACAGCTTAACGTGTTTTTATATACATAAAAGCTGTAATAAAAATTCAGTTAAGTAGGTAGAGTTACAGAATTCAAAATTTCTTACTACGAAAAAAATAGGGTTTAAAAAAAGTATAATTAATTAATATATAAAATATCTACATTAGTAGTAATAATAATATAAAAATGTAAATTATTATTATTCTACCAAAGAATAAATACTTACTTCACTTACTATACATATACATACTTACATGTGATGTATTTAATTGAACGACTGAATCTAAAAAAATTAAATTAGTTCAGTAAGTAGAATTTTTGTATATTTGAACCTTGAACTTTTTAAAGTGTTAACTTCCAATAAAAAAAATGTAAAAAATACATAACTACATATACTTTATTATTATGTAATGACCATTTGTAATCTATGATAGTATTTTTAAAATTAAATAACTTTCAAAAAATTTAAACATATAAATTTTTCTAATTTCCTTTTAACATTTCTCAATAACGTTCTTATAGGTGTTTAAAGAGATTTCATTGTTTATAATGTTTCTTAGAATTTGTTGTTTAAATATGAATAATATATTTCCACACATCGTGACTACTTGATTGAAAGTTAATTTCAAACATTAAGGCGGTTTACTTGCTCTTAAATATTACTTAACCGATGCATTATCGACCTTGATAGTAAACAAATGGAGATATTATGATGATGGTCGTAAGAACAAATCTAAGAACAACTACTTGTATGTTAAAAAAAAGAGGCAGTAGTTAAACCGTGATTGTTAATTCGAATTAAAGAGTAATTATGCAGTTTCAGAAGAAAATTTGATCTTGAACTCCTTCTTCTATATTCTCTCTCCTTCTTGTTCTCAAAAATGTAAGATTAAATTTAAAACACTACTCAAGTTACCTGAGTTTTTTTAGTAAACACTTAGCAAACTTCAGTACTTTATTGCATTGGAAGTTGTTGTTAAATCTTTACATAATATAAAACAAAGTTGCTTTCCTCTTTCTGTATGCTTAGATCTTACTCCCCAGCGGATTTTAATGCAGTTTTCACAAATAGATAGACTGCTTCAAGAGAAATGTTTATATCTATAACACATGATTAGTTATCAACAGGATTAAAATGAAACCAACCTAGTGTTCTAGATTGGATGTTGTTAAAAGGAATTAACTATTTCTTTCAAGGGTAGAAAATGCACTGGATTTGACTTTTTAATTATTTTATGTTAATTGGACATTTCAGTACGACATTGAATAAATTATCTATTTTATTTTTAGAATTTAATGCCTATACCTTTTTATTAAAACCCTTTGTTTAGGAATACGTAGAGAAGCAGTGTCTTTTATCATAAGTATAGGAAAAATTAAAAATTGGGAAACTTTTAATTTTAACTAAATTGCACTTTGCTAGTTTTCTTATTATTTATTAATACAAATAAGTAAAATTTTAAAAGTGTAAATAATTCCTATTCGGCTATAGTTTCTAATGTAACTTAGATATTTGTTGTCTACCTTCGACTTATTCATGTCATATTGAATTGTCCGTGATCCGCTTCCACGTACGTCAAGGTCACTTATCATACACCTTATCTAAAATACACTATTTTGTATTAACTACGACAAAATAGTGAAATTAGTACAAACATTCTTAAGTTATAAATAAACCTTTTGTTAGTGAATTTTAGCATAGATAACTTACAGGCTCGGGAACAGCATAGGCGTATTGGCATAGTAATAAAATATGCAAATAAACTTTTAAATATCACAGGAAGTAATACAAACATATAGGAATAACTAAATGCTATGGAAGAAATTTTCTATGTTTTCTACTTGCTTGATACATTAAAGGTAAAGTAAGGCAGTCCGACAAGTAATTAAATGGAGTTAACATAAAGTAAAGTAGTATAGTTTATTGTCACGGATATGGTTGGACTTAATTATTGAATAATTGAAATAATTAGGTTTAAGTTTTTAGTGAAGGTTTGAGTATTACAATTATATCAAACAGCTGGGTCTCATGCCTCAGGTTCTACTCGGCTTCCTGTCTAAAATACTCGTTCAAACGTGGATAGTATAAAGTTGGTCACTGATAGGCGAATAAAATAATGAATTTTTACAATATAGGTAAATAATAAAATCCTGACTAGACTGTGTGATGAAATCTTTGACATTACTAAATCTGGCACTTACTTCACCTACACGTACGTACTATTTAACTTACTGTGCTTTTAATTTCGACATTACTAACTCGACTATCTAGAAAATCCTTTTTTAATAAACTATCAAGAATAATATAATCTGCATTATCAGTATTACAAAATCAATCTTAACATATTTTAAACCTAAATCTAATCAATTGTTTATATTGCTTAAAACAAATAAAAACTGAATTTTTCGTAATTCAATTATATTGATTTCTAAACTTAAAACACAAAAATAATAAATTGTGAAATACTTTCTTTCACTATGCTCGAGAACTTACAAAATGATGCAAAACTACAGGAATTCTCTAAGTATTTTTGATTCCTTTTGTCTCGGACCTTTTAAAACGTTGACTAATAATATTCAGATGAAGGAAGATGTAAACAAATCGACATATTAAATTTTTGTCTTTACTAATATTTTAAACGTGAAAGTTTGTATATGTGTATGGATGTTTGTAACACTTTAACGCAAAAACTACTCTATGGATTTTAATGAAACTTTACACATAAGCTATAATTTATAAAAATATTGTGTGTACTGCTATAGATATCGAGAGAAATGTGGTACCCATTACTGTACAGCAATACGTATACACATGCAATTTAGATTGAGGCGAGCGGTGCCTGGGGCTTGAGACCCAGGAGCAGGTTTAAAGAGCTCTTTCATAATATATTAACTCTCACCTCCACCACTCGACCTCGCTAACGACAATAGATAATAAAGTAAACTTACATGGACCTCGAGAAAGGTGACCTTAATCACAACACTATAACACTAACTTCCATGTTCACTGCACGAAAACACCAGAGAGACTGAGACTAATCTATAGTACTAAAGGTTATACATTGTCTTCACGTCTGTATACTTGAAATAAAATGATCTACCCGATACTACTACTTTATAAACAGTGTTGCTAACAGTACTGTCCAAAATATAACGATAAGTGTCAATTAAGTTGCTGCTGCTGCTGCTGCTGTCGGGCGTCAGAACCAAACGTGTGATGGAAATATTTATCTTCAATAGTCCTACAAAAAAGCCTGCGACAGCATATATCTTGTATGTCCAAGCCATTATCGAAATAGTAAGCCAGATAAAATTAAAAAGTATAGTGATATGATATCACTATACTTTTTCGGGTCGAAATGGGTCGGGTCGACTAGTTTAATATATTATGAATAGATAATAGAGGTTAAGTATTTTTAAAGGAGTATGAGACATGAAAATTCATAATTATTAATGTCTTGATTCACTGGCTATTAATAAATTAAAGATAACTTATCGTATTCCGACGTCTTTACATTTAACATAAAGTCCTGTACAGTTTTCTGTATGCTATAAACGCAAAAATTACTAAACATATTTTTATCCGGTTTTTAGTATTAAATGAAGTCTTTTATGAGGATTATTTTAATGTATAATTTATTTAGATTCTGTGTATATTAAATGAATGATAGTTGTAAATTGTTGAAGGTTAGATACATTGATGTAAAAATATTGATGAGAAAATAACTTTAATATATTTTAATTAAATTATTTACTTATTATTATTATTAAATTATTTAGACTATAATGTATTTTATCTAAATTCTATCTACTTTAATACTATAATTAAAAAAAAATTAAACTCGTTTCAGTAGTTTAATATTTATGTATATTTTTTGTAAGTTAATGAAAAGAGGAAAATTATAATTAAATCAGTAATAAAAGGACTATTTTTCTTAAATAAAATTTATTTAGTACTACTAGTTTATTTTCTCTAACTTCGTTGGGCTGAAACATTTTTAAGAAAGAAAAACAACAATTTCGTTCAGAAGTTTTTACATAATGCAGATACCAACAAACAGACAGATAAACAAAAATATTAAAAAATAATTATTTTAGCTTCTATTGGTATCATACAGATATTCGATGTCTAACATTTTTATTAAAATATGTATAAAATTATAAACAAACTTACTTCCATTCCCCTGCACACTTCTCGCACTAACACTATATATACATAACACAAAAGTTAATATATTGAAAATCATTTTTGTATTATTTTAACTCTTATTTTGGTTTATTTTATATTTATTTAAGTTATTGTATATCATAATTGACATAACACTACAACGGTTAGTTTGATACTGGCGGGAACGTTCCTTTCAACTTACTTAAAAGTGCAATTTCGGCTGCACAGAGAATGGCGTGGAGTTTACTTTGAACGACTTTGAATTAAGAGTTTATTTGTTTGGTTGATTACACGAGTCTCAAACTAATGGTCAAAAATTCTTTTAGTATTCGATAGCTCATTTATCGAGAAAAACTATGCGCTATATAACATTAATGGTGAAAGATGGTTCAAAAACGAGAAAAATGTATTCTTTTTACGTTTCCATTAAATTCGCCGCGTAAATGGCGATAAAACAAAAACCCTGCATATCTCTTATGTGACACAGACGAATTCTCGCTGGTCGTTTAATATGAAGACCGCCGGTCGAGCCGTATGTGGGCCAGACTTCCCCCTCCCTCTCCCATCCCAATAATACTGCGGATCTAGTGAAATTTGGGCTCTTGCTCAGGGTTCGCTGAAACCGCAGCATTTTTTTTCTTCACTCCCCCTCCCCTCCTCTCTCTCTTCGACGATGCAACGTTGAAATGTTCATGGGCGACGGTGGCCACTTACCATCAGGTGGACCATCTGCTCACACCTTATCTGCTATAAAAAAAATAGGAAATCGCAAATAGATTAATTAAAAAACCCCATTTCTATGAGGTGAATGACCTAGTTTTCAGTTAGTTTAGAGTTTCATATATTTTGAAAGTTAACGGGAATTAAAGATAAATTTATAAATTGATTAATCGTAAATTGTTATCTTAATTTAAAGAGCTTTGTCGCTAACAATACGCGACTATGTCGCTCTATAAGCTCACAAAATATGTTTTGTGGATGATTTGAGTTGGAGACCAGGAGAGCATCCTATCTCAACTGCAAACTAACCCTAACATGTTTGAATCGCTCTAGCCCCTTCTCATAATTGATGGGATAAAACACTGTTTATACCACCTAGTTGTTTTAAGATTTTATACGTGTTGAAAATATCAAATCTTAATGCTTTATTCCATTCTTATCCATTCCATTCCATATTCCATTATTACGTGATGAATGCGTTCTCATATCCCTATTTGATATTTAACACATTAATATAAACTTTAACTCTATATTACATTAACGAAAAAGGATCAATTTCAGTGCTACACAAATTCATCACAGCGCCATCTAGTTCTTTATACTACAAACGTCAAGACACACTGATACTGATTAACTGTTTTCCTAGTTGATACCTTACTGACCTACTAATGTTTGACTTATTAAAAGTACTTGTGTAAAAAAGTCTAAAAGTTAAATTAATATCGACTCTACATCTTTAACTGTTATTGAAACTGATATTACAATAAACAGCTGTACTGACACAGAGCATGTAGCCGTAGTTGAGGCGAGGAGAGTCCCTTTCATTGTTACTATCAATTAGTGATGCTCTAACGATTATGCGCATCTGCTCATAATTTCACTTGATTTATTGAGAATTCTCAAATGACATGTTTTTTTGGAGAGTTTGTACGTTTGGTTGAATGCGCCAATCTCAGGAACTATTACTTTAAATTGAAAAAATATTTTAGCCATTTATCGAGGAATACTATAGATTATATAACACTACGTAGAGAGTATAGGAGTGGACGATAATTTTAAACAAAAATTAAAAACGTGGTTCACGTGGTGTGAAACACATAGTGACGTCACGTCGTGTAGACGCCATTGTTAACAATTTCGCAGAGCACTGTAACTGCCGCACAAATAAGATTTCAAAAACGCTGTTACGGTATAGTATCAATTATTCTTTTTATACGTCCGAAATTAATAATCAATCTAAATCAAAAATCCTTGGATTACTGATTGTAATTAGAAATCAAATTTGATTTTTCCTTACACAAAGAATTTGGAATATATTTTCAATCCATAATCTAAAGATTAAAAGGATTGAAATGATTTATTAATTTCAGCCGCTAGTCAATGCTGTAAAAGGGATTGTTTATACGTTTTTTCCCTCTGACTCAAAAATACATGACAATTTTGTTTATTTGGATCAACCTACATGAAACAGTCACATAGACATTAAAGGTAAATTACCGTTTAGAAAATAAATGATTCATCCAAAGTGAAATGGATAATAAACTATGTTATATACATTGTATTATGTGTGCAAGGGAATCCCTTGAGTTTGACTTCTGTTCGTATCTATGCTGTCCTCGGTAACTCACTAAATGTGGAAATTGGTTTCATGTCACCTTTTTTTTATGATAGACTAGTCGACTACCGTGACTTCGTGTACGTTAAAGTATATGTTAAATTAAGAATATATGTATGTACGAAAATAAACATAAAGGAGAGAGAGAGACTCTCGAAAGAAAAAAACCGAACAGAGACTGACCATTCTGAACAGAGATAAAGAGACAGAAATACTGTAGACTTCCTCAGTGAAAGAGTTTTTAAAATCAGATTGGTAACGACAAAATGGCCATATTCGTTTAATTAAAAAGTGTATATGGCAACACTAAATCACCTTTGTCACTCACGAAAAGTATAGTTTTCTATCAGCGAAAGAGTTTTTAAAATCAGATTGGTAACGACAAAATGGCCATATTCGTTTAATTAAAAAGTGTATATGGCAACACTAAATCACCTTTGTCACTCACGAAAAGTATAGTTTTCTATCAGCGAAAGAGTTTTTAAAATCAGATTGGTAACGACAAAATGGCCATATTCGTTTAATTAAAAAATGCATATGGCAACACTAAATCACCTTTGTCACTCACGAAAAGTGCATTTTTCTATCTGTGAAAAAAAATTAAAATCGGATTAGTAGTTCCTGAGAAACCCTTCAATTTACAAAATGACCAGGTTATGGCACTTAAATGGCCATATCTTTTTAATTAGAATATTTATGGCATCATGTTACCCGGAAAGGATAGCTTTATATCGGTGAAAGAATTTTTAAAATCGGTTCAGTAGTTTTCGAGCCTATTCGCAACAAACAAACATACAAACAATCAAATCTTTCCTCTTTATATAATAGTATAGATATAGATAAGGGATAAAGGAAGCAGACGGTCCATTTGATGTTGCAAGTGAATGCTGTGGATCTTGCAACCGCAGCATTAATGGAATGAGAGAGATAGGGGGTAAGTCTATCCTACAAGCGCCTCCAACGCTAAATTTCCTAACACCATGAGCGTGCTGGGTTGCTCACCTCTTGCGAGAGGCAGAAAGGTATTGTATTCTAACCCGTCCCTACACAGATTACCTCTTATCTCCTTTAAGAGGGCAGTTAGGTATATAAGAGCTATGCACAGTAACATTAAAAACTTCAAAAACATTCAAAAGTTAAGTAGTGTCTGAGACACATCAGCAGATTTAAAGACCTATATATACAGGTATATAAACCCTATATATGTCGGAGAATAGTAAAAGACTATAGAATAATCGAATCGTTATCGGTGTCTATGGCGTTGGAGTTGGGTAGTAGTCACTTCCGTTGTTTTGATAGTCTCCACCCTCGACCCTTTATATGCCATCGACAGTCTGACTGAAGTCTTAGTCGTGCGCGGTCTCTCAAGAAGTGAAGTAGTATCTAAATAGTGAGTGTTGTGCAGTGTTGTGTTAGTGCTAGGAGTGCTGGCTGATCAAGGTCACGTGAGTACCTTACAATGTAATTACCTCGTCTTGTGTTAGGTTCGGTTTATGTGCGTTTAACCTTGGGTTTAAATAGAGAGCCTAGCAGTGGAGGCGAGTGTTGTAATTACTTAAAGGAGCTCCTTAAGCCTACACCTTGGTCACAAGTCCAAGGCACTGCTTAGGTTTCTCTCGTAATTGTTAGTCGTTTACCCAATTCAATACCATCACCCCCTTTTAGTTTTCCCCAATATTCCCCATCTTCCTCCTTTCATCTCCTTTCACATCGTTTTAAAATCCCCGACATATATATAAAGCTACCCTTAAAAAACGATTCTTAAAACAATATAGAGTCGAGAAGACCCAAATCTATGCTAAAGTAAAAAATCTTAAAATATTATTCAAAAAGATTTGTTATAAGTAGCAAGTATAAAGGAAAGAAAATATCAAAAAGCAAAATGTTCAAAATATAAGTTACCCATTTGAAAACAATATTTTAAATGCGTAAAGTAAAGAGATCGTCAAACTCAAATTCACAAAATCAAAAGATTTTATTTCAGCTAGATTTTTTTTAATATTAACTAGTTTCAAGAAAAGTAATAAGATTTAGATTAAATTAACGCAATTTAAAACTCATTTATTATTTTAGATAATTTCCTATTAATACTCCATCGGTATTTTGCAATCTTTTATTTTAGGCGCATAATTTTTTTTAATACACAACCAGAATTTAAAAAATGCTGTAGTTCTAATTTTGGCTATTATAGTCCCAAGATATAAAAACTGTGTGCGATTCACACACGATAGAAGTGAAACTTCAGTAAATCGACAAAAGAATGAGATGAATATATATAATAATATAAAATAGTATGTATATTTCTGTCTCATTCTTTCCTACACATTTTTGTATTTGTGTCTCTTACCTGTCGTTTTGTATATTTCTGTCTCATTCTTTCCTACACATTTTTGTATTTGTGTCTCTTACCTGTCGTTTTTTCCGTTGCATCCGGTTTGAAATCACAACGATTCTAAAGAAGTTTCACTTCAAAAACAAAATAGATTACCTCGCTAGAAATAGACGCAATACTGTTACAAAACTGCTCACATGCATATTAAGCAATAAGTAATTCAGCTTGTAATTAGGATCATATCGACTGAGCTCTTAGCCTTCACTCTTGTTTATTTTGTCTGAGATTGCATGGAAGTTGGTAATAAAACATAATTGCAGCCAAAAAAAGTCAGTTAAGTTATAGTCATATATATGTCGCAGTCATCTGGTTGAATCTGCTATTTGATTGAATGACTATGGAAAGCTTTTTATAAAATGTAACTTGAATTCGTTACGAAGTTCTATATAGAAACTAACGCCATCTCTTTATCATTTTAAACACTATTGTATATATGTCAGTGTTGTATCTGATAACGTTTTGAAATGTATTAGTTAATGTCATCATAGATGGCGCTTTTTTAGAAAAAAAAAATTTATCATAAAGTGTAAAAATTCTAAATAAATTATATTATTTTTGTTTTTGTTAGATTTAACCAAAAAAAAATCATTTTTATTTTCAATATATTCAGATGTTACCTAGTAAACATATTTTAATATTTTCCAAATTTCTATTAGTAAGATAAGATAAAAGAGAAGTAAATCTCGACAAAAATAAAATAAAGAGTATAAATAAAAAAATTCAAATAAATGTCACAATTTAATAAATCACAACAGAAATACTTATCTACATGATTAATCTAGTATTAATTTATAAAATATTAAAATTCCTCCTTATTTTGAAGTTGTAATTAAATGTATTTTTATTATTCAAAGCTATTTTAAACCACACATTATTTTTGTAACTTGATCCATTTACATTATTTTTGAATTTAATAATCTTGTTCAGTTAGTTTGGTTTGGTCTAAGATCCCAAGTAAGGCGGATTTTAACCGATCGGCTAATCGGGTGAAAATAATATTATTTAAAAAAAACTTATTTTTGAACATATACCAATAGGGTTTCCACAAAAAACATGGTCAGGGCTATAAATTTATATATTTATAATTAAAATTCTAAAAAATATTTTTTTCTTCAAAATTGACCGATTCGCTAACCGAACGAATTAAACTCCGATTGAAAGCTTATAATAATATGGGCCTCAACTAGGTTGCCTTCAATATCTGGTCCCTACTGCCCGGATGCTGTGTTCAAAGTGGTACGTTTATATTAGTGAATGCGTTGACTTGCTAACCAGTTGCATTATATATCAAAATTAAGGCAATTTTCTTGCAAATACAGTAGTGTAGGGTTACCTGCGAAAACTCGGTCGAATATTAAGGGTTGAAAGGCTTTTAAATTAAAAATTGGAGCAAGCAAATATGTGTTGCGCGTAGTTCTCTGTCGGTGTGTGAAGTCTGCCAACCCGTACTGGGCCGACGTGGTGGGTTATGGCCTATCCACTACCTGATACCTTTATAAGAGTAGGAGATCCGGCTCAACAGTGGGCCATTAACGGGTTGTGATGGTGATGATGATTTATAAATGACGTAGGAATTATTTTAAATGATTATAACAGTTTTTTCGTTGTTGGCCTGTGTTCGTTACGTTACCGCAAATTGCAGAAGAGCGAGCAAAGAGACAGAATGGGTTTTACTACGTTTGAAACAAAAAATAAGTAAAATTTTAAATATATATAGAGTCGTACTTACAATGCAAACAGGGTTACGTATAATTTAAATTAAAGGACAAATTTAATTTTGCTGGAATTTTTTAAGGAACTGTCCGAGATGTGTTGAACATGGCGGAGGACCCTTTAAATTGCCTAAATTAGAAAGGGTTAACTTTAACACACCATTCACATTTACGGGAGTGGATTATTTGGGAACTTTTCTCATCAATAACGGTGAAGGAACAAATAAGTGGCGGATTTGTCTATTTACTTGTTTAGCATTTCGAGCCATCAATTTAGAAGTTGTTTAATATTTAACTGCAGAAGAAGGATTGTTGGTCTAAGAAGAATGATATCAACCAGGGGGCTCCCTCTTATTACTTTTAATAACGCATTATATTTAAAATTAATTGCATTGAAATTATTTCAAGGGCATATTGTGTAAATAACAAAATTAGATGGAGATTTATCCCAGAACTAGCTCCATGGTTTGGAGGATTTTATGAAAGACTAGTCCACTTAGTAAAACTTTGTGTGAAAAGAACTCTACACAAATATTTATTACGAGACAGTCAACTAGCTGCTACAGTTTTAAAAGAAATAGAAGCTATACTAAATACGAGACCACTTACTTGCGTGGATTCTTAACTATAACACTTAGACCATCTTAGATTTCTTGAATCTTAGCAATAGCATAACTATGGTAACTAAGCAAAATCCCTTAATAGAAGAAACCACTACTTAAATGGATCTTGTGAAGAGTCGGAAGAGAGCACGGGTAATTCTTGAAGAGTTTAAATTCTTGAAATGTTTCAGAATAGTTACTTACCATCTCTTAGAGAACAATACTGGCGTTCACATAAAGATCCACGCATTCCTGTTAAAGAAATTCCTAAGAAGGAATAAATAGTTCAAATAAAGAGTGATAGAAATCTCGAAGACAGTAAAGTTGGGAAAATAGTTTCTCTTGTTAAAAGCACTGAGGGTTTATGTAGAATAGCAAAAGTTTAAAGTAGGTGATACTACGTACACACGTTCTATTTCACATCTTTAGAAGTGGAAGAAGAAGTAGAGTACGTAATTCCAAGTGATTGTTTTAGCAGGACACTCGAAGATAAGGTTGATAACGAAACTTCGGAAATTTCGGAAAGTACGAGTACATTTGAATTACAAGATGAAAGACCACATGTAACACTAGTAGATATGGACATTGGAGTGATCACCAGTGAGAGCCCTAATAAAACTAAAGATAATAAAGAAGATCAATCACGTATAACGAAAGATTATATAGATTCAATGGATATAACTGAAGGTGATCGGGAAGAACTTAATATGGATGGCGAACAGGCAAAGGAAAGAAGAGGCGCGGCAGTTTAATTCCAATAATATGTATAACTGATATAAACATTCTCTTACATTTTAGTTTTTCGAATCCTACAGCTGATCAGGTTATAGAACACAGGTTATTTCTGTTATAGATTATTAAATAAAATAACGAGTTATGTAAATATTATAAATGTATATAGTTTTAATAAAAAAAAATAATAAAGGTAATAAACATACATATGTAATTTTGAATTATTCTACAAAGAGTAAATTTTGGCATACTAAATTCGACACAGACTTCATCACGTGTCTTCCCATTTTCGTAAACGGATATTAACTTCAGTTTTTCACGTACTGATAAAAATTTTAGCCTTCGTTTTGACAATTTTCAAATAAACATCCGTATGATAGTAAAGTGAAACTAAAACTGAAGGTCATAGAGGCTCAAAATTACTTACTAAACTATATAATACTTACAAAATTACCTACAAAGTTAAGTGCGGAATTTGCGGGTAGAGTAAGAATAAGTAAGTAATCAATTCTCTCGCTGTCTCAGTTATAGAGGTAACTATGAAGATAAATCGAAATAATGAATCCCAGATATAGAGGTTCGCTTCGACCCACTAACAAAGGTAATTCAGTGCCATAGTGTTGGAACCTCAGCAAAAATTCAGTTATAAAAATTGTTTATAATTTTTTGTTGACCATATTTTTTATCTGATATGGTTACCATATTGGTTTATGATCAGAAACAAGTTTTATTTGATATAATGTCATTTTCACCCGGTTAGCCAATCGGTTAAAATCCACCTTACTTGAGATACTCTCTGTTGTTTTCATTGCGAAAATAGTCAAAAACTGTCAGGAAATATAATGTAAATTAAAAAACTTTGTTATTTTTACAGCTTTTGATTTACGTTAAAAAAGGTATTGAAATTTCATCGATAAACGAAGGTCATATACGACAAATAATGTTTAACAAATATCTGTATTAGGACCAGCCTCTTAAATAACAATAAATACATTACAAATATTATATTTAACAATAAATATTTCTAATTAAACTTAATATTAATACATTATATTCTAAAGTATTTACAACTTATATAAATGCAATGACATAAATGTATTTGTATGTAATTCAATTTTTCCTAATTAATGTAACATAAATAACGATGGCAACATTAAGTACTGTCTATCTAATAAAAATAAAGTAAACACATACACAATATCACAGCAATGAAATACTTACTAGGTTTATTCATATTTTGTCCATTGTCTGGACTCCATAGTCTTCTATGTTTTATACATTTGTCGTGTTTATTTTCGTCTAGACACATGGCATAGGCCATTAAGTGGGGGATGAGGGTCTGTTCGTAGCTGGAGGTGAATAGATGCTGCCATGGACCTAATGCAAAGACGGCTACATCTTCTCCCCCATGGGTTTCTGAGTCCAATGGTACTAGACTTGGATAGGAGTACTCTAGGTGACCTGGAAGGAAAAAGAGACGTATTATAGACAATTGAACTTATAAATATTGGCTGACAAAATCGCATCTTATGGTAATGGACCTGAAGAAAGCTACACAGTTAAGAAAAGAGCTTAAATCATGTCCATCCCGCAATTTCTCCAACTGTTTTGATGCCTCCATTTTAAACGAGAACTGAACTTTGAGTTTTAGTGAGAACACTACCATTATTATGATTATCAGCTCAACAAACCTTGTTTGGAGCGTGGTGCCTTTCAGGAGTTATTCCGAGAACATCATCATCACAAGTACAATAATCAGTCTTTACAATGACATGATTAGAAAATTAATTGTTATTTCTTAATCTATAGTTAAAATTTAAATTTAGAAACGCTTGCTTTGGGCATTCATTTGAAATACTCACGTTTAGTGAACTGACTGTGTAATGTAACATCAATTCTTCCATCGCTATCAAAAGATGCAGCTTTTCCATTAGCATAACTTAAAGTTGTATATGGCTTCCCATCCATTCCTTTAGCAGTATCCACTACTCCAAGGATATCATTACCCCGGGAGGGATAACCAGCTACTGTCATTGTATGAGCGTGATCAGATGATACGACTATTAATGTATCTTGGTCATTTGTAAGTTCTCTTGCTTTCTTTACTGCTTTTGCATATTCTACTGTTTCGTCTAGTGCTAATTGTGCGTAGCTGTCGTGATGTGCGTGATCGATTCTACCACCTGTAAAAATTATAATTTCAAAATCATAATCAGATTAAACAACATACAAATTCTTTTTCATCTTTCTTAAATGGTTTCTTAATCTACTCTCTTTTTTTCTGTTACCATCGCCTATTGAATATTGTTCTCTCTAATATTATTATTCTTCTGTTAAATGAAGAATGTCAAAGGCAATGACTTCTAATAAAATCGCCCCAAAACTTTATATAGTGGTCTATTAACTTAAAAAACCTTCATATATATTTCCATTGTATCTACTTATATTTATGTAAAATATCTAATTAAAATAATTGTAAAGTAAATAACAAAGTGGACATGTGGAAAACCTGTCAGATAAACTGACATTTTTCAGGTTGGTATATTTAAACGTTGTTATCTACAAGGAAAATAACTATATTTAACCGACTTCAAAAAATAAAAAATGAGGTTATCAATTCGGTTGTATCTTGTTTATTGCTTATACATATTAGAGCAAGTACTCTATTATTTTACTTTATTCCTCTTTATGTATACGATAACGAATCGATAAATGTTGCTAGAAAGTCAAACCGAGTTCCTGAAAATTATTCTAAAATTCTATAGAAATATCTTTCTATGAAATTTTTGTATTGAACTGAGGCCCCAAATTAAAAAAAAGTGAGAGTTGGGTAGTTCATCAGTGGGTGCGTAAGGAAGTAAATGGTTGAATGGAAGGATAATAATTGGAAATGTGA
This sequence comes from Limenitis camilla, assembly GCA_905147385.1. Taxonomy (NCBI): domain Eukaryota; kingdom Metazoa; phylum Arthropoda; class Insecta; order Lepidoptera; family Nymphalidae; genus Limenitis; species Limenitis camilla. The sequence goes on along the minus strand of LR990239.1, from coordinate 12,229,372 downwards.
ATGAAAGAGTGTGAATTTTGGGTTAGCGAATGAGTGAAAATAAAATTAGACGAACTAATATCATATGACGAATCTCGAAATATCTTGACTCCTCCCATCCTTATTTGTCATACTTATACAAATGAAGGCTAAGCCGGATAAAAAACAATAGATAATATTGTAATGTAATATACTTGAAATATGTTACTTGAATACATAACATGTAAGTACTTTAGATAAAGATTTCTAGGTAATCATATAATAGCAGATGAATTAAATTTAACGATGTATTATTTATAGAATGAACTTTACTTCCTCTCTCTTTCTCTATAGATAAATGTGTTAAATTGTAGTCTTAAATTTCCCAAACATTTTAAGTTTTTTTAGAAAGATCCTTTCATATTAAATACTTTCTTATTCACCTCACTAATTTAGACGTCCCTCTTAACATAATTAAAGCACGTTTTACTATTGTCTTTGGTCTTTCAAACTTAACGTATTTTGCAATCTTATAGAAGCTTCGATTCAATAAGAATTTGATACACAATCCCATACTAAATTACACTCTGAATTCTCCTCTATCCACCTTAAATAAAATGTGGGGGATTTTTTCAGTCCCTCTCTTATCCCGTTATAGTTTTTTACGGTAAACAATAAATTACAAATACATAAACTGTTCAAATTGGCGTACATTTAGTTGGGATACTCTATTTCGCTGATTGATATCTACAGTATTACGACTTGATGACTAGAATATTACTCCCGAGGGTTACACTTTAGACAAAGAACTTTACTGCTTGATTATTAGCGTTGCAATAGTAATGATTCCTGTCATGACAACGTAGATATTTTTGACTACTTGTTTTAAGTTTATCAATTACACCACCTTTGAAAGGCAAAATATTACTCAGATCGATGTTGCCAACATCTTAACTAACACTAGCTATTAGTAGCGATAGAAGTCCATGAGTATTTGAAATAAACATACCTTCAACAAACAAGAAGTATCCTGTTGCACTTCTATTTAGCATTTTGATAGCAACTTCTACCATTTCTTCTAGAGTAGGCTGGTTAGATGCTTGCAAGTGGTAGGACATGTGGTCATTCTGGAAGAGACCGAGAAGATACTCTGGAAGATCGTCCGAGTTGAACATCTGAAAGATAATAATAACATGAAGATGGTTGATTAATTAAGCCAGAGCTAAGGCCCACAACTAGGTTTAAAAGGTCCTTTTAAAACACTCGTAACATAACTGTAAAGATAATAAATATCACAAAATTACTAGTCAAACTGCCCTATCATGACAAAGCTTCCTAAAGCACTAGCCAATAAAACGGTATCAACAGTGCTGCTAGCAGCTGAAACTATTCAAAAGTCTAGTTCTTAGTTATAGAAATTGAATAAAATATTTTTTTTTTTAATTTATCGTCCATTAAATCCGTAATAAGTTTAAGGGGTAAAGGGAGTCAAGTCGAATTACATCTAATCTTACTTTGAGGACCCCCTGGGTTTAGCGAATATTACGTAATTTTCTTCCCTCAAGGAGGAACAAATGCGAAAAAATTGGTTTTAAATAAGTAAAACATGATGATTTGCATAAATAAAACGTATTTAAACTAAAAAAAAAACATATATTCTGAAAATCTCACGACATCTTCTTCTCAGAGGCGAAAAGAGGGTAGAAAACCCCCAAAAACACCTCTTGTAATTAATGGACGCCCTCAACAAAATGAAGTTCAAAAAATATTTTTTGGAAATAAACATTTAGAACGTTCTATAAATACGTAAAATCTGTTCTCTGATTTTTATGGATTTTAATGCGGTTTTTATAGATACCTTCAAAAGCTCACTTCTATCAGTAACATACTGATGAGTAGCATTCTTTTGCACCTTATCTTCGTGCCAAAGTTGAATCAAATCTGTCCCATCAAGTCTTCTCCCAGTGTTATTTGTTAAGGGATTTGACACGTTTGGAAGAAATTCACGTCGACCACCACCCAATATAACCTGAAAAAAAATATTAATATATTTTCAATCGACTTCAAAAAATATAAAAAAAGAGGTTGTAATTTATTCAATGTTTGTTATATACCGAAATTCTTTTCCAACAAACCAAATTTCTTTTTGTATCGAATACAAAATATCAAATACAAGATAGGACCAATCCTTTTTTCAAATTTCTGTTCTGATTGTGGGAATTAAAATCGGTTTCAGATTTTATCAATTGTTGAAGTTAAGAAAGGCGATTATATTTTTAAATTAATAATAATTGTATATTATTCTTCGAGGGTAATAAACTTTATTATAAATTCTTTATAAGTATGTTGTTAACCTTGACAAAGCGTTATATTTTAAGTTTGTTTGTTGCACATCTGTTTCAATATTTACAGTTATTTCAGTTATTATATTACACTACGGGTATATTATAGCGTATATTTAAAATTATTATAAAATGACGTTCCTTAAAACAGCACTTTATATATAACCGGAATAAATAAAGAAGTTTCGAAATACAAAATGGCGTATCATAGTTAATAGTTTATACGCACCAAATCATCGTATATTGAAAAGCAGTAATTAAAGTTATTGAGTAAAAGAAATCACAATTTGTTATACAAATATTATGAAATTAATTAACATTTTTAAAGATCCTTCCTTCAGCATTAATAAAATAATATGTGTAAGTATATTATAAAGAAAAAATAAATTGAATTAATACAAAATTTATTTTGAACTAAATTTTTATAGCAAATTCCGTTTCATTCATTTTACAATGTCTGTAGAATAATTTAAAGGAGAGCAGAGCTATTTAATTATAATAAGTATTATTTAGTTCCATCACGTCATTCCTACAGACAGATGAGTTTTCTTTATTATGCAAATAAGTTGTTTTGATGTAAATTCATATATTAACGTCTTCACGGTATCACAATACATGTTCTGTAATTCCTTTGTGGTATATTAACGTTTCGTTTTATTTTATTGTCTGTGGAATTTACAATTTGCACTAGTTTTGTAATATATTTTACTGACTAATATGATTCCTATGTTCTTCCAGAATATTCTCATAACAAGGTTCAGTCCTTTACACATCACGGATATCACCGGTCAACACCGATTTTGAGAGTGACTACTAAATAATGGGTAAAATAGTTTTAGTGGCTAAAGTTTGCTTTTTTGAAACTTCGTTCCCATAGAAACTATTACAGTATTTCGTTGAGTAAGGTCTGGAATCTATTTTGCGATTCAGTGATATTCAAAAATAGTTCCTACAGTTGTAAAAGGCATAGTACACTCAATACAGTGTAGTAGGTACTTACGCGATTTACCGCCATTTTGTTTTACCAACTATTATTTTACTGTCCATTAAGAACTTTAATACTTAATTATCAATATAAAACACATTTCAAAATGAATATCCCGAACTTATGTATTAAAAAAGAAAATCATGAAAATGTCTTGTTTTTCTTGAATTATGTTATTTAAAGCGACTGGTCTGAAAATACAAAATTTTATTATTCTTGGATAAATATGAGACATTTGTCAAGAAAATGTATTATTGTTTAACCCATTAACTCCGACTTTAATTCTGTCTAAGGTTCATACAATAACCAGATAGCTTTGTATTATAACCTAAAAAAAGGATTATTTCGGGTAAATACTTGGTCCTTATACATTATTAGTTATAATACACAATATCCACGAGTATGTGTAAACTTACTTAATAACCTTATTTCTAAATATATTGTTTTAAAACGGTCGCAATATTACTATACTGTAATTTTATATGTTTTATCATCGATTTCGATGAGATTTTCTGTCTGTGTTTAAGTGGGTGGTTCAGATTCACATTTGATCCAATAGGTAGCACTGCTATCTGGTTTTTAAAATATTTTTTTTGAAGAAAAGGCTAGTAGCGATAATATATAATGCTTAACTGATAAAGACACTTAAAATTGAAAGTATCTATTATCTATTACATATTGTAACATATTACGAAAACTTTCCAATACAAAACAGTATTAAACTGACGTAAATAGGACTTAACGACTCTATTGTTGAGAGATCATCTCAATCTTTACACGTGTATTATTTGCAGACTTACTTGTATATTTAAAAACTAACTGACAAGCGCGACTTCGTCTGTGTCGCATAAGACAGAGAATTAGACTTAGAGGGAGTATGGCGTTGGTATTTGGCGTCTAAGCAACATTTTTCATTGATTCTCCACTCACATATGCCGTAGCGTAACGTGATGTTATATAGCCTATAGTCTTCCTCAATAAATGAGCTATCCAACACTAAATGAATATTTCCTTTCAGATCAGTAGTTCCTGAGATTAGCGCATTCAAAAAACCTTAGTATACATATTACTTATATAGATGTATTTCAAGACAAAAATGTGCAATCTTTTGTCTGACTGTCGGCAGTAATGAACCGGTTACCAGTGCAATACAAAATAAATCAATTTTTTTGCATGTCAAGCTATTGAATTTGAAACTTATATATAGAAATCGTGTGTTAGGTTGTTTGTCCGCTAAGAACTCTGAATATATATAGTTTACTGCGTGTAATGTATTTCTAACAGATGGCGGTGTAAGTCATTTTACTAATATAACACTTTGACACGTTTCGTTATCTAAATTAGGTAAGTATCCAATAGATGGCGACGTGTTAAGATTGCATTGAACTTAATAGCACAATTGTTAGAAAGAGACAAATATATGACTTACATTCGTTTAGATTATCCCACGAAAGATAATCAAAAATCTTTATGAGTGAGAGGTTTTCGGAAACTTTTCTGCCTACCTTAAATTGTCGTCCAGGGTTATTGGTGATCAGCTGATAGGCGATGTCCTTGCATCCCAAGCTGAGGCACTCATCTGGTACATCAGCATCTGACTCCCAGTTCCTCTCGGATGTGTGGGCATACATCCCAGCTGGTGAAGCGTGAGTCACTCGTGTTGTTGTTACTATACCTATAACAAAATGAAAATATATTTCTACTAACATCTGTAACCAACTCACTAATTCACTCAGAGACATACTCTCTTCCTTATTTAGTTTAGTTGAAATTTAGATGTTGGGTACGCAGGTCTAGCATTAAAGAAGTGTTATGATTATTGTCAAACATTTTGAGTCACAAACCCGCAGGATTTGCTTGACTTCCTATCATAGCAATGAGATATATGGCTGACATTAATAATAACAATCTGTAATCCAAAGATTTAGGAACGAGATTGATTAATAATTTCGACCGACACCATATAGTAAATGAGTAAGAACACCATAAACAAAAATTGTATGTCAACTTTTATGTATTCCTGTGTAGTATTGGGTTATATTTAGATATAGTTTTTTTTAATTGCACATTCATTGCGAGTCTATAATATTACAAATAATTGCTAATAAAGATTATTCTACGTACTCGAATTACCTGACTATGACAATATTCACACACTTAAGAAGCGTAGTAAATATTTAAGGATACAAACTAAACAGACGAAAGTGCGATTTACTATTACGCCATCTGTAGCCGAATAGCATCTATCTGTCTGTTACACAATTAGGCTTCAAGCACTGAACTGATTTTGATGAAATATAGAGAATAAGAGCTTGAGGAAGGACATAGGCTACGTTTTATCACGAAAAAAATACTTAAGAATTAAGTGCCCGTTAACGCCATCTATCGATGTGGGGATGAAGTGCATTTCGAGCTGTGTGGCCGTTATGTCTTTGGGAATTAGTTTATATAAATTAAAATGTAATATAGCGATTAAAATATGAAGCTAAACAGGGTGAAGCCGGGATGGGTCAACTAGTAAATATATTAATGGATATAATAATTCTGTATAGAAAATATTTTCTATATTTTATTAATATTAACTATATTAATTCAATATTTTATTTGTTCATCAATTTATGGCTGTCTAACGTCAGACAAGTGATTAGTTGTAAACAATAGACCATTAAAAGTGCCATTAAATATTAATTTTATTGTATTGTATAGGACGATACACATATATACTTTTTTTTCATATTTAAAGTTATAGGTTCTATACTAAACGTTCCCAAAATTATTCCACCAAGTCTTTTTTTTATTCAGTGAAACTCTAATAGCAGTTTCTATGTAAATTTAACATCAAAATATTAGTGCAGAATTAGCTAAAGTTCTATAAAATAAAGTGGCGTTTACTAAGTTGTGACGTCACTCGGTCGATCGACGTCTATGCTATAATGGCTGATAGATTGTATTGACATATATTATAAATAATAAGTAGATATTATTTTTTTTAAATATTACTTTTTTGACGCAAAACGTAAACGTGCATTTTAAATAATGAATATCGCTTTTTATACGGTATAATATTTTTTATATTCTCGTAAAAACACAAAGCAAGAATACGAGTTTAATGCTTAAGTTTGTCAGACTGTTTTTTATATCGACAAAAAATTTGAAATTTAATTTTTTTACATAATTCGTTGCAAAATGTTTGAAATAATTCTTGTAACGGTAAAACTAATGATGCAAAACTAAGTTTAAGACAATTGTAGGTTAAGGTTTAGATTATATGTCCTTGTGTTTAGTACAACAACCTGATAAGGGATAAAAAATATGTTGTTTTTAGTATTTTATTATAAACAACTTGATCCGCCCGGCTGTACTTACACAGGTGTAACTTACCACGTATAATCAGATTGATCAAAAAATATATTTTATTATTATTCCACAGGAACTCTGATTTTTCGGGATATAACCGTTTTGCGTGATTGAGTAACACACATCAAAACATCCAAATTCACACTTTTATTTCTCACCAGTGAAAACTTCTAAATTGGGTCCAGAGTGAACACAACAACTCACTTATCAAAATATTATAAGCTTATGCAATATTTTGTTTAAATCCTTTTCTGTACAATCAACCCTTTTTTCTCTTAGAGACTCCCTTTCTTCGGGATAAAAAAAAACAAGCAAACTCTCATTTATATTAGTAAGATTTGTACTAAATGCCTTTACTATATATTAAGGAAACTACAACGACATCAGCGTGAATGGTTCTAGTTTCAGTGCCCTAGATGTAGTACAGACAGAATAAGGTGGTAAAAATATTGGGAATCATCAGTATTTTGAAGCAGTCTGATATCGGAACTAGAAGAGATATTTTTTACTTACCAACATCCAATCCTTTGTCCAATGCCCATTGTCCAATAGATGGCGACCAATTCGCCTTATGTAATTGTGAGAAGCAGGACGCTCTGGTGACGTTCCCATCTAAGCCTATTACTCCATATTTAGTCTTCACTCCAGTAAGGTAGGCTGTGGCTGTGCAAGCTGAATCAGGTACTTGGGCATCTATGCAGTATGTCTGGAAGAAACAGTTTAGTTACAGCAAACTCTGATGTAAGAGCAAGACAGAGGGTGTCATCGTAATACATATAAACAAATATTTAAGACATGAAGTCAAATACTGTTCTTCTGTTCAGGCTAAAAAAATTAAATTTTGCCGTAAAATTGTGTGAGATTTTAAGTTATTGAAAAATTCTCTTCGATTATAATTTACCGAAAATTAATGGGTTAAATTGTAAGCAGTAGGTACGTTATTGTTCACAATATCGCGAGATTATCTATATCTATATCTATACTAATATTATAAAGAAGTAAGATTTGTATTTTTGTATTTTTGTATGTAACGAATAAACATAAAAACTACTGGACCGATTTCAAAAATTCTTTCACCATTAGGAAGCTACATTATCCCTGAGTAACATAGGCTATATTTATTACAAGAAAAAAATTAGAGATCCTTAGGAAATCTCACGAAAACCAACCCAAGGTGCCAAAAAATTTGCCATAAAATATCTTTCATCGCATGCGCTGCAAAAAGTATTGATGATAGAACAAAAAAATGTTATACAATATTATAGAACGTATCAATATCTACGACAAAGTCCGCGAGACCATATGTTCAACTATTATAGTTACGTCACTATAACTACTTTTTTACATTTTAAAAGTTGATAAAAATACCTATCAAAATCAGACCATGTTTTCTATAACTTTGTATTAATCCTTATCCAAATAAATTATTTCGTATTCAAGACTATTTCAAATCCTGTAAAGTACTTTTTGAATTATTAAAATCGGACTTTCCATTCAAAAGATATTATGAAATTAAAAATATCAATATAAACAAAAAATACACGACGACGCGACGGGCCAGTATAGCGACGCAGCGCAGCGAGTAACGCGGCAAGAGAGGGGGCACCGAAATGCGGGAGGGCCAATATATTTTTAAAAATAATATTCCACCCGCGCGAAGCCGGGGTGGGCCGCTAGTAATATATTACCTAACGCTATTAACAATTTCACGGGAACGTACATATAAAATAAAAAATCAGATGCTTCGTAAACTTTGTGAAATTCAAATTTTTGTGATTTTTTAAATTAAAAAAAAAATTTAATATCCATTTTACTTTTACTAAATTTCTCTTCTTTATTCATAAATTTTTTATATTTCTCAAATTTTCTTCTCAGCTAAAATTCCTCCTAAATTTTAAAAGAATACAAACAGTGGCAACAAATATTAAGTACCTTTATAATACATGTATAGTTGTGTGCCAGAGATCATATTTACAATGTTTATGTATGTGTGTGTGTGTGTTTCTGTGTATGTACTTGAACTATTCTTTAACTGCCCATAATTAATATAATTTTTAGTACTCTATATTTTAATAAATAATAGTCTAGACCAATTTAAAATTCGATCAAGAAAGTGTCTAATAGTACCTTAAATGGAAATTTTGTTACAAATTGAAAAAAATAACATGAATGACATTTACAAGTCCTTGGATTGACTTTTCGAGTCACTCAATATTTATTTTTAAAGTAAATAAAACAAATGTCATTACAGTAAAGTACAAAAGTGTCAATCTTCGATTGTATATCTATCTGTGGCCTTGTAGATACACCGACAGACTGTCAATTAGTATAATTTCCTTCCTTCCTACCATTGTAATCGGTGTCGAAATGATGAAGCAAGTAATTTCCTGGTTCTTTTCGTCTTTAAATCTCTATTACATTTTGCACTAAGAATGTTAAGTCTTTAAGAATTGTAAATCTACCTTCCACCCCCAGAGATGAGCAAAGGTGTGAAAAGAATCGCTTCATTTGACACACTGAGCGAGGGTAAGTAAATTAAGTGATTTTTTTTGGAACTTAACAAACACATTCCTCGCTACACATCCTCGCTCATCTCTGGTAAAAGCGAAGCCTAATGCAAGACAAGATCAAGAGAATAATGTTTAACAAAAACCATTTCGTACTCAGTAAGATATTTTTATCTACTACCTATTGTGATATGTATTACATCAGAAACATTTTTACAAAAATTTGTCATTTTCTGTCAAATTAAGAAATCACCAATAACATAACAATTTACCAGAAGAAAAGATTTTAAAGTATAAAATGAAATTTCATATAACATTTCGCATCTGACCGCGAAACAACTTTGACCTGGAAGTTATATTGCACGGGGAAGAGAAAATTCGTGTTACGAAACTAATTTTGAGTAATCTAACAGAAATGTTTAATTAATCATCTCATCAATCAAAATGAATCGGATCATCAATTAATCAAGATTTATTTACTAAAAAAAGTTTAACATTTACAAGAAATAATTGGTAAGTATTAGTAAGTAGTTGTATAGAAAAGTAAATGAATTTAAAAAGAAAATTTTTCAGATTATTCGCATTAATTTAAATAAATTGTGTAACGCCGCAAGATTGTAAATACTGTTAGATTATAATTTATCTCGCGATATTGAAACTGTTACACAGATGCTCCCCTCCCTCTGCGATTTCGCTTTTTACATACACTCTAGGGGTAGGACAGAAAAGTACTGCGTGGTGGTTGATTCAAGTGGCGTAGGATATGATGGCACAAAAAATAAGTTGTGTAGGGTTTTTAAAACGGACAAATAAAATTATTTGATTTCAATTCATCCTAATTCACAATTTGACGGTTTCACTTCGATTCTGAAAATTAATGCATTAAATTGTAAACAGTATCTTAGGATCACAATCTTTCGAAATTTTACAATATCACGAGATAGATTATAATCTAACAGTATTTACAATTTTACGGTGACATATATGCAAAAATAGCAAATCCTTGTTACGCGGTAATGTAACGGGAAGTTTAAAGGTCAGACGGCAATTGGCATATTACTAGATATGTCTGAATGTCTAGATGATTGTCATCGAATTTCATCGTATTTAATTCAATACAACACATAGTTTTATTAAACAGACTAGTCGGCACGCTCCGGCTTTGGACACATTTACATCAAAGAAACATTTAAATATTGTTGCTATATAAAAATATTCAGGAGCTTACGACTGTAAACTTATTTAATTATTATCCCGCAGAAATTATGATTTTTTTTTTGGGATAAAAAGTAGTCTATTTGTTAGTCCAGATCATAAAGTCCTATATTGAAAACTTTTTGGCCTATTTTTGAGGTCTATATTCGTTGCCGAATAACTAAGTCTTCAGTCAGAGTCAGGAATCATATTTTTCTATAATTTTGTATCTATTTTATCGCAGTTATTCTATAGTAAAGACACGAGCTTGAACAACCCCTGGGGGTTGCGATCCAGGTTTAATCCTTTCGTAAATCTCATTCTTATATAATCAAGGAAAATAAATTTCCTCGTCAATGAATCAATAAAGATATTCCATTCATAAAACCCAATTATTTAGTTGTATCAAAATGTGTACAGTACGTGCGACCTCAAACATTTCCTCAAACGTGACATACGACATTACGGCTAATACTACGCTTCAAAGACTCTGGAACTAATTCTTGTTTTACTGATAACTATTGTTTTAATTTTTTTTTAATTAAATACAAAATGATTAGTCAAGAAAGTTGTTTAAAATAGAATTACGTCTAGAATCTCAATACTTTTAGATATAATTTGAATGTAATGGTTATGCTATTTCTACGTCCTAAAAGGAGTTGTAGTCTATACGCAGACTAACAGTATGACGGCTTGACTAGAATATTCTCCTGGGGGTTACCTAAGTGCTTCAGCGTTACTGCTAGAATACTCCCGATGTAATAATAAATATTTCCGTCATGGCGGCGTATTTATTTGGTTTGATATACAGGTTGTGCTAACTTCTAAAATCAATTGTTACTCGGGTTAATGTTACCAACATCATATTTAACAGGCTGCCACACAAATCAGTGTTTCCAGCATCATAATTAACATGCTACTCAAATTAGTGTTGCCAACATCATAATTAGGTAACACTATATCTGCGCAACAAGATATCTAAATACGTGGAATGTTGCCGTGTTACAAATAAATTGATAATGTTATGCTAATTTTTATTTTTCTCCAACCTGCCCTGGCTATTACGGTAAACCTTCCTGTTGAATCGCACTACCTTTTGATAAAAACCGCATTAAAATCCTAAAATAGTTTAGAATAGTTTAGAAGATCAAAGACTTTTGAAACATGAACCACAAAAAAACTTGCAGTTGGCAAGTCGAGCCTATTTTATATTAAAATCAGTTGACACTTTTTTCATACAAACGTAGTCCCCTGTTTCCTCCTAGGATAATAAAGTTACAGAAGAAAAAAAAATACCATGCGATATATACTTACCTCTGCCATGACTGTACGTTTTGTTTTTTTTTTATTATTTGATTAATATAATAGAAAAAAAAACTTTTAAAATTACAAAAACGACATTTTTATTTACATTTGCAAACATCCAGCAAACTAATTGTTATTAACATAAACAAAAAAAACAAAACGTACGGACATAGCTTAGACCATGTACTGCATTTTAACGAAATAAATATTAAAATCGGTCCAGATTTCGAGGAGGAACCAGGGGATTACGAAAGGACGATTTTCTTAATGTTACGTAGGTAAAATCAGTTCGAGCAGTAGGTAAGGGGTAAGCTTGGGGGTCAGCGCGACACCAATATTTTTGGTAAAAATCTATTTTTCAAAAGTATCGTTCGTACGAAGTCCTCTTAAGTTTGTACTATAATTCGAGTCAGATTAAACCGGTTGTTATATTATATTATCATCTCCATTTATATCATAGTTGTAATTAAATTAAATCTGATTGCGACTAATGTTTAACTTCCGTTGAGTTCATGTACTTGATTATTACTTAGTTGCATTGTATAGTCGTTAATGACTAGCTAGTTATGCTTGAGATATTAATTTCTTACTGTATTAATGCGAAAAAAATATTTTTCGTATCTAAAATCTAATCATCTAGATATTATGTCTTGTAACTAAATAGTATATTTCGTATCTAGTACAAATTAAGAATAATATTACGCTTTTTAATGGAGGGAGCTAGTTTTAGTTCCATGGGTAATAAAAGCCTTTTAAAATGACTTTGCTATATCCGTAAAAATAATGCGGTCTTTAAAAAAACCTACTCAATTGCGAAATGAAGTTTCATAAAATATTTCGCACCGGGCCAAGAATCTTCGTAATTCCAAACTAATTTCATTAAAAGGATGTAATGGAACTTTTCATTGAAGTACTTAGTGGAGAAATTAAAACAATAATTTATACCAAACTAGCCGAGCCCTTCAAATCTTCAAGAGTATTCAAATCTTCTCTCACTCACACTCTCTCATTTATTCTTTCATACTCAGCCACACACAACTATGAGTATATTAATTCCATTGAATTTCTATTCTATAATGAGTCGTATGACACCGATTTGCAGTTGACACTATCATCTCACTAACTATTTTCTGTCTCACTCACTCCCTTCATTATACAAACCTTGTTCTGGTAATAGCTCACACAACAAAAAAATAATTATCCGATGTGGTGCAGTTCTGAAGTTATGTGCGTACATAATATAGAGGCGATACATTTTTAATTATATAGATATGTAGTTATCAGCCTAGTACTTTTACGATGAAGATAATTCCTTTAATAAAGTAAATGTCATTGTTGTAAATTAACCGGTTAATAAAATAAGGTTGTGTTAAGGAAAATTGTAAACGACAGAGATAACTATCATTTCACAAAACGACGTATAATCGTTTTCCTGAACCGACCACTTATGCATCACATTAGCTTATAGATTACTTGTTAATTCACAAGATACTGAATATTTAGTAGCATATTTATATTAATATTACCATCTGCCCGCGACTTCGTTTATGAAAAAAATCTGGTGAAACTTTCGATCTATTCAATTATTTAGTCAGATACTCAATTGCCTACTAAGTTACCCACTAACTCATATACTCATCAATACACTCACGCACACTTTCTGTTATCCACCCACGTACTCACACAACAGCTCTGTTATGCAGCAACGTACATATAGAACAAGTATTTTACATTCACAACTCTCTCAATCACCCACTCACTCATTTCTCCCAACAAAACATTGATAATTGTATTACTTAAATAGAGAGTAAATACAAGCATAAATGAATAATTTTCTTTTGTCCTTGACAAACAAATAGGAGAATTTTTAATCTGGAAAGAAGTCTAGTTTTAGAAAGAACATATTTTCTTTAAATGTAATAATAACATTGGTTGAGTGTGCGTGCGAGAAGAGTGAGCGATTCTTTTAGTGAGAATTTGGGTAAATTAGTAAGAATCTCACTTAAATAGTGTTAAACTAATATCTTTGTAAAATCAATTAATTACTATCTAATACTTATATTATTTATAGCAATCAATAATAATCAAAACAATAACCTTTATCAGAATCTGAAGCAATTTATGAAGCAATTAAACGTAAAACTGATAATTATCTATTATAATAAAACCAGATTAACTTCATACTGCTAAATATTACGAAAGATTGACCTTTAGTTTGATTGATATCAATAACTATAATTGTAGACTATAAAGAAATAATAGGATTATTTTTATTAAGGGGGGCATAAATCACGATTATTGTCACTATTTATATTTAGAATATTATTGTATATTATAATTGTGATACATAAAAAATAAAAATATATCTCCGCTATATGTAAGAATTTATATAATCGCAAGTCTCTACGATAGAACATAAGATTTACCAACCATTCACCTAAAATGGTCGAAATAAACGAAAAAATAATACTTTTATCGTTTTTTGTAAAAGATTGTTGTTTCTGTAAATGTTCAGTAATTTTTTTGGAAAATAAATAATTAGTTAATGAGGTGTATAATCCTATTTAGGTGAAATTGTTTTAGTGTTTCGTACAAAAACAATACTTTCTATTGATTATTTGGACATCCTGATCTTAATATAAAATCCATGCTAGCTATAACTGACAATGTAAGTAAAACACGTGATAAAATCACGTTTATCGCGTGTAGTACGAACAATTACAGACAATAATAACTGATGTGGACATTATTCAAATAATCTCTCTCCTATAATAAGTGAGAGATAAAAATATTTTTTACCGAATGTCTGTACATCTATTCTAATATTATAAAGAGGAAAGATTTGTATTTTTGTATGTAACGCATAAATTAAAAAACCTACAGGGCCAATTTCAAAAATTCTTTTACCGTTAGAAAGCTACATTATCCCTGAGTAACAAAGGATATATTTATTACTAGAAAAAATTAGAGATCCCCAGAAATTCTTACTAAAGCCATAGCCATAAAATGTCTTTCATCGCATGCGCTGCAAAAAGCATTGATGATAGAACAAAATAATGTTTTTGAACATATAACAAGAAAAAACAAAATAATGAATTTAAAAATTTCAATATAAACCAAAAAATACACGCCGACGGGCCTGTGTGGCGCGCCACGCAGCGCAGCGAGCAACGCGGCGAGAGAGGGGGCATCGAAATGCGGGAGAGCCAAAATGTTTAAAAAAAATTATCCACCCGCGCGAAGCCGGGACGGGCCGCTACTAGAAGATATTTAAGAAACCTTAATAGCGCCGAAAGCGTCGCCAGGCGACTGCCCACTGGCAAGTTGATATATGGGAGGTTGGGAATATAAATGGAAGGTTGTTTTGTATGGAACAGCTGGTTTTTTCGTGGTTTCAGAATTGGTCCCGTAATGAGAGATGAGAGAATATATTGGAATTCTGACGATTTGTCTGTTTCGGACGTAAAGCTGCACGAAATTGAATATGCTTTTCACAGAAATATTGTTGCAGGTCTAACTTAAAATATAGGCTCTGTTATAAGTATACATATAAAACCTATGTCAGGAAAAAAATTGATGTAATTACAAATGTTTTAGGCAAGCAAAGCTAGGGCGACTCGACAAGTCACAAAGTAAGACAGTAAAATATCTAAGCGCATTGAAGCTTTTTAATTTTTATGGACAAAGTGACCTCTAGATTAACTCAGTTTATTTGCACAATCACAACGGATTTGTACTAATATTTGTACAAGATATTAGATCAATCTAATGTAAAAGGCAATCTAATGTAGAAAATTAAGATATTGATTTTTAAGCAAATTATATGTCTGTTTCTGTTTCTACGGCCGTATCAAAGAAGAAAGGACATGTGGACATGTCCATACATAGACATGTCTCATAACCATAATTATTATTTTTTAAACTTAAGAATCAATTTTCAGCAACTGACGGTTACTCCAGGATTTCGCAAACATTTTAAGAAGTACTAATTATAATTTCCTCTAAACCAGACTGCATTTTAATATAAAATATTATCAATTTTGCAATACTGAAATTATACCCCTCTTTGTACTCATGGCATGAATCGGAAAAACACACTCTGTGTGTTTTGCGCATCAACGAGATTTGAAAGTTTTGTTTTACTATTAGCGAATAAAAATATTTTATGATGCAAATTGCCTATTTTTAACATCAATAGAGTACCATTACACACTAGTTTTATTTTTAGTTGTGTACCCTTGCGAAATCCTGGAGTGTTATTCCGTTCGTAGCCTTGAACATTCTCCTTTGTTCTTATTCTGTTTTAACATCGAATTTTAAGTCATCTTACATTAAACACTTAGGGTATTAATTACGTTAAACACGTGAAAAGGAATGACGAACTACACTTAAAGAAAAATTACAATAAAATATTATTTCATTCCATGTTACGATATTTGTTCTCTATTAATTTAGAAACTACTGACACAGATCATATTGAAATTTTGGTTCATCACCATCATCCTTTAATTGAGGAGAGATTAGGCCATAGTCCATCACGCTGGCCCTCTGCGGGTTAGCAGAGTTCACACACCTTTGAGATCATGGAGAACTCTCAGGAGTGCAGGTTTCCTCACGATGTTTTCCTTCATCGTTATAGCAAATGATTTAATTTCTTATTATTAAATTTTGGATTGAACTTGAGGGATAGTTTTTTTTAATAATAATATTCATATTTTCATTGAAAATTAAATGTTTATAAAGGTTAAGATCTATAAGATTTCATTTCAACAAGTTTTCGATATTATTGGTAAGTCTTACCCTCGCTAATCCAGTTACAGGAAACGTCTCGAAATCCAGGACATTATCTTCTCCTAGCTCCTTGTCCAGCTGCCCACCAAAGGTCCTGGCTGCCATCACCGTAGCCAGCGACATCCCATCACCAATAAACATGATGCCATTCTTGGCTTTGTTGGTATTCAGGGTCTCTTTCAGCTTGGACTTTATGACCTCAGCAGCAGACTGGTGCCAATAGGACCCACGTTTTTCGTTTGCTGGTATATAAGCTGGGTTCATAACTGTATCCAGGATTTTCTTTGGTTTTGGAGTTGATACATCCTCTGTGAAAGATTTAATTTAATCAATAAATTATATTCGTATATGGTACCGATATTTTATTATTTTCGAAATCCACAAAAGATTTTTGGACACAGGATGGTACTATGATATTTTGTATTCAACGGTTAAGTTTTTTTCAATGTCAATTCGAGTTGTAAAAGGTTTTAATTTTATTATTTCAATATTTTTTTTTCCATTTTTTGAAACTTCTATTTTTTGAATACGGTGGTTTGGATGATGTGTATGAATGATTTCAGCTACTTTTTTATCATTTGTAAAGTGTTAAGTATCTTAACTAACCATGTCCAAGGACTTCAGCAGCTTGTATAAAATGTATGTCGAATTGTATGTATGTAATGTAACATTAGTAACACATAAATCGTGTATTTTATCGCCTCTTATATTTTATCAGTAATTTTTCCATCGGCACGTTTGTCTGAGGTAATCTGAGTCACGTACTAGAAATGCAAATATATCTAAAATTATGGTAAAGACATTTTTGTACTACGTTTAATAAAAAGTGGCATTACGTACTCGATTTTATTATAAACAATCTTTCTCGTCCGTTTACATAATGACACTAATAAGTATGCCTTCACATAGTATAGAAAGCTGCTTTATTCCCATAACATAACAACTGCATTTTGTAAATAATTTGAACTTTTCCACTTTGTTTGTACTGATCTAATTGTAAAAAAAATTCAATGAAAAAAATCCACAATATTTCCGTCCTTCTTTCTCTTATCCTGTCTCTTTTTTCTCGCTTTCAATTTTGTCTCTCTCTGAGCCATCTTATCTCTCTTTGAGAAATCTCACAAAACGGCTTTTCATATCCTCAATATCAAATAAATAGTTCTAGAGACATATAAGAGTAAAAAAGAAAGAAACAGAACAGAACATTATAGACACAAACCTTCCTCGTTTATTGTATTTTCCGTTTTTTTAAAGCAACATTTTTCTGAATAAGACCTAGACATTATCTAGCTAATTATTGTATAGTAATTTTTGAGAAAGAAGATTTATCCTTCTTTCTCAAAAATTACTATACAAGGATTTACTATACGAGGTAGGGGATTTTCTACTAACAAAAAGAAATTTTATACTTATATATTGTTAATGATGATATTGGCAACACATTAATCTAAGTAAAATTTGATTTTAGAAGTTAGCAAAATAAATACGTCGCCATGATAGACATCATTATTATTGCATCGCGAGTAATCTAGGAGTAACGCCGAAGGACTGTGTCTAAAGTATAACCTCCAAGAGTGATATTCTAGTCAGTCAAGCCGTCACACTTTTAGTCTTTATATTAATAAATAGCTTATTATCTACACATATCTTAGCTTATTTTAAATTTTATTTCATCATCATATCATCACGACCCTTCAATGGCCCACTGCTGAGCCTCCTCATTCTGAGGAGGAGACCAGGAGGAGGCCATAGTCCACCAAGCTGGCCCAGTGCGGGTTGGCAGACTTCACACACCTTTGAGAACTGTTTTAGGAACTCTCATGAGTGCAGGTTTCCTCACGATGTTTTCCTTCACCGTTAAAGCAAGTGATATTTAATTGCTTAAAACACACATAACTCAGAGTCAGAGGTGTGTGTAAATTTTATTTCATTTCCATTAAATTTCTAGAAAAATACTGTAACGTCCGTTTCATCATGAAAGAAGTATGTTCTTCTTATAAATAAACTAATTAGGATACTTTCATATATGAAAAAATTGTACAGATTCTATACAAATATCTCAGTATATTTATAGATACAAATAAGTCCTAATAAAGATCATGTCAGGATAACATGACCGAGATAAAGTAAAAGAGTAGTACAGCAGAATTAATTGGAATTATCTGGAATTATCCGTCGAATCCTGAGTCCAGACAAAACATTCACATTCTGATCTAATTAACAAACATAGATCTATGAAAGTTAGATGTAACTCGCTGGGCTTAAACATTTTTAAATGACAATAACTCTAAAGATATAAACAAACAGACAGACAAACCAAGAATAAATGATTGTTTTTACTGTAATTCGTCTATCAAGAATAATTATAATAACATGCAATTACATTTTACGTTTTAAATCTCTACTAATATTATAAACGTGAAAGTTTGTGAGTATGTATGTTTATTACTCTTTCACGCAAAAACTACTGAATAGATTTTAATAAATCTTTACAATAATATAGCTTATATATCAGAATAACATATAGGCTATCTATACTAATATTATAAAGAGGAAAGATTTGTATTTTTGTATTTTTGTATTTTTGTATTTTTGTATTTTTGTATGTAACGAATAAACATAAAAACTACTGGACCGATTTCAAAAATTCTTTCACCATTAGAAAGCTACATTATCCCTGAGTAACATAGGCTATATTTATTACAAGAAAAAATTAGAGATCCTTAGGAAATCTCACGAAAACCAACCCAAGGTGCCAAAAAATTAGCCATAAAATATCTTTCATCGCATGCGCTGCAAAAAGTATTGATGATAGAACAAAAAAATGTTCTACAATATTATAGAACGTATCAATATCTACAAAAAAGTCCGCGAGACCATATGTCCAACTATTATAGTTACGTCACTATAACTACTTTTTTAAATTTTAAAAGTTGATAAAAATGCCTATCAAAATCAGACCATGTTTTCTATAACTTTGTATTAATCCTTATCCAAATAAATTATTTCGTATTCAAGACTATTTCAATACCTGTAAATTACTTTTTGAATTATTAAAATCGGACTTTCCATTCAAAAGATATTACGAAATTAAAAATATCAACATAAACAAAAAATACACGACGACGCGACGGGCCAGTATAGCGACGCAGCGCAGCGAGTAACGCGGCAAGAGAGGGGGCACCGAAATGCGGGAGGGCCAATATATTTTTAAAAATAATATTCCACCCGCGCGAAGCCGGGATGGGCCGCTAGTAATTTATAAAGATATTGTGTCTACTGTCCAAATTATAACGATAAGTGTCAAGTAAGTAGGAAAAAAATGTGCCATGCCAGCTATTCTGGCGTGCGCTGCTAAAACTGTTAGAGCTACACGTATATAATGTAAGATCGAAATGTCTATCTTAAATAATCCTACAAAAAATTCCGCGACAGTATATATCTATCTTTTATGTGTAAGCCATTGTCGCCGAAATGAGAAATTAAACCTAAATACGCGTGGTAAATTACACCCGTGGAAGCCGGGACGAGTCGTCTAAATATCTATAAAATAATATAGTCTTATTAGATTACTACGCACAAACATACACTTTCATTTAAATTAAATGATGTAATAAAATAAAACATTAATTTTAATATATAAATTAATATAGGAAGGCAAAATGGCGTCAACTGACCTTACTGTCACAACTACAATAAAAATAATTTATCGATATATTATTGTGGTTTGAAATTATGTATTTAAATTCTTTTTAAATTTATATTTTAATTAAAAATATTAAATTAAATAAAGAAAACACAAATAACATTTAAATTTATTTAAGTTGTGTTTTGGTTTTTTTTTCATTTTAAATAATAATTGAATTATTTTTCTACACAGTCCTATGGATTTATAGAAATATTGAAAGGTTCATAATTTTTCATAAGTTAAGTTAAAAAAAATACAAGAGATAAATTCACCTCAGGCATTTAATGAAGAAAAAAACTTCGTAGTATAAGGTCGTAAACTAATTTTTATTGGTACCAGTTAGTGATAAGGGTGCCCCTCTCTAGAAATTAATGTACATGCCAAAACAAGGTTAACCGGGGCAGCTAGTATAATGTATAATTATAGATAATAAAACAATAATTTAATTATATTTAACGTTAATTATTATTGTCAGTATCGTACCTTCGCAAGTTGGTCAAATTCAGTACTATATATGATAGTACACAATTATTAAAATATCTTCAACACAAATATATTCTTAATGAAAATATATAACAATATAATAACTATAAGAATTACATAATGTTTACTATGAGATGTATCTTAAAAATGAAATTTCCGAAATATTTACTTAAACCACATTCCCTCGGAGTGAATCAAATATATTTACGTATTTTAAGGGATATGAATTATCATTAATTCAATGATAAATT
Source organism: Limenitis camilla (assembly GCA_905147385.1). Classification (NCBI taxonomy): domain Eukaryota; kingdom Metazoa; phylum Arthropoda; class Insecta; order Lepidoptera; family Nymphalidae; genus Limenitis; species Limenitis camilla. The sequence continues at coordinate 12,208,511 of LR990239.1, read as the reverse complement.
ATCCTTATTAATATTTTTTGCATATCATATTTTTGACAGTAATCTAAATTGATCTCAACAATTATCTATATAAAACACCAATAACTCAAGAATTGCTGGACTAATTTTAATGAAATTTGGAACAGAGATAGCCTATAGCTTGGGAAATATATTATATTATTAAGAATAATTTTTGTTTTTGTATAGTAAATAAAGTAATCATTTAAATGATACCTTTTTCTTTTAGCCTTAACATATCAGTTTGATATATTTTTATATTACTATTTCCTAGTAACAGCTAAAATACATATTTATTTAAAAGTTATTGAGTTTTTTGTTTAATAGTTCTACTTATCGTATATATTACTTACATCATATATTGAGGAATAAAAAAAATGAATTGTTTTTTTTTAATATTTTAGTCGATCCCAACTCCCAACCCCAAGTCAAGTTCAGAATAAAACAAACAAACATTCATAATTTGTTAAGATTTTTTAAAAAATTTTTGAGTAAATAGTGTTTATCCCATCAGGCATTTCAAAAAATTAAATAAATAGATTATAATTGCTGATTTATGTAAATAGTCACTATTTACATAAATCAGCAATTATAATTAAAAAAATTAAATTCACCGAATTTTACCTACATTTAATATTAAATCATAGAAATCCGAAAAAAAAAATATTACACTTATATAATGATTTAATTTTTGGTGTTTTAAGGTACATTAGTTATCTAGGGATAAAATAGGGGCAAGCTTTTTTATCTAAACAAACCGAAAGAATTTAATATTAATTATTTAATAAAGTCATGTTACGATTAAGTTTATCAATTATTGCTTTTTTAGACGACATTTCTTTAAATAATTTTTTGTAATATATACAGGCATAACATATAATATTTAAAAAAAATTATATATGTAGTATATAACATACCTGCGTAAATAAAACCGACAAACGCGAAAACTACCAACAAAGAGCGCGCCATTGTGACTGACCCGTGCGCACGCGCCGCCACACTTTTATCAACTGATCTTACTATGCATTGTAACTTTGATCCGTGTTTTACTTTAATTTAATAGATTATTATAATCTATTTACTATATATAATATATAAATTACGAATGTCTGTACATATAAGATATTTTGAAAAACTTAATATGAGGGGGTTTAACACCAATAGACAAAACAATCACTTTTAGAATTTTTGTCTCTGCGTTATGTTTAAACGAGTATAACGCTAAAACGGCTGAACCAATTAAAGTAAAATTTGGCATAAAGGTACTTTATAATCAGTATAAAATAATAGAATATTTTTATCCTGAAATACGCAGAGTTCCTATAGGATTGAAGAGGCCTTACTGAGACAGTCAAATAAATTTGTAATTTTCTTCACAAATTATTGTAATTGATATCACGCAAAAACTACTGCACAAAATTGGATACGATTCTCTCAGTTGTATTTCTGCAAGTCTAATTAAAAATATAGTTATTTTTCTCATTTAAATCGAATGTCAGGTTATTGTCATTAATCTGCATAGTACTCAATACAAGACTAAGGAATTTTTTTTTTATATGAAATTACTATAATTTATTACATTAACAATACTAAGTTTACCTAACGAGTGAGTGAGAGAGAGAGAGATTATAAGGATGTAATGTAAGTATTTTTATATATATGGGTAATGGGATATCCTTGTTTGAGTGGAATAAGATTTCGACTGTAAGCTAAAACGAAGTGCAAGTAATTTCTAATATTTAGTTAAACAAACGGACACATTTCAAAATTAAATTATAGTGGATTATACACTTTGCGAACATAATATCACGGCACTGCGGTAAATAGCCGCGTGAGAACGTTTAAAGAAGAATTTATTTGAGATTCATATATGTATAGGACATAGTGGGTTCTATATGTGATAATATTTTTTTACCCTTACTTTAATAATTAAATCTTAAATCCACGAAATTAATAGGCAAACTCTAACTGAAGTATCTAAGCTTATAAATTGGTGGGGAAACAGGATGGCTAGCAATTAATATAATCACTTTATATTGGAATGAAATTTGGGGTATCGACTATCGTGTCATTGCAACACTCAACGATTTGTGTTACCCTCTGATTGGCTAGCGGTTTTATTGGTTGATTTTACTACTACCCCACCAGTGGGAAAGCATTCCTACTACTGTCTTTATATTCACTTCACCGATTTGTGTAGTCAACAAGCCCTTTTTATAGGCCGAAACTTTTTGTGATTCTCCGAAAATTATTGAGGTGTCATTCGATTCAGATGCGTTGTCTCTTTGAGTGAACCTTTTTATGTTTTATAAATAAAAGGATGCTTTAAAGCACAAGTCACAACTTCAAGGCACACCCTGTCAGAATTGTAAGAGATCGTAATATTTGGTTTTCTGCAAACAACAACAGAAAAGGCAAATTTATATTAAAGAAATAAATTTTAGAAAATAAATGAAACAAATATGGTTATCAAAGCAAAAGTTTATTTAACATTTCATCAAGGAACTTCAAAAACAAGTTCTACATGCAGGAAACAAGTAAGGTAAATGCTAAAGTTTTCCCCAATAAATATTATTATAATAAACCTTCGATTATACTTACATTGCATGTCGTGACATTAATGACATCTGTATAAATTTACATTAGGGTATATTTTTTTTTAAAAGACTAGAAAAATTAGGTAATGGTTTAAACAAACCGATTAAAATTATTACAAGAACTGCTAGAAATTAATTATCACTATCAACCCTAAATTTTTTAAATAAAGTTCAAATTAGAGATATAAAAAATATTTTCCAAAATAGAAATTTCACAGAAATTTTAATTCTTTATTGAATCCGTAATTCAAAGATTTTGGATTGGGATTAATTAATTTACGAATGAAATTTTGTACACATAATATAGTTTGTTACTTGAATCGACATATAGAATACTTTTATCCTACACCAAACCAGAGTTCCTGTTGGATAGACGCTCATTATTCTTACAAGAAAAAAATTCCATGGTATTTAAGCTATCGAAGTAAGCGGTAATTTCATAAGCCATCGTGAGATTCGCTGAAAATATTTAATATTATATACTTTCTATAATTTAAAAGTAATGAAAAAGTTACTTTGCTATAAACCGTGGAAAAGGCTTTATACATGTCGCTATCTATGGCGTTGGAGTAGGGTAGTAGTCACTTCCATTGTTTTGACAGTCTTGATCCTTTATATGCCATCCACAGTCTGACTGAAGTCTTAGTCGTGCGCGGTCTCTCAAAGAGTGAAGTAGTCTCTGGATAGTGTTAAGTGCAGTGCAGTGTTTGTGCTAGTGCTGCCCGATTAAGGTCACGTAAATGCCTTACAATGTCGCGCCTTATGTTAGGTTAGGCTTATGTGAGTTTAACCTTGGGTATAAACAGAGAGCCTGAGCAGTGGAGGCGTGTGTTAGAAACCTGTTCTCGGTTCAGTAGAAGAATCTACGCCGCGTTTACACAATAGTCCAATATCATCACCTGTTGTAGCATTTCCCAATATTTCCCTCCCCTCTTTCCTTCTGATCATTAAAATCCCCGACATATATATCGACTTACGTTTCGCTACGTAACCGAAGCATCTTCGGGAGTAGTTGACTATACAAGCGTAGATAACCTTATACTAAGGGTTTTAATTCCTTTGCGGGTATCAAAATATACGCTAAAGACCGCATGGTCAGTAGCCTCAAGGAAACGGAAGACTTGATTATTTGATAATAATTTCAAGTTGACATCTCGACATTCAAATCTTGAGTCAACTCATTGATCCTATAAGGGTACTAATGCAAAATCAAACAGACTACAATAATTACATAACTTTCACTAAATTGATTCTTTTAATTGATGGGCATAAAGAGGGTGGAGAAATCACATGATTCGTAGTGTATCCTATTCCAATTATTCGTACTGTTTCTACTTATATTTAGATACTGTTTAGATTACTGTACAGTCGAGCGTAGTTTATTCGTAAATCCTATTTAAGCAAACAATGATGATTAAAATGATGAGTGTAATCTTAGTAAATATTTAAAATTACATAAGGGAGCGTTCATAAAATACGTGAGATGTTTAAGAGGGGGAGGGGGTCGAATCAAATCTAATCTAATCTTACGTTGGAGAGAGGGGGTCTCGGCAAATATCACGCAATTTTTTTTCTGATTGAAACAAAAAAAATTATACTATTTTGGTCCAGCTTTTATACATTGCACCAGCTAAGCAAGCGCGTATGTTCGGCAAAGTGCGACCCTCACGGATCGAGACGTCACGTCACAAGACGAGGTAATGAGTTACTGTGCGCAAGCGCCAACGGCTTAGAGTGGCTAGATCAGAACGAAGTTGAAGGAGCTGATGATTTTACTGAAAATCATATGGACATGTTGGTTCCAACAGTCTCTCTTGAGAACGCGCATGATTCTCCATGGACTGAATTAGAGTAGATATTCTTTTTATAATCACAGTAGTTACGATTTTAGTAATCTATTGTTTAATTTTTATTACACTTATAATTAAACTCTCAGCAATTTTGATTACTAGTCTTAACTAGTCGTAAATAACAGCACGAAGCATTTTTTTTTCTTTTTACAACAACAATCCAACGCGTTTACGTAAGAAACCCACATTTTGAAAAATCTCATGTGTGATTGGGGGATGGGGGAGGGGTTTAAATAAAATCTCACGACACCTCACCAGGGGGGGAGGGAGGTACAGATATTTAAAAAAAAAACACCTCACGTAATTTATGGACGCCCCCTAAGTCTTAATACATAGAACGATAAACGTATAGACTAATATTATAAACGTGAAAGTTTTTAGAATGTATGGATGTATGTTTGTTACTCTTTCACGCAAAAACTACTGAATGGATTTTGATGAAACTTTACAATAATATAGCTTACTCATCAAATTAACATATAGGCTATAATTTATAATGATATAGTGTGAATTATCTAAAATATAGCGCAGCTAGTAATATATAAATCCGCGAAGATTTGTGGCGCTCTTAAAAAAAATTCTTTGTGTATTTTTCCTCTATTGAAAAAAAACTATTAACTTCTCTGCGAAGGGGAGATAGGTAGCTAGATGTATGATAAATTATAGTAGTTAAATTTAACCTCTAAGACAAATATTTAAAACTTATTTCCATGTTTTGTCCAATACGTAAATTCATCATTATTTTTCTAAAAATTCCTTGTTTCATAGAAAATCTATAGTATGGAAAAACAAAATTATAAAGATTTAAAGGATATCCAATTTTAATAACTACAGGGCCCTCCCCATTTAGAAGTGTTTTCAATTATCTCAACCCGGAGGTTGTCATCGTTAAATATTTATTCAATTTAAATATTTGCACAAAACCAGTATGCATTCGAGATTTTAAATCTATTCATAAATCATCTGTTATCATTCCGCTGAGGTTAATTAGAAATGATTATAGCTAGATAGAAAACAAAAAATAAATTATAATATTGTTAACTTCTTCTCTTCTTCCGCTACAACCCTTTGTAGGTCTTGGCCTCCTCTACAATCTCCCTCCAGTAGTCAGTTAGTTATTATTTTTGCAGCTCTTGTATTCTTTCTAAGTGACCTGTTCTAAGCCCATGACAGGTTTAAGATCAGAGAGAATTCAGAGAGAAGAGAGAATAATATAGTATCAATAATAATAAATAATAATTGATTCCCAGATCTTGCGATAGAATATCGTCGTAACCTTTTTACCTTTAAGGAAAGCTGGTCATGGTCATGGTCATGGTCATGGTCATACTGAATATAAAAACTGATTGCCTTGGTTGTACAGCTTCTCTTTTTACATTATAATAGTTACATCTCTCATTTATCACATTAAAATCTAATATAATTCTATGTTACATTATTTTTAAACGTTAGCAATATCATTATAAATTAATATTCGCGGGTAGTTCATTTGTAATATACTTTATTATTTTAATATTTGATAGCGAGGTTGAGCGGTGGAGGTGAGAGTTTACGGTTATAAAAGAATTTTTTAAACCTGCTTCTAGGTCTCATACCCTAAGCACGTTCGGCGTCCATCTAGATCACATGTTAATATTATCGTTTGAGTGTTACTGCGTAGTATAGGTCTCATACTTTTAATAACTACTAGCGGCCCATCCCGGCTTCGCGCGGATGGAATATTATTTTTAAAAATATATTGGCCCTCCCGCATTTCGGTGCCCACTCTCTTGCCGCTTTACTCGCTGCGCTGCGTCGCTATACTGGCCCGTCGCGTCGTCGTGTATTTTTTGTTTATATTGATATTTTTAATTTCGTAATATCTTTTGAATGGAAAGTCCGATTTTAATCATTCAAAAAGTAATTTACAGGTATTGAAATAGTCTTGAATATGAAATAATTTATTTGGATAAGGATTAATACAAGTTATAGAAAACATGGTCTGATTTTGATGGGCATTTTTATCAACTTTTAAAATGTAAAAAAGTAGTTATAGTGACGTAACTATAATAGTGGGACATATGGTCTCGCGGACTTTTTTGTAGATATTGATACGTTCTATAATATTGTAGAAAATTTTTTTGTTCTATCATCAATACTTTTTGCAGCGCATGCGATGAAAGATATTTTATGGCTAATTTTTTGGCACCTTGGGTTGGTTTTCGTGAGATTTCCTAAGGATCTCTAATTTTTTCTTGTAGTAAATATAATCTATGTTACTCAGGGATAATGTAACTTCCTAATGGTGAAAGAATTTTTGAAATCGGTCCAGTAGTTTTTATGTTTATTCGTTACATACAAAAATACAAATCATTCCGCTTTATAATATTAGTATAGATATAGATAACAACATTTTTCTATTCAAGAAAAGAGAAACGAAGAAACTCGTAATACATAGTATTATGAGTTTATTATGAGTTACTACATTAAAATGCTCCTTAAATTTATTTGTTATATTACAAATAAAATGGAAATTTCTGGGGAAATTCGGTTGAACGCGATAAGGTATTTAAAGCACAAAAAAGGTGTATAATCGACCATGTGTGGCTTGATGCAGACAGACAGTTGTAAACCATATTTTATTGAAAATTTTAACCTTACCCTCTATGCAAATATATGAAGCTTTATTTACTGTCAATTCTTCCCTATATATCCGATTGTTTACACTTAGTAAAGGACTATTGTTATGTTATGTGGAAAGAGTATTTTGATAAAAGATCAGAAGAAAAGGGAATAAGGGTTTAAGTCTATTCAAGCGGAACCTTTTAGAAAGCCATGGATTGATTCAATTACATAATATGTGTAAGAGAGAACTAATTATATGTTTAAGGCTGCGTTCTGGTCACATCTCTTCTAACAAGTTCTTCCATCTTGTAGGGAAAAATATCTCTCCCCTTTGTCCGGAATGCAACGTCATCGATGATGTTTATCATGTTTTGATGGAGTGTGGCCAGAATCAGCCGCTGAGGCTTAATTTATTTAATATTAATAATAGGTATAACGTAGGAGTATGTAATTCCTTACTCAATTTTCCTAATTCTTCAAAAAAAAAAGTTTTCAAAAATCTTTATTTTCTTCTTTCACAAACATAATTAACTTATTCTAGATGAACAATTTTATCGAGTAGTACAAAAGTATGAAAATAATGTTTGTGCGAGACTGGATGCTGTACTAGGGCTACCTGTATGACAGACAACCAGGTCCTCACCCCTAAACTAGTGGGACAATTAAAACAGTCGAAGGTAAATTAAAAAAGAAAACAAGTAAAGCAAGACTAACTTAAGCAAGACAACAAAAAAAATCTATTGACATTACCATCTGAAAAAAAAAAAAAAAGTAACAAAATAAAATAGTATAATTATATGCAACTTTGTATCGCAGTGTATGTATGTGTGTGTGTTATATAAATATATATGTGTGTATGTATAGTATGTGTGATATATTAGTAAACTTGTGATTGTGTTTCATGTATTATCATGTAAATATTAGTAATATGTATATACACATATGTAGCTATTCTGTTAAGTCAAGAACAATTTATAAATCGGTGGAGGGTATTTTTAAGACTAGAATTAATTTATAATATTTCTTCTTGTAAGTACTAATGTTAACAATCTAACAGAGCGACATGGTCGCAATAGCGACAAAGCTCATTTAAATAATGATAAAAAAAAACCGATTACATTTATATAATTCCTTTAAAATTATGAAATTATTGCGATGTATTAAATTATGAGCAAGCTAAAGGAATATCTTTTATCTAAATACTTCTACACTATTAACGAGTTTTAAACGGTGACTAATAATGTTTTAATTATTAATATTATTTTTAGGAAATTTATTTTGTTTGTAATTATATTAAATTTAATACTGTAATTTTCTAAATAATAATGTTGCACGCCTGATATGGCAAACTGTTAAAAACTAACAATTATTTATACGATCTGAAAATGTACTTACAGTTATGCAATAAATTATATTAGTTGTGACTACGCAAAGACAGTAGTTTCAAATTCTAGCAGTAATTTTGTATGTCTGGATCTATTATTAGAATTTGGTAGATAATTATATCAATCATCTATATTTTTAATTTAATCTCTTTTTAAATAAAATAATTTTAAAAAGTCAGCCAATAATTTAAAGTTGACCTACAATGACACTGGTCTTATAGAGTGACATGACTGTATACAATACAATGTCAACAAGTATTTAGTTGTTCGCAACAACAATACTAGTAATTCGGTTGTTGTGCTGTTTATAAGGTATAATAAACGTAATGTACACAAAGTTGATATATTACAGAACGCAATATTGCTACGAGTATAATCTAATCCTAATATATAAAGCTGAAGAGTTTGTTTGCTTGAACGCGCTAATCTCAGGAACTACTGGTCTGATATGAAAAATTCTTTCAGTGTTAGATAGCCCATTTATCGAGGAAGGCTATAGGCTATATATAGTCACGTTACGATCAATAGGAGTGGAGCTACACGTGAACAAAGTCGCGCGGTTCGACTAGTAATACTACAACACAATATTTTACTGTTCATTATTGATTGTTGTTAATCGTGACGTCATGCCAAGCACGCCAAAATCACGCCATTTAAATACTAAACGTTTGCTTACTGATTTAACATGAAAATTATTAATTTTTAGTTTTTACAGCGTATTTATTAATATTATAACATAGGTTAACATTGTATCAAAATATTACAAAGTAAACCAATATTTTCTGCTCTTCTAACTTGGCTAAAAAAAGACTATCAAGAATGCCTGTCCGAAACGAGGGGAGATCGACAAAATATTAGGCACAATAAGTTTCCTCTCGTCCATAATCAAGGTATCATATCAAAATGGACAATTGGCTAAATATTTGTTTTCTGGTCCAGCGTATTGTGTGGATGCCATTCATGTTAAGGAGGATGCGAGTTATTGACCAGGCTATTGTGATTGTATTGCATATCGCATGGCCTTTCATTCACCTGCCATCTCGTCCTTGTTTTGATATTATTCGATTCACTTCTATAGATTCCTTTTTGAACATAAGTTTCCCAGGCGTATCAAATCGCGGTGATATAAAACAACCAAAAGGTTTTGGACCTGAAACTGAAAGTTCGATCTTATAAAATAGTTTATTTTTTAAACTATGTAACACATATTTCCCTGTGGTCGATAAAAATTTAAACGTGTATTTTATCATTACATGGTCTTCTGAGATAATTTCCGGTTTCTTCGTAACTTTGTTTCACCTTGAAGATCGATCTTAATGTCACATCCATTATTCTTGCAGTTCGACGCATACTGATGCCATATTTCTTGCACATTCTTCAGGTGAAAGAGGTATGGTAATTATTGTTTACCTGACATGTGTGAGAGTGTGTGACTGTGATACTGACACCATGGAATGAAATATAAATCAAATAACAAAAGCGAAAACAAAAGCAGACAGTGACATTGACAGCATTTCAAAAGGGGGTGTTTTCTTTTTAGTTTATTTTTTCAGCCATCTTTTAAAAGGAGGTTGTCAAAAAGGAGTTTTTATATAACAAAACTAAATTTTCTACATAATGCTTTTTATTTCAAGTTTCCAGCTTAAATAGTACAGAAGTTATCGTCACGTATATGAGTGTTATACCTTCTTTTGCACGCCAGTGTATGTTTAAACTAGACTCGATATTCGAGGAATTTATGAACAACAAAGCTCATAAATTTCTCCTTAAATAATCACTCCTATAGTAGATCTGATTAATGGAAAAAATCAGAGTGGAATACAAAAAAATGGGGAGATTAGACGAATATATTAAAACTTTATGAAAGGCAATAACTCTTTTGCTTATTGCAATAGCAGAAGCTATATCGTATGTAAATTGTATTAACTCTAATAGTGTTGTTATTTTTACTGACTCAAAAAGCGGTCTCCAATATTTGAATCGATGCAGTAGTGCAAGTTTTCGTGGTATGCCTGTTGCATATAACATTATTAACGACATTTGTCGCCTTATGGATTGCAAAAGGAAAGTGATTCTACAGTGGATTCCGTCTCATGTTGGCATAGAAGTCAATGAAGTAGTAGATCGTTTAGCTAAGTCTCAAAACATGGAAGGAACACTTTGACGAGAGATCGTTGACTAAAGGGATATTAAAACAATACAGCCAAATCTAAACAGCAAACCTTGGTTTGTTGGTGCCAATATGAGTAGGTATTAAATTACTATAGCTTTTAGACTTCGTTCCGGACACATTCCTCTAAATAGTTTCGCGGCAATGATAGGGAAATTACAAACACCGGTATGTTTAGAATGTAACAAAAATGAAGATGTTATTCATATAATGGCGGAGTGTGTCCAAAACGAAGCTGAAAGATTTTTTATTTAGATATAACTGTAATTTAACAGATGTAGGCCTTTATAACAGCATTCTGGCCTGCTCCGATACAGGACAGTGTTATATAAATTTGTAGAAATAGGTTTAAGACGTAGAAATTAATAATTTTTTTTAATTTGATTTAAGTTACATTTTAGTTCTTTATAATTGTATCTCCTATGGGGGTGACATGATCACTAGGTGACCAAACCCCTTTAAAAAAAATAAAGATAGAAAAAAATAACTCTTTTATTGAATTTCATAGTAGAATCCGTTTATAATGACATCGCAGGGAATTATAAAACACGTCATACTAAGCGGACGTCATACAAAGCATTTTGTAAAATATATTTTTGTTAGTATTTATTAATTTTAATTGAGAGAAACAAAATAGAGAAATCAAAACAGAAATTATAAATATGAAGTAAATGTATATGTATGTATATATTTTCATTATTTACATTAGAAGAATCAGTAATGCTTATTTGCTTTTGTTTTTTCCTTATTGACCCTTTCTCTTCAGTCGTAAATGCCTTAGAATGAAGTTGAGATGGCGAAGTCAGTATATCCGACTTAGTTATAAAGAACTTTATACGAAAACCAAACTTCGCTGAGTAATTACTTCAGTATAAGGGGTTGGTCAATATAGGCGGAGTCATAGTAAACGGATTCTACTGTAGTTTTAATATATAACCTTTGTAAAAATAACAGATCACCATTAACCGATTTCAGGTCAACCAAGATCAGAGAATGAAAGGCTATTTAATTTTGCTTCATATGTTAATTTTAATAACGCATGTCATGGCCAATATAGTATATATAGAATTAATGCATTTAAAAAACACAATAAAATCCTTTTAACACAAGACCCTTTGTAATTTGTTTTGGATCGTGTGACCTGATTGATGTAAAGGTTTCAATTGACACTGACCCCGCTTCGTGAGACTATTTTCTGATACACTTATCTAATAACTATTTAAATATATACGTAAATATAAAAAAATATCAAACACATATATTTTCTATCTCGTATTTTACAACTTTCATAGTCACTTATATTAGGATGTTCACCTTGTTTTAGACATTTGTGAGCTGATTAAAAACCAATTTAGTTAGATAGATAATGTAAAACAATTTACATACTATAACTACATAATTTGTATTAACCTCATTTTTGTTTAGGTTACAAAGTTGTAAATTGTTGTACATACTAATGTAATACATAATCCATTTGCATGTATAATCAATTTGTCAGACAGAATGCCTTTTCAATAGACATAAACTTTCGATACCTAACATTTAATAATACCAGTATTAGGTACCAAAGAATTACGCGCTACCGCCTAACAAGGCCCTAATAGTGACTTCTGCGTTCAAGGTCAAACCTATAGTTACGTGCCGGTAGCTACAAGACTATTTATTTATTACCTCCACATATAAGAATAAATACAATATTAAGATATATTAAAAAAAACATTGGCACACCAAAGGCGTCCTTATGGCTTATTAACTATTATAAGTACAATCTAATACATGAATATTTTACATATATAAATACTATAAATATCATAATGACAATATACACAAATTAGTTTATAAATGTCAATTAATCTTCCGCATCACTATACTTTAGATAATATTTAATCTAATAAAGTACATACTTGTCGAACAACTACAGATCTACCAGAAATTAATGGAGCTTTTAACATTATCAACAGTGTTGCTAGCATTTGTTTGTACAAAAGTATGAAAAATATTTTCCTTTTTGTTCATATCAACAGAGGTACGCTACCGTAAACAGGTCAAAGTCAAAAAAATTACATGAATGATAAACATGATAAAGGAATTTAAATTTTAATGATAAGTTACTATTTCATCAGCCTCTGCAAATAGTAGATTAAAGTGTCTGTCTATCATAATGTTTAATTGATGTTATAAGAGTGTTTAAATATTTTAATTGTGCGTGTAAATTATTTGTCTTAGTCTGAAATTATAATAAAAAATATAAAAACAGAAATAAGGTCATTTTTTTTGATGACATAACGGATCGGGGGATCATGGTGATTACGTCAGTGATAAAAAAATAAACAAGCATATGGAAACGTGAATATCCTTGTTTAGAATAAAGAGGGGGGAAAAGTATGCACCCGTTTACAACTTGCTCACTTTGCTGACTCTGGGCTGAGGGTTGATAATTTAAAAAAATCTGTTTATGTTATACTTGAAAATAAAATGGCTATAATAGAAGATAAGAAGGAAAAAAGGAATGGTAGTGTAAATAAGATAGTAATAAAAAATATTATTAACCGACTTCAAAAAGGAGGAGCTTCTCAATTTGATTGATATTTTTTATTTTACGACTATTATATGGATGGAACAATATCGTTGTTGCCAACAACTATTTATTATACACTTACTGGTCATGGTCATATTTTATGTATTGGCGACATATTATTCTAATAGACAAGACGAATATCGCATATTATTGCGAATACTGTCATAATTATAAAGAAATGACTAAAGCAATATTTTAACATTTACCAATGTTAATATTTCCGTAATTGTAATGTTAAGTCAGAATAAAAAAATAAAAAAAGATATAGAAACTAGTTAAAAGAATACGGAGATTTTAACACCTGGCATTTTTAAATATTTATCGTGACGTCACAATATATAACAACAATAAACAGCGAAGTGATAAGAGGTATTCGGATCTGTAATCTATCAATATTTTGTATTTTACAACTACAACACCTTGAAACAACACAAACGTGAATTACAAGTATTTTTGTTGCTAACAACTACGCAAGCAACAACTGTTGACATTGTATTGAAGTTAGTGACGTCATATTTCATAAGTCCAATATCCCGCGAATTATTTGTACTTTTACAAAATATTTTAAAAACTAAAAAGATTAGACGTTAACTAATATTGATAATAAATATTAGAATACAAGTTATTCTAAAACGTTACTATCAATGAATTTTACTTTATCCATTATTATTAATTTTATTTATAAACATAATAACTAATGTATAGAATTGATAAGAAACAAAACGTTCATTTACATCATGTTGTCAATCAGTATCACCCACGAATTATCATGACAGGACATGCCTCTTCAGATTGAGTATTTATTCTTCTAAAGTATGGAAAATGCTTTAATAAAATTAAATTATTTAAAGATGCTGAATGGGCCCGAACTGCTCTTTTTTGAAGAATAAAAATAGATTCTATGTCCGCGGCCCTGCCCCACAACCAAATGCCGTAGGACATTGTACTGTGAAAATAACTAAAATAAACGAGTCTAGCTGTATCAATATCAGTTAGTTGCCTTACTTTTCTTACTGCGTAAGCTGGGGAGCTGAGTGTCCCCGCCAAAGATGATAAATGGGAGTTCCACTGAAGTTTTGAGTCTAAAGTTATTCCCAAAAAAATCGTTGAGTCGGTTAAATTCAATATTTCGTTATTTAATAAAAGGGTGAATTGCTGTTTTTTAACATTCGGTAGAGCAAATTCCACACATTTAGTCTTTTTTGCGCTTAGTACTAAATTATTAAACGTAAACCATTGAAGAACCTGCGTCAATGCACTGTTTACATCGTCGTTACTGTGTTTTCTTGTTTGTTTTCTCTTAACTTTGAATATAAGAGAAGTGTCATCAGCAAAAAGTACAATGTCGCATAAATTCCTCACGTAGGCCCAATATAGAACCTTGTGGAACGCCCATTCTTAAGAAAGATCCAGAAGATTTTTCACCATTAATAGCAATATTCTGGATCCTTTGGGTAAGGTAAGAAGCAATTAGATCAAGTCCTTTATCACTAATACCATAATAATTGAATATTTTTAAAAGCGTTTCATGTTGAACACAATCAAAGGCCTTTGACATATCACAAAATACACCAATAGCATTTTGTGATTTCTGAAATTCAAAGTAATTGAGATTACTATTCAAACTCAAACTCAAAATAGTTTATTTCAATTAGACTTTTTACAAATTACAGTTGACAAGTCAATATTGGTCAGTCAATCAGTTTATCTGAAGCTACCACCAGTTCAGAAAGCGGTTGTTTGATAAGAAGAACTGGCAAGAAACTCTTTTAAAAATATTGGATAGTGATGTCAGTACAGAACAGAAATTGTAATGTTAATGAACTAAGCCAAGTTATACTTGTAAAACTTTTCGTGTAAAATAAATAAAAAATAATTAAAACAAAGGTTCTTATGGACTTTTCTAAATATTATTTCAATGGATGTGAAAGTGTATGAGTTTGTTAGTAAGAGGGTGATTAATTAATAGTATGTGTGTCTTTCAATTCGCTCTGGATACTATTCAGAGGAATCCAAAGGTCGAAGGCACGAGTAATATTTACAAAGTATTAGAGTTACCGGGCGTCCGGATAAAAAATGAACAGTATCCGGATTTTATTAGGCTGTTAAGAACAAGCGGGCGCCGAGCGTGAACGAGGGCAGGCGAGTCGAATTTAATTAGAATTTAACGAGATTTATGGCAATAATCAAAAAAGCTTGATTTTAAAACTATTTTTATGTCGTACGGTCTATTAATACTGAGACACAAAATCCTCAATACTGTAGGGTGTCCGGACTTTTTAAATATTCGGCGACATGGCAACCCTACATAGTATAAAAGGAAGTCAAACGGATTTTAATGCAATTTTCACCAAAAGAGAAAGTGACTCAAGAAAAAGGTTTGTAAGTATAATATATCCATATTATAGTAGAGAAAGAAAACCGTAATAGGCCGGAGCGAGTCGCTAGTTCCAACTTAATTACTGACAAATTGAATAAATTCAATGAATTACGGTTGAACGTGTCAATGTCGTTCTCCATACAAATATAGCAGTATGACAAAATGCACGGCGGCGCGGCATGTCTGCGCAGGCGCATGACGCGTGATAGGCGTGTGCGGATCGCGCTGTTGGATTGGTCGGAGCCAACTGTCTATGACGTCATATACATAGAACAGTGGGTTTGAACATGGTATGTGTGCCATAGTTGATTTTTAGTTGTCTTTCTGTTGGTGAGTATTCGTCTAATGTAAGAATGAGAGAGGAATGATACAGTAATACATATACACATGCAAGCAGGGCAGCGCCTTGGATCTGCGACCAAGGTGTAGGGTTAAAGGCTTTAAGTATCTAATATGATATTTCTATAAACTAAACTCATTTAGACCTTTTAAAATTTAATTTTTTTGTTTTTATAAATGATATTTTATATTCAATAGTTTATCTTTTTTATACTCTATGTTCTTAAAAAATTGCTAAGCGAAAACAACGATATGCAAATAATATTAAATAACACGTGTTAGGTCTTGATTAAGTTAATTTGTGATTATGATGAATTTAAGGGTCTGTTTTAATAGACTATGGTTCTTTTATTTTTTTTATACATTGCCTTGCCTTATGGATTGCAAAAGGAAAGTGATTCTACAGTGGATTCCGTCTCATGTTGGCATAGAAGGCAATGAAGTAGTAGATCGTTTAGCTAAGGAGGCTGCTACTCTGAGGGTATTCTTTCTAGTTGGTTACCGTATTATACAAACAAGAAAGTCTCAAAACATGGAAGGAACAATTTGACGAGAGATCGTTGACTAAAGGGATATGGTATAAACAATACAGCCCAATCTAAACAGCAAACCTTGGTTTGTTGGTGCCAATATGAGTAGGAATCAAATTACTATAGCTTTTAGACTTCCGGACACATTCCTCTAAATAGTTTCGCGGCAATGATAGGGAAATTACAAACACCGGTATGTTTAGAATGTTACAAAAATGAAGATGTTATTCACATAAGATAGAAAGAAAGAAACATTTATTCAAAGTGACCACTAATATATACATTATACTTATTATATATAATCAATCAATAATCAGTATATATGATTATTGTTTAGATCCATTCAGTGGCACTTCAAAAAAAGGTGGAGCCTCTCAGTTAATTATTGGAAGCCATGCTTCCAAAAACTGATTTTCGGAGGTCACCTGTGTTACAGTTCGCAATAATGGCGGAGTGTGTCCGAAACGAAGCTGAAAGATTTTTTATTTAGATATAATTGTAATTTAACAGATGTAGGCCTTTATAACAGCATTCTGGCCTGCTCCGATACAGGACAGTGTTATATAAATTTGTAGAAATAGGTTTAAGACGTAGAAATTAATAATTTTTTTTAATTTGATTTAAGTTACATTTTAGTTCTTTATAATTGTATCTCCTATGGGGGTGACATGATCACTAGGTGACCAAACCCCTTTAAAAAAAATAAAGATAGAAAAAAATAACTCTTTTATTGAATTTCATAGTAGAATCCGTTTATAATGACATCGCAGGGAATTATAAAACACGTCATACTAAGCGGACGTCATACAAAGCATTTTGTAAAATATATTTTTGTTAGTATTTATTAATTTTAATTGAGAGAAACAAAATAGAGAAATCAAAACAGAAATTATAAATATGAAGTAAATGTATATGTATGTATATATTTTCATTATTTACATTAGAAGAATCAGTAATGCTTATTTGCTTTTGTTTTTTCCTTATTGACCCTTTCTCTTCAGTCGTAAATGCCTTAGAATGAGGTTGAGATGGCATTTTTTCACAAATCACTAACGAACAATGCGTTCAACTATAAATTACTCACTGAGACTCAAAACAAAAAAGCCATGTATGCACTGGACGTCCTCAGGTATCACGTGACTGCCGAACGCTGTCGAAGGAATCATGTCAGTAATTATAAGCGAAGTCAGTATATCCGACTTAGTTATAAAGAACTTTATACGAAAACCAAACTTCGCTGTGTAATTACTTCATTATAAGCGGTTGGTCAATATAGGCAGAGTCATAGTAAACGGATTCTACTGTAGTTTTAATATATAACCTTTGTAAAAATAACAGACCACCATTAACCAATTTCAGGTCAACCAAGATCAGAGAATGAAAGGCTATTTAATTTTGCTTCATATGTTAATTTTAATAACGCATGTCATGGCCAATATAGTATATATAGAATTAATGCATTTAAAAAACACAATAAAATCCTTTTAACACAAGACCCTTTGTAATTTGTTTTGGATCGTGTGACCTGATTGATGTAAAGGTTTCAATTGACACTGACCCCGCTTCGTGAGACTATTTTCTGATACACTTATCTAATAACTATTTAAATATATACGTAAATATAAAAAAATATCAAACACATATATTTTCTATCTCGTATTTTACAACTTTCATAGTCACTTATATTAGGATGTTCACCTTGTTTTAGACATTTGTGAGCTGATTAAAAACCAATTTAGTTAGATAGATAATGTAAAACAATTTACATACTATAACTACATAATTTGTATTAACCTCATTTTTGTTTAGGTTACAAAGTTGTAAATTGTTGTACATACTAATGTAATGCATAATCCATTTGCATGTATAATCAATTTGTCAGACAGAATGCCTTTTCAATAGACATAAACTTTCGATACCTAACATTTAATAATACCAGTATTAGGTACCAAAGAATTACGCGCTACCGCCTAACAAGGCCCTAATAGTGACTTCTGCATTCAAGGTCAAACCTATACTTACGTGCCGGTAGCTACAAGACTATTTATTTATTGCCTCCACAGTCCACATATAAGAATACATACAATATTAAGATATATTAAAAAAAATCATTGGCACACCAAAGGCGTCCTTATGGCTTATTAACTATTATAAGTACAATCTAATACATGAATATTTTACATATATAAATACTATAAATATCATAATGACAATATACACAAATTAGTTTATAAATGTCAATTAATCTTCCGCATCACTATACTTTAGATAATATTTAATCTAATAAAGTACATACTTGTCGAACAACTACAGATCTACCAGAAATTAATGGAGCTTTTAACATTATCAACAGTGTTGCTAGCATTTGTTTGTACAAAAGTATGAAAAATATTTTCCTTTTTGTTCATATCAACAGAGGTACGCTACCGTAAACAGGTCAAAGTCAAAAAAATTACATGAATGATAAACATGATAAAGGAATTTAAATTTTAATGATAAGTTACTATTTCATCAGCCTCTGCAAATAGTAGATTAAAGTGTCTGTCTATCATAATGTTTAATTGATGTTATAAGAGTGTTTAAATATTTTAATTGTGCGTGTAAATTATTTGTCTTAGTCTGAAATTATAATAAAAAATATAAAAACAGAAATAAGGTCATTTTTTTTGATGACATAACGGATCGGGGGATCATGGTGATTACGTCAGTGATAAAAAAATAAACAAGCATATGGAAACGTGAATATCCTTGTTTAGAATAAAGAGGGGGGAAAAGTATGCACCCGTTTACAACTTGCTCACTTTGCTGACTCTGGGCTGAGGGTTGATAATTTAAAAAAATCTGTTTATGTTATACTTGAAAATAAAATGGCTATAATAGAAGATAAGAAGGAAAAAAGGAATGGTAGTGTAAATAAGATAGTAATAAAAAATATTATTAACCGACTTCAAAAAGGAGGAGCTTCTCAATTTGATTGATATTTTTTATTTTACGACTATTATATGGATGGAACAATATCGTTGTTGCCAACAACTATTTATTATACACTTACTGGTCATGGTCATATTTTATGTATTGGCGACATATTATTCTAATAGACAAGACGAATATCGCATATTATTGCGAATACTGTCATAATTATAAAGAAATGACTAAAGCAATATTTTAACATTTACCAATGTTAATATTTCCGTAATTGTAATGTTAAGTCAGAATAAAAAAATAAAAAAAGATATAGAAACTAGTTAAAAGAATACGGAGATTTTAACACCTGGCATTTTTAAATATTTATCGTGACGTCACAATATATAACAACAATAAACAGCGAAGTGATAAGAGGTATTCGGATCTGTAATCTATCAATATTTTGTATTTTACAACTACAACACCTTGAAACAACACAAACGTGAATTACAAGTATTTTTGTTGCTAACAACTACGCAAGCAACAACTGTTGACATTGTATTGAAGTTAGTGACGTCATATTTCATAAGTCCAATATCCCGCGAATTATTTGTACTTTTACAAAATATTTTAAAAACTAAAAAGATTAGACGTTAACTAATATTGATAATAAATATTAGAATACAAGTTATTCTAAAACGTTACTATCAATGAATTTTACTTTATCCATTATTATTAATTTTATTTATAAACATAATAACTAATGTATAGAATTGATAAGAAACAAAACGTTCATTTACATCATGTTGTCAATCAGTATCACCCACGAATTATCTTAGTAATACAGGACATGCCTCTTCAGATTGAGTATTTATTCTTCTAAAGTATGGAAAATGCTTTAATAAAATTAAATTATTTAAAGATGCTGAATGGGCCCGAACTGCTCTTTTTTGAAGAATAAAAATAGATTCTATGTCCGCGGCCCTGCCCCACAACCAAATGCCGTAGGACATTGTACTGTGAAAATAACTAAAATAAACGAGTCTAGCTGTATCAATATCAGTTAGTTGCCTTACTTTTCTTACTGCGTAAGCTGGGGAGCTGAGTGTCCCCGCCAAAGATGATAAATGGGAGTTCCACTGAAGTTTTGAGTCTAAAGTTATTCCCAAAAAAATCGTTGAGTCGGTTAAATTCAATATTTCGTTATTTAATAAAAGGGTGAATTGCTGTTTTTTAACATTCGGTAGAGCAAATTCCACACATTTAGTCTTTTTTGCGCTTAGTACTAAATTATTAAACGTAAACCATTGAAGAACCTGCGTCAATGCACTGTTTACATCGTCGTTACTGTGTTTTCTTGTTTGTTTTCTCTTAACTTTGAATATAAGAGAAGTGTCATCAGCAAAAAGTACAATGTCGCATAAATTCCTCACGTAGGCCCAATATAGAACCTTGTGGAACGCCCATTCTTAAGAAAGATCCAGAAGATTTTTCACCATTAATAGCAATATTCTGGATCCTTTGGGTAAGGTAAGAAGCAATTAGATCAAGTCCTTTATCACTAATACCATAATAATTGAATATTTTTAAAAGCGTTTCATGTTGAACACAATCAAAGGCCTTTGACATATCACAAAATACACCAATAGCATTTTGTGATTTCTGAAATTCAAAGTAATTGAGATTACTATTCAAACTCAAACTCAAAATAGTTTATTTCAATTAGACTTTTTACAAATTACAGTTGACAAGTCAATATTGGTCAGTCAATCAGTTTATCTGAAGCTACCACCAGTTCAGAAAGCGGTTGTTTGATAAGAAGAACTGGCAAGAAACTCTTTTAAAAATATTGGATAGTGATGTCAGTACAGAACAGAAATTGTAATGTTAATGAACTAAGCCAAGTTATACTTGTAAAACTTTTCGTGTAAAATAAATAAAAAATAATTAAAACAAAGGTTCTTATGGACTTTTCTAAATATTATTTCAATGGATGTGAAAGTGTATGAGTTTGTTAGTAAGAGGGTGATTAATTAATAGTATGTGTGTCTTTCAATTCGCTCTGGATACTATTCAGAGGAATCCAAAGGTCGAAGGCACGAGTAATATTTACAAAGTATTAGAGTTACCGGGCGTCCGGATAAAAAATGAACAGTATCCGGATTTTATTAGGCTGTTAAGAACAAGCGGGCGCCGAGCGTGAACGAGGGCAGGCGAGTCGAATTTAATTAGAATTTAACGAGATTTATGGCAATAATCAAAAAAGCTTGATTTTAAAACTATTTTTATGTCGTACGGTCTATTAATACTGAGACACAAAATCCTCAATACTGTAGGGTGTCCGGACTTTTTAAATATTCGGCGACATGGCAACCCTACATAGTATAAAAGGAAGTCAAACGGATTTTAATGCAATTTTCACCAAAAGAGAAAGTGACTCAAGAAAAAGGTTTGTAAGTATAATATATCCATATTATAGTAGAGAAAGAAAACCGTAATAGGCCGGAGCGAGTCGCTAGTTCCAACTTAATTACTGACAAATTGAATAAATTCAATGAATTACGGTTGAACGTGTCAATGTCGTTCTCCATACAAATATAGCAGTATGACAAAATGCACGGCGGCGCGGCATGTCTGCGCAGGCGCATGACGCGTGATAGGCGTGTGCGGATCGCGCTGTTGGATTGGTCGGAGCCAACTGTCTATGACGTCATATACATAGAACAGTGGGTTTGAACATGGTATGTGTGCCATAGTTGATTTTTAGTTGTCTTTCTGTTGGTGAGTATTCGTCTAATGTAAGAATGAGAGAGGAATGATACAGTAATACATATACACATGCAAGCAGGGCAGCGCCTTGGATCTGCGACCAAGGTGTAGGGTTAAAGGCTTTAAGTATCTAATATGATATTTCTATAAACTAAACTCATTTAGACCTTTTAAAATTTAATTTTTTTGTTTTTATAAATGATATTTTATATTCAATAGTTTATCTTTTTTATACTCTATGTTCTTAAAAAATTGCTAAGCGAAAACAACGATATGCAAATAATATTAAATAACACGTGTTAGGTCTTGATTAAGTTAATTTGTGATTATGATGAATTTAAGGGTCTGTTTTAATAGACTATGGTTCTTTTATTTTTTTTATACATTGCATGACAACGCCAATGCCGCCAACAGACTTATTATATTTATAATGAAATGAAATATTTATTAATTTCCGTAAGCATGGTGTACAAATGTCTATAATGTTTGCATAATGGCCCCATGCCTAGCCATCACAATGGCGTGGAAATATTAATCTATTATTAAAAAAGAGTGTAGTCATCCATTTTATTTTTCTTTTCTTTTCTTCATCATCCAAAATTAAAATTTAATTATAATTTTTTCTACATGTTTGGGAGGCTGCCACTGCTCGCCCCACCCACGGAACCGCAGCTGACGATCACGAGTAATCATAATATATATTCCTTATGCCGTATACGAATTTTGACTCGAGAGGAAATGATTGACCGCATTTGAATCTGGCTCCCGTACCAGTATAACGATCCTTATTGCGCGAATTTGTCCAAATTACGTCGTGGTTAGTTTTAAATAAATCTAGATGTTTTTTACAAACATACATATTTCGAAGATATATAGGAACGGAAGGGAAAGTATAAGAAGTATATTTTGCTACAAGGAACCGTTACCATTTTTAAGAAGTTAAGATGGCAATTCTATGGGACACGTACGCGAGAAATAAAAATGGGTAAAAGCTTTTATTATTATATATTATTGAACGAAATCGGTGCACACAAATTTTTGGAGTCACACAGTTATATTTCCAAACTGAGGTAGGGCACAGCAGGAGGAGGAAACTTCCTGCTCAAATATGGAGCAGCCCGACTGGGGTAGTACCTCGACCTTACAGAAGATCACAGCTAAATAACACTACTCTAAAGCAGTGTTGTGTTCCTGTTGGTGAGTAAGGTGACCAGAGCTCCTGGGGGGAATTGGGGATAGGGTCGGCAACGCGCTTGCGATGCTTCTGGTGTTGCAGACGTCTATAAGCTACGGTAATCGCTTACCATCAGGTGAGCCGTACGCTTGTTTGCCGACATAGTTACATAAAAAAAAAAAAAAACTTAGTTTCTCGACTCAGCAACATATCACGGCTCTTAAGCAAAGTGTTTGATACCTCAGAGAAGTGATGTTTTATTATAGTTAATAGTTATCTTTCCAAACCAAACACGCCCAATTCACGTTTTCCCCACACACGTTTATAGTAACATGAGGAATTATAATAATAAAATGCGATTGTTGTAATACGGATTCAGTGGCTTATAGAGTAAACACTATTATGCAGTCTAGATTTGTGTTATAAACTTCATCCTTGGTAGAGCTTAGACTTACTTTATTGCTAGTTAGTTAGCGGTCCATTCAAGTTTTACCCTGCTACAATTATTATCAAAAAAGTGGTTATATTTCCCGGGAGGGTCCCAACAGAATACAATCCGAATCCGACCTCCAAGTGTAATGTAAACTAAGGACTACGCCCTACCTATTTGTATAATACTAGCCGACCCTTGCGACTTCATCCGCGTATAGCCCCACTCCTATTGGTCTAACCATGATGATATATAGCCTATAGCCTTCCTCGATAAATGGGCTAATTAACACTGAAAAAATTTTTCAAATCGGACCAGTAGTTCCTGAGATTAGCGCTTCCAAGCAAACAAACTCTTCGGCTTTATATATTAGTATAGATATGATAAATATGTAGGCATTTATTTCTTTCTTTCCCGAACGTGTTTCAGTCGAGCAGCATATGTGTCAGACTTAGCACTCTCTGCCCTATTCTATGTTAGTTACGTTTATCGTGGAAAACAACATAGTGTATCTAATTTTTTTTGGGTTGTTTTGTGTGATTATTTCCTTTAATATCGCGCAAGAATTAAATTTTTCAGAATCAATAGAAGTATTTTCACATATTTTCCACGAAAAACTAAAATCACCAATAAGAATTTTCAGTACAATTTTAACAAAACCTCGTTTTAGCAGAAAGCATCAGAAACATATGTTTAGTTATTAGCAACAGCATTTTTGAAGTGGAACTTCTTTAGAATCGTTGTGATTTCAAACCGGATGCAACGGAAAAAACGACAGGTAAGAGACACAAATACAAAAAAGTGTAGGAAAGAATGAGACAGAAATATACATACTATTTTATATTATTATATATATTCATCTCATTCTTTTTTTTTATAAAATCGTACCTACTGTGAAAAATTACGTAAATAAAAGGCAAACAAATATTCACATACCAATTTTATTAAAACGTCTTTTTTTCATACGAAGCTTGTATAATCATCTAATTACACCAAACTACGAGTACCTTGCGTAATAAATACCAATGAATCCATCTATTTAGTTCAGAATCAGTTTTTTTTTAAATTTTTATATACATTAATCTATTTAAAAATAAATGGTTAACAACATAATCTATAATTTGAAATACTCTTCTGTATAAGAACTTTTATAAGAAATCAATTTTCAAAAAAAAAGTTTTTTTCAATTATTTATTTTATATTCGTATTTAAAGTTTTATGTCACTTATAAAAGTTCCTATAAATTAGCACTTTAATCTTCGTTCAATATACACGAACTAGATACACAATTCAAAACATAATTGCTACATAAGTCTTCAACTAGAAGTTAGAAGAAGAAACATAAGGACATAGTCGGCGAAAAAATAAAAAACTAATATCTTGACAAAAAAAAAATATTTTAAAACTCAGATAATTAACCACCAAAACCAACACCAAGAAGGTGATTGTGTATCTATTCTTATTAGTAAGCGAACACTAGGTATAGCTACCGGCACGTAAGTATAGGTTTGACCTTGAACGCGCAGAAGTTTGCTTCTTATGCGATGTTTCAGTGGCATGCAGCACGCTCACAATGCGCAACTTTCCCCCCCACTATTTTTTTTTCAAACCTAAAGTTAGCTGCCGGCTACTATATAATAAATAAAAACACATTTTACAATCTTACGAACATTAAATTTCTTGTAAATCTTTAGGATTTATAGTAGACAAAAACAATGTTAAATTTTTTTTTTTTGAAAAAAAATCTGACAACTATATATAAAATTCTCTTTGTAGATTATCAAATAATTTTACATATTATGTTATACATATATTCATAGCGATGACCTTATACAATTAAAATGAGTGTAAAAAAATAATTTTCAAAATAATCTAATTTATAAATATATCTTTATATCTTTAAGGAGAATAAATGAAATTTACAATTTATTATTGCTCCTGATATGCGAAGTAATTCTGTATTTTCCAGAAATATATTTTTGAACCTTTGCATTTGTAAATTGACTAATTTTTTATTGTCCTTATTGTAAAATAATATTTGCTTAAATAAATATAATCTTAAGTAATTTAAGGAAGCCCTTTTATAGGCTACATCATTTTTGAATAATATTTTAACGAAAATAACGATTTTTCTTATTTACAAACTTTGCTTGTACAATAATGGAGATTTTTCAAAATTTAGGTAGATTCTTTAGTTAAAAAAATCGATATTTTAAATCTGAAAATTTCGATATCAAATAAGTATTATATTCGATATTTTTTAAAGCAGCGCAACTGAATCATTCCCTTTTTCTATCTTGTTTACCCATGATTTCCACACCCCCACTACTAGTAGAAAGAGTAAGCTCTCAGTAGCTCCACTATCGTCTCGTGTATGTCATCGCAAACTGCGCCAAACTCCGATCACATCACATAAAATATAATCACGGTAAAATATCGATTTTTTTTCTACATATATCGATGTATTTATAACATATCGATATTCCTTTTTTCACTCACCCATCGCTACAAAAATCATCATGGCGGTCATGGATGTCATTTTAATTGATTGACAAATAACAAGCTTATGTTTATGAAAGATGGCGGAGGTTATTTAAATATATAATTCATTATGAAGAACTTCAATGCTATTATTTATAAACTAATTGGGTTTTCAGATAAAAGTGTTTGAATAGCTTGAATTTTTAATCAGCAGTGACAGCTGACATTTAATTTTTTCTGTATTCCATGATGGAAAAGGCATTACACCTTACAGCCTTGTCTTTTATAGTCTTCCATTATAATGATCCATGGACATGTAATGTGTCAAGAAAAATCGCGTGAATCTCTTAACAAGGCAGGCCTCCCAAAAACAAACCATCCTGCTCCTCATCCTTCCCATTCCCATCCTTTCTCCGCTCTCCCCCAATCCCACTCATTTTATACAAAACAAAATTTTATAGACGTCCCAAAAAAGCCTCTCCCCGCTCTGAGATATCCACCTCCATCTTTGCCATATAACAATTTTTTTTTCTGTTTTTATTTTGTAATGAAAAAGGCAAAGGTATTACACCGTACAATCGTTTGAGACGCCGTTTTAAATTAATTAATTACAATAAATGTAGCCATTTTTACGAATTGTCTATATTTTTTTGAGTGTGTGTGTGTACATATATTTAGCCCATTTTGAAAAATCTCCTTTACAATATAATGCATTAACTTTATTAATATATTTCACATTTAATTACATATAATTTAACATTTATTCACGATATATGAATAAATAAATGAATAATTTATGTATTTGTAAATACTTACATTTATCTCTTTCGCTCATCTTGGCAATAATTTGAAGTTAAAAATTAAAATATTCTTATGATATATTTGTATAGTAATTAATGAGTTTAGTACAATGAGTGTTATAAAATCATATCACTATATTAAAGTACCCTTCTTATTATATTTAAGATATTAGAAATCGCAACTTTATTATACCTAAAAAATTTAAAAAAAATTACAAAAAAATTTCAGTTTCAGCACTCAGGATTTAAAAAATACGAGGGAATTAAAATCTTCAAAATCGGCAACCCTTTTCGTTTATGTTTTAAGGGGAATCCCTCGATTGTATTGTACGTTACTTTTATTTTTGTTTCCTAAGTTGGCAACCTTTTTGTTTATGTTTCGGGGAATCTCTCGACTGTGTACGTGATTTTTATTTTATTATGGATGTCAGTATTCTGATTGTTGTCAGTGAATTTTGATGCAAGTGGTTTATCAATACTCGAACCTTCTTTGACTCCTCCCCGAATACTAGTAATGGGAGAGTCTGAGTGGCTGGCAAACCCGTGGACAGAGGAGCAGTATTTGCAATAATTTGTTCAACCAGTGTTGCCAACTGACCCATTATTTTTGTAGCTAGATCAGTTGCAAAAAGTAGCTAGAAATGACAAAAATGAAAGTAAAATTAGCTAAATTTATTTTGAGCATATTTAAACAAAAATAATTGGTAATACAATTAATTTTATGATAATAAAAATAATGTTGACACAACAAAAAAAAATATAGTTTTATTTTTAAAAAAATATTATTAAGACGTTATTGGCTAAAATTAGATAAAAAAATTATGTAACACAATATGTGATTAGTTGAAAAGGTGATAGAATAAATAATCTAGCTGCCATTTTCTTTGCTCTGTAGCTGATGGATGTGTAAAAATAGCCAGAATTAGCTACAATGTTGCTAAGTTGGCAACACTGTGTTCAACTTCATTGTGACTTTAATGGTCACTTAAATGTTACGTAACGTTTAGGGGTACAGAAAAACGTTATGGTGCGTTACATGGGGGAGGAGGGAGGTCTTTAAATCTTCAAAAATTGCGTTACGTAATACTTGAACGCTCTCCAATTTAGAAAAAAATACTTTGAGGGGTATATAACTGTAAAAAAACATTGTTCTTAGCTTAAAGTATAATAAAGGTACAACTTCATCTAAATCGATCAAGCACATCCAGTATAATAACAGTAATATTAATGAACTTTCAGTCAACCTCCGCTTGGAAGACTAACGAAACATACTAACACGTCTACACACTTATTTTTTACACTTTTCTTATAACGTTAACCCGCCCTAATATTTTTTTTTAAAGATTACTAGCAGTATTCGTCACATACTACTAGTATTCCCTTTACCCCTCCTAGTAAGCTAAAATGCTTGTGTCAGGAGTGGGCCACGTCACTAGTCCAATGTCCGGGATTTGAACCCACGGCACGACTTATCGATCGTGAATCCAACGCCCGAACCACTGAGCTATCTCCTGACTCCATCATCAGATCATCTCTTGGGTTATCATAATCACGGTAATAACATATACATATTATATGAACATTGCCAGAACCAAAAAAAATATGGAAAATAAATATTATTTTGAAATCTACATTTTTCATCAATGATTTTTTTTTAATGTGTCCCCACACATTAAAAAAAAATCATTCAAATTCTTGTATAAAAAGTTACATAATGGTACTTCAAAGCTCTACGAGATGGCGCTACATTGTCGCTATTGGGTGTACTAGTACTTCAAAATGTTGTAAGATGGCGTTATAACATTATTCCATTTTATTTTTACTAACTTACTGTTCTGTCTTAACTATGAATATTGGTCAAATGACTGACAGTTATGTCAAACTTTATATTAAAAAGGTTTATATTGCCAAAGGGAAAAGGTTACATTAGAAAACTTAATATGGTCGTGGTTTTCTTAAATTTTCTAATTTTCCGCAAAACTTTTTTAATTTTTTCTTACATAAGAACCTTCTCCTGATAATAACAAACACAAAAAAAAAGAAATAGCGAAATCGGTCCAGCCGTTTTATGCTTAAGCGTGATGCCATGAATTTTAACACTCAACGACAAATAGAAGAGTGTCAGTCGTTTAGTCGTTGTTATTTTCAAAACGATTTATTTATGGTTATTTACGTTATACGAAAAGTCTAAAAAATATAATACTCTACTCATATTACATTACATACGTGTATACAGATATTTACGGTTACAAAATGGACACAACCGATTTTTTATCTATAGAATCTTAACATTTATTCTATGTCCCATATCAAAAAGTATGACACACAATATATCTATACTAACACATAGTAATATCTATTTACACACAAATATAGGCCAAGAGTCAGGAATATATTATATTATTTCTGGAAGAAAACTAAAATACTAACTCTTGGCTTATAACATAAGTTAAGATTAACAAAATTATATGAACATCAAACCGACTTAAGAATATTAGTAATTTTGAATACGTCTCTTGTAAAAATAGCAAAAAAAATTTACACGACAATTTAAAAAATATATAATTTAATACGATTTTACAATATTAGTCCTAATAAAAGTAGCATTAATAATTTAAATAAAAAAAAATTCAAAGACGTATTCATATAAAATAATACCCTATTTAACTAGGCATGAGAAAATATATAAATGACTTCGACCATGTAGAAGTATATGTTACATTAAGTATGTCATCCATCATCATATATTAGCTTTTATTTGTAATACTCTACCCTTCTATTTAACATGAAATCTTTGTTTCGGGATAGCAAGTACACAACAAGTTCACAAGTGATTTGTAAACATTCAAAAATAACACATTGTGACCTCTTGATGAGTCGTGACTGATTATTGTTTACATTTTGTCTCAAGCCAAGTTAAATAGAGTATAATGGGATCCACCCAAGTTTTACAACACCACCCTTATCCACACATTCGCGTATTTACAAAATACCCGCTCATACAGCTCCATATTTTGCATAGATAAGCTTTAATAAAGCACATTTTAGTATCAAACTGCTTGTTATTGATCTCACCAACAAAATATTAAACACTGTCAATTAAGACTAATTGGAAAAGTCATATAACATTTCCAAATCCTAATAGATCTCTATTTTTGCATTTGAGCAACTATTTAAATGTTCCTAAATACAAAATATTAAAACTAAAGCAATTTTAAGGTTATGGAAGTTATTGATAATAATTTTTTTAATAACATATTTGAACAATCACCGGTATACTACCACTATCATACGAACACAACACCGCTCCCCTCTTTTATACCGAACGAAGTGGTTTCAAAATTTTTACACTCATATCATTGAAACCACTACCTTTCCTTCTCTTCCTTTTTTGTCACTTACAACTACTATCAAAGCCAACGCTTTAAAATTTTAAGATCTAATGCAACGGTGACCATTTACCATCAGCTCGTTTGATTATACAACTAAATATTCAATAAAAAAAACTTACATGACAATTTATTAACTAGCGTTCGTTCATGCCCACTTATTTGCTGCAAAAAAAATCAACTCTTTACAAAAACTAAATCACATATAAAAGGTCCACAAAGGCCGTTCTCGCAAGCATTTTCGTTGGGTTTAGGCGTATTTCACACAAGCACACACTAAATAAGAGTTTCTTTCCCACCAAGCTCTGTCAGCCCCTTAAAAGGAGACTGACGTGGTGGGCGATCTCTTTTTGGTTTTTGCTCTGCATACTAGTTTTTCGAAGTCAATATTGTCACAAACTCTGGAATAAAAAAGTTATATTCATTAGTCTTTTATAATTACATTCATAACAATGAAAATGATGGAATTAAACTTCAAATAAACTAGAGATCAGTCTGTTAGTGGATTCAAGAAGAAGAAAACAATGCTAGGAGACACTAACGAACTAATGCTTTGAGATTAATTAATTGATGCTACGTGAGAACGATGGTAGAAGACAAACAAACAAATGTCAAATAAATAATCTAGACAGTTGTCCATGAGCAGATAATACGAAGTAGGGACACTGCCAGAAAATGAACGAAAGATAAACAAAGAAAATTAAGAAATACATTACACAAAAATATAACTTGAAATTTAAATGAACTAGAGGAGAAACAAACAAATCTAATTATATCGGTCAAAGCTACCTACAAGAAGTGAAAACAGTATCAGGAGACAAAAAAACCAATGGATAAACAAACAAAACCTATGAGATCAAACAAATGCGCGTATTCATTTAAATTATATTTATAGATGCAACTAACAATATGATGGTCGAAATCTAACTCAAAATACATACCATCGTAATTGACCATGCCGTCACCATCAAGGTCTGCCTCGCGGATCATGTCATCGACTTCTTCTTCGCTCAGTCTCTCGCCTAGATTGGTCATTACATGTCTCAGCTCCACTGATGATATCAGTCCATCGTTGTTTTTATCGAATACCCTGAAATGTTTGGCGTTAATAATTTTAATAAATGAAGATAGATGTCGGAGAAAAGAAGGAGTGGTAGGTATTATAATATTAAAAGGGGGATTCGAATGTACAATCCGTTATACGCATTCTAGATGCACAATGGATGGTCTATCTTGAAACCTACGGGCGCAACACGGTCAGGAGATAACTACCTAACTCCTTCTAGATATGTAAACACTCACCTCCATTGCCTAGGATCTCTCCACTACCTAAAAGGTCTAAGATATAAGGCGTTATTATACTTGTCACTATTAAAGCTATAATAGAACTATCGAAAATCATAGGTTGCAATTTTTTCACATTAATGTTCAAGTACCTGAAAGCTTCTCTAAGCTCATCTTCACCATCTGCTCCACGCATCTTCTTGGACATCATCTGCAGGAATTCATTGAACTCGATAGTACCATTTCCATCCTGGTCGACTTCCTTTACCATATCTCGAAGTTCGGTTTCTGAAACATCATTATTAGGTATATTAATAACAACCTTGGTTGATGTGACAAGTTCAAAGAAAACTATTCCTAAGGGTGTTAGAAGACTGTATGTAGACAATAATATTATCCTTAAATACAAACTCTCGAGTAATAAATGGGTACACGTTATGTTGTATGTAAATTTATCCAGTAAAAGTGGCTAGGATAAGTTGAGCTATTGCTTGGTCTTCGCTGTAATACACCTTTAAACTAAACAACTAGAAAACTATATTGTAATGCAGCAGTTTCAAATATATTTTTATATGAATCTAGCATTAATTAATTTCTTTCATCCTAACTATATCTGTATGTTTTTGGCTTATACGCTTAAACCATGAACCGACTGTGATAAAATCTGGTACATAAATAGACAGTGTTTAGGCTACATTTTATAGCGAAGTAAAGTCTTTAAAGGGTAGGAGTGGGGGATGAACTGCATGTCGAGCTGTGTGACCGTTTATGTCTTTGGGAGTTAGTCATGAAATTTTTGAGATAGTCTATAGAAACGGACTTTTTTCAATAACACATATTACGAGATGGATTTAAAGAATGTTTTGCAGATATCTGTTAATACTAAGCAGATCTAAATAATGTATGTAAGCCGTAATGTTTTAATCTTCGGAAGTTCACTCGTATAATATATGCCATATTGCCTTAAGAGATATTGATTCTACAAACTGCAATAACATTTTAAGGCTAAAAGCATAAGTGTTTAAATTGTCACAGAATTACTTCTAAATAAATCCAGGTGAATCCAAAGCTATCAAAGTAAAAGGGTTCATCCAAAACTGGTCGTAACGTTATAAAAATTCATGGAGACCCATTCATCGTGGGCCGCAAATTGAAACGTCTATTCATTTATTCATAGGTACTGTAAATATTTTAATGAATAAATAATATCGCTTAGGAGATAAAAGTGGATGTTAAACACTCCTTTTTACCCGATTACGGCGAAGCCAAAAGGAAGGGTTATGATTTTGGCAGTCTATGTATGTATGTATGTTCCACTCAAGCGCTTAAATACTGACCCAATATTCATGAATGAGGTGTTAATAGATTCGTAATAATGGCGCGGAGGACATAGGCTATAAAAATTTTATGATTTTTTTTATGACGGAATTTATACCTCAGATTCTAACCTCGAAAAAAATTAAACTGAGCTGATTATCACATGTTTGGTATCAAAAGAAAGGTCTTGGCGAGCACTTTACAAATATGTATATATATATATGTTTTTGTTTATGTCAACATATATGTTTAAAATGCGGTCGTATAGTTCGTGCGGTCCTGTCGTTGCTGTTATACACTCGTTTAAGAAAATACAAACCAACGGAAAACTATAAATAAAAAAATAAAGTTTAAAAAACTATAACCCGACTACGTAAAAAAGTGGTCTAAAAAGGACGAAACAAAAAAATAATTCAGACAGAAACCGAGAAATGCATAGGTCAAGGTAGAACTGTGATCGCACCCATGTATACCTACTATGCCTGTTTCATGGTAGTGTTCCTCTAATCATATAAATAATCATAGCAGGTATACATGGGTGCGACCAAAGTTTTTTACCACTTTTTTATGTAGTCGGATTATAGTTTTTTTATGTATTAAAATATGTTTGTAAGATTCCACATTAGCTACCACTACCACATATTTCTTTATAAACTACTTTTTAAATTAACCCTATAGAGCTAGCCTTCCCAAAATAGCTGCATTATAAGCTAACTTTCGACTTTTTTACGATATAAATGTGAACTTTGAAGAAATTTTAAATAACTTATAGAGTTTAAATAAAATCAATATTATAAAATCATAATATTATTAATTTTAATACCCAATCAACAATTATATAGAGTATCACTAATGTCGGCGCGTAAGTTAGGTTAACCTAACCTAACCTTACTTTTAAGCAGAGAACTTGGCAGTGGAGGCAAGTGTTTCAATTGAATGAAAGGATCCTACACGTTGGTCAGATCATAATGTTTGATTATTTATCGATTCAGTAGCAGTATCTACGTTAGATTTACCTAGTAGTGCATTCAATATCATAAAAGCTACACTGTAGCTTTACTGCACAATTACACTCAAAATACTGCAACAATACACAATCCAGACGGAAGTGGAGCAGTGCCTGGGACCTTTCTACTACCAGTAAACACTCTGTATATTAGCATTGGTAGTGGTTCAGGCGTTGGATTCACGATCAGTAGATCGTACGTTCAAATCCCAATCATTGATACTGATGTATATCTATAATACTAGAAGTATATGATTCTTTAAATAAAATTGGATGTTCGTCATTTTGACGAATGTTAGCTAATGAGGGTTAATTCACAGCTTCCTAATTATACCGTTACTTAAAGAAAACAAAACTGGTATATCTGTGAATAAAATTAAATCTATTATAAATGGTTTTAATATCTTAAAACAAAAGATATTTACCCAAACAGATAAATTCACATTTATAAAGCGGGATTATTGCGTTAGTCTACAATAACATGTAAATAAGGGGGTTTACGCTAAACCTGTTTATAATGTAGATTATGTAAATAAATTAGTTGCAGTCTTGTTTTTGCAAAGCTAAGTATTACATTTAAATTTGTTATGGTTGGCACTGAATATCGGGACAAACATCACTAAAACTATACTAGAGTAGTATCCTACATTGGCTTCTCTGCGTAATAATATGAATATAGATTGTATGTAGATAATAGTATAGTCTTACGTGGTTGTCCGGTATAATTTAAGGATTGACGCTCGAACTTCCACAAGTACGAGCAAGATGGCTGTCAAGAAATCTAGGTACCCACAATTTTATTATTTTATGAACTCAAAGAGTGCCTTGGACTTTTGTCCATGCTGTAGGGGGCCATTCAAGTATTACGTTAGCACTAATGGGGAGTGGGGAGGTCTTTCCTTCACTTACCTATGATGACATGGGGGTAGAAGGGACTGCATGGTGATTAGGTCACCAATAAAAAAGTAATAAACGAGAGTTAGGTCCTTAAGAATAGCTTAATAACATTGAAAAATACATGTACCAATGTCTACGTCAGCATGAGACAGAGGTGTTAGGGCTTTGATTACTTTTGCTGACATGGAAGACAGGGGGGTTTATAATTGTAAAAATTCTGTTTACGTTTCTGCTTTAGTTGTGTACCCTTACCTAAACTGTTTATATTTTTAGCGCAGGTTACACTTCTTAGACATTTTATTTATACGTTTTACAAAAATCAATTTAGTTAAACTCTTCTTAAAGTATATTTTGATCGGCTGCAGCAGGGAAAGTGCCAGTATGATTTTCTACGTTTCTGCAAACTAAAAACATCTATTGAAACTGCTAGATTTATTGATACATAACAGCAGGTACACAGGGCACAGGTGCGATACCTCTACGTTATTACCTATCCTATATCTCCGATACCGGATGCGGGAAAGGTTGAATAAAAGATGATGCTACCTATAGGCATAACGATACCAAACTCCAAATTGTAAAATAATGATTGGAAATTAAGGTACAGGTAACGGAATATATTAAAGATCCTAACTGACCCTTTAAATTGGTGTACTTTCTGAAGTATTAATTTTCCCAAAATATTAGTTTTTCATTGACTTACTGTTTCTTTAAATTAAAGAGTACCAAACTATAATACAATTAAAATTCCAGTGGACAAAATCACGCGGGTCGGATAGTTCAACAAATACAAAATCATAATTTATTAATTAAAACTATTCTAAATATCATAGGAATTTATATAAATAATTGATATATCTTTGAGAATCCGCCATATTGGATTTAGATCTGGAAAAACAGAAAATAGACATACTCTTAAATACAGGTTAAGGGGCTATTCAAGTATTACGTAAGCTCTGATGGAGGATTGGGGGTCTTTTCTTCGCTTATTTTTGAAGACATGGAGATGGGGGAGGGGTCTAAATGGGGAGTAGCATATAGCCTAAGTTGCTATTCAAGTATTTCATTAGCTCTAATGGAGGGTCGGGGTGTCATTTCTTCGCTTATATTTGAAGACATGGAGATGTGGGGAGGGTCTGAATGGTGATTACGTCACCAATAAAAAGTACATACGAACACGGAAACGAGAGTAAGGCCTTTAAGAGTAGCTTAATAAAGGATTGAAAAATGAAAGCACCCACCAATGTTTACGTCAGCATGAGACCGGGGGCTTTGATTGCTTTTGATGACATGGGGAACTGAGGGTTGATAATTGTAAAAATGTCCCCTAACTCATAATGCTTCTTCTAGCTTTATCGTAATCGAGTAAAAAATAAATTAGTTAATCTGAATTTTAGAAAGAGTTTAATAATATTTCAAGGTATGTCTAATGTGTATGACTAACGCTGATAGACCGCCATCGCCGACGCCAACTTTACATAATATCTGGCAGATATCTCCGGATATGAGACAGATTTGATGCCACTGTGTATATTCATCAATATGAATTCTAATTAGGTGCGTCTAATTTTAGTCTAATATATTTTATTAGCTAGCATATTATGTACACTAACTGTATTGTTTGTATTTTTGTTTGTTGCGAATAGGTTCGAAAACTACTGACCCGACTTTTAAAAATTTTTTTCTCCCTCTCTTTTGCCGTCGTTTTTTCTCTTTTTCTTTCTTCGTTTTTTCGAATAATGATAAGCTACATAATTACCGTGACAATTTAAAGTCATCAATTATAATATTGCTTCAAATACCCGGAGTGAAGCGAGGGCTGGCCGCTCGTCTAATATTTTTTTTGGTTAAAATCGCTAATCTTTGGAACTACTTGGTTACCATTGCATGTGTTAGTTTCAGCTTCATTAGCTCCTCCTTTCCTTTTCCCTCTATTTCTCTTATGTAACGTAGACGAGTCAGCTAGTATTTATGTGCATAAAGCTGGAGTATATACATATATATATATTTTAATATGAAATGGTGATAACTTGATAAATGTTGTGATAGTACGAATATTTCGTAAATCTGTTCGTCGGCGCCGTGGCTTAGTTGGTTAAAGCGCCTGTCTAGTAAACAGGAGATCGTGAGTTCGAATCTCGCCGGGGCCTACACAAACAACTTTTTACTTAATAATAATGTTTTATTTAATTAGCTGTATGCTAGAGTACATATTATTGACGTGACCTCGCTAAAGAACTATCATTATAAGTATTCTATCGATACGGTCTATATCATCAAATCTTCTGATAAGAGCTTTAATTGGAATTTTCTCGTCTTCGAGATAATAAAAATAATATTTATAATAAATATTTACTTAATAATTACTATAGTTTTCTAAGATGTTTTATGAAAAACGTAAGGAAAGCAAGCAAAAAAAGGGAAACTTGCATTTCAGTTGATATACCAAAATCTATCATCATCACCCGTTAATGGCCTACTGCTGAGCTGGATCTTCTCCTAAGAATGAGGAGGGATTAGGCCAACTTTTCCTTCCTCGTTATATCTAGTGACACTTAATTTATTAAAACACATATAACTCAGAAAAGTCAGAGGGTGTGTGCCTGTATGGGGGATCAAACGCAGACCTCCCGTTATCGTCAACGTCTTAACGTATAGGCGTGCTATCATAAAATCTAGAATCTAAAATTATAAAAAATCTAGCAGAACGAAATTCAGTACATAAGACCGAGAGCTTGTTGATTAAAAAATTCACATATGCAATAATTAAAAAAAAATTAAAGGTGAGCTGCGAAGAGTATGGAGTCTTAAAGTCTGTAATCCAACCTCCGTACAATACTGGAAATATTATCATAAATATTTGATTTTAGCTTGATATCTTGTTCCATTATCATAAATACATACAAATATTTGCAATAATAAAATGAATGTCCAAATTTGTTTCTAATAAAGTTTTTTGATAGTTATGAACTCTATACTCTCACTCTAACCCCCTATAATCTTATACGTCTTGGATTGAAAATGTTTGTTAATTTAAAAAACCGGGCAAATTCTAGTCGGACTAGCGCACGAAGGTACTAATATTTGGAAAAAAAGTCACGTTTATCGTATGGAAGCGTATATGTTGTACAACAGAAATACATCATTTGTGAAAATTTTGAACTGCCTATCATCTATCACGGTTGATACAGCCTGGTGACAGATAGACGAACAGCGGCGTTTTAGTTATAGAGTCCCGTTTTTACCCTTTAGGGACGGAACCCTAAAAAGATAGTTACTTTTTGTCAATACAAAAATAAACTTAGATAAATATCAGCAAACAAATGAGTGACATTAAGTTATTTTTGGTTTTCAGTGAGGCGTCTGGCAAATGTAATTGAAATCTCTGTTTTGCTTTATGAATGAACTATTATTTCATAAATTCAAATATAAATGTTTACCTAAATAATAATATTCGGTCAAGCGCGAGTGGGACTCACGCACCGATTGATCTGTACAATTTTAATTAGGAGACAATCTTAACTTTGCGGTTGGAAAACTGTGTCCTTATCTACTGAGGTACAGAAGAAATACTTCTCACTCTTAAATATGCAAATATATTATATAAAAATTGTTTCCTTAGACATAAATATCTATTTATATTATACTAGCGACCCGTCCTGGCTTCGCACAGGTGGACATTTTGGCTCTTCCGCATTTAGGTGCCCCCTCTCTCGCCCCGTTGCTCGCTGCGTGGAGTCACACTGACCCTTCAGCGTGTATTTTAAAATGCAAAAAAGTAGTTATAGTGACATAACTACAATAGTTGGACATATGGTCTCGCGAAGTTTTTTGTAGATATACGTTCTGTAATATTGTAGAACATTTTTTTGTTCTATCATCAATACATTCTACAGCGCATGCGATGAAAGACATTTTATGGCTAATTTTTTTGCACCTTGGGTTGGTGTAGTAGTTTTTAAGTTTATTCGTTACATACAAAAATACAAATCTTTCCTCTTTATAATATTAGTATAGATATAGATATCATTTATAATATTATACGTATTTAGTATATTGTGTGTGTACATCACAACTATAAAATATTTTTCCTATACTTGAAAGAAAAGAAAGATAACAAAGTGAGTCTATGAGAAGTCCTTCATTCCTTTCGGTGCAGAACCCTAAAATGGATGATGAAAGATGTTTGTCTATATACCACGAATTCAAATACGTTTAACAATAATATAATGAATGAAATAAATTCGTCTTAAAACGTTAGTAGTTATTTTTAACCGACTATGAGTATGATCGTAATACGCACAAACGTATACTATCATCAACACATAATATTTCTTCAACATTAATATGAAATATAGCATATTTCTATGGAGTACTAAAATATCCAGATTTTAGTTATATTATATCATTATTTTTTTCTCTCTCTTCCAGAGGAAAGTTATTTGAGACAGTTAAAAAACTTATTATGGGGGTACTTTTTAATGTCAAGTAGGATACCATGTTGGATAATAATATGTTATGGATGAAATTATAATAGTTACAAATACAGAGACAGAATAAACTGAAAAAAAATTACCGCTCATGTCTCAATAATGAAGGTGCTAGAGTGCCGCCTTGGCTAAATAAAACCAAAAAGTTGTCATAATCGTGTTTCAAGTTGATGAATCTATCCGAAATATTACTAATTGGATTATTAGTAAATCCGAGTCAGAGGTGTGTGCCTGTGTGGGGGATCGAACCTCGGACCTCCCGAGTAAGACTTGAAGTCTCAACCACTGGGCCATCACTGCTTTTTTGTGAGTGTGACTCACTGAGTCACTTACATCACTGAGTTATGTGTGTTTTAAGCAATTAAATATCACTAGCTTTAACGGTGAAGGAAAACCATAGTGAGGTGCCAACCACCTGCACTCCTGAGAGTTCCCAAAAAAAGTTCTCAAAGGTGTGTGAAGTCTGCCAACCCGCACTGGGCCAGCGTGGTGGACTATGGCCTAATACCCTCCTCATTCTGAGGAGGAGACCCGGCTCAGCAGTGGGCCATTGAAGGGTCGTAATGATGAAATATTAGTAAGCCGACCTGTAGGACATTGTCTTCGTTAGATAAGAGAGAGAGAAAGTTAGAGAGAGTGTGGCGTTGACGCCTATAATACGATTCTAAAGGAGTTTACACTTTCTTGGTTCTTTATGTTTGTTTTTCGTAGCGTAATGTTATATAGGCTATAATCTTCCTCCATAAATGGACTATCCAATATGGAAGGAACTTTTCCTTTCGAACCAGTAGTTCCCGAGATTAGCGCGTTCAACCAAACAAACTCTTTAGCTTTATAATGTTTGTT
Organism: Limenitis camilla; assembly: GCA_905147385.1. NCBI lineage: Eukaryota > Metazoa > Arthropoda > Insecta > Lepidoptera > Nymphalidae > Limenitis > Limenitis camilla. The sequence continues at coordinate 12,168,294 of LR990239.1, read as the reverse complement.
TGGTTGAACGCGCTGAGCAGTTTCCTGATGAGAAGAACTGGCAAGAAACTCGACAGTTGCTCTTTTCAAAATGCCATTGTTTACATCAGTCTGTTTTACAAAGGTATAATCATTCAGCTGAGCATCAACGTCATTTTGATTCCCAGCTTTGTCATCATTCAAGTAATCTTGTACAAAGTAAGCTTTATTTACTAAACACTTTTTTATTCGAGTTTTAAATTACTGAAGTGGCAAGTCTAATATAGGCTGTGGAATCTGTTATAGATGCGAACACCAAGCCCTATCAAGCAATTACTCACTTAGTGGAGACGAGAGTATGGCGTCACAAGTTGTGTGTGTCACTATGTATATATTTATATAAAACAAGAAATAGAACAACATTAAATATTACCTGAAGGTCTTTGTCCCAGCGATCTCATAACAACTCCCAGCTCAGCCATTGTGATCGTGCCGTCTTCGTCTTTGTCGAACAACATGAACGCTTCTTTGAATTCTGTGTAAAAAAAATATTCGTATTACTCATACATTAAAGTATTTTGGATATGTTCTTAATTAGAATAATTGTTGGTTGTGATGTTGGCAACATTGATTTGAGTAGCATTTTACAGTTGGCACAATTGAATCAGTTGTCAACAAAAGAAAAATTAAGAGGTCAAATAAATACGCCGCCATGACAGTAATAATATTTATTGCGTCGCAAGTAATCAAGCCGGAATACTGTTACTCTGTGTCAAAAGTACGAACTTCTGGAGTAATATTCTACTAATATCTTCTTTATAAACAAAAAAGCAATTAGGTGAATAACATAATTACTGAACCGATTGTGTAAAAACTTTTATTTGTAGCCTGATAAACATTAAGCAAAGCTAGGACGGGTCAGCAAGTTAGTATAAAAATCACACATTAACACTGTTAAATAAAATAATTTAGAGGTTCGGAAATATGCATTTTTTCTAAGTTAGAATACAGATAATATAAGACTCGTTAAATAGTCTATAAAACCTTCTTTCATGATTTTAAAGGTTTGGGAGATCATAGACAAACACATGAATAGAAAAAAAATTAAAGGAAAAAACAATAAATGTACATACCTGCAACTTGTTCTTCCGTGAGTCCATATTCAGACTGAAAAAAGAAAAAAAATATTAAATACTTATTTATGTCATAGAAAGTAGATTCTCAATTTGACAGTATATATTTTATAAATAAAAATAAAAAAAAAAAAACAAAAATAAACTAACAGAGAACTGTCGTACAGCGAAATCACTGGTTAATCTTCGTATTCTTCTATATTCCTTATTGTAAATATCTTCCGTCACAGCCGCCATTTTATGTTACATAGTATTCATTAAATGCTTTTATTTTTTTTAAATTGTCTATTCTCAGAGAAGTTTATGGAATTTTATAAATCAAAATTATAAATTTTTAAAAAAAGAAAAAAGTTTTTTTAAAGGAGATGTAATATCTAAATAAATAATTTTTTGTTGAGTGAGTGAAACAGAAGACAGTTCATGACGTCACGTTTACTGAAACTCAGTGACATACTACGCATTATAAACTAGAAATTCAACGGAAATTTAAAGTATGAGCGAGTGAACGGTTTGTTTAAAATAATAAACAGTTTTTAGATAGAAAAAATGCAATAAAAGGAAAACGCAAAGCAAGAGAATTTAACTAGTTATAATAGACAACTAAGCGTATTGTACTTCAAAAATTTTAGCTTTTCACGATAACGAAGTCGAACTCATTGGCGCCTAATTCTCCATTCGAATTTCGAATACTTTCTTTTTGAAAATTGTTGTATAAAACGTTTGAAAATGGAATACAGTTTTTAAATAAAAGTTGAATTCACATATTAAATAGTAATATATTAATTTTTTGGATTTTTTTTTCTCACACTTATTTATACCACACTCACTTCACTCACAACAAGAGAGTTCCATTTTGAAAACACTTTAATTCGAATTAATATAAACGTTCCATTTTTAAAATAAACCTTTTTAATGTTGACAGTTTTATTTTTTAAAACAAATTTTTAATGCTCATATCTGACACGCGCGACGACAATGACAGCTGGTATATGTAGATTCTATATTTAAATTGGATTTTTGCGCTATAGCACGCACTCTACAATGGTGCCAAAATACGCCACGTTTAGTAAACATGTTTTTAAAATATGATTTTTTTTATGTTTGTGGTACATGATGATATGATTTTACAGACACAAAAACATGGCGTTTTCTTTATATACCTAAACTAAATTCACTTAAATACAATAGAAAGTTTTCATTGAATATCAGATAATAACATTCACATTATTTATTCTGTGTATGAAATGCATAACGTCACTCAAAGAGCTACTGTATGAAATCACTTGTAAAACTATAGATATAGTGAGATTATCTTTAAAAAAATCATTTTATATAGTCAAAATGCTTATAACAATCTAGTAAAAATTGTTTTTGTTTTATAAAAATTTATATGCTTGTACATTTTTATAAATAGTAACTAAATATACCTGCAACGCCATCTATTCTGAAATCTTATGGGGTATGGATATGTAAAATTCTAATTTGGAATTTACAAAATGTAATCCAAAGATTTCGGATTTTGATCGATTATTAATTTTGGCTGAAACCTCTTATACTATTATTAGATAATATACCTACCATCTTTCATTTTGGACAAACTCACAATAATTTTTATACATGTTAAGAAAAATAGATATTTATTAATATTAAAATAACAAACAGATGTTGCGGTCATTGTAGAACAAGCAAATATTTCCGTGATCTTGGCACAGTGAGAATCATTTGGAACGAGTTACTTTTGGCGGGAAAATTATGGATACATCAACGTCTCGGATTGTTATTTAAATAAACAAATAGCCGTTGTGTTATTATATTGAATTTATAATCTTATTTTAAGAGCCCTCCTTTCGGTACAGATAACTTTAAAAATTTTATATCACAGATTAAAATAATTTTATTTATAAAGTTTTGTTATTATTTTTAATATATCATTTTTTCTTTTAATTTAACCAATATATACACATTTTTAATCTATGATATTTATATTTAAATATTTATATTTTTTTTAATTATTTGACATTGTAAAAGACATACTTTTTTTTTATAATAAATATAATTTATTCACGAACTCAAATTTATTAACAAAAAATTGTTCTAAAGCAACTAACGCCATCTAGTACAATATTAGATAAACTAGATATCTTTATTATTTAATTTACAATAATATTTTTGTACTAAAGGAACTAACGCCATCTAGTACAATATTAGGTTAACAAGATAATTATATCTATATTTAATTTGCAATAATATTTTTGTACTAAAGGAACTAACGCCATCTAGTGCAATATAAGGTAAGCTAGATGATGTTTCATTTATGGTTATTAATACACACGTCTAACTATAGATAGCGCTGATAAGCAAAATATATTTTTTTCAAGCTGTTTAACTAATTGTACCATAATTTAATAAACAAACAATGTAGAGCCAAAACTTGTGATTTAGGTATTTTGGTTGTTAATTAACTTACCCTGATGGTTGGTGTTAGATATCAAGAATCAAGAAAATAATAGAAAAGGTAGTAATCATAAAATAAAGTAAAGGTAACAGAATTTGTGTCATGATACTTGTCTATGGATATGGATTGATATGACGTGACAGCGAATATCATGGAAACACTAAACGACGACGACTAATACGACTAATATAATACCGAGCCGACCAGCGCGACTTTGTTCGCGTGTTGCTCCGCTCCTATGGGTCGTAGCGAGATGTTAAATAGCCTAAGTTACTCCTTGTTACATCAGCTATTTGTCAGTGAAAGTTTCGTCAAAATCGATCCAGCCATTTCAGAGATTAGCTGGCACAAACAGACAGACAAAAATTGCATCTATATTTATTAGACTGCGTTTTTTTTTAGTAAGTATATCTAAAAAGTTTCTTTGTTAGACAAAAAATAACCTAAAATACGCTTTTTTTTGACTTTCTATAATTTTCGTCTTTTAAAGCCCTGTAACCTTTTTTCCTATGCGTTTTAGCAAAAAATGAAAGATACCTTTTTCGTAGAGAATTTTATTTCCGACAAGATAACGACAAGGAATATTTAAAAAATTTTTTTTTTTCAATGTATTTTGAATGGGAACCCCCCATGCGTCAGCTCAATTTTCAAGATATCACGCTCATCTTTTAGGACGGTTTTTTTTCTAACAAAGAATCTTTTAGATGTACTTACTCAAAAAAAATTATTCTGACGTAGTCTATATGCACTTAAAAAAAGCGGTTATTTTAATATTACAAACAGACACTCCAATTTTATTTATTTGTATGAATAATAGAAGCAGGCCAAGCATATCTTCTGCGTCGACGTGAAGTCATATTATTTTTTCGGTCTTGCACCCCCTAAAAAGCTTCCTAGCGTCTTTTCACAGCCCATCCCTGCATAGAAACATTAAAGAGGAGCACGTCCATAAAGTCAAACCAAAATGCTGTTAATATATTACTATAGTATAGATAATTTAGAGTTAGGAAGTCTAGTCAAAACTTCGATCAACAATTGCTATTGTTGATCGAAGAGTCAAATGACAGAGATGTGACGTAATTTGAATTGTCTTGGACTTGTTTGTTAATATGCCTTTCTAATAAACAATAACATGCTGTAACCGAGAAATGATGCTAAATCCTTTTACGTCAACACTGCTGTTATGGTGGGAAGTCCTGCTCTTTATCTCGTTTTTTTTATTATAGTTAAGGGACAAACGAGCAGAGGGTCCACCTAATGGAAAATGGCCACTGTCGCCCATACACATCGACGAAACTAGAGGGTATCTTGTTTTGTCGATGCGTTGCCGCCTCGAAGATAGAGTGAGGAGGGGGAGCTGCTGCGGTTTCAATGGACCCCGGGCAAGAACCCAGTATTCCTTGGAATCGCAGCAGTAATGGGATGGGAGAGGGAGGGATAGATCTGGCCCACATGCGGCTCGGCCGGAACGCGTCAGAGACACTTGGCGGTCGGTTTCGCATGCTGGTGGTCGCAAGCCAGTCGGGGAACAGATCCACTACCACCAAGGGGGTGCTGGGTTACTCGGCTTTTACGAGATGGTTTCCCAGCGACAGAGAGGAATTGTATAACCCGTCCCCTCACGGGGTTTCCTCGTGTCCCAGCTGAAATCGACTGTCGCGCTTACTATAGAATTCTTGTAAACTCCTTGATACTCTTCAGCAGATAGACTACAAAACTATAGTGACACTAGCTGACCCGGCAAACGTTGATTTGCAATATAAATTTAGGGTGGGCCATTCTGTCACTTAGGGGGGTGAAAAATAGATAGTAGCCAATTCTTAGGCCTAAAAATCGGTCGAGCCGTTTTGAAGGAGTATGGTAACTAACATTGTGACACGAGAATTTTATATAAGAAAGAAAAGATGAAGTTGAGTTCATCAAATCAGCTGAGTTACTTAAATCAAAACCTATTAATTTTGTATAACTGTTCCCATTTTTAGTCTTCTTAATTGTACAATAGTGGTCGTAGGTTATTAATGTTATATTCTCGACTAACCATGAAATTAGTAAAATCGTAAAATATAAGCGAAGCTATAAACTGGTGATTAAAGAAAGCGGTAGAGCGGAGTCTTCACGCCTTGTCTTTTCGTTCTCGTAAAATTTAAATTTGTCGTACTTACGGGATTATTCTGGGATACACTACATTAATGGATGTTTGTTACCCAATCACACAAAAACAGCAGAACGGATTTCTATTAAATTTAGCACAAATATACTTTATACTCTGAATAACACATATGCTAATTGTATATCTAATTGGGTACTTTTGGTCTGGACTCTTGGGGTATGTGGCTGACAGTCCCACACACTAAAACCCATCGGTACCGGTGGGTTTGTGAGATTCTACCGCAGCACTCAGACGAATCTTCCTGCTTGGGGTGCCAAGTTTATACTTGGGACTTGGTCAGCTGCGCAAATGTACGCATTCGCCTGGTCTTCTCCTGCTCAATGGGTCCGGAAAAGGATCATCTTCTCTACTGCTTTATTCAGCCTCCGTAATCCTGACCATGGCTTCACAAAACGCGGTCACGGCTTTCCACTTCCTCTCTTACGACGACATATTCCCTTTGAGCGCCGTCCTCAACACACTGTTGCTTGAAGCGTTGTGGTTCTGGGCAATGCTCGAGTGTGTGGTCTACGGTGTCTATGTCTGCACCACTCATGAGAGGCTTCTGTCATCTCCCTACGTGCAGCTCGGTGCAGGTACGGACCAACCAACCAAACCAACACCATTTAGACCCTTATCCAATATATTATAACAATTGCCATTTGATAATAAGGAAGGAAGAAAGCGATAAAAAAATATATTCCAGCTATCAGCCTGTATAATACGTAATTTTTATTTTTATATTTAGGTCTGGATATTTGGTGTCTGATAATAAAATAGAAGAATATGATTTTCAGTGAAAATAACAATGTGAGCTGAAGGCTTTTGAAGGAAAAATTAATTGAGTACTGCTTCCTATTTTCTCTCTCATTTATTAAAGTTTTACGGCCGAACTTAATAATCAGACTCAATCCAAAATGTTTGGGTTATGAATTGAATATTGAATCTAAATTCAAATGTGTGCATAGAAAAAAAACATATCTGAAATTTTTTTTCGACCATTTTTCTCCGACTTACTTTGCAAATCCGACTACCGCGACAAAGTCCTTTAATTTTTCGGTTTAATATATGGCCTACGACACTCACAAATAATGTGGCTTTTTATTGGTTAAAGAATTTTCAAAATAGTTTCAGTAGTTCCAGAGATTACCCCATATAACCTCAAACTTTACCTCTTTATAATACTAGTATAGATTACAACATTAAAATAAATAATATGGACTCAGTAAATATTCAACAGTATAACGAACGCCATATTAACCCCATACATGGTTTAGCAATTATATTATAATTTAGTAATAACCTAAAACCATGTTATACTGCTTTAATATGTAAAGGGTTAGAATTCGGATGCCAATCATATTACCAATTTATGTTCATAAATGAACCTACAATTTTTGTGGTAATATTCTAGTTAATTACTATATAATAGGATTTTCGGAAGGAAGATTTGGATTTATTTACGTTATGGACAACAGAGGGGGAATATTTGTACCAATGCCATTTAACCAATCACGCCATCTTAATAATTTTAAAATATTCAATTTTACCTCATATGTATCAAAGAGTATGGGTATTAGATAATCCAGGAACTATCTGAAAAAACGCATAACCTACCTAAATGTCTAGAAAACTGCATAAAAACCTTATCAAAGTCAAACTTATTTCATATGCACAAAGTATGATATATCATTTATGGGGCCGTTCAAGTATTAAGTACGCAATAGTAAGTAAAGCCTTCCCCTCCTCCGCCCCCGCTGTGCTTAGGTAAACATTGATACATGCATTTTTCTTGCTCCTCATTCGGAGCAGGGATATTGACGTTTCGATGTGCGTATTTACTTTTTTATCGCTGATGCAAATGCAAACACCACGTAGACTCCCAACTATCCTCAAGTCAACAAAAATAAGCAAAGCAAGGACACCGCTTCACGGACTTCACGGACAATGATTATATATTTGTGACTAAAAGTTATTCCGGACAGGAACGCCAAAAACCACTGGAGGAATAGCAATCGATTATTGGAAGTGACCTAAGACATTCCCTTTTTTTTGCTCTTCACCTCAAAGACCGGCACTGTTTAAATATTTGTAGCGAGGCTGACCAACAATAAAAAAGATAACAATTTTTGAAACCTGTGAAAATAAACGTCCTTTATTATCTAGAGATAATATTTTCGTGACAGTCATTAAACCAGAATACGCCGCACATCGTAAATCTATTCCAGAGCAGCAACACCAAAGTGTTTGGAAAGATGAAACGATCGTTACTTTATGTTACTTGAATGAGATTAGAATTTAGGTACTGTCGCTTGCGTGTGTAGCTGCTTGTGAGACTTGTTTTGATTGTATTTTTATAGTTTTTGTAGGAATTTTTCTTTTCAAATATGCACTGAATACTAAAGACTTCATCAACTAAGCAAGCGCATAGAAATTTTTATAATGGATAAATAAATACAGAAAAAGACTCTCTTTTACACAAATTGGACAATTGGGGAGATTTAAAAAATATCTATAGAGCTTGAATATAATGAAAATATATTACTATATCGAATTGAAGTACTCTTCTGTGAACTCTGAATTTCTTTCAAAATAATTAGTAAGATTTTTAAAAAATATTTTAAATAATACATGTAAATATATTAATCACTCCAGATTTTACTTGAAATTTTGATATTAATTTTTAAAAAAATAGAAAAATTCGCAAAGTATTAGTCAAAATGCATTTTGATATAATGAACATTTATATTACTAGTCGACTTTGTTCACATGTAGCTCCGCTCCTATTGGTCTTAGCGTGATGATATATAGCCTATAATCTTCCTTGATAAATGGGCTACCTAACACTAAAATAATTTTTCAAATCGAACCAGTAGTTCCTGAAATTAGCGAGTTCAAGCATATATATTATTAAGGGTAAGTTGGAGTAATTGAATGATTTCCCTTATAACATGGCTGAAATTAATCAAAATAGCTTTCAATAAAACTTATCGTAACACAAAAGTAATAATTATTCACTACGTTTTGACATAAAAACCATAATATTTCATAAATAAGTGAATGAAAGAAAGTTACTTCACCAATTTCATAATAGAAAAAATTATCTCACTTTGTCAAGATGTCAGTCGTAAAAATGTTATTCTGTGGCTTATTACTTCGAGAACTCCCAAGTTGTATCAGAAAAAGAAAGACTCCTCTGTTTTCAGTGTAATTGAAAGAGACAGATAATATTTTAAGAGTTTCTGCTCGTTTTGCTTTACGACCTCTTTACAACACCCAATAAGTTTCTTAATGATTTTTTTGTATACACATATTGTAGCGCCATCTAACAGATTGTGTGCGAACTCAGTTAAACATTGAAAATATACGTTCTGTGAAAACACGTCAATAGCCGTCGGCACTATTAGAATTTATCGCTTTAATGAAAATTATTTTATTTTATAACTAAATGAGAAATTAATACTACCGATGACATGATATCTCATGTTTTTAGGTTAAATTTATTGGAGACACTTTCTACGTAGGTTATGCGAATTCATCCATTAGTAATATTATAGTATTAGTGTCCAGAGTTAGAGGTCCTGGACTATCCGAATCATCCCCATGTTGTTACGTGATTATGGATATTTTGAATTTAAAAAAATGCTTACCAAATTGATAGTAACGATGAGCTCATACTGCTGATGCTTGTGTCCCTTCTTCTTCTTCCCCTGTGGAGTCTTGACTGCTGCCGCTGCTGCTTGCTTAGGTGGTGCCGTCTTTGCTGCTCCCTTCTGTGCTGATGGTTTGACTGGTGTTTTTGGACCACCTTTCGTTGATGTACCTATAAAAAATAAGTATTAATTCTTTGTCTTTGCTATAGAACTGTCATAACGTCTTGAGTGATGTCACGTAGTGTGTAACAATGTTTTCTATATGATAGTAGTTACCTACATTATCTTTCCTTATTGCTCTAATAAAGTAGGCAACAATGGCGTTCTGCACGCCGTGACGTCACGTTATTTTTAACGTTGTGTTTTAAGTCACAGAAATTTAGCCGAATTTATTCTAAAATTATTAACAATATTTTCATCATCTTCATCATTATCACAACCCGTTAATGGTCCACAGCTAAGCCGGGTCTCCTCCTCAGAGGAAGGGGTTAGGCCATAGTCCACCACGCTGGCTCAATGAGGGGTGGCAGACTTCACACACCTTTGAGGTCTTAGGGAACTCTCGGGAATGCAGAAAAGCCGTCGCCTTGTACCTGTTTCGTGGGATCGAACTTGGAGCTCTCGGGTAAAACAAATTTTAGCCACAAATTATTTAACTTTTTTTGACGATCTAGGGCAATCTTAGATTATACCTACTATCAACTTTACAAACTTGATAATTACTAAAAAAAACTGATTTTTAGTCAAACCATCAAGATAACTTCAATATCTTCTAATACTGTTGGTATTTCTCTACAGAATTTCTCCATTTGAGTGACAGAAGGCCAACAAGGGACGATAGCTTAGCACAGAAGTTTTGGATTTCAATTTGAAAAGTAATTAAGTAATTATCAGTATAAAGTTAGGTTAATATTAACTTGTCAACTTCGAAGCATTTCTTCGAGCAAGAAATTCAGTAAGTAAATAAACAGTAAATAGCTGGTAGTTCGGAATTTACGATGAAGCATTAATATTACCTTTTTGACATGTCGGGGTTGCTTTTTGCCCTGCGGCGTTCTTCTGATTGACATGGCCGCTGCCATCTGCAGGTTTGTTTCGAGCCTGGAAATAAAATATACATGTTACATTCTAGATTTTTTTAAATCATCAGCCATATTTCTTGAGTATGATTATGAATTATTATGCTGAGTATGGCACAAGCAATGTATCTTCTCTACTATACAACAGCCAAATTTAAGAGAGAATTGACCATAGCAGATCGAATTTAAGGTCATCACAACCACTTGTAACTTCAATAATATTGTATTTGGACAAAAAAATCAAAATAAATGTTAGTAATTTTTCATTGGAAGTCCTGAAAAATTATAAGCATTGGACCAAGTCAGCTATTACAAAAACCTTTCGATCAATGAAAACAATTTAGTATTATATTTAATATTACTAATAAAATGACTGGCTTCCATTTTGTTTTAAAGTATTACCATCCACTGTTTGACTGTTTACAGAGACCTTTGAAACTTAATTATCAATGTAAACATCTCAATCAATCATAACATTAAAATACACAAAAAAAAACATAATAATCTAAAATATTTTTCGATATTTAGAATCCCAATTTATAAATCAGAATCAGAAAAATGAAATTTTTTTATTAAGTTATGTAATTAATTAACGATGTAATACATAATCACATTTACATTCATCATCACGACCCTTCAATGGCCCACTGCTGAGTCGGGTCTCCTCCTCAGAATGAGGAGGGTATTAGGCCATAGTCCACCACGCTGGCCCAGTGCGGGTTGGCAGACTTCACACACCTTTGAGAACTTTTTGGGAACTCTCAGGAGTGCAGGTTTCCTCACGATGTTTTCCTTCACCGTTAAAGCATTTAATTGCTTAAAACACACATAACTCAGAGTCAGAGGTGTGTGCCAGGATCGAACCTCGGACCTCCCGAGTAAGACTTGAAGTCTCAACCCATCACATTTGCATTATTACGATAATATTAGCAAAAAAACATTTTCGTAAAAAATCTATAAAATATTTGAAACCTGTAATTGGTTGCTGGGTAACGCTTTGTTGGCAAACACTCTCCTTTCGAGTTTGGATGAGGTATAGTTTGTATTCTTTATCTCTGAAATTATGCTCATAAACGATTTAATGATGACCTCTAATTAAAGACCTCTAATTTTCTCCCGTGAGGGGACGGGATAGAATACACTTCCCCTCTGCCGCTGGGAGAGCATCTCGTAAAAGCCGAGTAACCCAGCAACCCCTTGGTGGTAGGGGATCTGTTCCCCGACTGGCTTGCGACCACCAGCATGCGAATCCGACTGCCAAGTGTCATAGACGCGTTCCGATCGAGCCGCATGTGGGCCAGACTTACCCCCTCCCCACTCCCATCCCATTAATGCTGCGGATCTAGTGTACTCTGGAATCTAACTCTGGGTCCGTCGAGACCGCAGCATTTTTTCTTCTTCACTCCCCTCCCCACTCTATCTTCGAGGATGCAAAGCATCAACAAAACGAGGGTGTCTCTTGTTTTGTCGATGTCCATGAGCGATGGTGGCCACTTACCATCAGGTGGACTATCTGCTCGTTTGCCCCTTATATGGTTGATAAAAAAAAAAATATAGAAATCTAAGCTTTGTTACTTTTTAAACAAAAAAAGCACAAAGGTAAGTTTCAATTGATAATTAGAAGGCAAAAAGAGATCCAATTTCGCTTTAGTCACAACCACTGTAATGTCTCAAAAATCTCTCTCTCTCTTGATGTCATATTTTTAGGAAGTACGTTTTAATTACATAATTAATTTAGTCGACCCGACCCGAAGACGGTGACGGTTTCTTTCCTTCCTTCATTCCATATTCATTTAAATTTCATGCTGTAAAGGGCCATATTGATCTAAATTAAATGCACAATATATTTAATTAGATAAGAATTGGTGCTGTATTGTTTAAAATCGCTTCGTAAATAATCCATTATTTCTCGTAAAAATTAAAGGATAAAAAATGGTTATTGTGGGTAATCCTTAAGAGATAGACATATACCATCGCGGACTTTTTATAGACCTTTTTGAGGTGTACAATACTGTAGTACATTATTTTGATCTATCTCGTAGGGTTCAGCCAGCGTTTGCAGTGTAAGCGCAAAAAAAGTGTTTATTTACGACATCACATTAGAAACCTCTAAAATTGTCAATGTTTCTCTACTATATTATGCATGTATTATACATATAAACCTTCCTGTTGAATCACTCTATTTATTAAAAAAAACCGCATCAAAATCCGTTGCTTAGTTTTAAAGATCTAAGTGTAAATAGGGACAGACAGACAGACAGAAAGCGGGAAGCAATTAAAATTAAATTATTAACTAGTCAAAAACATTATTTACATGCAAACATAGACATTTATTTACATATAGAGGCCTCGGACACTTTTTCATGATATTTATATGAAAACCCGTCATATTTAAAGTTTAATTGTTACAAATCCTCGTTATCTCAAGAATGAAATTAAAACGACATGTAAATTTAATATCTACATATTTTTAAATTGCCACACGAGCTTCATACGAGCGCGCAGTTATTAAAATAACTTTTTTCATTCTAAGCCAACAGCGAAGATAAGCTCGCATGTTATCAAATGATATTAAAAAAGTTGTATTTATTTTGAACTAGGAAAGTATAGACCTTATACAAAGTATGTTTAACACATCAAAATAGGCCAGTCGGTCAGTTTGTCTCAAGCTACCACCAGCTCGCAAAGCGGTTTTCTGTAGAGAAGAACTGGCAAGAAACTCAACAGTTGCTCTGTGTTCTGTTACAAAGGTATAATCATTCAGCTGAGCATCAATGTCATTTTGATTCCAAGCTTTGTCATCGTTCAAGTAATCCTGTACAGAGCAGTAAGCATTATTTACTAAACACTTTTTAATGTTAATTTAAAATCTCTTACTGGCATACAGCATATATGGCATAATCTAATATAGTTTGTGAAATCTTATTATACAAATACTGACTTGCTAAGCTACAGATAATGTAATAAATATATGTCGCAGTCATCTGGTTGAATCTGCTATTTGATTGAGTGACTAGCGCGTTCGTTGAATGACAACATTCAATTGAGTGCCTAAAGGAGAACTCGTCAATTTGTTTAATGTAACGTTCAACGTCTTGACTGAACGTCATATAACATAGTCGTTGAATGGGATATTGCCGACTTTGTAATGTTTGGTTAGGGTGACTATAAGTTCGCAAATCAAAAGGTAACTTACTTTAGATAACAAAAATGAGGACATGACATGACACACCTTATTATGATTTTATATTGTATATTAAGTCTTACGATAGATAATACCGATATTTTATTCTTTATAAATTATCGGTATTATCTATCGGTATTATCTATCTATTATCTATCGGCGGTGGCGTAATAATAGGTAAATCCATGCTGTCACACTATTTTATTACGAATTACGCACTTTAAAGTAAATTTAATCGCGCAGTGGGAAAAAAAATTAACTAAATCTCAATCACCTGACTGATTTTACGTCCGCTCTGTTCAATGGCCTATGTTACAATCCGCTAACTGGTTGGACGTTGAGTGACGCTTGTTCAATAAACGTTCGGCCTAGTCACTCAATTGAATGTTGTCATTCAATGAACACGCTAGTCATTCAATCAAATAGCAGATTCAACCAGATAACTGCGACATATATATCAGATTTATCATCAAACTAGAGGACCCGCGCGACTTCGTCCGCGTGTAGCTCCGCTCCTATTGGTCGTAGCGTGATGATGTATAGCCTATAGCCTTCCTCGATAAATGAGCTATCTAACACTGAAAGAATTTTTCAAATCGGACCAGTAGCTCCTGAGATTAGCGCGCTCAAGCTACAAACTCTTCAGCTTTCTTTATTAGTAAAAGAAGTATAAGATCACGAGATTTTTTAAAGTCACAAAATGTGGCGCTGACTTTAAAAATAACCTAATCAGGCACGAAATTAATTTTAATACACAATTCTGTTATTGTATGATTTAATTCAAGGTTGTAGTAAAAAGTATTTTCGTTATTAATTCTTCTTTGAAATTCATTCCAGTTTTTATGAAGATAAACACAGAAACCTCTGATTCTTACATTAAAAATATTTATTTGTGTTAACACCTACAAATTGAACTCGTTTGTTTTCAGTGATGACTGGATCCCCCATAAAAAGTTCAGTGGTTAAACTGCCGTTAAAACTATTTTGTAGCACTTTGCAATCAACTATACGGGCTGTTTAAAAATACTTGGATGGTATAACGTTGTAATGACGTTCTAATTTTCAGAAATTAAAAAAAATAATGTTTCACTATTTATTATTAAAAAATTGGACGAAATAAATAATTACCATTCGTAACTAAGGAATGAAAAAAAAACGAGGAAAAGGTGGAAAAAGGTTTTCCGAAAAGTTTGAGAATACCAGCTCAAGACGTACAGTATGAAGGGACTTGAAGGTCTATCGGAAGACAACCTGACCAGCACCAATATGTTTCAAAATTATTCGAAATTTCAAATAATTAGCGCAGAAGATACTTGTTGGCGAAAGATCTTTTTTTATTTTTTTACTCTTCATGTATAGGTGCTCATAAGTATTTAAGAGATACTTGGCACGTGCCTGCAGTATTGGTAGTTCAATTCACGACTTTTACTATATTAACAAATAGCAGGCGTGAGGGAACCGAATCGTTGCGTAAGAACCAATCACGTGTAGCGCATTCCTCTCGCTCCGCGTTCCCCGTTAAAAATAAAAAGGATGAATACACAAAGGTGTATTCATCCTTCTTTAACTCTGCAACGATGGGACGGATCGAGATTTTTTTTGTAGTTCTTCTCAAACAAAAGGTATCAAACTTCACATATATGAATTAAAAGAACAATGTTCACTTGAGCAAAGTGCTAAGGTTTGTTTTGTTGTTTAAATTGAAGAAAAACGATATTTATTTATACAATAATATTTTATTTTAGGCTCATCTCGAAAAGGTTTTGAATTTAGAAATAGAAGAGAAAAATATGAAACTACATTCTCTTAATACAACACTGAGTCTTCTACAAGATAACATAAAAGACAGTGCTGCAGTAGATTACGACAAAAAACAAGTAATGCCAGTAATCACAAATGACGGAAATGATAACGAAACTCCATTAATAAGTTTAGTTACTGATGACGTCAATACTGAAAGGAAAACTTCTGAGGATTCACAAATTTTAGAAACTGTAACCATTAACAATAAAATAGAGAAAATGGAACAACTGCTAAATAAGTATAAATAATCATTAAAGGCAAGTAAAGAAAAAAATGCGCAGTTAACTTCAGAATTACAAATAATTTCTAATGAATTGGATATCAAAGTGAAAGAAAATGATCAGCTCAAAGCTACTACATTTGCATTAACTGAAGCAAGAAAGAAAATTCAGGAGCTTAATGACACTATTGAAGATTTACAAAACAAAAATAACTCTTATGAATTTTCGAAGCATTTTCGCAAGCAATTACATACATACAGGTAAGTTCGTTTAATCTGCAAATATTAACATTGATTATGCACCTAAATGTGGCGGATTTCTAGTAGTAAAATTAGATATATCAAGCAAAGTTTAATGAATTTAAATGAGATATATCTGACGGTTAAAGCGCTCGCATAAATTGAGCGACTTATGAGTTGCCGACACCCGCTTACTGCTTATGAGCAGTTGAAGTAGGGCGCTGCGGTTTGATGCTAATGATATTTGTATCAAACTTTTCTATTCACTTCAAAGTGCTCTGAGGGACTTAGCCCTTATAATATGAGGGTCTGTTGATCGTTTCTGATACCATAGAATCTTTATATGTGAATTTTATTTCCCATAATGTTATTTCGAGTAGACAATATACAATCTTTCGTTTCGATAGGGCAGTGCATATGAAATTGAGAATGATAGTAAATGTTAGTTAGGGGCACGTGAGTAATGTGCTTTATTATTTTTATATTTGGTAGTGAGTTCGAGCGTGGAGGTGAGAGTTTAAAGTTATAAAAGACGTCTATAAACCTGCTCCTGGGTCTCAAGTCCGAGGCGCTGCTCGGCTTCCATCTAGATTCATTTGATTAAAAATAAGAAATTATTTTGCTCTCCAAGATTTTTAAGGGTTGCTTTAAAAAAAAAATTAAATGAGTGTCAAGACCTTCATCGACATCGTCGTCTACTAGATGTGTAATTACTTTTGTAGAATACTAACTAAAATGGCAATAAAAAAGTAAGGTAATTGCCCCACATTCAATTCAGCAAAACGTTCAACATCATTTTATACGTAAGTCTAAATACTAATTTATTTATACAATTAATAACAACAATATTTTTTTTTATTTAACTTAACTTACTTTGCGCCCCCTCCTACTATACCTAAGAAAAAATAAGAATAGGCCGACCCCTCCCCCCCTGTTTAATATTTATTACGTAATGTTGCCCGCGCTTTTTCAAAGTATAATTTTAACTTTGAGCATTTGTAATCTTAGGTAAGAACTATCGAGACTCCCTCCCACCCCCTTGTAACAAAAAATAAGACGTGGTCGACCCCCCTCCCTCCCTAAATCTTCATACGTAATTAATGAATCGCCCCTTACGAGTGAGAGGGACGTATAGATTTTTTACATAGGAGAGAGTACAAATAAGCATGGAGTGATGTCGTTTCTCTACTATTATACTCATCTCTTTCTAATAAATTAGGCTGATGAGGTTTTCTTCCTTTCTTTCTTAAGTAATTCGCCATTTTCAGCCATACTTGCTCAATATTTCAAATCTTACTTCACTACATAGTATAAAACAAAGTCGCTTTCTCTGTCCCTATATCCCTATGTATGCTTAAATCTTTAAAACTACGCAACGGATTTTGATGCGGTTTTTGTAAATACATAGAGTGATTCAAGAGGAAGGTTTATATGTATAATACATCCATAATATAGTAGAGAAACACTGACAATTTTAGAGGTTTCTAATGTGATGTCGTAAATAAACACATTTTTTTGCGCTTACATTGCAAACGCTGGCTGAATTCTTCGAGATAGATCAAAATAATGTACTACAGTATTGTACACCTTAAAAAGGTCTACAAAAAAGTCCGCGATGGTATATGTCTACCTCATAGGGATAACCCAGAATAACCATTTATTATCCTTTACTTTTTACAAAAAATAATGGTTTATTTACGAAGCGATTTTAAGCAATACAGCATTAATCCTTATCCAGTTAGGTACCTTAAATACATTGTGCATTTAATATAGATCAATATGGCCCTTTACAGCATGAAATTTAAACGAATATTTTTGAAGATATTACAGATTCAAAATGCAGGTACATAGCGGTTACGGCTAAATACACGTGTCAAATTGCACCTGGGCGAAGCCGGACGGGTCGACTAGTTTAGTAATAAAATGGGAAATCAAATTCCTGAAGCGCTTCCTAGCAAATGCTTTTTGATTTTAAAATTAAACTCAGCGCCATCCATTTTATTAAATCTATTGGGACAAAACGAACTGAATGAAAAGTTAGATCTTTTGTTTATTGGGAAGATTTATTTATATAATTTTACAATAAGTTGGCAATATCGTTGATAAATTAGTATTCACGGGTGGTTCATCTTATCTTAGTAGTGTTTCGAGTAGATAATTTATGACTTTCGTTCCGATAGGATTGAGTTAGTCTGGGGTGTTAGCTGCGGAAACCTCTTCGAGAGCCCACTATTTTGTGGGCCGGTGCACCCTGGGCAACTACGGATAGTAATTTTCCTCTATTACTATCCGGAGGCTAATATCCGCAGATGAGGGGCGCGTAGGCGCAGTGGACGGTGGCTGCGTTGCAGCGGAGAGTTCGGTGTGTCCCACTGCGCCTCCGTTCGTGGGGTAGCCACTCAGTGGTGCAACCGTGCTCCATGATCGGGGAGGCAGTTGGACATATCTAATGCTGAGGGCCGTGAAAGCGTCATGGTGGGTCGCTTAAGCGCGAGTGTCTTTTGCGCTGGATGTTTCGTCGCCGACTCCAGTCTCGGTTTAGTAGCGTACTCCGGGATGGGGGGAGCGATTGGACGGCCGGCGCAGAGGTTTGCGCCAAGGTTGGGCGCGAAGGTCACGGAGTGCCGGCGTGACGGGCGCGGGCCTTAAACTCCAACGTTCGTACCCTGGGCATCGCAGACGGCGGTTAAGCCCAGGGGGGTCCGGTGGCTGGAGGTACGTGTCGCTCCGGGTACTCCTCTGTTTGCAGAGATGACTTGCGAGCGACCTGATCTCGAGGGATATGGGCCGCTTCTGACTCCTCCGGGGGCTGGGTGTTTCAGTAGACATGTCCTGGCATCCCCCCTCGGTTAGGTGCTTGGTAAAGCGAACCCATGGGTGGGTTTGAACTGCGGGTACTTGTTGTGCCGAGGCGTCCGCAGTAGTATGCTAACGCGTTCCTGCGGCGCCTGTCATACGGCATGGACGGTGGTGGGTTTTAGTGCGGTAGTCCAGCGCTTATCGCTGGGTGTCCCACATAATCCCCTTTTAAGGGGTATGCGTAAATGCATTTCCCACATTAAAAAAAAAAAAAAGGATTGACTTAGTCTGTCAACATCGCGTGCAAGTGTAATTTAGGAAAACTTAACGACTATACTTATTAACTTTTCTAATGTAACGTTTATGGTGTTTGACATAACTGTCACTCATTTGACCAAATCAGGTTAAGACAGGACAACGTCTGTCGGTTACCCGCTATATTTTGGCTAATTCACACCATATCATTATAAATTATAGCCTATATGTTATTCTGATGTGTAAGCTATATTGATGGAAAGTTTCATCAAAATCCATTCAGTAGTTTACAAACTTTCACGTTTATAATATTAGTAAGACAAGCTGACCCGGCAAACGTTGTTTTGCCATATAAATTTGTGGTGATCCACCCTTATCACTTAGGAGGATGAAAAATAGATAGTAGCCGATTCTCAGACCTACTGAATATGCATATAAAATTTCATAAAAATCGGTCGAGCCATTTCGGAGGAGTTTGGTAACTAACATTGTGACTCGAGAATTTTGTATATAAGAAGAAGATTATGCTTTATTATAGCATTGAGTTTAAAACTATACTGAAGGCCATTAAATTAATTAATTAAATATTTAAATGATTTATTTTAGGTTTTATACACTGGTCTCTCATGCTTTGGCTCTTATACTATCATTCAATATATAAATTTAAAAAATAATGCATTTTTTACGTAGATTTATCTACAGTCGTGACTGAAAAGCGACGACAGAACTATTCTGTCCATTTATCATTGAAAAAGTCGTAAACTAATGTATATAACTGCAAGGCGTGTGCGATAAACATTTTTATTACAAGCAGATAAAAATTTAAATATCTTGTTTTCTTTTGTTTAAGATTTATTATTTTGATAACATTTTATTTTATTGTTAGGTAAACTATGTTGAGATGGCGGCCGTAACTGTTATAGAAAATGTAATAAAACTATTTAAATTTAGTTAAAAATGCATAATAATACCACCAATGATACCCGCGTAGAGCGTGAGACTTGTGATCCAGGTGTAGGTCCATAGAACGTCTCTTTAAAAGTGATAATAAATTATACTTAATATATAAAGCTGAAGAGTTTGTTTGTTTGAACGCGCTAATCTCAGAAACTACTGATCCGATTTGAAAAATTATTTCAGTGTTAAATAGACCATTTATCGAGAAACGCTATGAGCTATATATCATCACGCTACGACCAATAGAAGCGGAGCTACACGTGAACAAAGTTGCACAGGTCGACTAGTCTGATATAATTCTAATAACTTAATAACTGCCTTTAATATTTAGTGAATAATATAATGTCTAGCGCCCCTGATTGCTGTATCTAAGTGGCTATCGACCCTCAATAGTACATACTATAGTACGTTATGACTAATGTTATTGTTAACTTTGCTTCCATATAAACGTTAGATGTTTTATCTTTGTAATGTACTCGTAATAGACACATATTATATATTTTTATAAAATTAAAGTAAATATCTGAATAATGTGATTAATGTACAAACATATTTTAGTAACAGTTTTGCTATAATAACTACCACAGATTAAAAAATAATGATACTAACAGAAATTGAGAAAAAAAAAAAAAATTTCACGTGCTCATACAACGAGTCACTTTGGAAATGATTTTTTAAACAAATTTGCGTTGCAAATAATTTTATTTACACTTATATTGTATTTCCTTCCATTTAATCCCTGTTAGGAACACCGTTTATAAATTAATATCCGCGGGTAGTTCCTTTTATATTATTTCAAGTATACCCACATGTAGACAATATACTACTTTTAGCGCGATAGATTAGAGTCAGTCTCTTTGGTGTTGCCGCGCACGGCGCAGTGTACATGGAAGTTAATATTACCTATAGTGTCGTGGTTAAGGTCACCCTATCGATATCAAATCAATTGAACCGCCATCTTTTTACATCCGCCATTTTATATATAAAGTTCTGTTATGTGACTTATATGATCTTGCATTGTTGCTACCAAATGAAACACGAATGCAAAGTTTAAAAATAAGTAGTCCGCAATCAAGGGTAGTCCGCCATATTGAATTTAGAATAAAGTAATTTTATCTTTCATATAATTCTAATCAAACACTTTAATTTAAAATACATAAGATGTGTGTTCAAATTAAATAACTAGTCCGCCATTTTGAGCCTTCTGCCATATTGGATTTAAAATAACATCACTTAACTAACAAGTTAGTCATACATACATTATTTTGTCATTATTTTATGAATGTAGTTTTATATACCTACTGTGTAAGATTTAAATACTCTGTACCTTCAAAAGAGGTCAATGTGTTTTATTTACATTTACATAATAAATAAAACATTTTAATACATATATCAATAATAAATTGAAATACGTTTTAAATAAATTACGTCCTTACAAACTTACTACATACAATATTTACAAACAATTTATGCTCTATTGTCTTTACTTGATTTTCTTTAATGTTCACGATACCGATACGATATTCAATAATAATAGAAATATTACTATCGGAGTCTTTATAACACCAATAGAAGTTTAAATAGAATAAACGAGTAGACGGTCCACCTGATGGTAAGTGGCCACCGTCGCTCATGGACTCTACTCTCTCGATAATACATGAGAGTTTCTCTTATGTTTGCAGTTTTCTATACTCTCCCAAATTGCAAAAAGAAAAATGAAGTCTATTTATTGACGAATAACATGAATTATAGTCCTATTAGTGTGGGAAGCTTAGATTTAAATTTAAAAAAAAAACATTAACATTTAATTTTTATTGAAATTTTTTTTTAGTCATTAATATTTGCCTGTTTAACTCTTTAATTCCCATGTCCAAGTTACTACAGATAACCTACATACATAAAAATGATAAAAACTACCCTCATTTTTATGAGGGAGTCTTCCAAAAGGTAACTGGCATTGTGCGGTTAAGATTCTGAAAGACAAGCGGACCATGAATTTCATTTAATTAATTTGACATATAACGTTTGAGTAGTGTTGCCAGAAAAATAATAAATAGTTACCATCTACAGGTGACGCTGATTAAAGCGTTAATAACTGACTGTATCGTACGAAATTAGTTAGAAAAACTTGTTATATTTTTCACTATGCATAGAAAATTGATTAGTTTCTTATTATAAAAGATCGTATGATAAATGGAAGTTCCAAATATTTTTGACGCAGGTTTGAATTTCGAACGCGAGGTAAAGTCAGTTGGTCTCCGAGCGTCGACTCCCGCGCTTTCCTTGCTGTAGTAGGCTGACATAAAAACAAAATGGTGTGTTTTTATTAATACAATATTATTTTATAAATTTTCAATCATATTCTTTTAAATTAGAAGTTTTATTTTAAAACAAAAATAGTACGTAAAAAAAAGTGTTATTTTTTTATTACAGACTACTACACAAATTGATGATGAACAGATCACAAGTAAGTATTTTCATTTTTTTTATTTATTGTTGAAGTTGTTTATGACCTAGGGTAACATGAAATAAGTTTTTAACTTTTAATGAAGCTCCAAATAACTTAGATCATTGTATTTTCTAGTTTTAAGATATCATGTGACATATTTTTGGTATATTAATATAATAATATTATTGATAAAAAAATCTTAGGTTCTAATTAATGTCTTTTTTAAATTATAGTATCTCATTAATTAAACTGCTTTCAGAAATATAGTGAGGTAAAATGAAACTTTTAAGCATAATTTCCTACTAATGGAAATTATAATGAGATAATCGTTACGACAGCGTTTTTACGTTTTTCTCTTCTATTTTAAACCTACGACTATTTTAAAATAGAGATTATTAATACTTGTAAAATAAAATTATTGATAGCTTTGTTAATAATATGGATAACTATGAGAACGAAAATTTAAATAATTAAACCCTAATTTAAACATTAAAGTTATGGTATTTTAATTAATAAACTACTTAGCTAATTTACATCACAATCGGATAATCGATTTAGGATAAATAAAATCTTAATTTTAAAATACTAAGTAATCCAAGTTTTAATGTTACGGTTTGTATATTTGGATGTTAGTTACTCAATCACGCAAAAACGGCTAAACGGATTTCGATGAAATTTGACACACAGATACTTTACAATCTGGATTAACACGTAGACTACTTTTTATCCCGAAAAAAATCATAGTTCCTGCGGGATATCCTCGCGCGATGCCGGGACGGGTTGAATAGTATTTTACAATTTACTATAACTTATTTCGCTTCGCTGAGATAAAGTAAATTTTATGTCCCTTTTTTTCCGACTTACAGACAGAGTTTTTACTGAGTCACAGTAGTTTTTGGAAGAAAGCTTAATTATGTTTTGGTTCCAGTGTTGAGAAGAGCATTCAGCATGTTCGACTCGAGCAAGCAAGGGCGTATAGAGAAGGAGAAAGTGAGAACCATCCTCAACACTATGGTGCACAGCTACGATGACAACGAGCTGGATCAGATGCTGGACAACGAGGATGTTGATGGTAAGAACCATCCCATTCGTAGCTACTACGTGACGTCTCATCGTGTAAAACAATATTAATTGTATAGTTGTTCATTGCAGGAAAAAAATCTCATTTAAAAACGTATTAGAATCGGCTAGTTATAAATATATAAAATGTTCAGTCTGTCAGTCAGTCAATATGCCTGTATACTTAACTAATTAATTTCCCTATTTTATTCCAGCTCTCGTGTTAATAGAAACCAGATGTGTCGCCTGCTATCTCAAATTCTACTTTGATGTCAGTTTACCGTCGAATTATTTATTTCATTTATATTTTTTTGCTTTTAAGTTATAACAGAATATCTCAGAATAACCCGCCGAGACGTCAGATATTTAATATATGATAAAGACAACACCGTAGAATGTTTAACATATTATATATTATTTTATATATATATATGTATATGACGGAAACTAATATAAAAAGGATATAGATGGATGGCCTATCTCAAAAGCTATACGGACGCAACACGGTCAGGATATAACTAAACATTACTCACTCTCACATGAACGAAGGTGTGAGTTAGGTTTAGGTTTAGTTAGCATTGTGTTAGGTTAGGTAAATGTTACTCTAATATTAGGATTAAACAGTGAAACTAAGCAGTGGAGGTGTCTCGATCAAATAAAGGAATTCCTTAAGCCTACACCTTGGTCACAAGTCCAAGGCATTGCTGCCTGTCATAATAGTTCTTGTCAGAATAGTAAGTGATAGTAATGTTTAGTTTAGTTATATCCTGCCCGTATAGCTTTTAAGATAGGCCATCCATCTATATCCTTATTTTAGTTAAGGTATCGCAGGGGTTTTAGTGGGTAGAAATCCCGCATAACCCAGTTTTTACTCCAAGGATTGGGTATCTTTCGAAGATTTCCCCTGCGCTATCAAAAAAAAAGGATAGTAATGAAGGATAGTACCGATTCCGTGCGTTGAGAGTGAGTGATGCTGGTCGGCCATGGTCGACTTCTGCGAGGCTAGGCCGCGGAACGGGAACGCGAGGGTGACGCCTCTGCAGACCCGCGCCGCTGAGCTCGATCGGGGAGGGGTAGGCGACGTTATGCCCATCTTCTCCCACCACCCTGAATGGAGCCGTCAGGCAAGGGGTAACCACTCTCGGTGTACCCTGAGAGCCCCCTGGCGTGCAGGCCCGCTATAAGAGCGGGCCGATCCGCTGAGGCGTCACAGTTGTTTGCGTAAGCGTTCCTGTGGCGTCTCCCTACAGCGGAGGTAAGGTACCGTTGGTTTTAGTGGGTATGCCTTGAAACGTCGCCCGCCTTCTGCGAGTGACATCAAGGAGAGCCCCACATAACCTTTCCAACGCTAAAAAGGCCGCATTTCCAACGTTAAAAAAAAAAAGGACAGTAATAAAGAGGCCTTGTTGTTACTCCTTACATTGTATTTAGATGTGTTAACACAACCTTAGGTTAGGTTAATGTTAGGTTTGGTTTATTCATTCATTCAAATCGGCTTTCTCTTCTGACATATACAAATAATCAAAATATTAACTCTCGATTCTCTATCTTAATTTATGTTAAATTTCATTCATTCATTTATTCAAGTAAACTGCGGTCGGAATCACGTACCGAGGATTTACAATTAAGCGATTAAAGGACAAATTTAACTTTTAGAAAACTGCTGAGATCAACATGATTTAGAGCAGTCGTCTTCAGAGTCGTATCAAAATATGTCTCTGAAGAATGGTAAACTTGAAATATCAAAAATTATAAAAATCAATCTGATACTATTATGAAATTTTTATAAAAATAATTTTTACAGATAGTTAGGGACTCTAAATATGATGTAAAAAGTTTCCTTAATATTAATTTTGTTATGAAGTAAGTGTTAATTATGATGTTGGCAACACTAATTTGAGAAGTATCCTGTTATATATGATGTTAGTCATTTTTACTTCCTTGGATGTTGGACAACTGATGAATATCAATAAAAATAATGAAGGCATTGCGAAATAAATACGCCGTGAAAATTGTGATTACATCGAGAGTATTCTAGCAGTAATGCTGTTAGTCTTAGTCAAACTCAAGCTCAAAATACGTCAAAAATTGGTCGTTCAGTAAGTTTGTCTGAAGCTACCACCAGCTCAGAAAGCAGTTATCTGTTGAGAAGAGGCGGCCAGAAACTCAACAGTCGCTCTTTTCAAAAAGCCATGTTTACATAGTCTGTTATACAAATCATTTAACTTGAGAGTCAACGTCACTTAGATTTTAAGCATTCTCATCATATAAGTAATCCTGTACATTGTAGTGTGCTTTATTTATTATTGATTTCTTGATCCGAGTTTTAAATTGTTGAAGTGGCAAGTCTAATATAGGCTGTGGAATCTTGTTATAGATGCGAACACCAAGCCCCATGAAGCTATTACTCACTTTGTGGAGACGATAGTAAGGCGTTACAAGTTTATTTCTGTTTCTAGTATTAACATGTTTGTCACTGGTAAATGAACAAAATATTACAATATATGTATTGAAATGGGACTGTAGCGTGCAGCTCTCTGAGTCTAAAGTAGAACCCATAGGAGGATATTCTACTCAACACAGTACAGAATGATTATTTTTCTATTACACTTGGAATTATCAGTCCTCGATATTTTTGGAATCAAAGTAAACAGTGCGATCAAATTATAATTTACATATAAGTCGAAGATCATATTCAGAATAAGAATATTCTAAGTCTAAAACACATCTATATCTAGAACGAGAAAATCGATTTTCGTTTTCCAATTCCAGTTAGCTATTGAATATGCTAACGGTACTGGAATTAATGGACACATTTAAAATGGAGCCGATCTGATCGGTTTGGTTCTTTCTGTTTGTGTGCTGCATACTAAGGGGCCTTAATAGTGACTGTATAATTCAAACTGTCTAGCTTCTATTGAACCGCAATTCCATCTATTAATAGATTGCAAGCTGAATAAAAACTAGAACTACCGTCAACCCTAAGATTTTCTAGTCGAAGCCAAGATTTACCAACATGATGTTATTTTTTAGGGTTCCGTAAAAGGAAAAAAGGAACCCATATTGGATCACTTCGTTGTCCGTCTATCTGTCTGTCTGTCAAGAACCTCTGGAACGTGTGCAGGTATCAAGTTGAAATTAATATCAAATATTGTAAACATAAGAGTTGCATTGAAAGGCAGTAAACGCCCCATATACTTCTTATGATGATACTTCTTATGATGATATTTTGACCCGCACTTAAAAATCAAAATTTGATAGTGTTTGTCCGTTAATTGAAATTGTACCATTAGTACGGGAGTTCCACACTCACACTTGGCCAATTATTTTTTTATTTGATAGTTTCTTCGTGAAAAAATATTACAGTTTAATATTTATAACTTTCTTGGTGGTAGGGGATCTGTTATCTGAGTGGCTTGCGACCATCAGCATGCGAATCCGACCGCCAACTGTCATAGACGCGTTCCGGTCGAGCCGCATGTGCGTCAGACTTGCTCCCTCCCACTCCCATACCATTAATACTGCGGATGTAGGGGACTCTGAGCTCTTGCTCAGGGTCCGCTGAAACCACAGCATTTTTTTCTTCACTCCCCATGCCCACTCTATCTTCGAGGATGCAACGCATCTACAAAACAAGAGAGTATCTTTTGTTTTGCCAATATCCATGGGCGATAGTGGTCACTTACCATCAGATGGACCATCTGCTCGTTGGCATCTTATCTACCATTAAAAAAAACCTAAACCATGATCAAATTGTATTACTTTATGATGAAGAAAAGTGCTCTGTGGTCTTTGATTTCCACGCGAAACGCGTTAAAAGAATCAAAAATATCAAATACTCAAGTTTATAGTCCCTCGGAGCAGTCAAAACCTCAAAGTTCTAAGGAAACGCAATCAGAAAATACGACCGTGTAATGAAAGGTTTTACTGTTGAAAGCTATTAAGACTAATAACTTTCCGTAGATTTTGAAAATTTGATAAGTAGCGGCGTCCAAATCGTTTATTGACCTTACAAAAACACATTTTTGCTGAACATGACTTAAGTCAATGTCAAATTTTGAAAATAAAAAAACAACATGGTTTCTTAATAATAATTAAAATGTCTAATTTTAATAAAAATGACTTTTCATATAACTCTGAAAATTAGAAAGAAAAGGAGAGAGAGGAGAGAGGAGAAGATAGGGTATATTGAAAAACGCTACAAAGGGGGGTGTGATATTAAATGGACTATTGAGTAAACTGAACCGATAAATAACTAAACATTACGATCTCTTACAATTAAGACAGGAACCTAAGCAGTGTCTTGGACTTGCGACCACGGTGTAGGCTTAAGGACGTCCTTTATTTAATTGAAACACTCACCTCCACTACCCAGGTTCTCTGTCTCAGCCTAGGGTTAGGTTAACCTAAGCCTAACTTACGAGCCGACATATATTAGTACAAATTAAGCAAAGAGCACAATTTAAATTTTAAATTCCCTGCCAGTAAAATGCTAACTGTACCAAAATAAATGGAGGCATTTAAAGCCGGTCCGATCTGATACTCAGCGTTTGCCTGACCTACCTACGTATTGCATACTAAGGACTTTCTTTTGTCTATGTTTCAAATTATATTTATTATAATTTATCTTATATATAAAATTCTCGTGTCACAATGTTAGTTACCAAACTCCTCCGAAACGGCTCGACCGATTTTTGTGAATTTTTTCGTGCATATCGGGTAGGTCTGAGAATCGGTCAACATCTATTTTTTATACCCCTAAAGGATAAGGGTGGCCCACGGTAGCAAAACATCGTTTGCAGGGTCAGCTAGTTATATATATAATTCTGTTGTCACAATGTTAGTTACCAAACTCCTCCGAAACGGCTCGACCGATTTTTGTGAATTTTTTCGTGCATATCGGGTAGGTCTGAGAATCGGTCAACATCTATTTTTTATACCCCTAAAGGATAAGGGTGGCCCACGGTAGCAAAACATCGTTTGCAGGGTCAGCTAGTTATATATATAATTCTGTTGTCACAATGTTAGTTACCAAACTCCTCCGAAACGGCTCGACCGATTTTTGTGAATTTTTTCGTGCATATCGGGTAGGTCTGAGAATCGGTCAACATCTATTTTTTATACCCCTAAAGGATAAGGGTGGCCCACGGTAGCAAAACATCGTTTGCAGGGTCAGCTAGTTATATATATAATTCTGTTGTCACAATGTTAGTTACCAAACTCCTCCGAAACGGCTCGACCGATTTTTGTGAATTTTTTTGTGCATATCGGGTTGGTCTGAGAATCGGTCAACATCATTTTTTAAATTCATATGGCAAAACAACGTTTGCCGGGTCAGCTAGTATTACTATATTATTATTACTGATAAACCAACCACCAGAATTCACACTCGAGTTAATTTCTGAACGATTTTGCATCATTATTACTCTAGTATATCTGTCTTAATACACTCACTATATGTATATGTAATTAGATTTATCTGAAGGCACGGTAGTGACCCCGCCAAGATGAGCCAAGCAAAGCGCAAAGGTACTACCACCTTATCTCGAAGCGCTGCGTCACTTTTTTAACCCTCGTAACTTGGTTTTGGTTTATCTCAGATAAACACATCCTCGGGATAAAATATCAATAGTGCTTAGTCACTGACTCAGTGATGATGATAAAAAGATTTAGGGTTGTAGGGTTACTCAGGGCAGCTGAAATTTGTGTTGCCCTAACTCATTTTAAATAGTAAACCAACGAAGTAAAAAGACAAAGATAGAGATGGGCTGAGAAAAAAGGCACCTCTGATGTGCAAGAAAAACACGCAAAAAAAGAAAGAAAAAATGAAAAAAATTGAAAAAGGCCACATACACTGACTAAGGTTGCTAGCAAGCTTGTAGAATGTGGAGGTAGGGCGTGTAGAAATAGAAGCTTGGATCTATATGAGATCTGATAACTTGTTGACTGTGCGAGGATATTTTAGGATTTTCATTCATCACGACCCTTCAATGGCTGACAGCTGAGCCGGGTCTCCTCCTCAGAATGAGGAGGGTATTAGGCCATAGTCCACCACGCTGACCCAGTGCGGGTTGGCAGACTTCACACACCTTTGAGAACTTTTTAGGGAACTCTCAGGAGTGCAGGTTCCCTCACTTTGTTTTCCTTCACCGTTATAGCAAGTGATATTTAATTGCTTAAAACACACATAACTCAGAGTCAGAGGTGTGTGCCTGTGTGGGGGATCGAACTCGGACCTCCCGAGTAAGACTTGAAGTCTCAACCACTGGGCCACCACTGCTTTTTTAGGATAAAACTTGTCAATGTTTTCAGACGCTATTTTTACGATGATTCAAAATATTGATTATAATAAAGGCTATTCAAAAAGGGTTAAAATATTCAGTAATAATAAATATTCAGTATAAAAAGAAGCCATTGGAAAGATGCTAGACTAAAAAAAGTTCTAAACATATATTTTATTTTGAATTTTATGTGAAATCGTGGCGTTCAAGGGCGGAATTAATAACCAAACTCAATCCAAAATCTTTGCATTGTGGATATAAAATAGAATCCAAATTCAAATTTGTGCATACAAATTTCAAATTTCGAATCTATTGTTCTCTAAATCTAAAATCTTTGAATAAATAGGAAAATAGGTTTTAAATTTAAATTTTTTAGACACAAATTTAATTTGGAATCTGTTTTCAATCCATAATGAAATACTTGGGATTAAGGTTGATTATTAATTTCCACCATTAACTGAGTAATGGGTGCACCAAACAAACAGTATTATGTACATTATAAAATACCAAATAAACTCCATTCAAATGTGATTCAGATAGGAGTAATTACTCCACACAAGACACGTTAGCACTTTAATACGAAACTCAACAAAGATAACCCACTAACTTCCCTAACGCCATTAAACTTACCGACTTCACTAAATACTACAATGAATACTTGTTCACTTTAACTTTACTAGTTTAATTTTATCTTAGTATTATATAGTTAAATCTGGCATAATTAGAACGGTGGGATTTAATATTGGTATGAGAGAACACCAACTCATTCACTTTCTCATGTATTCTGTCAAACAGAAACTATATGTTTTGGAGTTAAGTTATAAAAATTTAAACTGTTCACTCACTCATTCACACACTCATTTATCCATTCATACTCTACCCGCAACTATGAATCGTATATCTCTATCGTGAAGGCTGCGTTCGTAAGAAACGTTTTCGTTCGACAGTTTTTTCTCCGACTTACTTTGCAAAGTCGACTACCACGAAAAGGTCTTTTTATTTTTCGGGTTAATATATAGCATATGACACTCACAACGTGGCTTTCTATTAGTAATAGAATTTTCAAAATCGGTTCAGTAAATTACCCCCTACAAACTCACAAAGTTTACCTCTTTATAAAATAATTTTACTGACATAAAACTATTTTTTTGGTTTACAGGTTCAGGAAAACTGAATTTCGACTCGTTTGTTCGTGTGGCTACACACTTCCTGGATGAAGATGACGAGGCTCTACAAAAGGAGCTTAAAGAAGCTTTCAGGCTTTACGACAAAGAAGGTACTGTTTATCATCATATATGTCGCCCATAGACCTCGACAAAACTAGAGGGTATCTCTTGTTTTGTCATTGCGTTGCCGCCTCGAAGATAGAATGAGGAGGAGGAGCAAAGAGAAGACTCCAAGACAGACACCAAGGGGGTGCTGGGTAACTCGGATCTTACGAGATGCTCTCCCAGCGGAAGAGTGGGATTGTATTCTAACCCGTCCCCTCACAGAATTTCTTATTGATTTATTTTGAAAATATCTCCTACCTTATCTATAGTTAACTTTTTTACTAACTTTAGTTAGATATCGAAAGAGATTATCATACCTACGGGATTATTAAAGACTTTCAATCGGTAATTTCCTGACCTGATCTAATATAAAAATAGATTATTATTCAGATTTAAGCTCTGTGACCCTACTCATAGGTCACCTAGTCCTTCTACCTATTATAGAATAGTGACTGTCGTATAGCAATTACCTGACTATTTTGCCTATATAACTGATCTAGAAGGTTAATTCTACACATGAGTCACAATAACCAACAATAGCTATAGAGTTGTTAGTGACCTTCTCGATCGGCAACATCCTGACTATACATCCACACTGTTAGCTTTTGTTATATTATTAATTCTGAGTAGTACATTCAACACAGTGTAATCATTGATTTAGTCCGTCCGTTGATAATATTCATATATCATAAAGCAATGAGGTGTGGAAAACGTGGAGTAGTTCCCGACGGACCGCCCACTTACTGCATGAAATATATCTTCAGTTTGTGTGGGAATTTTGTTTTGAAACTGACTCAAAATTTGTAGTAATAAACGAATACTATTCTATCAGTGTAAGTTAAAATGATTATAAGGCTTCTGAGATACCAAAACTTCTTTTAAAAGCGCACTAAACTTCGCTGTCCGTGTGAAAGGACATCTTTTCTAAGATTTGTAATCGTTTGAATGATCTAAATTAACAAAATCGAATGATACTACTATTTACACATATTCACAAGGGAATAAAAACCTATATGGTATTTTCTGTACGGTAATAGTATCCTATCGTTGTAAGTTTTAGGGTTTTCTAACTTTAAGGAAACATTTCAGGATCAGACTTAACTTCGTTATCCGTCTAAAAAGACTTCTTTTCTTAGATCTGCTATCCTTTGAATTAACAAAATCAAAAGATACCACCATTTATGTATATTCACAACGGAATAAAAACCTATGTTTTTTTCCTTATGGTAAAAGTAAAGAACCCTCAAAATCACATGTCAGTGTGACTTTTAAGGCTCTTTACTTTCAAAGGTTTCTTTACAGGATCACACTAAACTTCTATCTGTCTGACAATATTTTATTTTCAGATCTGCTATCTTTGAAGGTTCTTAATGAACAAAATCAAAAAGTATGCATACTCATAGTCTCAATTTTTGGCAGACTTTACAAAACCTTTGAGAACTTTAGGGAACTCTCAGGAGTGCAGGTTTCCTCACGATGTTTTCCTTCACCGTTACAGCAAGTGATATTTAATTGCTTAAAACACACATAACTTAGAGTCAGAGGTGTGTGCCCAGGATAGAACCTCGGACTTCCCGAGTAGTACTTGAAGACTTGAACACTGCTGCTATATAATTCTATAAATATCGTGAATTTGTAACAGTGGAAAGCATAGATATTTTGTGAAGGGGCGCTACTATATTAATTTTAGTATGTAAGCCTAATCTTAAGCTTAGACAGAGACTTGTACAGGTACAGAGAAGGTGAGTGTTGCAATTGCTTGCAGGAGCTCTGGAAACCTACACGCTTGTTCACAAGTCCTAGGCACTGCTGAGGCTTCTCTCGTAAGAGAACATAATGTTTAATTATTTATCGGTTCAGTAGCAGTATCTACGTTGCGTTTAACCAATAGTCCTTTCAATATCACAAGTTCCTCTTAATGATTTCAATATGGGGTTATATTGCCTCATTTCATTTTCTACGAGTTATATTATCCAATAATTACCAAATAATAATAAATTTGATTCAAAAGTAGGTTAATAAAGAATTTAAGTGACATTAAATCTTTGTTGTAATCTAGATGGCGTTAGTTATTTGTATCGATATTTTATTGTTTTCATTTTTTATTTATTAGTAACGTGAGATACTTATTTTAGTGGGATATAGTTATTCTAAGGGGCTACTTTATAGGGGGAGTATAAGGAAATTAGTCTGTTTTGTTTAAAAAATTAGTACACGTTATTGTAATATCAGAAAAAAGTGTTGCAGTTGCAAATAAATAGGCGTTTGTTAGCTAAGATGTTTGTTTCTACATCAAAAAATAACACAAATTTATTTGCAGCTGGTAAATTGACAACCACCTATAGCAATGTATGGGGACAACGGTTTTCTAACAGCAAAGATAAGTTGGTAATTTTTTGCAGTCTTTTCTTACATTATATCTTAGCTTTCCAAGTAACTGTGGTAAATGAAGAGTTAGAAGTTTAAACCTAAACTTGGATCAGAATTTCAAAGTACTAAGTTTGTACTAGAACTTCGTGTACTCGATGAAGTTTAGTAGAAACTAGAAGCAATCAAAATGCTTCCAAAATGTTTTCCTAAAATAGCACGTTTAGGACCAAGATAATTTTCTCCAAGATTTTCGTTTTATTCGTCCTCTAAAATATATATAAGATATATAATCTCACATATAAATATTTAGAATCATCGGACTGTAATAATATGAACGTCTTATCCTACAACTATCATGAAAAAATATAAACGCGTACACATAAATAAATATTTTTATTCTGTCTCGCGATCTTTTGTCTCTTTCTAACAATTAGAACACTAAGTTTAGTGAAAAGTACAATTGACAACAAAAATATGAAGTACTTAAAACAAAAATACCGTTTCTTTATTTATCTGTCCTGAGTTTAAATAAATAGCTTAGATTTTTTGGTTCATTCGTTTCGAATAAAACATAAAAACTCAAACATATGTGATGACGTCACATATACCATGGAATACGTCTTTTTAGAATATTTTATTTAAAAATATGAAATGTCAATTTTTTCCCAACACTATGGACACCTCCATAGTGTTGGGAAAAAACTCTGATAAAAACGATCGTGAAGTGATTAAAACGGAATTAAATATTATATTGTCTCGGACACATTTAATAACTGTTTGTGATACATGTTATTCATTAATTAAAGTATAAGAAACGCGGTAAAAATGTGAGTAAAGTGAAGTTAGTATAATAATTGTACCAATGAGCCCGATCGATTGTTTGGCCGTGCGCCAACTTGTTCTATCGAACTTGCGAAAACAATTGCATTATGGAAACTATTGAAAAACAAACTGACTCTAGTGTGTAGTGTGGGAGTAGAAATACTACGATATTTAATTAATATTGAAAATATTGTGTTTTATGTTTTTACCAGCTGCTACACTAAGTGCACTTTAAGAAGAACTTTCAAGGAAAAATAATCTTCCTCTTACCGAGCTATTCATAACTAAAAGTGTTTCGTAAACCTGCACATAGTAAGCAGTCCTCAGGTTTAGTTCAGTGCCTTGGACTTGTGACCAAGGTATAGACTTAAGGAATTCCTTTAAGTAATTACGACAATCACCTCCACTGCCCAGTCTCAATGTTTGTCTTAGGTTAACTTGAGGCTAAATACAATGTATGGACTCACACAATATAAAAGATGTAAGAACTCACACGATCCTTGGTCGGAGAGGTCCAATATCCGTAACATAGCCACACACTATTTGTTACATTTCAACTTCAGGTGATGTTCACTCAAAGAGACTTGTCGAGAGACTTATGTACTACGTCACTCGGGGAATATAAAGAAACAAGACATTGCTACATGTTAGTAGCAATGCCCCACCACTGATGGGGAGAAGTAAGTCAACAAATATGGTGCTGGCGTTCCGATTAATCGATAATCGTTTACTCATTTGGGAGTATCAAAAATTATCGAGTGTCTTTATGATAAAACGGAAGTGATATTAAATACTACCCACTCTGACATATAGATATATGTAAATATTTTCAAACTCTCCGATATTAGTGACTTTGTCCACTAAATGAGAACTAGTTATATAGCCCTTACTAAATTCCACTCAAAATAGTCATCAGTTAACTATAAGTAGCAAAAGATAGGTATTTACAATGAGACAAGTCGACAATTTAAATAAAAATGCGTTCTTTGCGTTAAGTATTATATAATGATATGATAATTTAAAAATATCTACCTAGCATATTTAGGGTTTTTTTAGGAGTAATGAGATACTATTAAAATGCTAGTACAATATTGTTACTAGCTTGAGGTCTAGATTGGAAGAAATTGATAGATGCTTCGTTGGTAAAGGATTTATTTAAAATGTTCACAAAGTCCAACTAAATCTTCACAAAAAAATAACCCTACACTACGATCTCGCACTATTTGCACGTCTTCGATGTCTCTTCGAATTCTGTTCTTCACTCTCGAGTATTAGACTGACTTGTACAACCCTTTATATAGGTTTTCATATAGAAACTTCTCGCAACTTGATTCCAGCAATTTAAAAAAAAAAATATTCTGATAACGCCTGGAAAGAGCTAGAGTTATACCCATCTCACTGGAACACATAAATTTGCCTAATGCCGTCCCTTTCCCAGATGTCAGTCATCGAAGACTCCTCTGGCGAACGACATCTTGCTGTCCCTCTCGGTTCATCTTGCCGTCTTATTCTATTTTGACATTTTCTATTAAGTTCTAAAGTAAAGCTTGGTAGGCTTGCGAATTGATTTGATGTTGATTTGCAACAATATTAAATTAAATGATCACCCAAATATTCTAATTCTGATTATGTAACTACATTTTATTTATGATCGATGGTTAAGATCATTTTCATACCTTACTGTCTAAGAGTAAAGCGTTAGATATTAAACAGTCATCCATTCATAACAGCTTGTTTTATATATTTTGTGGCTAATATTTATTTTTGAAACTATTATTCGTGACGAAGCTAATAAATTGTTGGCTATGTTCAAAATTTTAAGAATTTAGATTTTAGGTAATGTTTTTATCAGCCATTATAAAAATCAATTTACGGTTGACTCTGCTTGAGTAATAATGATTGTAGCCAGCAACTATACAACTAATAGTCACTAACTACAGCAAATAGATGGACCTCTAGACGGTATTTTGGAAATGTTTTGAGGTTGAAGTTGAGTTGAGGATGATTTTCTTTTCTGCAATTTATTTCACTGGTAGGTTAGGTTGCTTTAGTTTTAAATGAGCATGTTTTAAGTTATAGATGAGAACTGAATTCTGAAATCTAGATATTAATATATTTGTTTATGATACGATATTCTATTTTTTTTTAATTTTGTATCGTAATGTAGGCTGCCTTTACAAAGCACCTTGATCCTAATTTTAGCAGGGTAACTACTGAAATTAGGAGTAGGAGGAATACTTATTGTGCCAGGAGAAACCACTGAAAAGAAGAAGAAGAAAAGTTTAAGACGGGTGTATCCAAGATCTCAATTAGTAAACTAGTTTAAAAAATCAAAAATATTTTACAGAATCTGATTTAATTTCGTGCTATAGCATTTACTCAGTTTATTTGAGCTCAGTGTCTGACGTTAAAGTGTTTGATCGCGAGCACTAAACCCTGCTACTGACATGTTTATTGTTGTACAATTTTCACGGAATTCGCTGCACTCACTCACTCATGCTTTGACTTATTCACACGTATTACCAATATATTATAAATAAATATCATCTCTATATTAGAAAATCTAGTTTAAACTTTTAAAGAGAGTATAAACATAGTATAGAGACTTTTGCCTTTCTACAAAATTTTTTTTTATGGTACATTAGATGCAAACGAGCAGATGGTCCACCTGATGGTAAGTAGCCACCATCGCCCATGGACATCGGCAAAACAAGAGATACACTCTCCCTTGTTTTGTCGATGCGTTGCATCCTCGAAGATAGAGTGAGGAGGGGGAGTGAAGAAAAATATGCTGCGGTTTCAGCAGACCCTGAGCAAGAGCCTAGAGTCTACTAGATCCACAGCATTAATAAGATGGGAGAGGGAGGGGGTAAGTCTGGCCCACATGCGGCTCGACCGGAACGCGTCTGTGACACTTGGCGTCCAAATTCGCACGCGGTCGCAAGCCAGCTGGGGAACAGATCCCCTACCACCAAGGGGGTGCTGGGTTACTCGGCTCTTACGAGATGCTCTCTCAGCGGCAGAGGGGAATAGTATTCTAACCCGTTCCCTCACGGGAGAAAGTATATGAGATACTCACTCATTTACTTACTCAATTAGTTCCCAACTCGCATAACAACTCACTCATTCAATAAGAGAGGTATTATTACATTTACAGACTAACTCAAACCAGAGTATTGGCTTTATGAAACAGATAGGCATGTCATGGATATTAAATTTCGGATCTGGTTACGGATAAAGGAATTATATCGGTTTCGGATACGGTTAAGGATATGAAATTATTTCGGATTATCCGTTAGTTTCGGTTACGGTTATTAGATTTTGAAAGTAAAATACAAAAAGGTTTTGACTCTCTTTTGTGAAATGTTTTTACCACACTATTGACATTTTGCAGAATGTAAATTTACTTGATTCAAAAAAATCCAAATTACATTGCACTTAATACGCAATTTACTGAAATATAAACAATTATTAATAATTTATACAAATTATTAGTCATTTTCCTCTACTTCTACACCTACTACCTCTACAAGTATGTTTCTCGTAGTAACGTAATCTCAAACTTTTCATAACATGCATCATTTAGACTACTCCTATCCGAAATTATCCGAAACTGTTACAGATATTTATTTCGGATATCCGAAAGTTTCGGTTACAGTTACGGAGCTCCATAACATCCGTGAAACAGATACTTCTAATACTTTGAAATTATTTCCGGGATAAAAAAGTATCCCATGTGTTTATTATAAAGTATTTATATCTAATATTTTATTTAAATCCGTTGAGCTGTTAGGTAACTCCTTTATATCCCACTGGATACACAGGATTACGAGAAATAGCAATTAATTCTTGTTATAAAGTATCTGTATACATAATTCCATTCAAATTAATTCAGCCGTTTTTACATTATTAAGTAAAAGACATTATGTTGTTGTAACTTTAAAATGTTTTAGCTCAGCGAAGCCAAGCGTTGTGTGAACAAGACGTTAAATTGAACAAGACTTTTATATGAAGAATATTAAAATCGTACATTTCAGCTTTAAAATATATCTTGAATGCTATTTAAAAATTGTTTTTATCTCACAATACACAATTGTGGGCGATTTTATTACTTTTATGTCCTCATATGTCTTTTTAAATTGAATGATCGTCCTATTTCTTCTGTGG
Source organism: Limenitis camilla (assembly GCA_905147385.1). Lineage (NCBI taxonomy): Eukaryota > Metazoa > Arthropoda > Insecta > Lepidoptera > Nymphalidae > Limenitis > Limenitis camilla. The sequence goes on along the minus strand of LR990239.1, from coordinate 12,129,990 downwards.
GTCGTAGATTGAATTATCTGTATAAAAGAATAACTTACTGACTGATAAATATATTAACTGTATATGCCTTATATTACGCAGTAACAGGTAAAAGAGATAACCATAATTATTATAACATGTATGATGTACTCACAAGTAACGCCATCTAAAAACAGTTAAGTGAACTATAAAGTTCTTAAGTTGTAATGTATTGATGAAAAATATTTTTTTACTTTCAGGTAATGGTTACATCCCAACATCAAGTTTACGAGAGATACTCGCAGCATTGGATGATCAGCTGACTCCAGATCAACTCAACGAAATGATTGCTGAGATAGACACTGATGCTTCTGGTACTGTTGATTTTGATGGTGAGTATTTTTTATTTAACTCAAAAACCCATGCCAAATATAAATTCGTAGCAAAAAAGCAAAAAAGTAGAGCAGAGTATTTAATTCTTCGTAATCCAGTCAGAAATTTGGAAACAAATAATTTCAAAAAGTTTCAAAATTTTGTGTGTCCCTCATTGGGCGCCAAATTTTTGATAAAGGAAAAAAATTAAAATTAAGCAATAAAGGAAAAAAATTAATAATGTAATCTTTCTTATGGTGTGCACAAAATCTGCACTTAGACATACACTAGGGAGGACAAAATTTGACAATTGCTGAAATTGGGTTTCAAGTCGAATAAATACATAAAGACAAATTTCTACTATCATAACATTTCACTATATACAAAGTAAACAGAGTGTCCCCAGTTTATTAAATGTAAATCCAGTATACGGAAGCGAACACAACAAATTGACACTATTTGTCAGTCGAAACTGGGTCGCGACCCGGGGCTCCATGTCCATTATAATTTGATTACATAAAATATTGCCCTGGAAGGGGCGATTGATTAAGAAAAACTTGGAAATATATCGCACTAGCTGAACCACGCAACTTTTTCTGCGTCTCATAAGTAAGAGAGAGAAAGAGAGTGAGGCGAAGGCACTTATAATACAATTCTAAAGGAGCACGCAACGGAAGCGAAGCAAAAAGAATACATTTTCACCGTTTTTTGTAACATTTTTTATTGATTCTCCGCTCCTATGGGTCGTGATGTTATATAGAATATATTCTTCTTCAATAAAGGGCCTATCCAATACTGTGTCTCGATTTTAATCCGAGATAAACTCCGAAACTACTGACAGCTTGACACCAATCAAGATGAAATTTTGCACATTTGTGTGGTTTACTGCAAGTTGAGAAATAGGATAGTTTTGGTCTCGATTTTAGATTATAAGTTTCTAGCAGATGAAGATATAAATTAGTTTATTAACACATCCATCACATTAGATAGCGCCGTATTTAGATTTGAAAAGATTGTAGATTGAGAGATAAGAAGTAACCAAATAAATACGATGCCATGATTATTAGCATAGCGAGTATCCTGGCAGTGATACTGTTGATCTGTGTCTAAAGTATAACCCCCAGGATTTCCTTGTCGAGCCGTCATACTCTTAGTCTCCGTATAGACTTTAACTCCATTTATTAATTATAGAACTTATCAAAATGGCTAGGGACTTGTCTTTAATGAAATTTAGAGATGTGGAAATATAGACAAATAAAATCCTCGTAATCATCCCGGATGAATAAACCAATTTTGATATAGTTTTCTGTATTATTGAGCGAATTTTATTTGGTTTTAGTGTGTTATTAATATTTTTATTACTTTGTTTCAGAATTCATGGAGATGATGACTGGTGATTAGAATATCGAGAAATAACTACTCTATTAGTGCTCTAGTCAATCTGAAATAATACTTTTATGGAAATATATATCATTTAATATTCAAGTGTTTCTTTTTATACTAAGAAATTTTAATGACTAACGAACAAACATTAAAAAAATATTGAATTAGCTTCTATCGGTGTTATAACGGACCTCACATTAAGTTTTCTTAAATATCTATCTAGTTTTATTAAACATCTACCTTATAAAATATATATAAGTACACACATACGATTAGGGACGCGCACGAAGGCGCCAGAGCGTAAAATACGCCGTGAAGTTTTCAGGAGGCGCCAAAAGAAAATATAATATTCGAATAAAAAAAAATTGGTCCCATAAAGAGCGTCGGGTGAAGCGGCTGTTCAACAATAGCATATACATTAAGGACTTCCGTTGTTTTGTTCTCACCTCATTATATCAAGTAATTCTAGGACTAGGCTGGACTATTTTCTTTTTTTTTTAAAACCGAGGTTAAAGGTATTCATGAGTATTTGGCACGATGGCACAGACGATGCTTGACGCGTCCCTGCTTACGATAAGTTACATTTTTATTATTACTTTAGATAAACGCTCAAAAAGTAAAGGCGAAACGAAGATAACTTGCTAGTATTTGTATACAAAAATACTTGATTTCACAAAGAATTTATTCGCTTCATAGACAAACACAGAACTTCCACATAATTTCTGAAAAAAGCCTTCCAGCTATATCTTGAACGCTAAGCTAAAAATGAAAAGGTAATTCACACTTGCAAAATACCTTACATACAGTTTTTTTGTAAAGACTCTTTTTTCTCGAAATGAATAGAACTTGCAAGCCAGATTTTTAAAAACCTTTAAAAATGGAAAACTACATTTTAGACTGCGTTTCCACCAGATATGAGCGAGGATGTGTTTGTTAAAAACCTATAGAATTATTTAATATTGCACTCTGAGCGAGGCTAGGTAATAACATGATGTCGGAACATATTTAAACCAAAATAAAAAACAAAAAAATCTAAACAAAACTATGAAAAAGTATACATACTCATAGTTTTATTCATTTTTCCCGTCTTACGAGATTTAATTGTTTGTTGCGAATAGACTCAAAAACTACTAAACCTATTTTAAAAATTCTCTCAACGATAGAAAGCTACATCCTTTCCGGGTAACATAAGCTATGTAGTGTTGCCATAAATATTATAATTAAAATAATGTGGCCAGTTAAGTGCCATAACGTGGCCATTTTGTAAAGTGAAGGTTTTCTCTTTACAAAAAACTACAGATCCGATTTCAATAAATTTTATTCTAAAAGAAAGCTACACTATTCCTTAATGACATAGGTGAGTGTTGCCATATATATATTGTTAGTTTAAGATTGTTATGAACAGAAAAATTGGAAGTTTCTACAAAATTTCAATATAAAATGAATGCTCTTTTATTACATTCATGTAAAAACTCTGTAGCCCCAATTAAGTGACGAATATATTGAATGAGTGAGTCTGTGAATGAGTATTTAATTATAGACCACGGATGTAGGGATAGGGTCATAAAAATTAGTTTAACGGAATTTCCAAAGTTAGTTAAAAATTTAATACGGAAATAACATTTTAGTCTCAAATTGGCAAATTCCGATAACGAATGATAAGGGAAACTGTTTAATGAGAAATGCGCTTTTCGAGTGTATACTTACGATTTTTTAGTTTAATTAGTGTACTGAAATTCTAGTGTCACGTGACATTATTATTCTTACTGTTAGCAACACTTTCTATGGCCTTCATTTGACAAGTACTTGCTCTATGTTATATTGTAGAGTAATTGGTCACAAACCTCAAGCATTAAGTATATTGGTTTAGAGTAATAAGTATTGTTCCTTAGACAACTATAACAACACCGTTGAATCATATCACACAGCTCTCCGCATGATCTCCCGCCATCTCTCTTTGTTGGCTGACTCTCTGGCGCAATGTGACACATGGTTTCCTATCGTGGATTTAACCTAGTCTGTCCATCGTATAGGTGACCTTTCTTCCACTTTTCCCTGCACTACCAGCCGCTTTATGAAATCGTTATCTCGCCTAGAGAAATGTCCAATAAATTGTAGCATTCGCGTTTGTACTACGATAGAAAGACGCTGCGGGATGCCGAACTCCTGGAGTATGGACAAGTTGGTGCGAAACTGTCAACCATATTCCATGCATCTTCCTTCAACACTACTTCTCGAGATCATCTATCTTCCTCTTTTCCAACTCACGTACTGTCATGTTAGCGTTACCATTTATAAATTAGTATTTATTCATTTTATTTGATTTCGAGTAGACAATATATTACTTTCGTTCCTATAGGAGCGTCTGTTAAGTGATATCGCGCAGGAAATATTAAAGTAGTGAGACTAGCACGTGACTAATGTATTTTATTTTTTTAATATTTGGTAGCGAGGTTGAGCGGTGAAGGCGAGAATTTACGATTATAAAACACATCTAAAAACCTTCTCCTGGGTCTCAAGCACTGGGCACTGCTCGGCTTCCATCTAAGTTATATACCCACCATACTCTTAATATCTATTTGTTATGCTCAGTTAGTTGTCAGCAAAGTACTGTTCACATATTGTCAATACGATTAGAATAATTATTCCAAAACGCTGTAACTTATTTAATTCATTACCCGACTGTTAAGAAATGTATAAACTGAGTACAAAGTTAAATGAACACCTGTTACTTAGTCACAGTTTCTGTCATACTCGCAGTAGAGCTCAGTCGCGCTTACGTAAGATATCGAGATACCGCAGATGTTACCAAGCTTAGAACTGCATATTTTATATATGAATAGCTGTATGTTTGTATATTCATCATTTATGGATCTATAAAAAAATCTATTTATGTTTAATGACATGTTCCATGTATACTCGATTCTTGGCTACAAAAAAAAGGACTTTTCCCTTGACTTTAGGGCCTACAGGTTTCATTCTTCTCAGTGAGACTACGAAGAAAAAATTACGATTTAAAGATGCAAAAAAGAACTACAATTCAAAGGTGAAATAAATTATTTTGAAGTGAAACTTCTTTAGAATCGTTGTGATTTCAAACCGGATGCAACGGAAAAAACGACAGGTAAGAGACACAAATACAAAAATGTGTAGGAAAGAATGAGACAGAAATATACATACTATTTTATATTATTATATATATTCATCTCATTCTTTTGTCGATTTACTGAAGTTTCACTTCTATCGTGTGTGAATCGCACATACACCTTTTTTTTTTTTTAATAATGTGATAATTGTAATAGAAGCAATGGCCATTGACGCACTGTGACCGTATTGTTTTTAGTTTCTACGAGTTCTGATAAATGACTTCACTATTTATTTGTACTTAAATAGCATAAAATGCGAATACAATCTTAATGAATATCTTTATGTAAAGCTAAGTAACGTGTTGTTTCAGTAAAACGATGTTACAGCCTATGCTTTGCTTGATTTGTCGATATCACTGCTGTGCCTCCTGATATTACAAATCCCTATATCTCATATTATTATAATATAAATTTCTCGTACTATCCATATCTAAACAAATCCGCAAGCAATTTAAAAGTCTCCCGTCTGCACAAAACTTAGATGGCAGTTCGCTTGAAGGAGGACGAAATGGGTTTGTAGGTCACAGGACGATTTATATAACGGTCTATATATTCAGATATTTTCTCAAATGTACGTTTATATATTGTGGGTAGTTTGTATATTTAAATTTGTTTAATTAAAATATTTAGAATAAGTTAAGAGACTTAAAGTTTGAAGGATATTTTATAGGATCAGAGATTTATATACAGTAGTATACGCCTATTATCCGAATTAATTAGGACCGGGGTCGATTCGAATAATCGAAAATTCGGATAATCGGACATAGGCTGGTAATAAAGAAAAATGAACTGTCACACATAAAACAAACTTTATTAAGTTTAACAAACACAGTTCTACAATAACGCTCACTTTTATCTCGATCAGGGTAAGTTGCAACCCCATCAGGCCTTAACAAAAATACAATAGTTATATACTAACCGACCCGCGCGACTTCGTTCGCGCGGGTCGGTTAGTATATAATTGCTCCGCTCCTATGGGTCCTAGCGAGATGTTAAATAGCCTAAGTTACTCCTAGTTACATCTGCTATCTGCCAGTGAAAGTCCCATCAAAATCGGTCCAACCATTTCAGATTAGCCGGAACAAATAGACAGACAGACAAAAATTGTAAAAAAAAAATGTTGTTTTAGTATATGTACCGTGTATACACTCATATGCACTTAGTAAAAAGCGGTTATTTTAATACTACAAACAGACACTCCAATTTTATTTATTTGTATGGATCAATCTCTCTCAATCACTTAAAAGACCAACCTGGGGTTTGGGGCTTGTGACCGATAGGAAGACATATAAGCTTGACTCCTGTCTTATTATGAAATTATTTTTTAAATAGCCTCTATCTTATCGAGACAGAGCTTATAAGTTATCAAGCCAATATCAGTTTAAAGAGTTCTTTTAAAATTATCTATGTGTCTGATTAAACTAAGCTCTACCATCTCTGGCTCTATATATAAGAGGCACATTGACTATTAATTTCATAGAGTGAATATTGTCTATGATAGTTCCTTTAATGAGAAACTCGAGAGTCTTTAACTCCATTATTTTAAATAGGTATTAGATAGCAAGGTCACTTGCTATTATTTTAGTAAAGGATAAAGTCTGCGTCTCTATAATTATTCCAAGTCACAATTTATTAGATCGTACCCACAGATAATCCTAGAAACGTGAAATAGGCCAAGGCAACAAAAACTTAGTGGCACCATTAAGGAAAATCACGACCGTTACCATAATCTTATTACTCATAAATAATCGTACTAATGTTTTGGAGGTTTAGTTTCCTATTTGTTGTTTACAGATAAACAATCATTTGTTTTAAATTGTTGATAATAAGTACGATAAAAGTTTAAAAAACAATATTTTATTTTATTTCTTGTCATCTCAGGCGGGAAGACTCAGCTCAGCTACCTACACGTACTGTTTAATTAATAAATAAAGTAAATCATTTCAGATTCTGTATATATAAATATTATTATTATCGATTTTTTGCAATTGAAATTTTGAAAATCACGTTTATTGAAAATGATATTCTGGGTCTTTATTTAATATGTCTTAGTATTAATTTTTGATATTTGTAAAACTTCATATATCTATGGAATTGAATTAACAAAACATACACCTATATACTAAATAAAATAAAAATTGGAATTGTATGTTTTAGGATGGAGTGTAGAAGTATCCTTACTTCCGACCGGACCGTCTTGTATGGGGGATTAGTCGAAAAAGTGTCCACTTGTAAACAGCAAATTAAGGGGCGCTATAGTAGCAAGTGGAAGAATTTTAAATAGAGCGCCACCGCTTAAATGATTGAGAATTTGCTTGTTACAATTTTAATTTTTTTTTATTTCTGTAATTCTACTATTTTCTATTTGCTATTTACAAATAATTGAGGTACTCAAAAACACAGCATACTGTATAACTTATTTTTATTTTTTTTTATTTTTCCACTTGCTACTATAGAGCCACCTTAATTTGCTGTTTACAAGTTGACAATTTTTAATACACTGAGATGGTCGTCCTTACTTCTGCATTCCAAAGTTTGTAGTCTATATGCTTTTTATTCATTTACATATTGACATACACAGACATTGCTCGAAAATATTTGAAAATTTATATTCTTCTTGTCTATGTTTAGTGAAACATTTTCTTATAGTGTTTAATGTGTATTTATGTTTAATATACATTACCTGACTGCTGCTTTCTCTGTAGCAGGTGATAATGATGCCTCTACTGCTAAACTACTGTAAAATAGCAAATGACTCGTGACAGAATATTGGGCAATGATTTTCGCAATGAAAGAGACAAAATACAAATACAATTGATATCATTCTTTTTTCGTTTATTTCTGTATTAAAATAAAGTAGCTAAATTATCCTGGCTTCAATAACGTGATTGATATTTCCTGCAGCGCCATCTGCTAGCAAGTTATAATACTTTTTGATGGCCTGAGAAGTGTCCTAAGTAGAAAAGCAAAAAGTGGCCTACACTAAATTTTTAGGGCCAACGCTTCTCATTCGTTGTAAAAAGTTGCAAAAATTACTTAATAAAGGTTCTTAAGAAAGATAAATCAAATTACAAAACTCAAAAATTATTTGATATTTTATTTGTATCTTGTTTAGCAATTAAATAAACTAATTTTTAATAAAGCCATAATTTTCATTGAAGCGCTGTCACAGTACGCGAAGTTCAACTAACTCTTCAATGCTTTACTCACGCAGTTCATAAAATTTCTGATAGATGGCGTGACTGTGTCAAAAGTATACAAAAATCATTGCCGACAAAAACAATAGAAATCAAATAATCAATGTAAATGGCCAGGCGTGATGAAGCGTCATTACCTGACTTACACTCCTAAAGCTACTGGTGCTAGCGCTCCGAGCCTGCAAGAAGAAAGATCGGTCCTATACACAAAGCACACAGCAAGATACCATAAACCACCAACAAGATTGACATGCTGTACTTATATGGTAATGTGGTCACCATCACCATCGTCACGTGGTCATTTCAGAAAATGTTACGGATTGATTGTAAATTGAGCATTTATTTATTATAGGGATATTTTGTTTTTATGCTGGCAACACTTTTCCGTCCTCTTAGTTGTCAGCCGCAGTCTACCTAAAACGTGTTCTATTCAACGAACAATGTCACGAACAATTTTTAATCTGTACAGATTTTTTAATCTGTCAATACTTTTTAATATATTTATTCTTTATGACGTAATTCCAATTTTTATTATTAATTTCTACATTTATCTACAATCATTTTAATCTGTATTGAAGACGATCTTGTAAAGTCTGTACAATTAATCTTTTAAATTAGGACATTTATCGTATTCGTTTTAATCTGCAATAATTTTTAATCTGAATGCTTTCTGCCTATCAACGTGATATTAATGGTATCTGTATTATTGGTTTTTGATGTGCAATCAATTTAATCTGTACCATATTACTTTATTGAAGATTATATTAACCGAATATTAATTTTTAATCCATAAACTCGTTTGACAATAATCTGTATTACGTATTTTTATCTGTAATCACTTTATTGAAATTCATCAAATATGACATTAATCAATTGAAGCCCCAGCTATTTCCTACATGATATCGCTCAGTGTCATAACTCGTGAAGCTTTTATATAAAATTTTAAACGAACGCTCGATAATAGGATTTAGTTGAAGATGAAAGATGAGGTGAATTTAGTCTCTCGTAAGAACTATATTATGCACATTTTTGTGTTTCGATTTTATTTATATTTGAAATTCTAGGAATATAGATGATCACTATTAAAATATGGATGTTACGAAAAAGATGTTTTTTTAAACTTTACAGAAGGTACATCGTTTGTTAGATACGAAAATCAGAAGGACCAAAAAAATAAAAATTGTTTTTCCTGATTTTCATCTTTCTCAGTTGAAAAAAGTTTCCTTTATTATTCTTCTAAAATATCTTTTGTTTATCTTTTATCAAGCTCATTTAATGCCAAAACTGAACCCTTGAACCTAGTCTGATATAGCAGAAAAACATTTTTTTTATATATTCAATTTAAATATTTTATAAAATACTTTTAAGCTAAATAAATTGTTATATTATGAGTATAGAGTATGTATATTATTTTAGTATTTCAATTTTAAGTATTTTATAATAATATAAAACTCATATTTAAATATATTTTTTGTGAGTTCTCTCATGGCTGTTTATATAATACAGTTTCCCTCAAGTCTGAATATTATTTGATATTTTTGAAAATGAACTCGCAATTTTATTAAGTTAAAAGCAATTGAGTGAAATACTTCCCGGTCAGTGATTAATTATGTCATTTATAACTTTTAATAATAATATTGAAATAAGGCCATTGATATTGCAAACGTTAAATTATTACCAAATGACTATTAAGTGCTGATTGTTTTTACATTTAAGAACTACATTTATCGCGATAACTTCTAACAGATTGACTGATATTAGATTTTTATACAGGGGTGGATTTTTAAGATGGTTAGTAAGGGCAGGTACCTTAACCGTTATAGTTACAGGAAAACGTTCCTAGGAGACCATCCATAACTTTCTAAGATATTCTGAATATTACCTACCCCTGGTTCGACTCTATGGGAACATTTAAGGTATGAGTACTTGAAATGTCAGAAATCGCCAAAAACATTTTCCATACATTCTGTACAAGTAGGATCGATAAAAAATGTGTTTTTGGATTTTAGCACTTTTTTCGCTAACCGTACTTTTTCTCAAAAATCTGTGAATGCAGTTCAGAATATCTTAAAAAGTTATGGATGGTCTCCTAGGAACGTTTTCCTGTAACTATAACGGTTAAGGTACCTGCCCTTACTGACCCGTCTCAAAAATCCATCCTGTATATATAGAACTTCTATTAGAAGTATAAAATAAATAACGTTATGACGTGAATTGATTATGATTTTTTTTTGTATTTATCGAAAAATCCTATAATTTAATGCTTTAAAAAAATTATAGGAATAATTTCTTTTTTATGTTTTTATATGTTTAAGTTTATACCTTTTTAGCTATTAGCTTTAACAACTCAGTAAATAATATAACTGTTTATAAGGAGACTTTGATGTATTTCTCTTTCAAACAACAAAGTAATTTCCCCTCCAATCTATCACTGTGATGAAAACCGTCGTTCAAAAGCTTTATATCCTCATTTACAATTCTATGATTGATATTATTGAGATGATAATTGTACAATAATTTACTGGAGACTCTAGTTTATTAGTTTTGATGTTAATTTATTATCAGTAGATTTATTTGCGATATTATGTAACAAATTTAGTCCAAAAACTATTTTTATGTCACTATTTAAAACGTTCATTAAATAAAAATAATTTTAAGATTTTTTTATTATTTTGGTATTATTTCATTGGCTAATATATCATGAACTTGAAATTTGAACCAAAACGTTCTCCGGAGGCTGTTTTTGATATTTCTATTGGAGTATATTCATTTTTTTTTAAATCACGTGACCACATTACTATAATAGCATTAATGTGCAAAGTGCAAAGTCGGAAGGAAGAAAAAGATCGTGCAGCATATCTACCTTATTGGTCTGGTACACATAGAACAGTTATCAAATTATATGCAAGAATCTTTGAAGTTGTATTTGAAAAAAAAAGTATTTAAAAAAAAAAGAATAGTTGTCATTTTGCAAATACAGCTTCAAAAACACAACAAATATTTATTGCAAGCATTCATAATTTGTGTAATAGATAAATAGATTCAGAAGTGAGATCAGTTGTGTCGCCATTAAGCGAAATAGAAGTTTTGCTACTTACAAGATACTCTTTACAACAAAAAGGGTTGTAAAGGGTACTTGAAGTTGTAGTCCTCCTGTGTACAATTAACCAGTAATGTAAGGCATTGAAATGAGTTCCAAATTGAGTTTTGGAGCTCAAGCTGTGTGGAGGCTATACAGACACTTATATAAGCATATAACATTCAAAGCTTGCCAAGACAGCGACAACGATTATTTACAACAACCATGTTGCATTCTCAGAATGTTGTCAGTGACAATTTTTTCAAAGTTTAACCATTTAACCTGTACCTGAAAAAACCTGAAAATGTATACAAACACAACATTTATTATTTATTATTATTGTTATATTCATATGTATAGAAAAGCGTGTCCGTATGGACCCAATATGTACTTAAGGTTTGAATTAAAATACAAATACATCAATGTTGAATTTATTTTACATAATTAATAAATTTATTTTACATAAGAAAAAATTATATTTTGGGGTTAAGTTTTCTAGAAATTTCGTTGTCATAGGCAATTTCTTCTTACTTTGATAAGCAAAATATTGACGCCATTTTGGATTCAGTGCCACTCAATTATAATTAATACAGTTATAATAAACAGAAACACTCAATGTTCTACGAGATTCGCTGCCATTTTGTTTCAAAGTACTATTTATTGTTAATACTAATAACTTCAAACAACACTGGTTAGTAAATTAAAAAAAAATGTTTACTTGTGTATTAATGGTTTTGAAAGATTTGAAAACTATTTGTAGATAAAACATATTTTTTCAGGAATTATTTTTTTAACATAATATAACATTTTTATTTCAAAATACTAAAAATTTTCAATTACGAAAAGAAGTGAAAAATATATAAATATATTTTTTTGTTATCATGCCTATTATATAAAGAGACTACAAATGTAACAAAATATTACGATATTGTAATCCAATCCAACAAAGATATCTTTAAATCTTTGTTAGTGAATTTTCCGAACATTTTTCCTCTTCCTTATCCGGAAGTTCCAATGGCGCATAGTTATTCCATTGTATTATATGACATATTTCCTTTCTAAGTAAATTGAATACCTTGACCCATATTTGGGACTAGCTAATCTTGTTTTTTGTTTTACATAAGAAAAAATAACAGAAAGAAATTTAGAAAACCATAAATAGAAATAAATCTTGTAAAATACTTTAAATATTTCTATATTTATATCTGTTTCGATTTGTGCAAGTAGGCGCTACTTGCACAAATCTATTGAGGAAATAAAATACCATTATATATAAATTGAAAAAATCTCGTAATTTCTAGAAATTGTTATCGTAAGTTTCATAATTTCCAAATATCGGATTGTTATTCAATAGATATTTTAATTTATATATTGAATTTCAACTTACCCATCAAATAAATTTGTTAAAAGATATTTAAATAAACAATTCTTATTCGATGGATAAGTTGTAAGTAACTTATTTGGCAGTTATGGACAATTTAATAATAATAACTAATGTTTTATTTGTATAAGTTTTTCTAAAATATCTAACATTTAGTCATATAATAATTAAAAAAATCTAATTATTTTAGCATTTCTGAAATGTATGTCAAAGTACTTAAAAGCCATACAAACTGTCATTAAAATAAATCACATAGTTAAAAAATATTTCGAGATACAAAATGTATCATTAATTTATTGGATTTCGTTCGGAAACTCTTCGTAGTGTAAAGTGCAGTCAAATGAATATTCGCGTATAAAACCTCTAGAGATTACCTTTTTCATTACACCAATAGGTTTTTATATCTTTATTTTTGAGTTATAAAACATTTTTTAAAATTATTTATTTAAACTTCAAATTATTGAAGTTGATACATAATTGCCTCTGACAAAATTGTAAATTAGTGATAGATTATTATCATTACTAATTCAAGGAAATATTTGGCGCAGTCGGTAGGATACTCATAGGACAAGCCAATAAACATAAAAATAGTATAGTTGATACAAAACTACATAAGCCGATTGCTTTATTGTAAATTAGTAATAGATGATGATTGTTATAAATAATTGGCGCTATAAGTCAGTCAGAGCCAGAATTACTTTAATTAATAATAGATGATCATGATGAAGTAAACGTTTGGAAATATAATTGCGCAGTCGGTAGGATACTCATAGGACAAATACAAGACTGCATCAACCGTTTGTTTTATGATAAATTTGTAACAGATCTCTCTCTCTGTGGTCGCTCTCTCATGGCTGAGGATCGTGATCATCGACGGATGTGGATGGTGTACACCTAGTTTGGATTATCTGCTTCCACCGGTGCCTGTTTATCGCGTCTTTGGCGACCGAGCAAAACTTAATTGAAGATGGGCCTCTCACTTGATCGCTCCATCTGGTTGGGGACCGTCCCCGGGCACATTTGCCCTCCGTGTTTCCAACAACGATCAGTTTTTCAAGACTCTCATCACCCCTTTTCATTATGTGGCCAAAGTATGATAATATACGCTGCCGACAGATCGCGGAGAAGCGGGTTTGAACGTGAAGCTGCGAGAGGATCGATACATTGGTGCGCTTGGCGGTCCAGGGTATCCTCAGCATGCGCCTCCAGCACCACATCTCGAATGCATCAATCCTCTGCCTTTCTCGCTCATCGTCCATGTTATTAACAGATAATCAAGGTCCTGTAGTTGCAAATGGCGCAGTCGGTATCATATTTATCCTGATATGCAATCTTTCTCAGGTTTTATTAAAATCAAAGTTTATCTATATTTTAAGATTCAAGTTTGTTTTTTTATTAGTATGATATTTCTATATAAATATATGATATTTCTTCAAGACACTGCCTTTATATTCTCAATCAATGTTAAAATCTATTTCCCACAGGAGCTTGTCTTTACTCCATTCATCACGATCTCGCGGGACATCCGACTTGACATACTATTTTATCTTTAAAACAACTTTAAACAATGTGAAAACTTTTTCTTACATATCTGTTAATTTTTATTAATTGACAAGGTCGATCTCTTCTATATGATATCTCTATCAAATAATCTAGATTCACAATTAAATCTGGTAAATATTCCATAACAGTTTCTAGAATATTCTTTTGAGAACTCGAGAAAGAAATTTATTATTTGTTCATTTAATTAAAGGTGAATAAAATCCCTATTTACTAAAAACATTTCCTGATTCCTTTTTCTCATAATCCCAAATTATATAGATGTTATTTATGAATGGCCCAACCTTTATTATCTTCGTGATTTATTTTTCCATCTCTATAAAAATGAAGGATTTCCAGTTATACAAAACAAGTATCATAGAAATCTATACTATAAAGAACTGTCTTCACTTCGTCCATTCATCTTAATCCCGTGGGACTTATGCCGCAGAAATATTCTGTCTTCTTTAAAGAAAGTTATAAATGTCGAGTTCTAAATAACTTTTGAAGTGGAAAGTATTGTCTATATCTGAGTTTTGTATCTGTTGGTATTTAGCAATTCATAAGTATAAATGAGCTCTTTCCTTATGTTTTATTCTAGTCTTATTTAGGGCGGCTGTATTACAATTGTTATTAGCAACATTTTTTCTAACAGATTATAATATTATTCTTAAAGACGATTTTTTATCAGAAACACTCTAGAGCGCAAACACAATAAACAAAACAAAGGGATAAAACGTGATTTAGAAATTCAATGAACAGAAATAGAAAGAGACAGTAGGAGAAACATAGAAGGAAATAATAAATACAACCATTTATATACAGAAAACTAGTTAATATGAAATTCTCAATCCAGTATCAGTTATATTGCCTTCATTCAACTTTAACTACTTGTAAAGTAAACTTCCTAAAATGACGGAAACCGGAAGTGACGTCGTATTAATCAATCAAACTTTTCCCAATGTGGAATTACTAACTGGATACTATTTTGGGATTTATTTTTGCAGAGGCTTGGATAAAATATACCAGGTTAATAGTGTACCATTAGTTCCACGTGTAGTATATTATTGTAAAGAAGTAACTGAGGTTGCTAGGATTTAAAGTAAATATTATTAAATAATTGAAATTAATTGTGTCGTAAGTACTATAAGTATAAGAATAGGACAAAAATATACACAGATAAGATACACATACACAGATAGACAAATATAATATTTACACAAGAATAGAAGCTACCACCAATATGCCGCAATAAAACAAAAACGGATTACTCGTCTAAAATAAAATTACTCTCAATTCTTTATAAATTTTCCAATTATATTAAACAAAAAAACCAAACCAAAAACTAAAAACAAATGGGGCATCTTTTATAAACGGTTATGGAGAGAGTCTTTCATACACCCAGCCATCTTCTCCTTGATGCAATAGTTTTCCATCAGGAATTTCTCCAATTGCAGGTTTTCGGAACCTTATTCTATCGTGAAGTCTATCAGTCTGTCCTTGCCAAAATTCTACGGATCTCGGATGAATTATGTATCCTCCCCAAAACGCTGGTTTTGGAATATCTTTACCGCACATCAAATATTCTTTTTCGATAGCTCTATCTATGCGATAAAGAAATTCTCTGGAATCAATCGGAGAACTTTGGTAACTAGCACATGCAGAAATTTGGCTTGGTATTGGTCGTGTGTGGAAATATTCGATCGATTCTTCTTCCGACAGCTGTTCTGCTCGACCTTCAATCCTCACAGATCTGTGGAGGACTTCCCAATAAAATGTAATAGCTACATTAGGATTATGGTGTATGTCTCCTCCTTTTCGGCTTTCATAATTTGTATAAAATTTAAAACCATTTTTTCCATAACCTTTGCATAGAACATACCTTGCTGATGGTTGTCCGTCTCGGCTAGTGGTTGCAAGACACATAGCATTTGGTTCTTGAATTTCTTCTCTTTTACAAGCATCTTCAAACCATGCTTTGAATTGACCAATAGGTTCCTTTGATACTAAATCTTTTTCAAGAAATAGTTCATTACGATTTTTATATATTTTAGGTCTCGAATCTCCAATTTTAATTTCGGTCATGTTGTGTAGTCTGCGATGCTGTTGCTTTAACAACTGTAAATATTTTTCTCAATCCTTCTTTTTATTAATATCAGTACAAGGCTATTCTCGAAGTTTAAGTGCAATAGCATAGATTGTTTCGTTCTGGTGACAATTTTAATACAATGAACAATCAAAACTATCACGTTTCGTAAACAGTAATAAAATTTAACTAAGAAATGTGTTTATCAGATTGTATATAATATGACTTATCACAGCCAGAATAATTGAAAAGAAGTCTTTTAGTATTGATTATAGAAATCAGCGAGAGATGGAATATTTCATTCTTAATAATTTGTACTTGATATTGTTTAATAAGACCTACTTTGATTTAGAAGAACATATGATAATATTTATTGCTATTTCCCAATCTTAACTAACAATTTCAATTATGATATTGAATGGTCTAGTTACACTTTTTTTCATTCATTTTAACTACTAGCTACTATATTTTTCACAAGTATTTTTTGTTGTAAAAGGAGTTACATACCTAAACCAGTTGGCAAATTAGTAATTCACATTCGAAGGTAGCACAACTAATAAACTTGTAAAGTAATGGTAGGACCTAGTCAAGTAAATGCTCCGCTATGACACAAAATATCTGTTCTAAAGCTCTGTGACTAAAGTATAACCCTCGTAAGTAATATTCTAGACGTGATACTATTGGTCTGCGTAAATAGAATAACCCTTACTCAACTCTGTAAAAGAAATTATGAACTTCAAGCAAAGTTTCGCAGGACTAGGCAAAGTTTTTTTACTATAAAGTTTTCATAAATAATTAAGTGTAAAAAATGAATTAGCAACATAAAGATCTTATACGTCAATACTATATCCCTAAATGTAGAGCACTGTACAGTGTACAGTAGCGACGCGTAAACCAATTTCCGATAGCACAAGCCGCACTTCCGCCCATGTTGTGATCAAATGAACATTTTCTACATAACATCAGATAGTTATAGTATACTTAACCATTATGGGTAGTTCACTATATATTTAACACACAGAAATTTACACATTACTTAAATAAAACGAATTTCTAAAGTCAGATGATCAGCTTAAGCATTCACGTTTTGTACCTCCCTACCAGACAATGGGAAAAGTACTTTTTTTGGAATACAAAGTACCCTATGTGTTAATCCACCTTCTAAAGTATCCTTGTACTAAATTTCATTTAAATCGATTCAAACGTTTTACCGTTATGCGTACAAACACGGAATAACTACATATAGCTTGCATTTTATCTAACCCCGATGCTAAAGGACTCTTAAATCACTATGTAATATGTGAAAAAACCTATAGATAAATTATATTTAATATTTCATAGGAAAAATTAAAGAAACATAGCGAATTCTTCTGAAAGTGGTTTTGATATTGTAACGGAATTGCAGTGCATACTGTTTATAAAAAGATACGTGAATATCATTGAAATAAAAAGAAATTAGTCGCGAATACATATATTTTATAAACGGTGTTGCTAACTGTACCTGACCCTAAAGTTTCCTGAATTTTATAATATTGAGCAAAACCGAAAACGCATCACCGGTATCGCATAATATATTATGTAATAGAGGGAGAAAATGCGCGTTAAGATATGACGACAGTATCGTAAATAATATGTTATTCAGAGTTTTGAAAATGCTTGACATATTCACATATTAAGGATGATGTTGCGTCCTTCATATCCGTATATCCGTAATATGTCCGGTTATAATTTTAAATATACCTCTCACTGTTTGTGTAAAAACATGGATTGTTCATAAGATTAGAATTATTTCGATCAGTAGGTGAGTGTGTCAAGGATGTCCGTAAACCTGATTCTGGGTCACAAACCCCAGGCTGTTTTATAATTCATATTTATATGTCGGAGAACAGTAAACGTTATCGAATAATCAAATCGTCAGTAGTAGTCACTTCGTTATTTTTAAAGTCTCGTCCTTTATATGTCCCCGACAGCTGTATGAATGCAGTCTTAGTCTCTCAAAGAGTGAACTAGTCTCTGGATTGTGTTAATTAAGTGTTGTTAGTGCTGGGAGTGCTGTCCGATTAAGGTCACGTGTGTACCCCACAATGTATTTGCCACGTCTTGTGTTGGGTTGGGATTATGTGAGTTTAGCCTTGGGTTTAAACAGAGAGCCTGAGGAGTGGAGGCGAGTGTCGCAGTTGGGTCCAAGGCACTGCTTAGGTTTTCTCTTGTTATTGTTAGAGATCATATTTGATTATTTATCGGTTCAGAAAAAATATCTGGGTTGCGTTTACTCAATAGTCCATTCAATATACCCCTTGCAATGTTTTCAATATACCCCCTCTTTCTCCTTCTTTTCATCATTAAAATCTCGCATCGGTTGCTGCATTGTATCTTCCTCTATATAATGACTTTCCCCCTCTGATAATAAAAGCGTTTTCGTCACCCTGGCATTAAAGAACATTCTCAGCTGTTTTATGAACAGACTATACTAAGTTACAACTTAATTTCTATAATAATGAACGCGTAATGATATTATAAAAGTCCTTATGTTCGCTGGAATTTTCCCTACATAATACAAGAACGGCCAACTCATTAAATGAACCTCGTTAGCTCCATAATGATCTCCACGTGGCCAACTTTGCCAGAAAATCTGTTGATGGCCACCACTTACAACAAGGAAAAGATGTTTTAACATCCTTTTTATAAAGATTAATATTGCATGACTGTTTAAGTTCAAACATTTTGAAAAACAAAGCATTTAAAGCATCAATCAATTTGATAATTATCAACGATTGCTAGCAATACTGTTACAGAATCCCTTAAGAATCAACTCGACATTTAATAAGCTCTGCTCTGATAGATCTGTGGCAGTTTGACTAGTAGTTTCTTAATTAAAACCTTGATTTATTAAAATTATTGTATAGCAACACTCCATGAATTTTTCGTTAATTAATGGCTTAGACTATAATGGGCAATGAATTCGAGTCGCTTTTTAACCTCATGGGTCTCCAGCACTCGGTGCTCCTTGATAAACTAGCACCACGCCACCAAACAAGACTTCACTGTTAGTCTTACTACTTTTATATGAATCCTATCGGAACCAAATTAATATATTGTCTCGAAAAAAAGATAAAATAAACTACCCTAGAATACTGATTAATAAACGGCTAACCCTAGTGTACAAGTATCATGGGTTCAAATGGGAATTAATAATGGGTTCAAACGAAAAATTTTAGTCCTGGAAAAATAGGATTTTATTAGAGTTAGCAACACCGTTGATAACTATTTGGTGGTGTCGTGTCGTTATTGGGTCTTCGTTACTAAGGTTTGGAGTAAGTGTTTAATATTGGTCACTCGGTGTTCCGTTGTGCGGTGTGTTATTGTTTCATTAGATTCTCAATATTATTATGCGCTGACCTATATTTAATTTGAATACTACATAAGTTGGTGTAAAACATTCCCTCTAACTTAAGGTTGAGGCGCCCTAATGAGTTTCCGAACGAACTGAACTAATGAACTGTTCAAAATAATCGCTTTACATCAATAGTATTTGTATGGCTTTTTAAGAATTTTTTAAAAAATAAATAGAACTCACAACTCTTATTACGATTTAACATCGAAATTATTCTCTCACTTTGTATTTGAAATTAAAATAATGATCTAAAAATAAATATATAGTATGTAATTTATATATAAATATATTAATAAATATATACATTTTACAGAACACTTGATCAACAAAGTGATAAAACTCATCTATATATTTAATAATTATAAATAGGTATATACCGGGTATCAAAATAGTTGCTCTTGAAAAAATTTGGGCGTAATAGGTAGGTGTAGTTGAGTCCTATGGCTTTTTTTTAATTCTTTTTTTAACTAAAGAAAATTACTAGCAGTACGTATATACTACTATTATTCCCTTTATCCCTCCTAGTAAGCTAAAATGCTTATGTACTTTTAAATATTGACAACCATGCTTTGAAACAATAATAAAGGTAAGCCAATTTAAAAAAAACAATGCCATAGGTATGTATTAGACCGTTCTTTTTTCATTTATTATTATAATTTACAAAAAGAACATAAGCTTTACAAAAAACCACCAATGTTTGTCTTAATTCTATCAATAACAAACTCTGCACTGTTAAGAAGAAAACTAAAAATAACTAAATGTTGCAAACCAATGAAAAATAATTGATGAAAAGTGTACCAGGGATCTTGTACTATAAACTTTGATAGTGAAATGGATTTGCTACCTGTGTCATTGATCTCTAGACTCTAAGGTCTCATAATAAAAAAAGCTATTACGCCCAATTTTTTTCAATAGCGACTATTTTGATATCCTGTATATTATAGAAGAATAGAATATACAAAATATTTTAAAATAATAATTTTTTGGTATTTATTTATTTTATAGCATAATTTTATAATTAAAATTGTTAGCTCTAAAACTTAATACAGATATTTTGTAAGAAAAACACCAGCACTTATACACATAACCACATTAATAGCACTTATCACATCAAAAATCAAAGAAATACGGCGCTCTGTCACCTTGCATCTCTTTTTATATCCTACCTTAGCCAAAAAAATAACGGAAACAGTATCAATGCTGAGAATTCATCACTAATATTATCTAACTCATAGACAATTCATTATCAACATTTAACATGAGTTTGAGTTTTCCATAGATAATATTCAAGCATTGTACGGACATATAACAACCATTTATATAAAATTAAAACGGATGCTAACACAATACTAAATAATTATTATAATAATACAAAAATATTTATTCGAAACTTCCGAATAATTCAGTCATAATTGGAATCATTTAAATAATTTAAGATTTTTGTATTCCATTACTGCTTCTCAAGAAACTCGCTAAAGTTATGAACTATTCGAAGATTACCGAATATTCGGAACATTCGAACTATTCGAAAACTATTTAATATTCGAATAAAATCTAGATAAAGAACTTACGAAGTAAGAATATGTCTATAAATAAAATAATTGTATCATTTTATTTAAATAATATTGTGTTCAGAAATTGTGAATATTATAAAATCATATTTCTAAAAATCCCGCATTTTACAAATATATCTTGTTATCTTTAAAAACACATAGGTATTAATTATTTATTTATTTAATAAATAAAAATAAAATAAATTTATTACCTTGCTTCTATTTCTCGGATCCCTAAAATCTTCTTTGGACGCCTTCCTCCGCTTATCCTTCAAGATCATTCGCGCTGCAGCAAACGCCATTTTGAATTTATACTTAACGAACACTTTGATTCAGGCTTTTAATCACAGTCAGGATTTTAAAATTGACTAAAAATCGACACTTATTTAATTTAGATGTAAATTATTGCCTTCGTTCGTTGTTTTAATTTTAACTTATTTAATACCTGTAATGTTTCATTTGTGGTTCAACTGAATGTTTAAAGTAATATTAAAATATAAATTAAATTCGGGTAATTTTTTGTACATAGTATCGTACGATATTTTATTCTTTTAAAATATTTTAAACCAGTAACTGCGAAAGGGGTCTATAACGACCGCAAGAATTGATAAAAAGTAGCAATAGGTTTACGTGAGCTTAATACAAATGTTGGGGGTCGTAATTGTATATTAAAATATTAGTATATACAAAATCAAACTTTATTAACGGCATTGTAATTCGTTACTGTAACCACACAATATATATTTTGAACAAAGACGATCAGTGTTGCTACTACAAATGATAATTTAATACGTAACAATGTTAGTCTTCGAAGATGTACAATTAGTAATAGAAGAAAATAGGGGGTCTATCCCCAGGCGTCTCTGGTTTAAAACATTATATTATAATGACATTTTAGTATGAATTGTCATTAAATAGAGAGTAAGAAAGAAAAACAAATAAATTCCATAGTATGTAAAATGTACGAATTTTTCACATTTTTCTCCACAAAAGGAAAGCTTAATTCCAACTTATCTCTCAGATAAATTAGAGCTGGTATCACAGATCTTTTGGTTTTCTTTGCTTAAACTTTACTTGAGTTACAGTAAACAAGAGCACGAACATTAATAAGATTTTGACGGTTTTCTTTAACTTCAAGGAACTTATTACGTTAAATCTGTTATTGGCCATCATAATACATGATAAAGTTTGTAAGTTTTATTACTTTTTTTTATGGTAGGTAAGGTGTAAACGAGCAGATAGTCCACTTGATGGTAAGTGGCCACCATCGCTCATGGACATCGACAAAACAAGAGATACTCTATTACTTTTTCGATTCGTTGCATCCTCTAAGTTAGAGTGGGGAGGGGGATGGGGACCCTGAGCAAGAGCCCCGAGTCCACTACTATTGATAAACTTGACTTTGACTTTGACTTTGACTTTGACTTGACTTTGACATTGAAATTATCGATATTTAACCAAAAATGAGAGACTAAGTCTAAAATTTCCAAGCGTTTGATCTACACTATTATATAAAGAGGAAAGATTTGATTGTTTGTATTTTTGTTTGTTGCGAATAGGCTCGAAAACTACTGAATAGATTTTGAAAATTTTTTCACCGATAGAAAGCTACATCCTTTCCGGATAACATAGGCTATCCGGTGTTGCCATATATATTCTAATTAAAAAGATATGGCCATTTAAGTGCCATAACATGGCCATTTTGAAAAATGAAGGGTTTCGTAGGAACTACTAATCTGATTCCATTTTTTTTTCGCCGATAGAAAACTACACTATTAGTGAGTGACAAAGGTGAGTTAGTGTTGCCATAAACATTTTTTTAATTGAGAATATGGCCATTTTGTTGTTACTAATCCGATTTTAACAATTCTTTCACTGAGAGAAAACTGCACTATTAGTGAGTGACAAAGGTGATTTAGTGTTGCCATATACACTTTTTTAATTGAGAATATGGCCATTTTGTTTTTACTAATCCGATTTTAACAATTCTTTCACTGAGAGAAAACTACTCTATTAGTGAGTGATTTAGTGTTGCCATAAATATTTTTTAATTAATAGAATATGGCCGTTTTTTTATCTATAGTACTTCCGTCTCTCTTCCTCTTATATACTATCATTCTCTCTCATCCTCTCTCTTTTTTCTCTCTTTAATTTTTATCTTTATCTGTTCAGATTGATCAGTCTCTTTTCACTTTCTTTCTTTCGATTATCTCTTTCTCTCTCCTTTACCTATTCAATATCATTTTTCTTTTTATAATTTTTCTCACTTTCTGCTCTCTTTTTTCAAATATATACTAGTGACAAATTAAGGACGTCAACTATAATATTGCTTTAAATACCCGGAGCGAAGCGAGATCAGGTCGCTCGTATTCAATAAAAATGTAAACTATTTGCAAACGCCTCTATAAAAGCACGTGGAAAACAAAAACAGAAAAAAATATTAACGTTCAGCCTCTAATTTGTCGTAACTACTTCCACGATTCAATACATTGGAATACTATCCTTATTATAAGGTGATATAATTGAAAATTCATCAGCACTATGAATATAAATCAAAATACAGTTACAAGTGAAACTTGATTTTAGTGTTTTGGAATAAGGTTCTTTTTTATTTGTTCACACAATTATGACCTGAAGCTGATATGACTAAGGGCACTTGTCTTTGTGTGCCTCCTCTTGTAAATGTAGGGAGAACTCGACGTGAGGACGCTTGAGGGCGTCAATTTTGTTTTATTTTTTGGCTTTTAAAATTCAATTTGAACACTTATATCATAATGCCGGGTACAACAAATAAAAGGAGTGGTTATTGTTATATTTTTTTAAACAAATTATGTGTTTTCTTTTAAAGTTATATTCATTATTATTTACATGATTATTCATAAAGAAAACAAAGAAAATTAATAGAAGAGAAACTGCGAGATAAAATTAGTTAGATTTAATGAATATAAAGTTAACTGTAGCTGAAATTTTGTTTAAATAATGAAGACTTCCTCGCAAATACTGAGCTAACTGCAGTACAGCAATTAAAAAGTTTAAATTGTTACAACTTGTTCATATTATAATATCTGGATATGTTTCTACTTCTTTTGGAGAAGTAAACGTGGCTTCTATTGGCCATTACAAAATTGGTAAGGTTGTCTTTTTAGTACGAACTTTAATTTTAGATATGTTATGTGTATAACTACTTTTTTACATTTTTAAAGTTGATAGAAATGCCTATCAAAATCAGACCATGTTTTCCAAACCTTTGTATTAATTATCATCCAAATAAATTATTTCATATTTAAGACTGTTTCAATACCTGTTGATTACTTTTTGAATTATTGAAATCGGACATTCCATTCAAAAGATATTACGAAATTAAAAATGTCAATATAAACAAAAAATACACGCTGACGGGCCGGTGTGGTGCGCCACGCAGCGCAGCGAGCGACGCGGCGAGACAGGGGGCACCGAAAAGCGGGAGAACCTAAGTTTTAAAAAAAATTATCCACCCGTGCGAAGCCGGGACGGGCCGCTATGTGTGTCTCTAATTCTTGTATTTGTTGGGTGCTCATTAGAAACAGTAACAATAAGTCAGTGTAACTGTTTTTTTGATTATTGTTAATTATGATGTTGGCATCACTAATTCTGTTAGTTAAGCTGTTGGTAGCATTGATTTGAGTAGCATTTTAAATTTCGAATGTTGGAAACCTGACAAACATCAATCGAAGGAAAAGGGGAGAAGTTGCAAAATAAATACCATAGAAATCATTATTATTACAAAGCGAGTATTATTGTATTTTGAAGCTTATGAAGATCTCCACAAAGTCAGTAATAGCTTCATGGGGTTTGGTGTTCGCACCTATAATAATATTCCACAGCCTATATTAGACTTGCCACTTCAACAATTTAAAACTCGGATCAAGAAGTCATTAATATATAAAGCATACTACAATGTACAGGATTACTTAAATGATGAGAATGCTTGGAATCTAAGTGACGTTGACTCTCAAGCTAAATGATTTGTATAACAGACTATGTAAACATGGCTTTTTGAAAAGAGCGACTGTTAAGTTTCTGGCCGGCTCTTCTCAACAGAAAACTGCTTTCCGAGCTGGTAGTAGCTTCAGACTAACTGACCGATCAATTTTTGACGTTTTAAAAGTACTTTTAAAAAAAGTCAAATTGAAATAAATAATTTTCATTTGATTTGATACCAACAATCAACCAATCAATTTTTACTTTACCAATTACATGTAAAGCCGTTTCACTAGATTTGAAAAGGGGAACAAATATCTATTTGACACAAATAAAAAGGCTTACACTTCAAATCTAATATAAGCTTCTGAAGAACACTATAGTTTAAGTTAACCTTAGATTTTCCGTACACAGAAACTGTTCATTTCTTTGACAAACTCAAGAGGATCTAAGAGGTGAAACGTGATCAAGAGTAAAGCAAGTGGCGTAACCTTATTATATGTTTTGTCATTCACTAAGACTTGATACCCCTATTGTATCTACTGTTTGTTTATAAAATATGGAGACTTTAGTGTAATTGTTTAACGCTTTTTCAAGTATCCAAATGAACTGAAGTTCAGTATACTTATATCAGTATTATGGAACTGATCTGATGATGGAGCAAACTGCCGAACGATAAATTATATGACAGGCGAGGTTTTGATATCATGAGTTAAAAAAACGTTAGGTAAGGTAAGGTTAAAAATTTTTTTAATAATTTTTAACTGACTTAAAAATGATCATATAATAAAATAAATTGAAGGATAATGACACTGTATAAAAATATAATTAAATATAATAAATTCTATTATTTATAAACCAATAAGTTTACAGCATTTTACCTGAAATTCAGAATTTTTGAGGAAGAAAATTTGGGTTAACAAAAAGTTATCCAATTAGGAGCACATGTGCCTTATCAAGGGAGGCTGGAATAATTTATATTTCTGTACCAAATGAGATTGGACTTCAGGTAAAAAGAATTACGTGTAATATATGTAGAAGCATATTTTTTGGTATAATTTATAAACCGTTTTCATCTGTACTCAGTGTAAGCAATGTCAGCGTGTTACCATGGTTACGAGATAGTTATAATTGTCAATATATTAACATTGTCATACAGCTCTCAAGTTAGAAATAAAGTGATAGTCTTCAAACGGCTGACCAGATCATCTCAAATTATAGCTAAGAACCATCGGGATTAAATTGGCAATCAAATAAAACTTCATCAGAATCGGTCTATTATCTTGGGCGCTATGACGCTACAGACAGACACACAGATACACACGTTAAACACCTTATCGTTGTAGCGTCAGGGGTTCAAAAAATTTATCAATCAGCTTAGTCTTTACTATTGCTTTTAAGTTTAATTCAATTGATTTTTTTAGATCTAAATTCTGGACTGTATTGGATAAACGTAGTATAGTTTAAATAATATTTCTGGAGACCTTAATTAATGGTTAGTCTGACCAGGAGAAAGAAAATGAAAAAAAAAATTTTGTTAGGCCTATAATAAATTTACAATTTTCAGATTCTTCTTTACATGTGCTAACCTAACCTAAGTTTTGATGTTTTTGTAAGACATATCTTTTGATTGCGTTGACATTTAAAAGGAAGTAATATCTGTGTATTTGATGCTTACTAATGAATGCTACACGCGTTCCTGAATAAAGGATCACACCTGAGTTAATTACGTTAAAGGTACAGAACCCTAAAAATACAAAAATAAATAAAGAGCGCATAATAGAATAGACAGGAAAAATATTCGCGTCCGAAACTCATTGGCACAACAAACGACGCCGGCGAGTCTGCGACAGATGTTATAAACCGCGGCTGCTACTGGAGTGTTGCCAGTGCTACATTCGTTAAGTGCAATGTACCTACGTATTGTGCGATGTCGCCAGGTATAACATAGTTTAAAAATAAAACTTATAAAACTTGTTAGAGAAAACTTTAGATTTTATTACAATAAATTAAGAAGTATTTTAAAGAGAAAATTTATAAATTATTTTTACTTTATTAATAACTAGCCGACCCGCCCTCGCTTCGCTGAAGTATATTGAAATCGTAGATTCACTCACTTTTTCATATACTGACTCACTTATACGCTAACTATAATACCAACGTACTTGTGTGAGTGAGTGAACGAGCGTCTATAAAACTAATATCTGTCAAATTTATTGATCTATAGTCACAATAAATTAGAAAGGCAGATTGAAAAGTCATTTCATAGACTGAATATTGTCTATAGTATCAAATGATACTACATATTAGTTGTGATTATTATAAAAAATTTTGATAAATCTGCCTCTGTGTCACAAGCCCCATCAATTTTACGTTTAACGGTTCAGTATGAATTATATTTCTAACAACCGAAAAATATTTAGTAGTAGGGGCACGATCTAATAATATACGTTAAAGAATGTACAACCATAATCTTATTATAAAAACGACCTTTTTAATAAAATTCATTTGATCTAATAAAATCCCCGAGTTTTAGCAATTCACAATTGGTTTGGCAACACTACGGTAAGGTGTCCTCTTTCTATACGTAATATAGATAATTTATTTGTGCCCCATTCTGCGTCTGATTTATTTTCCTAACTCTGCATTTTAGAGTAATAAACATGTCATAGATATTCTTTGATTTTAATATAAAATGCTGAAAATATAGAATTTTCCTTCTCATTTTAGTCCATGAAGTAATAAATAAATAAACTTATTGAACCTCTTCGACGAAGTACAAGGGTCAAACTAAAAGTCCTTAGAACTGGCCACTTGTAAACAATACAATAAATTTTAAAAAAATGGAACTCTTTGCCAATATTTTGAGTATGTATATCATTTGTCATTTGTTTTACGATTTGGCGGCAAATTGAAAATTGTCTGTATCACAATTTTCGTGCAATGATTTTTTATGTCTCTCGATGTCATTTAAGTCAACAAGAGAGTAATGATAGACTACGATTGGCCTTTAATGATGAAGAATCTCGTGTCACTGTTTACAACTGTTTTAATAAGTTTAAACGTGGTCGCACTAACGTGAGGAACGGCCTTCTATGGCGACGACTGAAGATGACGTCTGTGTTGTGTGGTGTATGATAGAGACTGACAAAAGAGTGACCCATCAGCAGGTTCGGACAAGCTTAGGCATCGGTATGAATTAAGTGCATAAAATTTTCCATGAACATTTAACGGTCATGAAGCTTTATGCCCGTCGTGTTGATTGGCGCCGTGAAATGGTTCGTTCTGTGTTCGACAGACTTACAGGTGACGAAAACTGGATTTACTGTTATGATCCCGAAACCAAAAGACAGTCTGCTCAGTTGGTGTTTCCTTCCGAGGTGTTGCCAACTAAAGTGAAGAGAGGGCGAAGCGTGTGAAAAAAGATGATGGCCTCGTTCTTGGGAAGGACAGGCTATTTCGCGACAATTGTTTTAGAGAATCGAAAAACAGTTTTTGCAGAGTTGTCCACTAACAATTGTTTGTTACTTGTCTTGGAAAAAGTTCGGAATTTGGAAGAAAAGACTTCGCAGTATAATTCTTTCTTCACCACGACACGCCTCGTCGTACAGCGCCAGGCTAACGATCGACTATTTAGCGACGTCAAACGTGGAATTACTGGTTAACTTGCCGTACAGCCCCGACCTAACATTTTTTGTTTATTGCCAAATATAATATAAAAATTTCAAGATAAACGTTTCATGGACGCCGAGGAACTTGCTGCGTTTCAAAAGGCCGTCAAAGAGACCCTTAAGGACGTGTGGGCAAAGTGCTGTTCTTAATGATTCCACCGGATGCAGCGATGTATTGACTTGAATTGACACTATTTTGAAAAGATATAATAAAACTAATAACTAGCTAGTTTAATCAGTTTTGGATTTTCTAGGAACTATCAACGTCATGGACGTTTAATGGTGCGTACGTTTAACCCTCGTATGAATGGTGTAGAATACTACGCTTAAAATTAGCTTCGTTTCAATCTTGTTACTAAAAAAAAGTTACTCATAGTCACACATATTCAGCTTAAAAGTGTAAGTGGCAAAAGGAGTTTCAATTTCGCTTTATTCGCTTGAACTATATGAATTAAATTATATATAAATACTGCTCGAGTAACGTATACTATATATTAGTCCTTATTATTAAACTTAATACCGCGATTGTTGGAAAAAGACAAATATACGATTTACATTCATTTAGATTATTACGACAATCCATAAAAGATTGAAAGACAGATTAAAAATTTATAATGCATGTTTATCATATTATTCATATAATTAATATATAAATACGTTTAGATATTTAACATATATGTCGGCACGGTTATTTTAATATTTAATCACTTGCGGGTAATATTTAATTCCACTTACGTTTTCAAATTGTAACTCAACGACTTTTGGTGGCATGTGATTGGCCGGCAGTTCTACCAGTGTTGTGCCACTTTAGTAGTGCTAGTGAAAGTGTAATAATAGTATTTTTCATTGATGTTACGCGTCTCCAATTAAAGGCACTGGCTTATGTTCCTATCATAATTGCAAAAGATGTTTAGTTATTTAGTAGCAGTATCTAGGATGCGTTTACCCTTTTCGATTTTTTGTGGCAGAATACGGGACAAACGAGCAGACGGTCCACCTGATGGAAAGTGGCTACCGTCGCCCATAGACAAAACTAAAGAGTATCTCTTCTCAGTAGAGCAAGAACCCGGTGTTCACTGGAACAGCAGCATTAATCGGATGGGAGAGGAAGAGAGTCACACCTTTTAATTTTTCTAATACCCTTCTCATTTCGACTTATCTTTGTTTCAAATCTCTGTTACTATCAATCTTCAATTGACAAATTCAGATTAAATTTAACTAAGATAAAGTATTGTAGTCAACAAAAAATAGCTTCAATTCCAGTAGAGACAGCACTCTTATTGCCTAGGCGTAAAATCTACATCTAAATTTAAAAATAAAATCTACCTAGCTCTTATTCTATAGGAAATAAGATAGGTTTTAGCATAAACCTAAGTATATTCAGACCAATTAGAGAAATGGGAGTATCGTTTAACTGTACAACTAGAATACAAATGTTTAACCCGAGCTATGGCGGTAATTACTTCTGATCTGAAACAAAGCTACCTTTTGTAAAAACTTTGCTGCTTTTTCATTTATGGATGCTTATTAAAAAGTTAGATTTTATTCTTTTATAATAGAAACTAACGGATGCTCACTTCACTGAGTTTAAATGCCTTTTATGTTATCGCTATCATGGTAACCAAAGCATTCGGTTTAAGTTTTAGACTTATCCTTATTTATCTTGTCTATCTCTTGCATACAAGGTATTGGTTTTAGTCTTGAATATTCGGTTTGAATTTGGTCTCTTATTTATCTAGTCTAGCTCTCGCATACTAAGTAATTATTTTAGTCTTAGTCTTGTTTTTTGTTTGTAAGATCAAGACTAATTTAACTTATCACTAAATTTGCTTGATAATATTAGTAAAAAGTAAACTGAAAATGTATTATATTTGCTTCTCTTTACAGGGAAATAACTAGAAATGATAATATAGTTTGTAAGTAAAACAGCATAATTGGTTATTTTTAACCCATTGAATAATAGATTAGATAATAATTGATTGTTCGTATCGTACGTGTCGTGTCATCAATTATAACTTAAAGCTATTGTTAGTGGAGTTAGTTAATTATTGCCCTTTTATTATTGAATAATAACTTGCACTCGCTTTGTTTCTTATCAATATACAAATTTACAACTATAGTATACTTCAGTAAGTAATCACTGCACTATCTAGATACTACAATACGCTGATGATTTCGTACTTTACTGTACATATAAAGTCTTAATGAAGATGTTTCAAAATTACAATTTTCATTACAAATATTTAAAAATTTAACTGTGGATCTTGGGTTAGATACATCAATAAATAAAAGTAAAGTTTGTATATTTAGAAAGTGAGTTAATTTAACCAGAAATGTTGACATTAAAATTAATAATACTTCATTGTAAATCATTGATAATATTAAATATTTAAGTTTTTGAATAGATTGTACTTTAAAATGGAATAAACACATTAATGAAATTATTAATAAAACGGTTAAATTTATGAATGTATTTAAGGTTAAATGAATATATAATATGTGGAAGGGTATTATTAATTTGCACATAAGTTACAAGCCCCAGGGTTTCCGCGTATTTTCTTACAAGTTCTATAAGCTAAATTGTACATGAATGAAATTCATCATCATCATCATCATAACGCATCAATGGCCCACTGCTGAGCTGGATCTCCTCGCAATAACAAAGGTTAGTCTATAGTCTACCACCTGTTTGGCAGACTTCACACTGACATACTTCAATTTAGGGAACTCTCAGGCATCAGGAGTCACATGCTTTTTGGACTGACTTGAAACCAAACCTTGGATCAAAGAACACCGCACAAATTCACAAACAATACTCAACGTACGTTTCGATCCGGCACCGGAGCATCTTCAGGAGATGTAGACGCAGTGCGCGGATTGTGCGGTGTTCTTTGGTCCAGGCTACCAGCTTTTTACAGTTGGCACCTCGGGCCCAAGTCACACTATACAAATTTACGTGTTGTCCGCGGGTTACAGCAAAGTAATTGTTTTGATTTCTTGTTAAATATTCAAAATTAATCTTACAAGCAATTGCTAAGTCAATCAGTAAGTAACAGTCCATTTATTTGATCTGGCGTTTATTCAAGCCCATAAAATCTTTGTCCAAAAACTGATTTCATGCCCTTCACCGAGATGGGATCGAAAAGGTCTGTAAAATTGTCCTTACATAAAATTGGATACATGTAACATAAAAATAAGTTATATGGTTCGGTTATAACTTAAGTAATATTGTGAGTATATAGATAGAATAAGACGTGTCCGTAAAATGTAAATTGTTGGCTGTTTCGGATGGTATCGCCCTTAAAATATGTCAGTTATTGTCTTTTATATATTTGCTAGTGACCCCTGTCACATAACATATGAAATACACTTTTATGCTCTATAGCTGTGATTCCAAAAGTCTTGTTGAACCCCCAGGAGACGATGACGAGTAATAGAGTGTCTACGAAACAGATCTATGATCCTCTAAAAGTATGCAATATATAAGTAGACGCCTCATGAAAGCCAGATTTATTTTCTATAAATGTGATGGTTTCAGATCGCCATAAAATACTTTTTCGTACCTAAAATATGTTTTCCACTTGCTGCACTTCAGAAATCAGAACATATTACAAAATCTCAACTAATTCTATCTTAATACTATAAATACGTAAGGAACTCTATCACTGCACAGATTTTGATGAAATTTGCTATAGACTAGAGACTATACTAGAGCTCGAGAAAAAATAGTTTTTGTGGAAAAAAAGGCTTAAAGGTGTTGAAATAGGAGATGAAGTGCATGTCAAGCTGTGTGATCGTTTATGTCTTTGGGAATTAGTCCTACTAATATGTATGGATGTATGTTTGTGACTCTTTCACGCAAAAACTACTAAATGGATTTTGATGAAACTTTACAATAATACAGCTTACACATCAGAATAACACATAGGCTATAATTTATAATGATATAGTGCAAATTATCCAAAATATAGTCGCAGCTAGTCGTATATAAATTATGTTGATGTTGAAAATTAAAATATAAAATATAGAGATATCATTTCTATATATATTTGCTTGATAATAATTTAAGCAGTCAATATATAACATTAACAAACTGAAGCATCTCGTATCACATAACAAACTTTATTAAGACCAACATTTCTCTTTGACAGCTATATTTGAGTAGCTGTGCAAACTTTGCTTATTAACTAAATATTATATTAATATCGTATTACATTAAATGTCATTAACAACTTGCCCTGTATTTGCTTTTATTGTATACTAGTCGACCCGCGCGACTTCGTCCGCATGATGCTCCGCTCCTATTAGTCTTAACATGATGATATATAGTCTATAGCCTTCCTCGATAAATGGGCTATCTAACACTGAAAGAATTTTTCGAATCACACCAGTAGTTCCTGAGATTAGCGCGTTCAAGCAAACAAACAAACTCTTCAGCTTTATATATTAGTATAAGACTAACATGTTACCTATATACCTATACTATGGACTCACAACTAGTGCTTAGCCACCGGATTTACCATTCATGAACAGTCCTGATAGTTCAGAAGCAGTTTAATAATTAACTTGAAGTAAATTTTGTTATTTATTAAATTTAAAGTAAAGAGTTCGAAAAATGCCTTGTAAACCTAAACCTGGGTCTCAAACCAGGCTTCCTGTTTTTGTCCCTTACGTATTACAGTGTAGTTCATACATAGTTTCATATATAATTATTTGAAATATTTCTGTATATTTACTTGACCTGAATATATAAAAAATATCAATGGACTATCACAACGTAGACTGAATCAATCAAAATATCCTTCAGATCGTCAATAGAAATTCAAATGAGCTGTGTTCAATAAGAAAATATATTTCAGGCATATTTTAGTTTACAGAACCTTCTTTCATTCCGTGCAACCTATAATAATAGGGACTTACAATCAGAGTTCATATTTTCAGAAAGCATACCTACCTAGCCTACCTTAACAGTTTATTATATGACACAATTGAAATCCTACTTGAAGTTCCAAAGTAAAAAAAAATCCCGATCCTTACGTACTACTTGCCCTCTTTCAGTGCACTCATCATACACTTATATACTCACTATTTACAAAAGATGAACAAATATAGATATAATCACCATCCTTTTTCAATTTTGCAACTTACAGTTTCATTTTAAATATAGCTAGACTTTAAAATAAAGCCATTTATACGCTTTCTGAGGGGGTGTGGCGCTGCAGCTGATACACAGGTTTAGCTGCAGATGCTTCCTTAAATTGTAAAATTAAAAATAATTTTGGCAATATGTAAATTAATTAAGAAAAATGTACTCCTTTTTTGGTCAAAATATATGATTTATTATCTATTACTAGCTGCCCCGACAAACGTTGTTTTTACATATAAATTTAAAAAAATTGCGGCTCCCTTATCACTTAGGGGTATAAAAAATAGATGTTGACCTATTCTCAGACCTACTGAATATGCATATAAAATTTTATAAAAATCGGTCGAGCCGTTTCGGAAGAGTATGGTAACTAACATTGTGACACGAGAATTTTATATATAAGATTGTTCTTGTTAATAAATAAATAAGATTATTATTGTAAGACATGCATTTAAGAGATGAAAAGTAACTTGGATTTACGACAAAGGAGTAGGATTACATTTTGTAAGAATCACCTCTTCATATCTGTCGCGTCTGACTATTAAATAAATGTAGTTAATAAATCATGTGATCTGTAAACTTCTCGTAATATTAAACGTGGCTAACGTCAATGTGTAGCCGCCTTTAAAATAGAGGATGGAATGGGAGTGAAGAGAAGAATGCTGTGGTAACAGTGGACTATAAGTAAGAACTCAGAGTCCAACGGGGAGAGGAAGTCTGGCTCAGAAAATTATTAGAAAAGAAGTATTTGAAACGACTTGTCAGTAAAAGAAGAATCGTCATACTATTAAACGTCATTCGTATTGTTTGAACGTCCCTTTACACCGTTGTTGACAATGAAAGCCGACAAGTCCCCGAGGAGCCTCCACTGGAATATCCTTTACACTCCTATTTGTACGCAAACCAAATTGAATATAAATTTTATCTTAATTACATTTTAACAAACTGGTAAAGTTGATTATTACTTGTTTTTGGTCATCGAGATAAGACACACCTTTAAGAACATAATGGCCGGAATATCAACAAAAGGTTACTAAAACAACAGAGAAATTTAGCATTTTTAGCTTTATATGCAATCGCTTTGTTGATTTTAATAAGTATTATTATATTGTGAAATACGTATTTTAATAAATTTTAATACTCCATTCTATTCGATAATTGATATCGAAAGAAATACTAAGTCTATATATATGTAGGCAATGTCAGTGTGTCAATATAATATGTATTAACTAGCTGACCCGGCAAACGTTGTTTTGCCTTATAAATTTGGGGTGGGCCACCCTTATCACTTAGGGGGATGAAAAATAGATAGTAGCCGATTCTCAGACGTACTGAATATGCATATAAAATTTCATAAAAATAGTTTGAATCGTTTCGGAGGAGTATGGTAACTAACTTTGTGACTCGAGAATTTTATATGATAGACAAGCTTGTTAGCAACACTGTTTATAAAATAGTAGTAGCGGGTAGATCATTTTATATTATTTCAAGTATACCGACGTGAAGACAATATATAACTTTCAGTGCGATAGTTTAGTCTCAGTCTCTCTGGTGTTTTCGTGCAGTGAACATGGTAGTGTTATAGTGTTGTGATTAAGGTTACCCTTCTCGAGGTCCATGTAAGTTTACTTTATTATCTATTGTCGTTAGCGAGGTCGAGTGGTGGAGGTGAGTTAATATATTATGAAAGAGCTCTTTAAACCTGCTCCTGGGTCTCAAGCCCCAGGCACTGCTCGTCTCAGTCTAAATTGCATGTGTATACGTATTGCTGTACAGTAATGGGTACCACATTTCTCTCCATATTTATAGCAAGCTGTCCCAGCAAACGTTGTTTTGCCTTATAAATTTGGGGTGGGCCACACTTATCACTTAGGGGGATGAAAAATAGATAGTAGCCGATTCTCAGACCTACTGAATATGCATATAAAATTTCATAAAAATAGTTTGAATCGTTTCGGAGGAGTATGGTAACTAACATTGTGACGCAGCTCTTAAGTTAGAAATGAGCTGATAGTCTTCAAACGGCTGACCAGATCTTCAAAAATTTTAGCTAAGAACCATATCGATTAAATAACTTTTACAACAAATAATCATGTTATATGACTACAAATATTATTTCTTTAGGTGGGGTGAGCTGAATTATAAATATGATATATGTTTTCAGGTGCAGTCGCAGGTAGTGCAGCAGCAGTCCGATAACGCGAATCCTATTATAGCTGCCAATAGCCGTGATCGCTTTGTACCAGAAAATTGAATTTCAGCCGACGCCGACGGCTTTTCATTACCGGTCCACCCTCACCACCTGTCTCGGATTTACAGATTCAAACCCATTTTACACATAGGATATCCTTATTTATATTATAAATGTTTGTCTATTGGTTAAACTGTTGGCCTTTTTTTAAGATTTGTGGGAGAAATCGTTACATAAGCAACACTTTCTTTATAAGTTCTAGTATTAAATCAAACTGGACAAAGTCATAACTTTTTCATGTTAAAGAGGAATCATTTCCCTCCTAAAAAGCAGAATGTTTATTTATATTTTTGTGTATGTTTTCATATTTTGCGGAACCGCTAAAATTTTGTCGTGATTTTAAGAAAAGTGCAGATGTTTGATTACAATTACTGCGTGAAGCATTGAGTTATCATCATCACGCCCACTGCTGAGCCGGATCTCCTCCTCAGAATGAGGAGGGTATTAGGCCATAGTCCGCCACGTTGGCCCAGTGCGGGTTGGCAGACTTCACACACCTTTGAAAACTTTTAGGGAACTCTCAGGAGTGCAGGTTTCCTCACGATGTTTTCCTTCACCGTTAAAGCAAGTGACATTTAATTGCTTAAAACACACATAACTCAGAGTCAGAGGTGTGTGCCCAGGATCGATCCTCGGACCTCCCGAGTAAGACTTGAAATCTCAACCACTGGGCCATCACTGCCATGACAATTTTACTAGCATACAAAATATGAAAGGATAAAAATTATATTGGCCTTGAGTAGTACTCTAAGGTTAATTATTATTATGAGTATGCAATTATTAATCCTAATACTTACCGGCAATGCCAAATTTTACATACTAATCTAACATTTTTACTGCTTTATTTTTATTTTTTCTCCCATATAAAGCATTAGTTCTAGATTTTGACTTGGTTGCTTTTAATTTAAGGGTTATCAGAACATACAGTACGATTATAATAGTCATTGGCAGTACAAAGAATACTAATAGTTCCACCGCGATCAAATAAATTTTTCCTTTGCCGGAGACAGTAAAAAAGCAATGTATACACATTTTGCTTCCTTTCCACGAAATAAACAAACAACACACTCGGAAAAGCAAAGAAACAGGCCAATAACCAGTTAATGCCCACTATCTTAAACACTCTCGTGTTTAAAACTAGCCTTTGTCGAAGAAACGGTTTTGCGATAACTAGATAGCGTTCTTTAGTTAGGGCTAGTATAGTCAAGACACTGCTGTTACTTAGAAGATCCCATAATAAAAAGTGAATGCGGCATCCTTCCTCCCCTAACGGGTAGATGTCGGGAATCCAGACGATATCATCATCATCATTGAGTTATAGTTTCCATCAATTAAAATGTGTAAGTACTGGTACCACTGTTTTGTTGTCTTTAGTGCTTCCATGGGATGTACATTGTACAGTGGAGGAGGTAGGAACCTTCTCTACTGTATCTGTATCTACCAGACATTGCTCTTTATAGTTACTATTTATTTTGGTTGATGTCCTGTATCCTTCACTTTTTACAATGATGCTAAAATTTGAATCTTGGATCGCCTCAAAAACAGAATTTTATCAACACTGATTTCTATGTTACTTGACAAACGGAGAAAAGTCGCAACTAACGAGAGATCATATCTATATAAATAAAAATGGATGCCTCTATGTATGTAAGCGCATAACTTCAGGACGACTGCACCGAATTAGACATATTTTTTTGTTGTATTAGTTATTGTCAGGACAAGGTACGTATAATAAAGTGAGTGAGACAAAAGATAGTCAGTGTGATGTTGGTGTCTAGTGTGTGAGCGAATGAATGATTTGAATACAACTCAGTAAAGCGGTGGCGGATCGGCTAGTTTTAAATAAAATAATTTATAGATTGATATATGAGGATAAACCAGCAACTAGGGCGCAAGCTCCAGGCACTATGTGAATTTTTGGCCTAGTATGACGTGAATATAATATGGTAGGAAGTATTAAAAGTACAATATGTTAAACTTAAAAAATATTGTTTTAATTTGCTCTAGAGAATAACAAACAATTTTGAAAATGCATGCAGTTTATCCTTAATTTTTATTAAATTATAATATTTCCCGGCAAAAACCGTATTCAATTATATTCGAGCGTTTTTAAGAGCACTCAGAGCATAAGCTGTTAAAAGCGGTAGCGTGAAACTGTTACATTTCGCTGAACTTGTTACGAAAAAGACAAAATTCAAAAATCACATTTTCCCTGACTCGCTTTTTGCTGACGGCAAACGAATAACTCACTACTTGCTTTTTATTTTGAGCTACCAAAAATAAAAGATTAAAGCTTATAAAGGTATACGAAAAAAATGTATGTTAGGCTTCAATTATAAATATGTGAAAGTTTGTCAATCTCAATGATTTAATATTTCTTCTAGCGGCAACATTAGTTCGTATCAGATTGGCCAATGACAAGCAACTGCGGACACGCGATATTCTTTCAGCCAATCAGAACATTTTCCGCCAAAAAAGATCAGTGTTACGTTTTGGAAGTATTTTTGTAAGAGTATTCAAATTGGTAATTCGGAAAAGCAAGATGTCCTGATCAGAATCAGAGGAAAATAAAGTGATAAGAATGTATTTAAAGTCCTGATAATAATTGGTAATATTGAGTAGTAATAGATTTAAAAAAAAACTTATCTAAAAGAGGAACTAACGCATTTACGACGCCATTTTAAATTGTCAATCAGCTTGTATTAATTATTATTATTACCAACTTGATTGCAAAATTTATTTTTACTGGCGACACCAAATGCGATAACAGCGACTCTCTAACCAGGCCAGATAAGTTTGTGGGGCTATGTATTAATACATCAATCTTGTATAGTGTATTTGTGGGTAAACTAAATGAATATATCGTAACTCTTGGCTCATTTTTCAAGCGAATAAAGAGGAAGTACACTCTGTGTTCTGGTTCCGACATAAGTGTGCGTTGCGGTAAGCTGAGTAATTGCCAATTAAACTACGTAAATTGGTGCCAACGACTCCCTGCGTCTGACTCTGTCACCTTCTACTATTATAATTCACTTGAATCCAGCACTTTATATAAAAATAGGTTTTGTTGTAGAATGTATAATAAACCTCTTGTTTTATTTAATAATGCCCAAAACACAGATGTAGTTGTCATCTTTGGCCCAAAAATAATAACTTACAATTATTATTTATTTAATTAATAGATGACAGCACCCTCATCATCATCCAATTCAAACTCAAACACAAAAGAAGGAGGTGGAGAAAGGGGATTCCATAATGGAAGAGGCAAAGGTATGACAGGTGGTACACCAACGAAAAATTCCCAAAAACGTTTATAAAATTGTTTCCATTATTGGTCGAATGTTTAAAAGAATTTGACAAAAAATTAGTAAAGGATATCTAATTATTTCAAAATATAAGGAAAATTTTTTTTTTCAATATGTAAATTTTTTATTTAAATTCTTAAATGGATTTTCTAAATTGAATTATTCGCCGAAGACGGACATTGGCAACACTGCAGTTGGCATCACTGTCTTCTAGACTACAGAGTCAGAAATGTTTTATTCTCAGAGACAAGTTTATTGAGAAAAATATAGTTATTTATATTACTTATATTGTGATAGATGTACGGCTGAAATATTCTATCTCAATCCAAAATTTGTGGATTATGATTTGAAAATACTATCCAAATGTCAGTAAAGTTTACCAAAAACCAACCCATAGATAAAGGTCGCGATACAAAATGTCGCGATCTGTCAATCAACGATACATTTGGGAGACCAAATTCATTGACCAAAAATGACAAGTCGAGTGTATCTATATATAAATGAATCCTAATTTCCCTTGGTCACGTCATCACGCGTAAATGGCTGGACCGATTTCGCTAAATCTTTTTTTGTTGTGTTTGTTATTGTCAGAAGGTTTTTATGGAAGAAAAAATTTAAAAAGTTGTGCGGAAAATTAGTAAATTAAAAAAAACTTAACGACGATATTAACTATTCTAATGTAAGCTTTTGACAGCCAATTCAAATTCAATATTCATAGTTAAGACAGGACAACGGCTGTCTGGTCAGCAAGTCTATAATAAATTCCGCGAATTGACGTTTGCTGTCAAATAAACAAACTTAATCTCAATCTTTCAATCAGAACTTTCACGGATTTGCTTATAGACAGTTGTGAATCTATTTAATTAAGCAATTATATAGAAACAGCTAGAATAATATTAAAATAATCAGCGCATGTTGATAGCTGAATGTTAAAATTGAAACGTACAATTACTGTAATTACAAACTGTGACCCGATTCTCACATGTACGAACTTCAAACATTTGTTCGACCGCAGGTTAATTATGTTTTCGAACATTTGATTTTAATAATTAAATAACAAAACTATTATAATTGTATCGTCGCTTATTTACATTCTAATGGAATGCCTAAGGCCTAATATTTTTTGTATTTAAAATATATAATGTGTGTGTTAGTTATTGCGAGGACAATGTTTGTATAAAAGAAAAACTGAGTGAGACAGAAGCCAGTGAATGAGATGGTGGTGTCCACTGCAAATTAGTGACATACTACGCATTATAGAATATAAATCAACGGAAATAAAGGGGAAATAGTATAATTATAGTTGTGGGTAGCAAAGTATGAGTGAATTAATAAGTGTGTGTGTAAGTGAGTGAATGGTTTGAATACACCTCGATGAAGCGACGATTCACGATCACAACTCATAACTTTGCATATTTCTTTTACATATAGGAAGATTTAATAATGTAGCTTACTTGCAATCAACATTAGTTTTTATTAATGCAACGTAACCCGACTACGTAAAAAAAGAGGTCTAAAAAGGACGAAACAAAAAAATAATTCAGATAAAAACATAGGTACAAAAATGGTCAAGGTAGAATCGTGGACGCACCCATGTTTTGTTAATAGCAATTAATTGGCAAGTAGATGTTATTGGTTTATTTCACAAATAGCCGCACCGTTTAGACAATTTATTATTTCGGTTATGACATAACGACAGTTTGATTATTGATTATATAATTTTGTGGTGTAAATATTGACTTATCATTGTGAATTGTTACCGAAGAAGAGGTAAAGTCGAGAGTTTTTATATAATATATAATCAATTTTGTTTCCAAAATAATAATAATTCCATATATTGCCATAGTCCTACACAAGCCGAGGATTGCCCTTGGGTGCATTCAATAGTGCATACAGGGATAATCGCCGGTTTATGTCACATCTCATATTAAATTAAATTGTTTAAAGGGCCTCTACGTGTTAGCTACGGCTCCACGCACGCCATCCAAAGGTCCAGGTCACTGTAAACCCGTGATTAAAGACATGCATAATAATACAATGCAGCTTGAGCCGAGCTGTTGGCCAGTAGCGACCCCACGGTCCTGAGCGCTCTCAGGGAAAGGTCCTGTTCCTCATCCTCAACTTGCCTTTACTGGCTGGTTGGAGTGAACACTGACGAGGAACAGCTCCCCTACCTCTGACTTGCCTTAACCGGCCGATCAGAGCGGAGCCGCGAGAACTTATTTTCTAAGGGTATATGTGTCACGTGGTTAGTTGGCACGTGATTGAAAAAAAAATAATACAAAAAATTTAACAAAATATGGATAAGCTTAAGCACAATCTTTCAGGACACAAGGAGCTTTGACACTCGTACTGAGAGAACTCGGGTTACAAATGCCATGCTTTCCATTAGACCCATTCATAAGGTATTTCCAACTAAGAATTGTGTTAGTTGGATTGTTCTACACCATTTTTATTGTAAATCTAACTACATAATAAATAATAATTGTGTAATCCAAAGAAATATAGAACTGCTTGTTGCCATTTTGAGTATTACTGCTTGGATACCTCATAAAGTAGATTAGAAGCAAAACAAAATGAAAAGATGTTGTAAAGCAGATATTTAAGCAGAAGTGGAGATGGGCAGGACACATCCAAAGATAAGAACTGCTTAAATAAGCTCAGATAGTGTTAAATTGGATACCTCTTGACTCAAAAAGAAAATGAGGGAGACCATTTAAGAGATGTGCAAGAAGTCCTTTCATGGAAAAGGAAAAATAAACAAACTAACACACAAATAAACAAATTGCTAAATTTTTAATTAACATACAGAGAGATACTCAACTTTACATTTTGTAAGGAAACAAAAAGCTTTTTATTTTATTCATTTTATAGCTTATATATTAATAATAATAGATGAAAAACAAAGGTGTATTATAGAAAATACACAATAGGGAACAGCAATAGCTGAGTTACGTTCTAATTACTCTCCATATGAAGAGCATGGCCA
The DNA here is from genome assembly GCA_905147385.1 of Limenitis camilla. Classification (NCBI taxonomy): domain Eukaryota; kingdom Metazoa; phylum Arthropoda; class Insecta; order Lepidoptera; family Nymphalidae; genus Limenitis; species Limenitis camilla. The sequence goes on along the minus strand of LR990239.1, from coordinate 12,087,580 downwards.
TGATTTAGCAAATACATGATGAATGACGTGTTATTGAGAGCTTCGAGCCAAATGATTGATTCCTGTATTGTTTTATACGATTCATACGTTAGTATAGATTTTTTTTATTTATTTATAAAATCGCCCTCTCATATTCATGTCAACGCAGTGATAAATATTTTTCATTTATTTATATTATTCTAGAAACTTATTTAAACATTTGTACTTAAAAATAAAAGTAATAATTAATTAATTCTATTACCTTTTGATAAAGTGGGTATTCGCACATTCACAATGAATCGCTCGTTACGTCATCACTTGTGTTCGTGCATTGGCAGTGATCAAACGTGTATCTAGTTCCGATGGTGGAAAATTGACAAATTTCTGGTTAGTTTGTACTCAATTAGTGAAGTTTATATACACTGCTAATGGAAACACTACAATAAAAAGAATTAGTTAGCAACACTGTTTATAACTTTGTACTCGCGAGCATTTTCCTTTATTTTATTTCAATTATACCCTACGTGGGTATAATTGAAATAAAATAGATTTATACCTAACCTCTGTTTCGACAGATTTATGCCAGTTGTCAAACGGAGTTCATCTGGTCACCATTGAGGCAGCAAATAGTGTAGTATAGGTAGTGCTTGGGATCCATTATGAAGGATTTCGTGAGTGTTTTGACAGTATTTTCTCGGTTTCCATTAATTATAATGTTTATTATTCTATTTCTAATCATAATCTTACTTATTAGATTTTTAAAAAAATTGAATCTCATCTAGATTGACTGATTGTTTATTTTAATTTAGATTTGCTCAAAGCTACCAAAAAGATAATACACTGGCCTGCAAAAGAAGGTATAACACTCATATACGTGACGATAACTTTACAGAAGTTTAAGTATTTAAGTTAGAAACTTGAAATAAAAAGCATTATGCAGAAAATTTAGTTATGTTATATAAAAACTCCTTTTTAACAACCTCTACAGGCGGCCTGGTGAGCGATACGCTCAAGCCTGCTTTGCAGAAAGAGTCCAAATACGACGGGGGCTCTGTACACGTATGGGCTGGCATCTCTTCGGAAGGTCGAACAGAGTTAGTGGGCATAGAAAATGGCACTCTGACCGGGGTGAGATATGCTCAAGAGATCATCAATGAGTATGCAGGTACATATCTGGTAAATATGGGTGATGGATCAATTCTAATGCAAGCTAACGCCAGGCCACACACTGCTCAGGTTGTACAAGAGTACGTTCAGGAGGTTCGTATCAACTTGATTGCCTGAACCCGATCGAACACGCGTGGGAAGAGCTCGGAAGACTGGTCGCAGACGACCTCCTGTCATCCTCAATGATCTTAAACTTGCCCTGATGAGAGAATGGGAGAATATCCCCCAACATCGTCTTCGGAACCTCGTCTTCAGTCAGACTCCTCCAAACAGACTCGAAGCTGTGATCAGAGTCAGAGGACCAGTTTTTTAAGGTTTTTGCCATTCAGTGAAAATGGTCACTTTTTGTATTTATGTTTCATTTATGTTAAACACATTAAGTTAATTAAAATAAACTTATGTTCAAAAAATATTTTTTAACATGTTGTAAATGTTGTTTATTTATTTCAAGTCTCTAAATTTAATAGTTTAGGAGAAAATTGAATTTAAAAACTGTTATACCTTTTCTATTCTTTTGCAGGCGAGTATAGTTAGATGGAGAAATAAAGGAGAATTGCGATACATTTATACGATTGTGTTCTAAAACTTTTGATTTCCTATCCAGTAAAACATGGGACAAAACGTGAAGTTAAATAAAAGTTTATGATATATTTCTGAAAGTCACAAAGCGGTATTATCTAGAGCGGATGTTGGAAGAACAAAAACGAGCTTTATGTTTTACATGCAATAACGGGACACAAGCTCCAACAAGCCTTTATCTTTCGAAATTAAAATTTTTCTGCTCCGACGAAGTGAGGCTAAAGACTTTTTTTTATTGAACAAAAAACCCTTTGGAGTTCATATAGAACTTTAGTTTGTATCCTAACTTGCCAGACCTATGTAAAAATTCTTACTTGAGGATATTATCATAGATTCCAACAATTTTTATTTTCTTTAAAAAAAGATTACTAGCAGTACGGATCACATACTACTAATATTCCCTAACCCCTCCGGTTAGGAGATACGTAAGTAGCTAAACTAACTATCCAATTCTGAAGACTTTGTATTTGATAAAAAGCTTTATCTTTACTAGAATCATAGTATAAAACATATTAAAACATATGCATTATTTCACTCCAGAACACCTGCTCAGCTTGTACAAAGCGCAAATCAGGCCGTGCATGGAGTATTGTTCTCATCTTTGGGACGGCTCTGCCAAATATCAACTTGAGGCACTGGAGCTGATTGAGAGGCGCGCCAGAAGAATAATAGGAGATGACACCCTGCTCAGTCTGTCTCGGCTGCATAGCCTCGAGCATCGACGCAGGGTTGCCTCCCTATCGGTTTTTTATCGGATGCATTTCGGTGAGTGTGTGGAATTACAGGACTCCCAGACAAACCCGACCGTAGCGCCATCGGTACATGGTGGACATTCCTCGGATACGTACCAAGCGCTTTGAGTCCACGTTTGTTATTCGCACTGCGAAGATGTGGAACGATCTGCCGGAGTCTGTATTTCCTGAAAAGTATAATGTTGGTGCTTTCAAATGCAGAGTGAATAGGTACCTTCTAGGAAAGCGTGCTTCATCTTAGACCGTGTCGTGCTTTTAAGGCAAGTCATGGTCAAACGCTGACCTATATACCATAAAAAAAAAATGCTGGAATACCTTTACAATTCTGCTCTTCTAAGTTCTAATGCCAGAAACTTTGAACCTTCTAAGTAGGAATGGATTAGAATGTATTTCAATGCCTTTATATACGATTTTATCCAAATTTTATCATTTGACGTATGTTAGAAACATCTATGTTTAGTTCTATGGAAGATTGGTTATAATTAAACTATATTTTAATTATGTCATAGAGCTAAAGCTGAATATTAACATAAATTGAAAGGAAACTATTCTATATGAAATAACAAATAAAATAGCGGTTCATTATCTCTTTGTTGCCTTTATAAAATTACTTAAAGTATATAGTACAAGTAATACGAAAGTTAAATAGTACGATCCACAACTGTAGAAACTTTGGTCAAGCAATTTCCTAACAATACGAACGGTAATGACCACTTACCGTTACTTTACCCTCGTTTATGTAGCCTTTAACTAATACTACCTATTTATAAAGCCTAAAATTTGCCAATGCTACCTTTTTAAACAAGGTTTTAAGAAATGTTTTTTGAAAGAGATATATTTATAAAACCCGTTAATGGCCGAGCTGTTGAGCGGGGTCTCTACCTCAGAATGGGGAGGGCCATAGTCCATCATACTGGATCATTGTGTGCTGGCAAGGTTCATACACCTTTGAGAATATGGAGAACTCTCAGGATTGCAGGTTTCCTCACGATGTTTTCGTTCACCGTTACAGCAAGTGATATTTATCTAACCCACAATTGCTTAAGAGATGCAAAGAATTAAATAAATGAAAATACTATATATTGTTAATTGGCTAATGATGTTGGCAATACTAATTTGAGTAGTAGTAGTTAGGATGTTGGTAGGATTGATATGAGTAGCATTAATTTCTTGAATTTTGGTCAACTGATTACTATGCAAGGAATAGGGATTACAAAATAAATACGCCTTACGACAAAATAATTATTATTACATCGCGAATAACTTAGTAGTAATGCTGTATATCTGAGAAAAGAACAATCACAAATATACCTTACAAACGAATTACTCAATCTATTGATGAAAACCGCATGAACATCCGCTCAGTTGTTTTTGAGTATCACACTTTCTTTTATGGTATGTAATGATTTGTTTAAAATAACAGCTAAATAATTTATATATAATACAGCAAAAATATAACTATACTAATAACGAACCCTTACTTTGCTTTGTGATCAATCACGCTGTATACAGTTGCCACCTAAAGGGAAAATGTTCCGAAATATATCTTCCTTTTATCTCTTTAACGCGACATTTCTATTTTATTTCTCTTTCATTTATAAAGATACACTCATCGTTGTTTCTTTACCGAAAACACAAGGTTCGTTCGTTTCGTAAGTATTCTCATCTTAACTTCAGTCTAATTTTATCTGCATGGCAACTGTAATAGTTTAATATTTTCTCTAATGGCAACACTAGTTTGTATCTGATTAGCCAATGATAAACTTCTTTAGACCTATCAGAACGGTTCCCGCGTAAATCAAAAATGTTTGAGATTTATGTTACTTTTAATAATAATAAATATGAGAAATATTATCATTTTTTTCAATTAAATTACTAGAAAATTCATTAAATTCAGATATAAGAATATCTATACTACTTTGTAGTTAAATTACTACAATTTTTTTTTATAGTACAAAAGGTGCAAAAAAAAATGGTCCACCTGATGGTAAGTGGCCACCCTCGCCCATGGACATGGACAAAACAATAGATACCCTCTTGTTTTGTCGATGCTTTGCATCCTCGAAGATAGAGTGGGGAGGGGGAGTGAAGAAGAAAAAATGCTGTGGTCTCAACGGACCGTGAGCAGAGTCCACTAGATCCACAGCATTAATGGGATGGGAGTGGGAGGGGGTAAGTCTGGCCCACATGCGGCTCGACCGGAACGCGTCTATGACACTTGGCGGTCGGGTTCCCAGGAACAGATCCCCTACCACCAAGGGGGGTGCTGGATTACTCGGCTCTTACGAGATGCTTTCCCAGCGGCAGAGGGGAGTAGTATTCTATCCCGTCCCCTCACGGGGATAGATATGTTTAATATGTCGATATTTTGACGCTTGTTAGGGATTCAATACCTATAGGTACTTCTCGTTAACCTAGCTTATAAGGTCTCCTACCACAAATATGTGGAAAAATCTATTTTTTTTGCAGTTATAACACTGACCGTAAATTTTGTCAATGAACGGGAACAATATCTTTCCAACGGTACAGTTAAATTTGTCCCTCTATGTAGATTGTACAGAATCCTCAATGTGGGAGTCCGACTCGTACTTTAACCGAGTTTTTTTTGTTATAAATAGGTCTAGTTCAAAACAAACCTCTTTGTCAAAACAGTGACTAACAATATGAACGGTAATAGCCGTTTTACGTCACTCGCTTAAAAATCGTTTAACTAATCGCAGCAATAAATCCTACGTGAGTCGTGAACGAATATTGGGGGACTTTTTAGGTGCCTAATATATTTGAAATATAACAATCGTTTATTAAAGGTTTAAATTTTACCTTATAATATCGTGTATTATACTAATTTTACCTTTTTTTTGCATTTGTATTAATTAATTAATTTAATTTTCTATTTATTTATTGCTTATTAAACTGCTAACCAAACAAGAATTTCGGCTTCATTTTCATACTTCGAATATGAAATTTATAAAAGTTATTTATAAAGCTCTTTTTGTTCATTTGAGAGCAATAACATATAGTATATTAGAATTACATATAAACTAGCAAACCAGGAGCAGGTTTAAAGAAGTACCTGACATAAAACTATTAACTCATATTTAATATTTTAAATAAATTCTTCGCTTGTAAAAATAGAGTAAATAAAGATGTACTTTTTCATAATTTATTTAAAGGCGATCGTAGTTTTTAAAATAAGATGATTAAATCAATGTAACAATTTTCCAGTAATAGATTTCTCAACTAACTACGAGTAAAGCGATATAGCACTTATAGAACACAACGTTATCGGATTTCTACTTTTACTAAGCCGATACCAACAAGCTGTTGTAAGGCTTTACAATATTGGTTACTATAATCAATTATATATAAAATGATTTCACATATACTGATTTTATCAAAATTCTAATAATTTTGAGTTTAGATTTAAATACCCATGAGTTAATAGTGTTTTTTCATTCTAACATATCAAAGACGAAGAGTATGGATTAAATGTTTATTATTTTTTCACGGAAAATCTACTGATGCGTTCCGGTCCAGCCGCATGTAAGCCAGATCTACCTCCTCCCTCTACCATCCAATTAATGCTGCGGGTCCATTGAACATCAGATTCTTACTCAGGGTTCACTGAAACCGAAGCATTCTTCTCTTCGCTCCCCCTCCTCACTCTATCTTCGAGGCGACAACGCAAAAACAAGACCTATTCTAGTTTTGTCGATATCCATGGGCGACAGTGACCACTTTTCATCGGATAGACCATTTGCTCGTTTCTCCCTTATCGATCAAAAAAAGATACTAATAATAAATCATGAATTTTGACCAAAATAATTTCATATAAAGATACTCCGGCTGTTCTGTGAGAGCTCTAGAAAGTCCATGTATTTAATGTCGTATAATTAAATTATTAGAAAGGATAAATAAATACATGTTTTTCAAAATAGGTACTTCACATAGAAAATATCAGGTTATGTCATATTTAATTCTACTCGCGTGCGAAATATAATTAAGTTAAATCGATTCAAATACAACAGGCAAAAGGCGATAGCGATGGCTTCAAATATGAATATAAACTATAAGATAAAACGAAAAATGTATAAACATTATATAATACTAGCCGACACGCCCCGGCTTTGCACAAAACAGACATTTATCAGAAACATTTAATTTTCAATAGATTTTTACTTAATAAAAATAGGTGCTTACGACGGTAAATATTGCTATCTCGCAGGAATTCAGAATTTCTCCGGGATAAAAAGTAGCCTATGTGTTAATCCAGGTTATAAAGTATATGTGTGCCAAATTTTAATGAAATCTATTTAGCCGTTTTTACGTGATTGCGTAACAAACATCTAAACATACAAATATCCAAACTCACATTTATAATATTAGTAAAATACCTGGAAGTTTAAATTATTTTTTATTACCAATAATCTACATTATTCATCATAATATTTAATCGTTCATTTAATTGAAAATTTCAGTATTTCTTTAGACATATAGGAGGTGTAACATAAAAAATTGAGTCCAAAAATTTAATGTCGAGAACCAATTTTGAAGGTTTTGCAAACGAACGCAAGATTTTTTTTGTAAGTATAAGTACTTTCCGATATATTAAAAAATTTACCTAGGAACAATTACTACATTTTTTTACCTTTGATAGAACTTAGTCTTATATTAGAGAAAACTGCCTACCAATATAATCCAAATAGAAGAGATTAATTTATTATAATTTTTATTGTTTTTTATTTGGAATAAAGTTAATAGAAATAAAAGAAATAGTTGTTACAAAACAATTGAGTCGTTAGATGAAAATTCGATCACGCGATCCAGCCTGTTAGCAATAAAGGAAATATTTTTGTACATTGCGGTAAACTTGGAAACTTCTGTTATTGTTATTTGTCGCATTATTAAAATTATATACTGTGTAGTACTTTTATTACAAGAATTTCACCATACCAATATACACGCTAAATGCTTACACTTTTAGTTCTGATATTACATGGTTAACTAAGTTAAATCCAATATGGTGGACTCCCTAAGAGGACCAATTCTTTTTAATTTAACTTTCTTACCTTTCTTATAACATAAAATACAAGCGTTAGTAGGAGCGTTATGGGAGGTAACCATACAAATATTATTATGGTCAGTTTCCTGTCTTGAATATGAATTGTTGTACAGTAAAAGATATCAGCTCTAACGCAGTACTTGTCTCCAAGTTATTTTTGAAGGTGTGACGTCATAATTGCCGATGTAACATTTTATTCTTTACTTTTAAATAAGAATCCACTTTAAACTCGCCGACATCCGCACGGAATGATGTTTCAAACAAGACTGACCTCTTAAGCTTGGCCCGTTCATGTTTGTCGAAAATAGTGTGGGTACAACAAAATTGTAGCCAAGTTTTCGCTTCCACATCTCTTAATTTTTTTTTTGCATTTTGTGCTACTTTGATTTTTCAATAAGCTGAAGAGGATTTGATATTCCAAAATTTTTAGCAACACTTTGTACTCGCGAGTACTTCCCTTTACTTTATTTTAATTATACCCACCTAACGTGTATTGTGATTAGGTTTCCATTTGTCTTGTTCGTGTTACTGTGCGGTATCTGTCCCAAGTAGATAACATTCTATTTTACTTTCTCAGCAAAGTGAGGGCAGGTACTAGTCCTGATGAATAAATTTCTACGAAATACAAATAAGTAATAGCACAAATCCACATCTCAACAGCTTTCGTGTTTAGCAAAAATGTTATAATTAACAAATGGGTGTTCATCGTTATTATAGCAACGCTAATAGCTCACTATCACGACAATATTCATGGAAATACTGTAAAGTAGATATGTTATTTCATGTGCTTTTCATGTTATTTGGTCATCGATATGGTAAACAACTTTATTATGGTTTACATGTTAAATTTTAAATTAAAAACATTAAGTAAAAATCTCTATAACAAACCGAAATACGTAAAATATACTGTTAAGAACTTTTGGATGATTATTATTCAATTACAATAAAATTGGCTGAACAGGTTTGAATGTAATTAAAATAACAGATACTTTATAAGCTGAATCAATACATACGATACTTTTAACGATACGATAGGAGAAAGTTTTACACATGTTATAGATATGGAGAGAGATATGATACCCATTACTGTACAGCAATACGTATACATATGCAATTTAGACTGAGCCGAGCAGTGCCCGGGGCTTGAGACCCAGGAGCAGGTTTAAAGAGCTCTTCCATAATATATTAACAATAATAAAGTAAACTTACATGGATCTCGAGAAGGGTAACCTTAATCACGACACTATAACACCAACTTCCATGTTCACTGCACTAAAACACCAGAGAGACTGAGACTAATCTATCGCACTAACGTTTATATATTGTCTACCGTCGGTATACTTGTCATTACATATAATAATCTACTTGCTAATACTACTTTATAAACAATGTTGCTAACACGGCCATCCTGCGGGTCCATTCGTCCCGAATGGCGTAGGTACTTATCGTGAATGATTCAAAATTCTATTTAACCGTATTGAAATATATTGGTTGAAATCTGCATAACCATTCATTCACACGTTACTTTATAAACAATGTTGCTAACACACAGTACGAAGCCACATGAAAATATTGAGCCACAACGATTGCGTGATTGAATTAGTGTATGAGTGAATATGTGGGAGGGTGAATGACTAAGAGTAACCTAAGTAAATAGTGAGTATATAACTCACTTATGAATTGTTGAATAGGAGAGTCAGTACCTAAGTTAGCGAGGAGATACGAGGTATTGGAACTAGTAAATAAACATTTATTAAGACATGCTTTATACAATCACGCAGACGAAGTACGAACTCTCTAGTTTGTGTATAAAATTCCGGCGTCCATATTGTTGGTTGGATTTAAATTAGGGCACATGTGGCTACTGGTTAGCAAGCAATTATGTTCGGCGGCGGTAGTGTATATTAGTGCAGCCTTAGTGTATGATTGATTACGTGAATATTACCAACTGTTCAAATATATTATTTACTATCTACTATATATTTTTTATCTCACTTGTATTTATTGGAACAATAAATCAATTTTTTTTACTACAAATAAAATACTTTTTATGTATCATATAACTATCATAAATCTGTGAAACTCATTTAACTAAATTTCAATTATTTAACAATGTCTAGCGAGCCCGACTACGTGTGCCAAAGTGGCTTTGGACCCTCCGATAATAATATGAAATATAAAAAAAAAATTGAATTTAATCAGGCGTTACTTAGAGGAAATTCATGATTTAAAAGTTATCAAAAGGTTACTTTGCCATAATCCGCGCAATCCGGGATTGCTTAGTGGTTTGGGGGTGGCGTACAAGTCACTCACAGTAGGGATGGCGACTCTCTTCCAAAAAGATCGATTTCCAAATCGACTCGAATCGCAGCCCTTTGAATCGAGAAAGAAAAAACTCATTTTATAAATTCGGCAGACAATCAGACGATTTTTTGAAAAATTCGAATGTATATGATATCGATTCACTGGATAGACTCAGCGCTATATATATCGATTTAAAAGATTTCTCGATTATCAATCTGGGACCGCCACCCCCAACGCACACTCACGTGACTCACGTGTTTTGTTCTTACAGCTAAAAATATTAAGTAGTAGACTTACACATGTATTTGATCGTTCAGCAGTTCCAATGTTTGATTGGTATTTTTAAGTATTTCTAATTGCTCTAACAAATTAGATTGTTAAAACAAAACTACTACTGAGGATGCTTCGGTTACGAAGCGCAATGTACGTCTATATATATCGAAAGAAATATAAAAAAAATCCGCGTATTTATAGCAAAGTAACCTTTTGATTACTTTTTTTTATAACAAAATTTTGCTTGGTAACTTGGAAATTTTTAATGTTAGTTGACCCGTCCTCGCTTCGCTCGCTTACATTGCAAACGCTGGCTGAAATCTTCGAGATAGATTAAAGTCATGTACTACAGTATTGTACACCTTAAAAAGGTCTACAAAAAAGTCCGCGATGTTATATGTCTATCTCTTAGGGATAACCCACAATAACCATTTTTTATCCTTTACTTTTTAAGAGAAATAATGGCTTATTTACGAAGCGATTTTAAACAATACAGCATTAATAATTAGGTACCTTAAATACATTGTGCATTTAATATAGATCAATATGGCCCTATAAAAAATAAAATCTTGTACTTTTACTATAATAATATCAAGATTTATTTATAATTAATGGTGCGGTCAGTTCTCATTTAATTTCTTAAAAAAAAACAAGTTCGATAAGTCTAACATAGTAACATAAAAATATACAATAGGAATGATAATCCAAAAGTAACTAAATCTATTTAAGATACTCTATTTCCACCAATCCATCATGTTCACTATGATATATGGATGCTATGGCTTTCTGACAGGCCAAGGTCTTGTTGGCTCGTTCTATGGGGTGAACAAACTGATTTTCCATTCTTCCGTGTAATGTTTGTGCGATATAACTATGGGTAGTCAAATTTTGAATGAAAAATTCTATTTAATAATAATTTCAGAAGTAATTATAAAGAATGGTGGGAAATACTTAAGAATACAGACTAAATAAACGGAAGTGCGATTGAATATACTACTTACGCCATCTATTGACGTATAGAAGCGTCTTTTTGTCAGTTTCATAATCAGGTTTAAATCACTAAACCAATTTTAATGAAATATGATACACAGATAAAGTAGAGCTTAAGGAAGGATATAGGCTATATTTTATTGCGAAAGTGTCTTTGAGAATTGCTCATATACAAATTAAAATATAAAATATAATGATATAGCCATAAAACACGGGGTAAATTGCACCCGAGCGAAGCTAGACGGGTTGACTAGTAATGGATAAGATGAATTAAATAATACTTAATCAAGATATAATTTTGATCGTAAATACAACTTTTGCTCACCTAAACTGACATCAATTTTACTTCAAAGAATGGAGCTACAAGTCAAAAAGTAAAAGTGTTTTTAACTTCTAAAAAACGTATTTATAATTATATAGTTCTGCTTTTATTTCAAGTTGAATTTTCTAGTTTCATTTCTTAACAAAAGTAGTTTTCTTTATTTGCTTTCTTGCTTTGTAGCCTGCGGTGCACTGTACAGTGTACACAGCTCGAAGCTCGTATGTTATATAAGTCTTGGTTTGAGATGTGAAAACTCATCACATTACCCTTAATCTCAAGATTCAAGAACATCTTTGAACTTTTTTAAAATTCAAAATAACATGACTAAGTTTCAGTCTGGAATCTCTTTGTGAGATGGTCTGGCGTGCTAACAGCCTCAAAAATAGTTTAGGATTTTAGTCATAGATAAATTCAAAAATATTGTTAAACATTTTATTATTATCCCGCAGGAACCAAGATTTTTTTAGGATAAAAAGTAGCCTATGAAATAATCCATGTTACAAAGTATCTATGTGCTTAATTTCATCGAAATCCATTCAGCCGTTTTTGCATGATTCAGTAACAAACGTCTAAATATAAATAGTTAAATAAATTCTTCATCAATTCTTCAAATATCTTTCTTTTGCAAATAGAATAGAATCTAGAATCCTAGATTGAGGTATCTTATTTTACGGGTCACCGAAAATCGTCCCTAGGCAATAAAACCAAGCCCTTTATCCGACTAAGATAACCAAAATAGAGATAAGCTTAGAATAAAACTTTCACTGCGACATTCTATAATCTAAGGAAACCATTTTCAACATTCATGAGAAAGAGTGTTTGACTTCACACCATAAGGCTGTGCTTCAAGAGAAACAATCCATGAAACGATTCTATAGGTTCTTATAAAACACATCACTAGCAACGTATACTCGTACATCTCTGGTGGAAACGCAGCCTAACTAAGGAACGACTTAATTATTTTATAGGTATAACTTTACGCCACTTTTCATTCATTGATGCGTCTCAAACACTTCTTACCGACATCTACAAAATCACACTTAGTTAATGTCCTTTTGCTGCCCATTATTGATTATGGTGATGCATGTTACCTTGATTTGAATGAAGAACACTTATAAGCTTGAACTTGTATTCATTATATCTACGGCCTTCGTAAATATAACCATGTGTCGGAATTCAGGAAAAAGCTACGCTGGCTCCCAATCCGAGACCGCAGGAATACCCGACTTCTATGCCTTCTTTATTCCATCTTAAATGAACCAAGATCTCCCACCTATTTGTCTTCTAAATTTAGTTTACTCTCTTCTTCACATGACAGGTCACTACGTTCTTACGAACGCCTCACTTTGCGTACGCCATCTCACCAATCCGGGTTCATGTCGAAGTCATTTGCAGTAGCTGCTGTACAATTATGGAACCAGTTACCTGAATCTGTTAAAAATGCTCCTTCGCGAAATTCGTTTAAGAAACAGGTGAAAGAGTTTTATTTCAAAAAATCTACTATCTGAATGAAGAACATAGTAGTATTGTACTGTATATATATATGTCGGAGCATAGTAAAAGATTATCGATTAATCGAATCGTTATCGTTGTCTATGGCGTTGGAGTGGGGTAGTAGTCACTTCCGTTGTTTTGACAGTATCTACCCTCGACCCTTTATATGCGATCGACAGTCTAACTGAAGTCTTAGTCGTGCGCGGTCTCTCAAGAAGTGAACATCATCTAAGTAGTGCTAGTGATAGTGATAGTGTCAAGTGCAGTGTAGTGTGGAAGTGCTGACCAACTAAGGTCACGTAAGTCCTTACAATGTAATTGCCACGTGGTTAAGTAAACACAATGTTAGGTTAGGTTAGCCTTGTGTTAGATTCGGTTTATGTGCGTTTAACCTTGGGTTTAAATAGAGAGCCTAGCAGTGGAGGCGAGTGTTGTAATTACTTAAAGGATATCCTTAAGCCTACACCTTGGTCACAAGTCCAATAGGAGTATCTACGTTGCGTTTACCCAATATTCCATTCAATACCATCACCCCCTTTTAGTGTTCCCCAATATTTCCCATATTCCCCTCTCCCATCTCCTTTCACATCATTTAAAATCCCCGACATATATATATATATATATGTTTGTGTATCTATGTCTATATATGTATTTAGATATATTTATTAATATTGTGTATATATATTTATTTTAGTTATACTTATTTATAATTTACTATTACTTTTTGTGCACGCCTACTGTTTCCTCTCTTGCACAATTCTGGGTTGTCTGGTAGAAAATTCTGTAATAGCGTTGAGTCCGCCCTTGTACATTGTTTTTATTTTGTGCAAAAAAAAAAAAAAATTAAAAAAAATAATGTTGAGAGTAACAAAAGCTACTTTTTATCCGGGATAAATGCACAGTTTCTTTATTTTTTTAAAAAGTTGTATTTTGATTATTAGTGCTTTTATTAGATATTATCTATCATAGTGAAGAGGTTGCTCTTATTTATGACGTGATTTTTGATGTTATTGAATTTTTTAAATATTAGATACTTAGGAAGAGCAAAGGAGGCAAGATTTTTACTTTTTGTACATGTTCTGTAATCCATTTCCTTGGTAAATATTTACTGTGTAGTATTTAGCAATGCCAGTTGTCAAAAGAAGCTCGCCTGATGATCATTACGGCTGTGCAGTGGTGTGGTGTCGTGATGCTAGGTCTCAATTACTAAGGTTGAATTAAGTGCAAATTATTATTGCCTCATGCGTGTTATTGCGCGGTGTCAGACCCATGTATATAACAATAAAACATATCGAAATGTATATAAATATACTAATTAGGGCAAAAAGCATATAATTAAATTATTTTGCAAATGGAAATCAGTTTGTGGTGCAAAACAACCGCAAAATTCATTATTTTGCCCCGACAAGACGATATTTACAACCAAATATTCAGTTCCCATGGAAATAGTAAAAGAGTCCTTATTGCAAATATTTTAAGGTTCAAATATTTATAGTATAGGTCTAGTTATGCTGGTCTCCTTATTTCTGGATAGGATCCAAACGCATCAGAAATTGAAGCTTGAGTTAACAAACGTCCTCGTTGAAAATAGTTGTTAAAAATTCTATTCAATGAAATGTAACGAGTCAGTTTATTCGACAAATTGTTGAAGTCCCATTGATTTTTTATTTAACTAGTCACACGGCCCAGCTTTACACATCACTATTTACCGCTCATGGGGGACTTAGAATTTAGGACAATACATCATGTATTTATTTAAGCACTTTGGTTTTATGTCTGGCTTTGTTATGTTATGTTTTGATTGTCTTTTAATCCTTTCTACCTAATATTTGGAAATTGCTTTTTGTAATAACTTATATTTGATTTTAAGCAAACTTAAGCAATTAAATATAACTTGCTATAACGGTGAAGGAAAACAACGTGAGGAAACCTTCACTCTTGGGAGTTCTCCATGTTCCCAAAGATGCTGATCCCAGTCTCCTCTCAGAACGAGGAGATGGTAGGCCATAGTCATCTTGACTATGAAAAGTATTAAGGTAGGTAATGAAGTGACTTTGTGATCGTTTTACCTTAAAGAGAGAGGACTGATGACTCTACAGCAGTACATACACACATGAAATTTAGATAGAGCCGAGCAGTGCCTGGGGCATCAGAGCCTACCGCAGCTTTCATAATAAATTAACTCCCATCTCCAACCTCCACCTAACTGGACCTCAAGAAAGGTGATCTGAACCACGACAAATACTAACTTGCATGCTATGCTGCGCGAAAACACCAGAGAGACTGACTCTATCGTACTAAAGGTTATATATTGTTTACACGTCGGTATACTTGACATAATATAAATGACCTATTCGCTAACACTGCTTTGTTAAAAGTATTGAGTGTTGGTTAAACGTAATCTTTAACCCAACAAACGAAACTTAAACATGTGTATTTAAACATGTATGTAAACACACATGTTTTATTTCGGCTTAGTGAAGAAAAATTGGTACTTTCAGCAATGCGGATGTTAATGACAATTTTACACTGGATGAAAACTCCCCTTTAGATTCAGAAGGCCTACGACCCTACTTTGATCGTTGTAGTTGAGAGACGAGGTATTTAGTATTAAATAAAAAGGATGATTTTTACGAAAATAGGTTTAGTTATTCTCGGAGATCGTGAGACTTCAAAGTGTTGTGTATTTAGAGATATTTTGCTGTATATTTTCATAATTAGTGTTGATGCTGTTTTGCTGAAGAAGTGTTAAATAGGGTCAGCAGGTCGAGCAGTGAATGTTCGTAGAAAGGACTTTTAATCCTGCTCCTGGGTCGCAAGTAAAGAAAGGGTTCCATTTAAATTGTATATGTGTGTTATTGTGTAGTAAAGCTACCTTGTAGCTTACATTTAATCTCCTATCACGTCATTAACAAAATAGAAGCAAGGCAGAGCAAAGGTTAAATACGTTTTAGTATTATTTCGTAGTAAATGTCAATCTGTTAAAATTTTTCAAACGACTTCAAAAAAAGGGAGGTTATTAATTCGGTTGTATTTTTTATGTTTCTTACCTCAGAACTCCGTTATTTATGAACCAAATTGGAAAATTTTTTTTGTATTTGGTAGTATAGGCTTACAGATTGGACCCATTATTCATAATCAAGTTCGGATGATGGGCTCCTAATGAAATTTAGAGAACTCCTCAAAAGTTATAGGCACACATATAGTGATTTTTATATTTTCAGAAGGGTTTCAAGCATTTGTATTCAGAACTTATCATTTAGTGAAGTGGAACTGATAAGGAAGACCGCAGATATCTATAATATGGTTAATAATATTAAGCAACTGTTACTATGAGAAAATTTAAATAAATACTTATCATGTTTATGTTACTAGTAGTTTCTTAGAACTTGCGGCTCTATCTACCTCTATTGTCCTAATAAAGGGAGGTTAATAAATAATGGAATTATTTCTTACTTTTTAGTGCATTTTTAATTAGTTTGAATTCGGTTAAATTTTTTGTTAATAATGTTTTATTGTATTAAAGGATTTTCATTTAAAACTGAAATTTATATACCTAACTGTAAAATTAAACTTTTTAAAGGTATACTTTTCAGTGCAATTTCTCTCGAAATTTCCGATACAGTGCAACAGCAACGGAAATAATAAGTCAGATGCTCTTATAAAGTTTTCTAGCTTTACTACCTAACAATTTACACTAGAGACATGTTGTGTTGAAATGTCGATTTTGAAAAATAACTTATATAATATCACAGACATGTATTTGTAACTAGAATGAGGCAATCTAACAGACGGCCAAGTTTACGAAATATAAGGCAGTTTATTTTGAACTGAAAATCGATAGGAAACTCGTTCAACTGTTAAATAAAACATTACTTACTGTCCTATGTTTTCTTAACGTTCAGTTTAACTACATTATGTACTGTAATTGTACTAAATAATAATAATTTTAGAAATTCAATCATCGTTCTTAAAAGAATAGTTGTGTTTCTACAAAATATGAAAATTAGAATTGAAGCGAAGATAAAGCAGTGTACTGATTTATTCACCATCATCACGACCCTTCAATGTCCCACTGCTGAGCCGGGTCTCCTCCTCAGAATGGGGAGGGTTTTAAGCCATAGTCCACCATGCTGGCCCAGTGCGGGTTGGCAGACTTCCTTTGAGAACTTTTGGGGAACTCTCAGGAGTGCAGGTTTCCTCACGATGTTTTCCTTTACCGTTAAAGCAAATGATTTTTAATTGCTCAAAACACACATAACTCAGAGTCAAAGGTGTGTGCCTGTGTGGGGGATCGAACCTCGGACCTCCCGAGTAAGACTTGAAGTCTCAACGACTGGGCCATCACTGCTTTTACATAATTTACCTTCTAGGAATCTTTTTGAACTGCAGAATAGTTTTCTAAAATTTCATTGCGCTCCCGCTTTGCTGAGATGTATTCAAACTGTTTACTCTCCCGTAACTATTTACCCACAACTTTGAATCATATATATCTCATCGTTAAGGCAGCGTTCGTAAAATACGTTTTTGTTCGACCGTTTTTTCTCCGACTTACTTTGCAAATCCGACTAAAAAGTCTTGTGATTTTTCGGGTTAACATATAACCATGAGTGTTATACTCATAAATAATGTGGCTTTCTATTGGTAAAAGAATTTTCGAAATCGGTTCAATAGATCCAGAGATTACCCCCTACAACCTCACAAACTTTACATCTATAATCCAAAACATAATTTTGATTTTAATTATGTAAATCAAAATGTCGAAAAACTAGAATTATAAATTATTCTCAATACTCTGCGAAGTGTGTGGGTGACCGCACTCACCAAATAAATTTCACACTCGCCGATTGTGGTTTATACATTTTATTACTATTGACGATACTGGCAACATAGCGAGATTAACATTTCTGGCCCAAAATCAGGAACAGGCAATGATTTCAGAAAAAGAATATGACTGAACATTTCTCTTTATTCTTTTTTAAGTTCCAAAACATTGTAGCGCCATCTGCCAGAACTCGTCCTAACCAACCAACTTCGCGTACGGTGACAGAGTGTTAACGACCGTCTGCCTTAACAAATTTATCGCTTTAATAAAAATTAGTTTATTTAATTGAAGAACTGACTAAACAAGAAACAATATGGGGGATCTCGTGAGTCATTGATTTTATTGATAGCTTGTTTACATGGGTAACCGTCCCGTTGCGTAGTTTTAAAGATACAAAGAAAAGAGAAAAGATAGAGGGCAGACAGACGGGAATCAACTTTGTTTTATACTATGCAGTGATACCTTATAAGAGAGCTTTCTAAATCTCGTCTTGAATCACATGATATAATCGTTTTTGGATAACAGTTAATTTTATTTGAAAAATATTGTGAAGATAAAAATTCAATTGTTAAACCTTTCAAAAACGATAATAGAATGTTGAAAATTCAATACAATTTTAATCTGAAAATTTTAAATGAAAAAGTCCTTACCAAGCATCCAAATATAATTGGATTCACAACGACCCATTTCGTATCGGTAATGGAGACGAATTAAACTTTTATGCAAACTTGACGCTTGCTTTTATTTTTCTACCTTGTATTTGTGACCTTTTTAATCTCAGATAAAAGACTATAATAATATGCACTATAAACAGGAAACCTATAAGTATCTGGAGAATATTTAATGACGTCGCTAATATTCAAATAAATAAAGTATTATAATAATTACTTACGTGATCCTCATGTTATCTAAATGGCACCCAGCATCATGATACCACACCATTGCACAGCCACAATGGTCACTAGGCGAGCTCCTTTTGACAACTGGCTCAAGTCTATTGGAACAGACGTTATATACAGTCTTGGAATAAAACAAAAGTACTACCCACGAATATAATACTTCCCCGTGGTAGAAGAGAATAGAAAAAGTCTTGTGTCCGAAATCGAAACTTCCATGGAGCAGGTTTCTGAATGGGGTGAACGTAATCTCGTTCAGTTTAACCCCTCGAAGACACAAGTCTGCGCGTTCACCGCTAAGAAGACCCCGTTTATAGTAAAAGCAAATTTCGAGGGCGTTCCTGTTCACAATACTTATAGCATTGGAATCCTAGGAGTCGATAAGTGAGAGCAAAGCTAAATTGGCTTCTAAAAAGCTAGGGGTGCTTAACGAGTCGAGACTGTTCTTCACACCTGTACACCGGCTTTTACTTTACAAAGCCCAGGTACGTCCACACATGGATTACTGTTCTCATCTTTGGGCTGGCGCCCTTCGTTATATACTAATATCAATTGCATCCAGTTGACTCCATCCAATGCCAGGTAATTATTAATTACGTATCATCGACGATCCAATGCTTACAGACGGTCTAGATGACCTAAGCTTCGGAGAGACGTTGGCTCTCTGTGTGTCCTCTACCGTCTGTACAATGGGGAATGTTCCGAGGAGCTTTTCGGTATCTCCTCTGACCCTTTTACGTCATCGCACAATTCGCCACCGTTTTCATCCACACCGTTTAGATGCTTAGCATCCCACAAATGTACGCACGTCAAGATCCTTCCTACCACACACGTGCAAGCTGTGGAATGATCTGTCTCCAGCGGTTTTCCCAAAGGGCTATAATCTGAAGGTCTTTAAACGGAGGGTGTACAGGTTCCTACGAGGCCAGCAACGCATCGGCAGCTCTTCGCGTGTTGCAGATCCATGGGCGGCGGTGGCCACTTTCCATCAGGTGGACCATCTGCTAGTTTGCCCCCTTTTTTAACAATAAAAAAATGTACAAAGTTATCAACGGTGTTGCTTTCACTCAATAAAAAGATCTCTAACACGATAATAAACTAAATTACATTACTTTAGATAATGTTTACCATGTGAAATCACTTAACAGACAGCTCAAATCAACAGTGATGCTTTATGCTTTATGCTACTTAAGTAAATGAACTGCAAAAGTGTATGCTTTAATCTTTCATTCATTCGTTCCATTCATTCGGCCAATGCGTACGTGTTAGTAGTCAGTCATAAGTTGTGTAAGCGAATTTTTTTTTTTCGATAAAAACAATACTATTGTTCTTCAGGTTCTGGTTGTATTTCAATCAATTCAGCTAGTATTTTATGTATTAATTTGAACTACATTTCGCAATTCCAATCGCAATTATCACTACGGGTTCAATTTCATAAATTTTGAGTTTAAAATTTTCACGTAAAGTAATTGAAATCCAAACAGTTAATATTATATGGGTCAATCAAACTTATTTGTCCAACGGTAACACTACTCTTTCCCTTATCGATATACAAAAAAAAATGATGAAATAAAGAAGATAATTAAACAGTATTGTATTCATATCATTATAAGCTAACAACACCTTTAAGAAATTATTTTAAAAATTGCAAATTAATTTGTTTTTTTGCCGGTTGTCCAAAGGACTTGTCCTGTACTTTCTTAACTTACTAACTTATCCTCGTGATATACACGAATTTACTAAACTCAATTTTTCCTTGAAAAGAAGTGATATAAAAAGAATTTAGTGTTTTAACAATAAGAAGACTATCTCTTTACAATGCATATAATCCATTAGTTTTTCTTTGTCAACTTTATATTATTTCTCATTTATCTCAGTCTCTAATAAACCTTTCCCTCATGCTGTCCGTTGGACAACCGCAAACAAAAAAGTTTACTACTTTTGATCAAGAATCTCATTTTCCAAAATATGTCACTTGGACAACCTAGTCATTAGGACAACTGAATGGTAGTTATGTTGTTGTATTTTGTTAGATATTGAGAAATTTTTCTAATAAATACTTTTTGCTAATTTTATACATTTGTTCCAAGAGACAATGTAAGTGTAATTATATCGAAAATAATTTATCGATGCACTTAAACAATAATCGCAAATAAAAACATCTCTTACTTTTCATCAAAATAAACTATTTGTTTCAATATTTATTGATGATAAATTTTAAAAAAATGCCATATGTACGTTGTCCAGGGGACAAATTAAATAGATTCTACTCGAGTTTTTCAGTTATAATTCACATATTTTTCAAAAAAGTGCACTGTTCTCTTTTACTTTAAATTATATCGGTTTTTTTTTTAAATAAAGCATGTTACTTTAAAATTGCAATTTTCGAATTGTGGACACTTAAAAGTTAATTGACCCATATATAAAAATATATAGTTTTGCATTACTAAGCTTATTTTGTCACAAAAAAAATATCTTAGCAACAAAGAGAAGTTAAACTTTTACATACTACTACATAATAATTCGACCAAGTGCGAGTTGGTTACTCACCGAGGGTTCCGTGTAACTAAAATTGATGGATTTATTTTATTACTACAAACCTTTTTTCCCTTCATTAAATTATTTAATATTGTACATCTTCTCGAGATTTCCGAGTTCGATCGTGGGCACACACCTCTGACTTTTCTGAGTTTTAATAAATTTAATATCAATTTCTTTAAAGGTAAAGGAAAATATCGTAAGGAAACCGGCACTGCTGAGAGTTCTCCATGTTCGCAAAGGAGTGTCAAAATTGACTAAAAGATATTAAAAAAAAGATAAAAAAGTAATCGATGATGTAACACCTTTTGGTACAAAGTTGTCACTGGCAGGACGCCCAGACACACTTAACAAAACCTTGTTATACATTGCAGCTAAGTATTATTAAAATCAATCATTACTTATGATAAAATATAATAAATTTAAAAGTATATATTTCTCTTTTAGGTCACCACGTCCACGTACAAATATTAATTATAACAAAAATAATTTGTTTTTATATATTTTGTTTTTTCTGGTTGTCCAAAGGACTTGTCAAACGATCTTCTTTTGTTTTTATATACTATAAGTTATATCACTATATAAGTTTCTCTCAATTGGCGAGTGAGTGAGAGAATGGGTGTATAACCCATCTGTTAATAAAAATCATTGATATAATAGTATGAGATTAAAATATCGCGGTATGTGTGTTTTCTTATCATATTATAGTGATCTGGTAATAAATATAACCGTACGATTTATAATAAAATAAATAAAAAAATAAATATAAAACTAATGTTTTAATCAGTATTTTTTAAGGATTAATAAACAGTAAATATTCACGTATTGTTTTTGTTATTAATTGACTATAGTTTCAACTGCATGCTCTATCCGCAGTCTCTGAAGAAGACCATCGAATGCGGTTGAAACTATCGTAACAAAATTAACATAAAATATTTATTTTAGTAAGTAGTTCCAAATAAATAATATTATATTAGTTTAATAATTTATTTTATCCTTTTTGAATACAATTTATATCAATAAGTGCACGGCTCTTAGCTCTTGTGGAATTTCACAATATAATCGAATATTCAGTTTATTGAAAAAACAACTACTTAAGACTCTATTAGCTAATTTTGGCTACAGAAAAAGAATTTTCAACAAGTATCCTAAATAGGAATGTGTCATAAAAAATTCTATCTGAATAAAATCATCTGGCAGCAGTTCCTTACAGTACGTGACCTGCTTAGAAACAAACATAGGAATTGGTAATCCCTTGTGAATATTGCTCTTTTAAATATAAATCTATCAGCCCTCGCTTCCCTGTATCGATTTCTATGTTGATGAATCGTAATTTCCGTATCATGACACTCCTTGTTTATAATACCAGCTACCCGCCCCGATTTATTATTATAGTATATATGTATTATACATATAAACCTTCTTCTTGAAACACTGTCTATTGGTAAAAACCGCATCACAATCCGATGTCTACTTTAAAAGATCTAAGCGTACAGACAGCGGGAAGCGACTTTTTTATACTGTTAAGAAAGATATGGTGGCGAAATAAAAAAATATTTAAATAATAAGTTTTTAAATGACAGTATTTTTTTGATAAATATCGTATAAAAAATTTGCATTATTTCGTTAACAATA
The DNA here is from genome assembly GCA_905147385.1 of Limenitis camilla. Classification (NCBI taxonomy): domain Eukaryota; kingdom Metazoa; phylum Arthropoda; class Insecta; order Lepidoptera; family Nymphalidae; genus Limenitis; species Limenitis camilla. Next base: position 12,064,764 of record LR990239.1, on the reverse strand, counting down.
ATGAGATACTTAATTTTAATATTTTATGTGTATAATAAATGACTTTAAATTATTTAATTTATATTTACCAAAAAAAATAATGAATTACATTCACTATTCTTGCTAAATTAAAATTCATAGTTAATAAAATTTGATACTTGTGGTCCTTTATATATACTTTATATACAGACCATAAGTATCAAATTCTACTGTCAGCGAAGCGAGGGCGAATTTTCATACAAGTAATATTGGTATTAAATAAATTTTTAATAAACTAAGTCCTCCACATCTGTCTGTCTATTACTGAACGAATTTTTGATGCAGTTTTCACCAATAGATAGAGTGATTCATTAGGAAGGGTTAGGTGTATAATTTGTTCAGATATTGTGTAAATTGAACTACGACTCAAAAAAATATGAATTAATGATTGAAATCACCTGGTAGCTATTATAAACGGTGCATAAACGCAGGCATAATATACTCTACTATCCGTGCGAAGTTGGGTTGGGTCACTAGTCTGACAAAGATTTATAATTCGCTATAATATCATGTTTCATTATAATAGAAGTATTTATTCAAAAGCTTTGGAAAGACCCTAATAAGTCATTATTACTCCGTCAGTCAATATAACAACTAGTTATTATGATCTTAGGAAGCATTTAGGATATTTCCAATATTTTCCCAACGCTCCCTTTCCAGTCAAACCTTATACGTGCCTCGTTTCCTAATGTTTAAACGGAAAACCTTTCTCATATTATATAGGGAACTGGGTTATTTCGCTTACTACTGGGTAAAAGTCAGACGGAACTTGTAAAGGGTTCCATAGCACATACAAAGTAAATGTATTTAAACATAAAATTGATTCCATACTTAACTCCTTTTCATTTCTATGAGTTTGTAAGGAAATCCAATATAATGAAAGGTAAAATTCTCGATAAGTTTCCATATCATAAGTGGCAGTGTCCATGCGTGGACATTTTTTATACGAAAGTCCATTAAAGTTTGAGATTATACATTTTTTCTTCAGACGATATAAACTGTCACGGAAACTATAGCCAATAACAAACACAATTTAACAGGCTATCATACAAAGTAAACCGCGTCAAAATCGGTCCATTATCTTGAGTGCTACGATGTCACAGACGGACATACAAATATACACGTTAAACTTATAACTAGAGACCGGATTATATGCATTTGCATATTTAAGCCATTCTCAACGGTAATAGCATATTTTACCTAAAATCTATTTATGATGCACATTATGGGCATATTTACAATATTTTTCCGATCGAAGACACAATCTTACCACTGAAAATTTGGAAAAATACTTGATTATTTATGTTTACAAAAATTTTAAATAATTTTAATGTTATGTAATGTTACTATACTTATTATCGCCTATCAAAGAATAATTTACTCATTGAATGCATAAAAAAATTAAATCTATATTCTGCCAATTTTTGTGCATATTTGCATGCATATAGCTTTTTATGTTGCATATAATCCGGTCTCTAACTATGTATAACACACCGTCGTTTTAGCGTTGGTATTAAACATTATGCTACTATGTTACCTGAAAGATGGATGACACATACAAAGGAAATGTATTTAAACATAAAATTGATTTCATACTTAACTCCTTTTCATTTCTATGAGTTTGTAAGGAAATCCAATATAATGAAAGGTAAAATTCTCGATAAGTTTCCATATCATAACTGGCAGTGTCCAAGCGTGGACATTTTTTATACGAAAGTCCGTTAAAGCTGTGGTTAAGGTTAAGGGAAATAAACATTCTACATTTTTTGGAGATTATTCATTTTGTCTTCAGAGGATATAAATTGTCCCGGAAACTATAGCTAATAACCAACACAATTTAACAGGCTATCATACAAAGTAAACTGCGTCAAAATCGGTCCATTATCTTGAGTGCTACGATGTCACAGACGGACATACAAATATACACGTTAAACTTATAACTAGAGACCGGATTATATGCATTTGCATATTTAAGCCATTCTCAACGGTAATAGCATATTTTACCTAAAATCTATTTATGATGCACATTATGGGCATATTTACAATATTTTTCCGATCGAAGACACAATCTTACCACTGAAAATATGGAAAAATACTTGATTATTTATGTTTACAAAAATTTTAAATAACTTTAATGTTATGTAATGTTACTATACTTATTATCGCCTATCAAAGAATAATTTACTCATTGCATGCATAAAAAAATTTAATCTATATTCTGCCAATTTTGTGCATATTTGCATGCATATAGCTTTTTATGTTGCATATAATCCGGTCTCTAACTATGTATAACACACCGTCGTTTTAGCGTTGGTATTAAACATTATGCTACTATATTACCTGAAAGATGGATGAAGAGGATTTATGATTCGTCAATAATTAGGTATAGCTGTATTTTATTAAGATTGTATTCTACTATAAATAAAATATATCAGAAATTAGGGTTTAGGGTAACGTAAATTATATAAAAAAAATTTTGATTTTAGTTGATAAACTGACTGTCTCCTGGTCGGTGTATGGGAACAGTTTTCGTATAGCAAAGTCATAATTGTCCCTTAATTTATATTGTACGGAACTCTCGCTGAAAGAGCCTCACTCGCACTTCTCAATTTTTTATTATTTCTAGAAGCAAATAGTAACAATAGTTGGTGTGAAACTTTGAAATGCGAAATTAGAAAATAACAGAAAGATTTTTTGGATCGTTTACAAAAGCTTGTAATAGTGAAAATATGATAGGTATCGAGTAATATAGAAGCAATCTTTTCATCTTTTCTAGTAATATGTGCTTCAGCTGCCAATAAACGCAGAAATATATATAAACTTACACGATATTACACAGGTGTCTACGGCAGGTGTAACTGGGGCGGGATTAAGATATTTTGTGACTGAAATACTCTTTATATAAAATCAAACTTCGACCTTCATGTATTACTAGATAAATCACGTAATTTTTCTCGCGTTGAATTAAAAATTGGAAATTGAGGACATAATATATACAACATCAGAACCGACTAATCAATATTAAACACTTACTCCAGACTTTATTTTTTTTTATAAAATAGGAAGGCAAACGAGCAGTCGGGTTACATGGTGTTAAGTAATCACCGCTGCCCACGGACTCCTGCAACAATTAGGGAGTTACAGGAGCGTTGCTGGCCTTTAATATACGCGAGTTTTGAAGGTCCCCATGTCGTAATGTTCCGGATATACCGGTAGATCATTCCATAAGTTGATGGTGCGTGGAATAAAAGTTCTAGAAAAACGCACTGTTGAGGCACGCCACACATTCAGATGATGAGGATGATATTTAAGTCTATGACGTGCAGTGCGATGGTGGAATTCGGCGGCAGGGATCAAATGGGAACATTCCCCGTAATATGTGCGATAGAGGGCGCACAATGAAGATACGTCTCTACGGAGTGCCAGGGGTTCCAGCCGTGAATGCAACACCGGGTCTCCGACAATCCGAACAGCCCTTCGTTGAATGCGATCAAAGGGTTCAAGCTGATACTTATTAATGGAGACCAAGCAGCACGTCATCAGGCAAACTCTGTTTGACAACTAGTTGAAGTCTATCAGAACGGTTATATAAGTTCTTGGAAAAGTGTTTCAACGGTGTTCCTAAATGTTGTCAGGTGAGAAGAGATAGAGAAACAACAACATTTTAGAGAGAAAGCAGTCCAGTGCCATATACTTGCGACCAAGATGGAGGGTTACGGAGTTTCTTTATGTTAACAACTCTCCCCTCAACTACACGATAACTAACTACAATAGTTAATAAATTAAACAATTCTTTTCCTCAAGAGAGACCTAGATCAACATGTGAATGCAACAACACATCAAATCTATAGACGACTAACAGTTAAAAGATAGTAAAATTGTTGTTCATAGTTACGGAGTGTCAGGACATAGTAGTTTGGCTTAATCTGAACTAATTGAATGTTTCCAGAGACAAAATAATGTAATGGCGGTAATTTATTATCCCTAATCTAGGCTACAGAACTATAACTAATCGTATAACTACAGTTGGTTCCGGGATAAAAGTATTCAGTAAAATTTTACTTAACCCACCTTATTTGTTTTATTACATATTTCGCACGTCTTCTAGTACTTTTTTTTTTAAATTTCTAATGTAGAGATACAGCATGTGACTACGATTTTATTACAAGTATAGATTATGTGTATAGTAGGAGGCTAACTTTAGGTATGACTGAAAATAGTGGGAACAAGTTGCGCATTGTGAGCGTGCTGCGTGCTTGTATTGGCGATTCCATCCGTGACTATTTTGACAAATAGCAGACGCGCGGGGACTGAAATTTCGCATAAGAAACAATCACGTGTGACGCGCTGCTCTTTCCCCGCACTTCCCGCTAAAAACGATCCTAATAGTTAATTCTGCACATTCAAGGTCAAATCTATACTTACGCGCCGGTAGCTACAGATATATATAATAATGTATATATAAATAAATTAAAATTTATATATAAAATGTTATTAGTTAGGCATATAATACATCACACTATTTTAAGGTTAAGCAAAAGCTATTTATAATACGTAACAATATCCCAAACATATTCTGGTATCGGTTAGAGATAAGCGTGGGTTGATAAATTAACCAATTTTGTAAAAGCCTTAGGCAATTTAAGAGGTAGATTTATGGCAGAAACGATTACTGGGTGATGATTTGATAAATAAAATTATAATATTATAATCCAGAATACACACAAAAATTACAAAACGATTTCTTTAAAAATAGTAGAACGTAAGGACAACAAAAAATGCAGTTTCTTAAAATTTAATAACTATACTATACCAAATTGATCTTATAAGTTAAAGAATTTTTTATTCGAAAATATCGGAAGCCCAAAAAGTCTGAAACCATTAGTGATGATGATTATTTTATAATAGTTATTATTTTCAATACCCTCTGCAGAAAAACTACAGGACAAGAACACATAACTTTAATTTAAATGAACTCGATAAAGTGGTCGAAATTCCCTTTTTTATAGTATATGGGGACAAACGAGCAGAATGATGGTATTTTTTTTTTATAATAGATAAGGTGCAAATGAGCAGATGGTCCACCTGATGGTTAGTGGCAACCATCGCCCATGGACATCGGAAAAACAAGAAACACTCTCTCGTTTTGTCGATGCGTTGCATCCCCGAAGATAGAGTGGGAAGGGGGAATGAAGAAGAAAAATGATGCGGATTCAGCGGACCCTATCCCATTAATGCTGTGGGTCCACAGCATTAATGGGATGGGAGAGGGAGGGGGTAAGTCTGGCCCACATGTGGCTCAACCGGAACGCGTCTATGACACTTGGCGATCGGATTCGCATGCTGGTGGTCGCAAGCCAGTCGGAGAACAGATCCCTACCACCAAGGGGGTGCTGGGTTACTCGGCTCTTACGAGATGCTCTCCCAGCGGCAGAGGGGAATAGTATTCTAACCCGTCCTCTCACGGGTAAGTGGTTACCGTCGCCCATGGACATCTGTAATACGCGGAAAATTGCAAATACGTTGCCCACCCTACTTTCTTAGGAACTGCGCCCTGGGAAAACTCTGGTGACAGATTATTCCACAGCCTGCATGTGCGTGGGAGGAATGATCTTGTAAAGTAGAGAACACATAAAGATCCAACGTTTCTCCAGAGACTTAGTTCATCTAAACCGTCTGTGAGTATGGGATCCTTCGACCATAATTAATTTAAATTACAGTAACAATACACAAAAGAGTATATATGCGTGTTTATGTCAAATACAGTAGTGTGTGTAATGTTTTTTTATACATTTTATGTATTTTTTATGCATAAAAAATTAGCATTCTGCACTCCGTCTCTATATATAAACTATAATTGTGAGAAATATCATACTCCTCTGTTCGAGCGATTTTTGTAAACTACTATTTTATATTTTAAACTATTTTTAATCTTTTAGAAAATAAAAACTGTAACTTTTTTACGCCAAACTGTGGCTGAATTAGTCACTAAACTTGGCGGCTTTATTCACTTTCCTGTAACGTATCTATTTAAAAAATTAAGATATAATATCCCTATAAAATCTAAATCATTGTTGTGATAGATCCATAATAAATAATTTCAAAACGGTTTTTGAACCCTTGTACTTTATAATAGGGTTAGATCAAAGGCTACGTTAAGAAATACGAAACATCTAAAGTCGAAATTTATTATATTATGTCAAATACTAAGAAATATCGAAAGTCTACAACTAAACATGAAGGGTTTTATTGATATAGTTTTTAACAAAGAAATTCTACTTTATCTAAAGAAAAGGTGATTTTGTGAACATCTACTTACTGACAAACAGAATCTCATTTTTGTTATATGTATGTAATACTAGCGTCGCTGAGCTAAAACATTTTTAAATTAAATAACTTATTTCCTAACATCCGATTTAAATGAAACAAAGCCTAGATTGAACGTTAGATCTTCAGAAATATAACTGTGAAAACCGCATCCGAATTAGTACAGTAGTTTCTACATGATACGCATATTAGATAGACGGATACAAATCGAGTCTATTGATGTTAAGTTACATTTTATTACATATACTATTTGCGTATATATAAATATGTTTTCTCAGGAGTTAATCAAACGTTTGTATGGTAAGGTAAATGGTCCGTATAATGTTACCGATGGGATTTCATAGGGCTTACTACTTGTTTAATAACTTTAGTAATAAATGAGCTTTGAGTTGATACGTTAGTCACGTGATGTATATAGACCAATGACTGAAATATTTATGTTTCACATAAAAAATATAATTGGCTTTAAGATTGTGTTTGTACACGTTCGTGTACAGTATTAATTTACGTTTTTAACATTTCTATTTTTATTCAAGAATTAGAGGAGGAGATACTTAATAAGATTGTGATTTAACCTTGAATAACTGAAACGAATAAACTTGGCAAAAAAATTAAATTAGACCTTTTTTAGAGACCATTCAATTTCCTAAAAAGATTTATTTTTATTTTACACTCGCTAGTTATTAAAATTATATTTTATTGTTTATAAATTAATCTTAATCTATTATTATTAGTGACTTTATTAGTAACTCAAGAAAAAAAATTTTTTGGCCTACCCTAATATTAATATAATGTACTTATGCATTATTTCTATGTTTACTAACCAATTTAGATTGTTTTAGTATGAAAGAAAATATCTGGAGGAATTCCCTAAAATTAATAGAAATTTTATATTGATATATAGCAATTGAGATTAAACTTTTTTTATTATTAAAAATCTCGGTTTGTTGTTATTTTTCTTACAAGTTAACGTACAAAAAATTACCCAATAATTTCTTCAAGATAAAACAAAGATTTCTTAGATAATATTAACATAGTTACGTAAGCTTATCTTAACATACTCACATACACGACGACAACAAAAACTATATTAAACAAACAGTTGAACCACCTTAGAAATAACACTATTATTGCTTGTTACACTAAATTGACATTGTAAAGCCAGTGGATATTATTGTAACTGTGTAGTTTGGCTATTTATTTCTTTTATTTCATTTAATATAGTCCAGCCAGGGTCCAGATCGTGTTGTTTTGATAAATATTTTGAAAGGTAAAAGCGTGCGGCCCGGCTGGTTACTGCCGGCGGAGTAACTACCAGGGTTCCTAACCTCAAGCCACCCTCCTTCCTAATAGGGGAAAATTATCGTATTTTGGGAATTAAATTTAATTATCGTATCTAACACTTTTATTGAATTTGAAACAAATATAATGCATATTTTTATATAAACACAATGGTATCATGTCTGCGCTAATAGTTATTTGGTTTTTGGAAAAATAATGGATCTACTCGTTTACCTTTCTCATCTCATTTTCTTTCAAATAATTTAAATTTGGTTTTTTATTCTTATCAAGACACAAGCCCAAGTAATTTTTGAGTATATTAGTTTAGTGATGTACTTAATAAAATATAACAGCTATAGATTTGGTTGTAACGCTTTGATTTCAAAAGAAATGCATTTAAATATAACTTCCGTTGTGATATAGCTCACATTTTTCTTAATAACTTTCAATAAACCTTATATTAGTCAGGAGTGGGTAGTTCGATAAATACACCATCTAGTGGTGAGTTATAACAATGTAATAGCATTAGCATTTTTATATATATTTAAATATACAAAAAATAAAGAGGTATCTAATGGATCAACCACCAATTTACCAATTTAATATATGCTACCAATTTTTTTACGTATATTACTGATAGTAAATTATCGTACGTTAAAATAAAAGTGCATGTGGGACAATAATATTGCAGCTGGCAACCCCAATGGATAGTACTGCGCGCGCACTACAATATAACCTGCGTCAATTTTATTACGTAGGTGTAAGTATTGGTGCGTTGGGACTATATTCTTTTTGACATTGTAACTGTAAACTTTAAAACTTTTTTTTAAATTATTTAATTTGGTAAAAGTATTATTAATATTTTCAAAAAGCTGTTACTAAATACCTTCTAAAGAATTTTTTACTTTAAAATAAATATTTTTAAAGGTCAATAACTTTGTTTCCTGACATCCGTTTTAAATTAAACAAAGTCTATATTTTAAATTAGATCTACAGTAATACAAATGTGAAAATTGTATCCAACTTAGTGCAGCAACATTTTGTTTTAAATTTTATGTGAAAACACTATGTTTTTTTTCTTTAAATTATAGTAAGGAGCTTAGTTTGTTTTGGTCCCAATAAATTAGAGGCAATTTGACAAGTAATTTCATACAAGTGAATCCTTAACTTTATTTCTTTACCTGTTACTTTAGTAAATTAGTAAAAAAAATTAGGCACTACTGGTTAATACATACAATACTAGTTTTTTTTACGTACTACTGTTTACAATAATAATCGCACCTTTAGAATTAAATTGAACTGACTCAAAATTCTTTTTTTCATATTGTTATAAAATCACCTTAAAGAGGCTATCTCTAAAGAAGAGAAAAGATAAAATCATGTTCATCAAACCATTAATCATCAATGACTGCTCAATTACTAATATACCAATATATAAGTCAATTTAATTCTAAAGGTGCGATATGTATAATTTAAGACTATTTTAAAAAGAAAAAAAAAGTAAAAAAGGTAACAATAAAGAGAATAAGAGAAATTATAGTGTTCGTAGCAAAACGTAGACATTCGTAGCACCTCCGTAACCTTATTACGGTGAATGAATTACATAATACTACCTTACTTACGTTGTACTTAGTTAGAGGTGGATTCAACTTTTTAATGAATTGTTCAATTTCCTTATTTTTTATGGCAGTTTAGGGGCAAATGAGCAGACGACCCATCTGATGGTAAGTGGCCCCCATCGCCCATGGACATCGGCAATACAAGACAGTGACTCTTGTTTTGTCGATGCGTTTGTTATAAGATAATAACATTATTTGGGGTAAATAAATAAATGAGTATGGTAAATAGTTTTCTTAGACTGGCAACATTTTAATTGTTTGACCTTCAATTAAAGTTAACCACTAATTTCTTATTTATAAATTGTTTAATTTCCAATATTTGAAATACAAATATAATATTCTAAGATTGTAATTAATAAATTACATTAATACACATACAAACAGCGGTCAATACAGACTTAACAAATATTCATAAAATGCAATAAAAGACAAATGAAAGGTAAAATATAATATACTGTTACGAATTTTGAAAAGCTTGATACTCGATACTTGATATCGAAAGAAAGGTATAAAGAAATACTGTTTCACCTGTACTCAGTGTAAGCAATGTCAGTGTGTTACCATGGTTACAAGATTATATAATGGTCTATATATTAATATTGAGACGCAGCCCTCAAGTTAGAAATGAGCTGATAGTCTTCAAACGGCTGATTAGATCTTCACAGTACATATCTAAGAACTACTCTATTAAATTACCTTTCAAACAAATAAAACTTCATCAGAATCGGTCCATTATCTTGGACGTAATCTTGGGTGCTACGATGCCGTAATACGCGTTAAACTAATATCACCCCGTCGTTGTAGCGTCGGGGGTTCAAAACAAAGTCATGAAAGGGTTCAAAACTACAGAATGCAGATTTCATTAATAGGTAAAAGGATTCAAGAATAGAATCGTAAAATTTAATCCAACCATTTATGAGAAAATCAATGACATACAAACGTTTAAAACAATTATATTATAAAAAAATATTTTGTTATTAATAATATGGCAGGGAGGTCTGAGTTCGATTCTGATCACACATCTCTGAGTTATGTGTGTTTTAAGCAATTAAACATCACTTGCTTTAACGGTGAAGGAAAACATCGTGAGGAAACCTGCACTCCTGAGAGTTCTCCATGTTCTCAAAGGTGTGTGAAGTCTGCCAACCCGCATTCGGCCAGCGTGATGGATTAATGCCTAATCCCTCCTCATTGTGAGGAGGAATCCGGCTTAGCAGTGGGCCATTAAAAAGTGACGATAAATGTGGTAGGTTGCTACCGGAAATATAGCAAACATACATTATGAGATATAAGTAAAATATTTACCAATATATTCGGATTTCGGGTAAAAATTTCGTTTTGAAATTGCATTTCACCAATAAACACACAAAATCTGGGACGCTTCGACTGAAAATATGATTTATTTCTATAATTTCCAGCCGTTACGAAATTAAGAACGTGTTCCGTTTTCTAATATATCTATAAATATTATGTTTATGTATGTATGTGGCGTCTGTTGTAGTTTTTGTGTGTTTGAACATCGATGGAATTTTGATCCCAAATTTATGAGTAAGAAATCCTATAAACAAAAACATTACGGAAGCCGGGTACTACTTGGGATTTGCGACCCATATTACATAATCTTTACGTCACATTATATAAGGGTTTTCGTCCGTATGCATTTTTCTTCCTCTTCATTCTGAGCATGTTTACTTTTTTATCGCTGACGTAATTACTATTCAGACCCTCCCTTCCCTCATGCCATCAAAAATAAACCCGTCCCCCTTTAACGCTGACGTAATACTTGAACGGTCCCTAATTCATGTAATCGTAATATCCTACGACACAGCATATGTTAAGGGAGACAAACAAGAAATGGACTAAAATGGTAACAGAGTGGTACCCCAGAGATGGGAAAAGAAGTAGAGGAGGACAAATTAAACGTTAGGAAGACCTTAATAAAGCGGCTGGCCCAGAATGTATGAGAATAACTAGAGAAAGAGATATATGGAAAACTCTAGAGGAGGCCTATGTCGAAGGACAAGCTGTGGATGAAACCGATCGTCTATGATATTAAATTTATTGAAGAAGAGAGGAAGGTCCTCAATAAGGACGACAATTTTTGCATATAATACAATGTTCACTCCATGACATCAATATCAAATCAGATCTATCAGAATAGAGGATCTGTTATGTAGAGGGAGTGAAAATATTAATTAAGTTAATCTATAGGGACTTCTGACCAATTAAAGGCTATTTAAGTGTTGCTAGTAATTTCCAAAAAAAAAAAAATTATTAAAAAAAAAGGAAAGGATATCAAATCAATCATTCCAGACCTTAATAAAACAGAATTTAAATTTTCTATATATGTTGTATTTATAGTAAAACTTATATTAAATAAAAAGTCAACGAAGTAAGGGATAGTAGTTTGTTTCAACATAAAAAAAACATTGTCCTAAAAAAGTAGTATAACGATTTGATTTGATTATATAATTATTTAAAAAAAAATACATTTTATGTTTTACTAAATACATATTGATTTACATCAAAAATTTTTTTAAATTATTTAATTAATTTTTATTTAAAATTATATTACTTTATATGTTTCATATTTACTTACCAATTTTTGTATAAAAGAAGTCAAATCTTATATTCTAGAAATTGATACATTTCTGACGATGATACGTACCTGAAAAAAAAAATTACGATTACTCCAATTTAAACTAGACTAACACTTTAAAATATTAAACTAAAGCGACCTTCAATTTAAACATAAAGGCTCAAAACTTAACTAACTTGGAAAGTATTTGTTTATATAGATCTAAATATTTTTTAAAAGTATAGTTAAGTATACTTCTTAAGAATCAACAAAAAGAAAAAAAATGTACTAAAAATTGTATAATATAATCTTTCTTTTCTCTTCTTCTATTATATAAAATTCTCGTGTTACAATGTTAGTTACCATACTCTTCGAAAACGGCTCGCCCGATTTTTATGAAATTTTATATGCATATTCAGTAGGTCTGAGAATTGGCTACTATCTATTTTTCATCCTCCTTAAGTGATAAGGGGAGCCCACCCCAAGTTTATATGGCAAAACTACGTTTGCCGGGTATACTATAATATATTAGCTAACCCGGCAAATGATGTTTTGCCTTATAGATTTTTAAAAAATTGGGGTGGACCACCCTTATCACTTAGGGGTATAAAAAATAGATGTTAACATATTCTTAGATCTACCCGATAAGCACAAAAAATTCCATTAAAATCGGTCGAGCCGTTTCGGAGGGGTTTGATAACAAACACCGCACACGAGAATTTTATATATTAGTTATAGGAAATTTAGCTTCAGTCATCAGTACGTTTAAAAGGAAGTAACGCCATCTATCGAGTAGTTAGAATACTTTTCAGCAAGCTGTAGCTTAAAGTTTTCCAGCTTTGCAAGCCGTGTTACGTTTCGTAAATGCACCAATAGATGGCGTTAGTGGTGTGATATACATTTTTACTATTTCTTTGTCCTGAAAAGCATTTATTTATTGTTTGCTCATAGATTTTGCTTATCTCGTTAATAAAGTCAGCAACACCGTTTATAGCTACGTATTCGTGAGTAGTACCTTTGTATAACAAAACAATATATAAACTCTGTTCCGATAGATTTGCGTCAATTGTCAAACGGAGCTCGCCTTGTGACCATAAAGTTTTCCGTCTAAAGTATATTATTAGTGTCTTTTACGTATTACTATGCAGTATAGCTTCCATATAGATAATAATAAAATATAACCTAAATTTTTTACCAAATAATTCAAGTGATCGAATTGTAAAATAAGATTTAATATAATAATATTATGTTGATCTTTACAAACGAAAAATTATGTATTTGTCCTAAAATAAATTAGATATGAAAGATATCAAAATCGAACTTTCCACTGAGTTGATATAGAATTTTTTTTTAATTGACAGTTGGCAGATGACTCTACTCCAACTGATGGTAAGTGGCAGTGGGGTCTAAACATCAAGTCGGCCAATAAGGTTGCAGAATGCAAACTGCACTAGCCGCCGTAACGACGCCTCCACCGAATATAAGCTCAAGGTTACTTTACTGTAAAAAAATAATTGCATTTTTTTAACTCCGTACACAATTCTATTAAACCTAAAACCTGCTCTTGAGTCTCAAGCCCCAGGCACTACGTATTGCTGTACAGTAATGGATATCATTCCTCTCTAATTCTATGCCAATTCTAACTTCTATATTTTTTGTAGTTTTTTATATTGCCTGTTTAAACTTACTAATATTATGTGGAATATTGTATATTTGGATTGGTTTGGATGCTTATTACTTAATCACGTAAAAACGGTTGAACGGTTGAAACAACGGAGCAGAGAGCCCTGGTGCTCCGTTAGGAGGAAGAACCGGGGTCACCCTCAGTTCGTCTAGCGACCGTTGAAGCCGTTCGTCCACAGCTCGTTGGGTAAGCAGACGAAACGGACACGGTTGGTTCGGTCGGTATCTGTATCAGATTGCCCGGAGGGAGTTCACGCCGGCTTGCCAGGAGTGCGATGCGGCGGCAGATACGTTGCACCGCACCTTGACCAAGTGTACCGCTTGGGGACCCCAGCGCCATGCCGTGGTGTCATTAATAGGCGAAGACCTACCATTACCGAGTGTAGTTGGGGCCATGCTCGGGAGTCATCTCAAAATTTCAATGCAATCCGTTCAGCCGTTTTTGCGTGATTGAGTTACATCAACATTTATAATATTTGTATTGATAGATATATTTCTGTCCTAAATTATATAAAAATGAACACAAATGGCGAATATTTAGACTAGACTTAATATAATAAGATCTATACTGTCTGCCCTTTAAATATCAGAAATATAGAAAACAAGAGCAGTAAAGTATATTGGTTTATTTTATTAGTAAGACGATTGCTCGTATTGTTCAAGTATCACGCAATTGCGTACTCAGGATATTTGTTTTGCTACTGTTGATTAAACCGTTTGGATATTTTCCAACTTCTCAACAATCTTGGTGTTACAAAAAATGTATCCATATAAACGTCAATACAAAGTTAGTAATAGTTTCATGGGGCTTTGTATTCGCATCTACGAGTATAATAAGATTTCACAGCCTTTATTAGATTTGCTACTTAAGCAGTTTAAAATTAATATTTATTTACTAAACACTAGTAAATAAATTTACTACTCCGTACAGGATTACTTGAACGATGATAAAACTTGGAATCAAAACGACGTTGATGCTCAGCTGAATGAGTATACCTTTGTAAAACAGACTGATGTAAACAATGGTGTTTTGAAAAAAGCTGTTAAGTTTGTTGCGAGCTTTCCGAAACCGCTTTCCGAACTGGTAGTAGCTTCAGACAAACTGACTAACTGACAAATACTGACGTGTCAAAAGTACTTTATAAAAAGCCTAATTGAAATAAACTATTTTTGAGTGTTAAATATGGGTTACATTATTCACGCAGGCCAACATCAGCACGACTTGATGAATAGTATATTAGGGTTATAATTCAAACTTAGAGTTCCACCATTACTGCTTGATTACTCGCGATGCAATAATAACGATTTCTCTAATGGCGGCGTATATGTTTGGTTACCTCTTGTCTTTTCGTTGGCACAACTGATTTAGTTTGTGCTAACTTCAAGAGTGATTTAAGTAAAAAATCCTATTTTAATAAAATTATATAACATATAGTTTATATAATAATGTTTCATTATCTGGGATAACAATCACCAAATATCTTCCGCATATAATGAACTAACTAAAGTTAATTATGACACAACACTCCTTCCTTCCTTCTTCTTTTAATGGCTTCTAGTTGTGCACAATAGACTTGCACAGGGTACTTTGCCAATGTCACGTAGTGAGGACAAAACACACTTGTGAAGTTTGACCGGTGAATTGTAGATTTTATTTTAAGACACACTTCCTTTATAATCAGAGGACTCCACCATGTTAATATCAATCTACAACAACACAGTATTCGTTAGTATCCAACACCAAAAAAAAGATAAAAAAAAATTGCTTACATTCTAATAAATAATATATACAGTTAGTATACTATTTACAGTTTAATTTTGTTAGACTTAATAAATTTACACACAAATTTTACATAACGCGGACAAAACACTAATTGCAGGAAACATTTATCATTAATAGGGCGAGGGATAGAAGAAGGGAGAGCATCATATAGTTTACAGAAAATCTTAGGGCATGAAAACAACAAATGTGAAATTGTGCCTTCGTCCAGGGACACAACACTCGTTTGACATGTTATTTATAATGTTGGTAGGATTATTTGAGTAGCATACTGTTAATAGCATCATGCCTGTCAAGTAGCATTTTTACTTTCTTGAGTATTGGTCAACTGATAAACATCAATCAGGGAAGTAGTGTATAGCAAAATAAATACAACGCCATGATAGACATCACGGTTATTACATCAGCTGATATTAGATACTAGACTAATAAGTTGACTAACTTTACAGTGATAGCATTGTGGTTGAGACTTTGGTGTCTTACTAGGGAAGTCCGAGTTCGATCCCCCACACAGGCACACACCTCTGACTCTGAGTTATGTGTGTCTTAAGCAATTAAATATCACTTGCTTTAACGGTGAAGGAAAACATCGTGAGGAAACCTGCACTCCTGAGAGTTCGCAATGTTCTCAAAGGTGTGTGAAGTCGGTTAACCCGCACTAAGCTAGCGTGGTGGACTATGGCTTAACCCCCTTCCCATTCTAAGGAGACCCGGCTTAGCAGTGAGCCCTTAATGGGTTGTGACATTGTATATCATTAAATTTTCCTACATAGATGCACATAGACTAGAATTTCAAATGTACAATACGTTACATTAGCACTTAAAGTTGTTTTCATTTTCTTTCCTTATGAAGTTTCTCTTGTCATGTTAACTGTATACGTTTCTTTATAAAAGCAATAGCTTTCAACTCGGAGAGTTGAATTCGTTAGAGTCTATGAAGTAACAGATGTGATTGGGAACTATATAAAGAGACATCAATTATGGGAAATATTTTTATTAAATAAATTTCTTCTGCAAGTCGAAACGTTATATCTTTTATTTATATTTTTCTTCCTTATAAATAATGATAATTCTATGTTAAAACGTATATTTAAATGAATATTTATTTCTGCTAAAAATTGAATAACAAAATGTTCTAAAATCTTCGTGCTAAAGATGGGCCATATATTTACATCTACACTATTACATAAAGAGGAAAGATTTGATTGTATGTTTGTTGCGAATAGGCTCAAAAACTAATGAACCGATTTTGAAAATTCTTTCACCGATAGAAAGCTATATCCTTTCCGGGTAACATAAACTATGTGGTGTTGCCATAAATATTCTAATTAAAAAGATATGGCCATTTAAGTGCCATAACATGGTCATTTTGTAAATTGAAGAGTTTCTCAGGAACTACTAATCCGATTTTTAAAATTCTTTCACTGATAGAAAACTACACTATTCGTGAGTGACAAAACTAATTTAGTGTTGCCATGTATATTTTTTAATTAATAGAATATGGCCATTTTGTTGTTACTAATCCGATTTTAAAAATATTTTCACTGATAGCAAATTACACTATTCGTGAGTGACAAGTGATTTAGTGTTGCCATGTTCATTTTTTAATTAATAGAATATGGCCATTTTGTTGTTATTAATCCGACTTTAAAAATTCTTTCACTGATAGAAAACTACACTATTCGTGAGTGACAAAAGTAATTTAGTGTTGCCATGTATATTTTTTAATTAATAGAATATGGCCATTTTGTTGTTACTAATCCGATTTTAAAAATTTTTTCACTGATAGCAAATTACACTATTCGTGAGTGACAAGTGAATTAGTGTTGCCATGTACATTTTTTAATTAATAGAATATGGCCATTTTGTTGTTACTAATCCGACTTTAAAAATTCTTTCACTGATAGATAACTACACTATTCGTGAGTGACAAAAGTAATTTAGTGTTGCCATGTATATTTTTTAATTAATAGAATATGGCCATTTTGTTGTTACTAATCCGATTTTAAAAAAATTTTCACTGATAGCAAATTACACTATTCGTGAGTGACAAGTGATTTAGTGTTGCCATGTATATTTTTTAATTAATAGAATATGGCCATTTTGTTGTTACTAATCCGATTTTAAAAAAATTTTCACTGATAGCAAATTACACTATTCGTGAGTGACAAGTGATTTAGTGTTGCCATGTACATTTTTTAATTAATAGAATATGGCCATTTTGTTGTTATAAATCTGACTTTAAAAATTCTTTCACTGATAGAAAACTACACTATTCGTGAGTGACAAAAGTAATTTAGTGTTGCCATGTATATTTTTTAATTAATAGAATATGGCCATTTTGTTGTTACTAATCCGATTTTAAAAATTTTTTCACTGATAGCAAATTACACTATTCGTGAGTGACAAGTGAATTAGTGTTGCCATGTACATTTTTTAATTAATAGAATATGGCCATTTTGTTGTTACTAATCCGACTTTAAAAATTCTTTCACTGATAGAAAACTACACTATTCGTGAGTGACAAAAGTAATTTAGTGTTGCCATGTATATTTTTTAATTAATAGAATATGGCCATTTTGTTGTTACTAATCCGATTTTAAAAAAATTTTCACTGATAGCAAATTACACTATTCGTGAGTGACAAGTGATTTAGTGTTGCCATGTATATTTTTTAATTAATAGAATATGGCCATTTTGTTGTTACTAATCCGATTTTAAAAAAATTTTCACTGATAGCAAATTACACTATTCGTGAGTGACAAGTGATTTAGTGTTGCCATGTACATTTTTTAATTAATAGAATATGGCCATTTTGTTGTTATAAATCTGACTT
This sequence comes from Limenitis camilla, assembly GCA_905147385.1. Classification (NCBI taxonomy): domain Eukaryota; kingdom Metazoa; phylum Arthropoda; class Insecta; order Lepidoptera; family Nymphalidae; genus Limenitis; species Limenitis camilla. Next base: position 12,046,642 of record LR990239.1, on the reverse strand, counting down.
TAAAAATTCTTTCACTGATAGAAAACTACACTATTCGTGAGTGACAAAAGTAATTTAGTGTTGCCATGTATATTTTTTAATTAATAGAATATGGCCATTTTGTTGTTACTAATCCGATTTTCAAAATTTTTTCACTGATAGCAAATTACACTATTCGTGAGTGACAAGTGAATTAGTGTTGCCATGTACATTTTTTAATTAATAGAATATGGCCATTTTGTTGTTACTAATCCGACTTTAAAAATTCTTTCACTGATAGAAAACTACACTATTCGTGAGTGACAAAGGTAATTTAGTGTTGACATATACATTTTTTTTAATAGAATATGGCCATTTTGTTGTTACTAATCCGATTTTAAAAATTCTTTCACTGAGAGAAGTCTATAGTATTTCCGTCTCTCTTCCTCTTATATACTATCATTCTCTCTCTTTTTTCTCAGGCAGGAGGGCAGGCCGCTCGTAAACAATATTTTTAACAATTAGCTTTGTTTGTTTTGTTTCCTCTTACTTTTCTTTAATAGATATTATTTATCTTGTGCCCACTGTAGAGATATTAATTATTTATTTTGTGCTCGCCGGGTGACCATTTTACCTATGATGGTGGATGAGGTGTGATTTTGTCATGCTGAGACTTTTTTATCATGACATATTTGTCGATGGATTGAAAAAATAGAAAACTATGATGTTTGTATTTAGAATAACATGTTTGTCGATAGAAGAAGCAGATAATAAGAAAATTGATATCGTGACGAGACAAAATCAAGACATTCTGTCTATTTATTAACATTATGATCTTTTACAATTACGGCAACAACCTAAGCAGTGCTTTGAACTTGAGACTAAGGTGGAGGTTTGCAAGGCCTTTTAATAAAATTCCAACACTCGCCTCCACTGCCTAGTTTCACTGTTTAAACCTAAGGTTAGGTTAACCTAAGCATAACACGCGCTAACATATATTATGTCAGAACAGAGAGACTATTTGAATGAATGAAGTGATCGAATATCACAATTCTGTAGTTTTTGAACAGGAACCCAGGCAGTGCCTTGGACTTGTGACCAAGGTGTAGGCTTAAGGACATCCTTTAAGTGATCACAACACTCGCCTCCACTGCCCGTTAACATAAGGCTAACCTAATCCAACATAAACCTAACCTAAGGTTGTGTTAACACATCTAAATACAATGTAGGGAGTCATAATAAATAAGAAGTAAGAACTCACATGATCCTTAGTCCGATATGTCCAATATCCGTGATGCGACACAATATTTGTTACACTTCAACTCCAGGTGATGTTCACTCAAAGAGACTTGTCGAGAGACTAAAGTGTACTGCGTCAGTCGGGAAATATCAAGGGACTAGACAATGGTAGCAATGCCCCTCCACTAGTGGGGAGAAGTAAATCAACAAAACGGAAATAGGGCGCTGGCATCCCGATTAATCGATAATCTTTTATTCGTTTGAGACTGTTAAAAATAGTTGAATATTAAAAATCGCGACGGAAGTGTACATAGCTAAGAATCCTACCCCAACTATACCCCGAAATATATAATGAAAGTAAATTGGTTAATGGAAGTCCATTTTCGTCAGGTAAACTTCTAATTTTTAATTTAAACTACAGAACATGTCAATCTAACCAACTAATTTAAGGTAAAGGTGTCAAGAAACTTTTTAATTTCGTTTATACTGTAGAAAATGAGTTAATTATGTCCTTAATTAGTTCCACTCTTTATAAAACAACTTTTCAACTTTTAAGTAATTTTGATTTAGAAATCGGTAAAGTACGAAAGAGTAATAGAATTAATCTTCCCACGCCGCTTCTGTTTGTTCGCAATAAACTCAAAAACTAAAGAACGGATTTTCATGTAGTTTTCACTAATACGTAAAGTGATTAATGAGGAATGTTTAAGTGTACAATTTTTTATGAATAGAAATAAATTATGTAATAAAATTAACGCTCTATGTATCTATATGACCATGTACAAGGTGGATGATGTACGAAATATGTCGATAGTTGGTAACACTGCCTATAACTGCCACTAAATAATATTATATTTTTTTTATTTTATTATAAAGTAGCAACATCGAGAAATAGACGGTTGTTTCAATTCGTTTTGTTTCGTTTCCTTTTAAATCAAAAATTCTAAAATTGACACAAACTAAAATGAAATGAGTGGATATTATTTGTTTTAAATGCAGCAATGTGGGTGTTAAATTATTTATATACGAAAATACCGTCGGTTTGTGTGTCACCCACGGTTGGTTGCCTATGCAATTTAATGCGAGTGAAATATTATATTTTACTCAAAAGGTCAAATATTAATACCTTTCTGATAAGAGCCATATTGAAATTGTTAATTCTACAAATAGAGCTTTTATTATAATCTTTTACCAATTTATTGATGATATTCAAAACCTAATATTTAGCTACAATGACATTTTATAAATATGTCGGAGATTTAAAATGGTGTGAAGGAAGGAGGTGAAGGGAGTATTAGGGAACATTTAAGGGGTTGATGATATCTAACGGATTATTGGGTAAACGCAACGTAGATACTCCTATTGAACCGATAAATGATCAAATATGATCTCTAACAATTACGAGAGAAACCTAAGCAGTGCCTTGGACTTGTGACTAAGGTGTAGGCTTAAGGAATTCCTTTGAGTGATTACGACACTCACCTCCACTACTCAGGCTCTCTGTTTAAACTTAAAGTTAATCTCACATAAACCTAACCTAACACAAGACGTGGCAATTAGATTGTAAGGTACTCACGTGACCTTGATCGGACAGCACTCCTAGCACTAACACTGCACTGTACAAGACTATCACTATTCAGAGACTACTTCACTTCTTGAGAGACCGCGCACAACTTAGACTTCGGTCAAACTGTCGATGTCCTATAAAGGGTGGAGGGTCGAGACTGTCAAAACAACGGAAGTGACCACTACTCAAACGCCATAGATATCGATGACGATTCGATTATTCCATAGTCTTTTACTGTTCTCCGACAAATAGACGCTTTGTATACAAACACTGTTGATACGCTTTTCAGAATGAAAAACGCAAAAAAAATCTGTTATTATCAATCATTTTCGTTTTGTATGGAAATCAGTTATATCTTAATATTTAATCGAAAGCGTTATTTTGTAATGTTAAACATAATATGCAAACAAATAGATAAACAGAAAAGATGAAATGATTTTTGTTTAGTTTCCTCTCTGTTTTTTAGTTTGAATAATTATTTATATCTATACTATCTATACTTTTACACGATATGTACACTTAAAGTGTGAAAGTAAGTCTGTCTGTTACGCAATCACGCTTAAATCACTGAACCGACTTTGATCAAATTTGGTACAGAGATAGATTAGAGCTTGGGGAAGGACATATGCTACGTTTTATCAAATAAAATGATATACTGCGATAGCAATAGGTGATGAAAGTTCGTATGACGAAAATTGATATGTAAAATTAAATCTAAAAAATCGCCGAAGTAACTGAGGCAGTTCGACTAGTATTTATATAATATAATTCAAGATGTTGTATGATTGTGTAAATGAACTAAGCATTTATTCTTAAATAGAAATCCTTGAAGTTACAAACCAGTGACTTCATTATTTCTTATCTTTACTGACTAACGATAAATCCAAGTTATGTATTAAATCTTGTTTGAAATATACGGAAAATTGTGAAGATATCGTAGGGCTGGAAAATTACTTGTGCGACGGTAATCCTTCGGGATTATCGGGCTTTCGATAAGGAAAGGTTGCAAGGGCACGCCGGTCCCGCTCTTCATATCGATTTATTAAAACTTTCCTCTACTAGTAGAAAGACCGAAATTAATGAACTACGGAATATTCATCTTATAGACAAGTAAAGAGAAAAAATCTAAAATCCATAAATTAGTAGTTACACTACACTACACACTATATTTCATCATTATTTGAACGGGAATCAAAACTTAGTGGTTCTTTCCTGCGATCTAGAATCATTAAAGTTAAGAAGCTATATCTTATATATAGATATATACAGTTATTTTTTTTAATTTATAACAATAATAAAACCATTACTATATCAAGAAAAATAAGTAGGTACTCTCTCCATCTTCAAATAAAACCAAAAAAAAAAAAGAATTGTTATACAAAAGTATACAAGTGCAAATAAAATCTAGTAAGGCTACGGAAAGACATATAGAGTCGATATCATAAAAACAAATATCGCCATTTATACAATTTACAATGTCATTTCGGTTAGACTATTCACATTTTATTCTTTTATAAGAAAATTGCTTACAATGCTTTGTTTGCTATATAAACTTCTTTGTTGTATAAAAAATACTCTTTCTACTTGTTTACCATTAATACGTGACCTTGTTATAAAATAATAACATTATTAGGGTAAATAATTAAATGAGTATGGTAAATAGTTTTCTTAGACTGGCAACATTTTAATTGTTTGACCATTGACCTCCATATAGAAGACTGGAAATAAGTTTTGGCCTCGCACAAAATGGCTGCCACGTAAGGATATCTTTAAAAAAATATTGATATCGATACAATTAATTTCACTTATATAGACTATGTTAAAAAGTTCATGATGCTGCGTTTTCAGCGGATCCTGAGCAAGAGTCCACTAGATCCGCAGCATTACCCGGATAGAGAGGGAGGGGATAAGTCTGGCACACATGCGGGTCGGCCGGAACGCGTCTATGACACTATGTCGCAAGGCAGTCGGGAAACAGATCTACTACCACCCAGGGAGTGGGTTACTACACACCACCGGCAAAGGGGGATACGACTTTTTGATGACTGAGAAAATGATAGAAGTTAAACATGCTCAGAACATGGTAGTTACCGGTAGATATAACAATTGAAATAAATACATTAATATATTTGTTATATAAATTTTCATTTCAAATAATAATATATTATGAGATCTTAGTGTTAACTGAAATGTTATTATTGAAAAAAATATTTTTTGCACCCAATTATTCATTCCTAAATATAATAAATTTAGTTTAAAAATTTCTTTGGGATATTTTATCATTTTTTTTCCTCCCATGGTAACGGAATCTTAAATCCAAGTATGTTTAATAATACTTTTTATAAGTAAGAATCGATGATTTGCATTGTGCTCTTCATCATTATTCAGGATCCTATAAATTAGAAATATAATGCTTGAGACAAAGATAAAGAACGTAGATAAAGTCACACTGATAAAATAAGAAACTACTTTGAACAATTTACGTAACAGTCAATAAGTAGATTTAATAATGTTATCTATAAATCACTTATTGACGCATGGACATCCCTACGCACAAAGTTTACGTTACAATTTAACTACTTATGGGCGTTTAAAACCATACAAGAAAACATAACATACACTATTATTATGTAAAGAAATAAGAAAATAGCGAGATTTATTACATTAGCGAAGTTTTAAAACATTAACAGTTACTAACCTATGAAAAGTAATTTCAGGTCGATTTTTATCCTTTTGGGCACTACATATCGTAATACCACACCAACTCGTTATTAATGGAATTTAGGCTTTATGTTTTTATTATTCACGACAAATTAAATTTACGCTAATTATTTGACAGCTAAATGACAAAAATATGTAAACAAAACTTTGCACATGATGGTTGCGGCGACAATCGAAGCCTATTGTATAGAAGAATGTTTCCTCTCTATGTATATATCTCTATGTGTTTGACCTTCAATTAAAGTTAACCATTAATTTCTTATTATGAAATACTAATATATTATTCTAAGATTGTTTTTTTTTTTAGCTTAGTTTGTGACAGTATTTCTATAAAAGGGCAAAGACGGGTAGGATCTGGATACTCTAGTTTCTACTCTGTATAGTCGTTACGGTGTTGCTCTGTGACGAGGTGCTGGTGGTGATGCTGTTGGATAATCTCCGTTACTGTACAACCATATAAAGATAAGTTGCTAATACATTGTTTAGTTACTGATACTTTGCCAAACACATTATTGTTCACATACAGCTCGGCGAACCAGTGAATACTTGGCAACGGAGAACATCCGGGTATTCCCCTGGCCTGCACAATCGCCAGACCTCAACCCCATCGAGCACGCATGGGACATGCTCCAGAGACGTGTTTTGAAGGACTTGGACGGAGTGACAACAACCCAACAGATGAAGGATTTGCTACAATTCCATTGGGAGCGAATACCGCAAGACATAAACAGTCTCATTAATTCAATGAATAATCGTTGCCGACAAGTTCTGAATAGCAGAGGAGGCCATACTTTGTATTAAATTGTCCTATTCTTTCACAATAAGTTCATTTCCTTTAGAAATTTCGTTTTGTAAAAAAAAAGTGTAGTTTCTTATGTATCTTAGTTTCTACAGTATATTCTAATATCGTTAATTTCTATTATGAAAAGAAGAACCATCCTAAAATTTAATTTAGTACATGTTGCTTGGACTTCTTTGATGTGTGTAGTATTGATGTTACATAATGTTGGTAAATCTATATTTTGGAAAATTACATAAGAGGAATTTCTTGCCAGTTCTTCTCCTCAGATTAATATTATTCCGAACTGGCGCTAGATTTGTTTTAATTAATATTTTAAAACTATCATCATTTTACTTAACATTTAAATACCAATCTATCAACCTCGTACTCGTAGAGTTGACAACATAAGATTGACAAGTGATCCTATAAACTAAATATTGACTGTAATAGTAAAAGTATGTGTTATCCACTTGAGAGTCATACTGCACAGTAGTAGAAGACAATAAATGTATACGGAAACCTAGTAAATACTGTCACTCTCACGAAATCCTTTACAATGGAGTCGCAGCATTACGACAACATGCCACCTGCACTACCACAATGGTTATCAGACCAGCTTCGTTAGAAAACTCGCACAAGTCTATCGGAACAAAAGTTACATGTTGTCATGATATAAATTGTTACGTAGGTATGATTAAAATAAAATAAATTACTCGCGAACAGAATTATTATAACACAAACGGTGTTGCTAACTTATAAATAAAAAAAAATGATTCTTTGATAGCGAGGTTCTTGCAATGTAAAGAGCTTCTTAAATCTGCATCTGATTCACAAGCTTAGAAGCACTTGGGACACATCGTGCATATCAATTTAGGTCTATTTGGGTAAAATTAAATAAAGATTGTAACGCCATCTAGTAGAAATCAAGAGAAATATTTTGCAGTAATGCAAGTATCCTATAGAAATAAAAGATGGCGCATCAAGATGTCCGGACACATTTTTATATTTGTTCATTTAAAGATATTGTATGTATACTGAAGATATTGAAGTTTAACGTATCTGTGCTCCCAAGATAATGGACCGATTGTGATGATGTTTTATTTGTTTGAAAGGTAATTTAATCCAGATGATTTTTAGCTCTGTATTGTGAAGATCTGGTCAGCCGTTTGAAGACTATCAGCTCATTTCTAACTTGAGAGCTGCGTCACAATATAACTGACATTGCTTACACTGAGTACAGATGAAAGGGTATTTCTCGATACCTTTCTTTCGACCTCAAGTATTGAATGGAATTAAATATCAAGTTTCTTTAATGTACATAACAGTATATATTTTATCTATATATCTTTTCGCATTTTATTAATATTTATTAAGTCTCTATTGACTGCTGTTTTCATGTTCGTATCGATTTTTAGTGACTGCATTAAATTAGTTTCAGTGGGGACAATTTAAATTTTTAATTTAATAGTTATTTCGAATATATTTCCCAAAAAATACATAGACGTCATTTATATGAGAAGACTATATAACAATAAGCAAATACAACAGAATTGCATTCATTCAAATCCTGAAAACATATAAATTCTGATGATCATATGTTTTATCGAGTGTAAACAAATACGATATGGAGCGTAGGGGTGGCAATAAATTACTATGCCCCCACACTTCTATTGTATGTATTGGTATTAAATATTTATTAAGGATTTTTATAAAAAACAGGATTAATACAAAACCAATAAACCAAAAGGATAAGTAACTTCCTAGAACTGCCTGAAGATACAATAAGGAGAAATTTATCTTCCAACTATTAACAACATAAAATGTTTATCTCTAACTCAAGGCCTTGTGAAACAGCTCCGCGTCGCTCAACGTGCTATGGAGAGGGTTATGTTGGGTGTTTCTCTACGTGATCGAATCAGAAATGAGGAGATCCGTAGAAGAACCAGAGTCACCGACCTAACCCAGCAGATTAGTAAGTCGAAGTGGCAGTGGGGTGGGCACATAGCCCGTAGAACCGATGGCCGTTGGGGCAGAAAGGTTCTAGAGTGGCGACCAGCTCGCAGGTGATCGGTCGTATTGGAATTCTCTGGGGGAGGCCTATGTCCAGCTGTGGACGTCTTATGGCTGAAATGATACAAGAGAGAGAATATTACTGAATTCGCTAATAATTTCATCAAAAATGCTATAAATATGGAGAGAATGTGGTACCCATTACTGTACAGCAATACGTATACACATGCAATTTAGACTGAGGCGAGCGGTGCCTGGGGCTTGAGAGCCAGGAGCAGGTTTAAAGAGCTCTTTTATAATATATTAACTCTCACCTCCACCACTCGACCTCGCTAACGAGAATAGATAATAAAGTAAACTTACGTGGACCTCGACAAGGGTAACCTTAATCACGACACTATAACACTAACTTCCATGTTCACTACACGAAAACACCAGAAAGACAGACTAATCTATCGCACTAAAGGTTATATAATGTCTCCACGTCGGTATACTCGAAATAATATAAAATGATATACCCGCTACTACTACTTTATAAACAGTGTTGCTAACAAAAACAGACTTGAGACGTTTATAAAGTGACTTCTTTATTTAGTCCTCGCTATGTTCTGCAAAGCATACAAGTAGGCAGTTTGTAACATCCTATTCTGGAAGCCATTCACGCCATTTTTGATCCCCTAGAACTACATTATGGATAAGCCCAGCAGCATTAATTTTCAGTCGCACGAACAAAGCTCCGTTCAGAATAGCTTATCAAACAGGAAAGAGTCAGTAGCTCAGCGATCACCCAACGACTGGATTCACGATCGAGAGGTCTTGTGTTCAAATCTCAGTCATTGGACTACTGACGTGGCCCACTCCTAGCACAAGCACTCAGCTTAGTTGGTACTAAACTTAAAAAAAATTACATATAATTATATATACCTACTAGTGATTACAAGGTTTTTAACCAGATTATATAAATAATGATATCTAATATTGATGTGGCTAAAGTTGTTGATTTGCGAGAATTGACTTCTTTTACATTATACATTCTTATTGGTAAAAAATAGAACATAGAACAAGCCGTAACCCAGCACCCCCTTGGTGATAGGGGATCTGTTCCCCGACTGGCTTGCGACCACCAGCATGCGAAACCGACCGCCAAGTGTCTTTGACGCGTTCCGGCCGAGCCGCATGTGGGCCAGATCTATCCCTCCCTCTCCCATCCCATAACTGCTGCGATTCCAATGAACACCGGGTTCTTGCCCGGGGTCCATTGAAACCGCAGCAGTCTTCTCTTCGCTCCCCCTCCTCACTCTATCTTCTAGGCGGCAACGCATCGACAAAACGAGATACCCTCTAGTTTCGTCGATGTGTATGGGCGACGGTGGCCATTTTCCATTTTCCAAAAAAAAACATGATAATTTTTCATTATTTGTCTGTTAACGTACTTGATGCAGTTTTCACAAGGTAGCAAAACACAGTATAAAATCAAATGTGAGGGTGAAAATTATCCTCTATAAATTTTATCAAAAAGAAAAATTCGATAAAACAAGGGCGCGTTGCCAGTAAACAAAATAAGGACTGAATTAGTTAAACTTTGTTGGATCTTGCAGACTACTTTTAAATTAAAGCTAGCAGCCCTAACTTTCTCTCGTAGTTAAAACAACTGTAAGATTTCTTCAGGCTATTTAAACTTTCTATGAATTAAGAAGTGAGATTGCCAAAGAAAGTTTATTGTGCATTAAGTAAATTAAAATATTACTTACCCAACAAAACGACTAATAAAGCGTCAATCAGTGGTTCAAGTGTTGAGTTCATGATCAATAAAGTCGTGGGTTCAAATCCCAGTCATTGGACTACTGACGTGACCCTCTCCTAACACAAGCATTTTAGCTTACTTGGAGGAGTTAGGAATACTAATATGCGATTCATACTACTAGTTATTAAAAAAAATAACTACGTTCTTTTACACTAGCAGTCAGATTTATCTCGTGGAACATTTAGCATGTTACAGACCTCCCTTCTCATTATATACTCAATTTTGAAGAGGTATCTCTGAATTTCTGTATAATCAAAGAGTTATTTGTTATCATAATTGGATTGTAAATAATCCATACACATAACATACCTGGATCTTAGAACATTTTGTTTTATTTTACGTTGATCCCTAAATAGAAGTTAACGAATTAATACTCGTAATCATACTTGGGGGTAATGCGCAGAAAGAGGTAGCACTCTAAAGTGTTGATGTTCGAATGAAAACAAATAAAACTGTAAAAAAAACAACTGTTCTTAAATTTTTCTGTCTAAAATCCAAGTAATCGTTTGTACCGACATGTCCTGAAAAATTGAACCAATCCTTTGGGTGATTCACTATTCTTATCGTCCTATGGCCTTTTAGCAACCTTAAACACTTCTTAAGTTATATTAAAATGTTATATAAATCAACAGATATAACCCCCAAAAGGGTGACTATAAATAAGTTAATCAGAAACGAGATTAAGCAATTCAAGTTCTGTCATAAACAATTGTAACAATTTCTACAGCAATTAAAACTTTGTACTTTATGTGTCTATTTGATAGAAGATGGCCGACCGCCTGCCATTTGGAATTGGATTTGTATCGCTCTGTTACGTTATGATGGGCTGTGAAAAGTTTAATTATATTTTAATATTTAATAAAATAGTATCTATCAGTTTTTTTATTTATTACGAAGTTATAGAAAACATGTGCTATTTTATTTGGATATTTTTGATATTTATAAATCCCATCCCATCTCATACTAAGCAATTCCTACCGCAAGCCGCAATAAAGGAGATATTGTTATTTTAGATTTCTACATGCAAATGCTTTTAAAACTACTAGAAGAAAGAGAAATTCTTACGATAGTAGTCGCACAACGGTAGAGGAATATTCTAACTACATATTTCTACAATAGTCCATGAGAATCAAGTGTGGTTAATACACAAGCTTCTGTCAAATCGGTTGATGAAGGTAGAAGGTAGGTCGGTTGATGAGGGAGAATTTAAATTACCTGGTATGGCTTATAATGAAACGTGATTATAATGGACTTCATGGTGCAAATATTATCGAACCAGGTCATAACACAAATAATTTGACCATATATCATTATTGTAAATACAATGCGAACATAGATCGTTCTAGAGAATGATAATTTTTTTAACTCAATTATTTCAAAACAACAAACAATGGACATTCATCGTTCTTACAGTTAACCCTTCAAATATTTTACTGGAGAAAGAACACCGCAAATATTATAAAAAGCGAACCAAAGCGAGGGCGGTTCGCTACTTAAATATAAATAAGTTTACAAAAGAAATAATGGTAGAAAAAAGAAATGGCTAACAAAAAGCACAACCTTGTGAACAGGGGCCTTAGCCAAGTTGACTTTCTACAATTGTTAACGCATATAGAAAACCTAAAAAATGTATGGGAATGACATATGTCAACGATATATCACGTGATCAAATTAAAATAACATATGTAGAATGACCGTTCGCACATAATGGGTACCTTCCACTAAGCATTCACGAGTACGACGACCAAACTCACGAGCACGGTTTTTCACGTTCCACTTATTTGCGAGCGTTACGATCGTTAACCCAAGTCACAGACCCAAGTGGAATGGATTAAGCGTTTTGAGCATTAACATAAATAATTCAAATGGCGAGTTACAAAGCAATAGTTTCAAGAGGTTAAGTTTTTTATTATTTGTATGTCTTAGCAATAAACTTCAATAATTATTGTTTAAGTTAATTTATATACATGGGGCCTAGCCAATTTTCAAGCTATTTTCTTTCTACAATTTCAAGCGTCTCGATGTTAACGAATGTAGAAAACGATAAGTGTTGACAAATAAAGTGCGAACATACAATCTTGTTATAGACAACAAATAGAATTTCTATGGTGAGCGTCCACTAAAGTCACTCGCGCGGGCGAATTTTAAAAGTTTAAATTTGTATTGTGAATTTGTGAAATAGTTTTAAAAAGTAAGTAAAATATCGTGTAATTAATGAATGGCTAACTTAGTTTTCGTTGTTATGTATTGATCAAATAATTTAAGACTGGATGTTAATAAAAAGACATCTTTGGGTCAAAAATGAAAACAAATGAAAGTTATTTATCAATCAATAAGAAATTCAATAAATTGACTATTTTTTAGGATGGAATCTAGATCTCGATCTAGCCCGAAGCAATTTGCAACATTACTAGGATTCATGGAAAGGTGAAAATATTACTTATTTCGTCAATATTCTTTATCTTGTTTAGGAAGAAAGGGTGCTGTGATAGGTTTGTCAGCTGTTGTTGGTCAAGCAGGAATTGAAGAACGAGGATTTGATGTTAGTTTTTTATATAGGGGATTTTTTTAAATAGCCCAAAAGTGTAAATTTGAAAGTTAAATGTATTTTAAAAATATTTTTTGTAGGACCTACTGCCAGAGACAATACGTCACCAATCTGTCCACACTGAATTGTATTCAGGTATTATTTTACACTTAATAGTTTGTTTGTTACTAAATAATTTATTACAAATTTAAGTACATATTTATTATAAAATATAATATGTGTTGATGAATTATGCAGTAGCAATAGTGTAACAATTTCCCAATGAAAAAATTGCAGGTATAGCACAATTTACTCTATAAACATAGAACTTTAACTTTATATGCAAGTAGATTCAGATTGGCTATAATAATAATTATTTTTTGATAGGAATATCACCATTATTTCGTACACCACGACTAACTATACCAGCACCCACTATAGAGACATGACGAGATCCACCATCTCTAGCAGCGACATCATACGCTCCTGCATCAGTGTCGATGACTGCAACGACCGCAGCAATAACTTCGCAACAGCATCGGCGCCCCGCTACCCCACTTGCGACACCTTCAACTGCGTCCACGCCCCGCTACGTCCCCGGCGCGAGCTGCTACGAGTGCGTAGACGAACTCAAACTCCATCTCAAGCGAGTTTGTGGCTGTTGAACAACGTTGCTTGCAGTTGGTGATAGACCGCAAGAAAAACCATCATAAAAGGGAGATTATAAGGCTCCAATTGGAATCTAAAAGAATTAAAATGGAAGAGCGGCATATGAAAGTGTTTAGGCAACTTTCTGATAATGTACACAATTTAACAGTTGCTGTCTTAAAATTGAGGGAATCATCATCCTTACCATCGGCGGAGACTTTATCACCGGATTCCTAAATTTCCCTTCCAAATGTTGTCTCAATTACAATACGTGTTAATTTGTTAAATTATCTACAATATCAGAATTGAGTCATTCATATTCATTCATATTTTAATACTTCATATTAATTCTTTAAGATTCCAATTTGGAGTAAAGACTATAATTTACTGTAAATAGTTATAATATTTAATATAATACAACTATATATTTTTTTGGTGGAGATATTATTTTATATATACTCTCTAATGAGAGTTTTTATGTTATTCTAAATAACCCATTATCATTAACTAAGTAACCTAACCTAACCAATAATCCACACTATTATGTATAAAGAGAAAAGATTTGATAGTTTTATTTTTGTATGTTTGTTTTTTGCGAATAGGCAACTAAGTCAAACTTTTAAATAATTTATTTCAATTAGACTTTTTTACAAAAGTACTTTTGGAACGACAAAAATCAGTCAGTCAGTAAGTTTAAAGTTACAACCAGAGTTTAAAACTACTGAATCGATTTTGATAATTCTTTCGCCGATCGAAAGCTATTCTTTCTGGGTAACATAAACTATGAGGTGTTGTCATAAATATTATAATTAACAATATATGGTCGTTCAAGTGTCATAACGTGGCCTATGAAATGACTTTATGTTGCTGATTATCTCAGAAAGTACAAAACAGATTTTGATAATTCTTTCACCGATAGAAAGCTATAATGTGCCAAAGTGACATAGTTTTTAGAGTGTTGCTATAAATTTTCAAATAATGTGTCATAAAGACAGGAGTCGGATGTTTATGAGTAATTTAAAAATTTCGATTATAATTGTACTTTAAATGCCCGAAGCGAAGCGCTGGTAAGCCGCTCGTAACAATGTTTTTATTAAGTAGCATGAGACAAGGAACAAAAATCATGAATACCAATTCAACCTTTTAGGATATTGAACTGTGTAGTTACAAGGTATCCATAATAAAAAACGTGTGGTTATTAATTATAAATGTATTAAATTTTTATTTACTTCCCTAATTTTTATATTATTATAATGCTCAATATATATATATATACATATAATAGGTTGGGGAAAATGTTTCTTCGCATTTTTTAAGAAAATTGCAAAACATTTTTTATTATAGTTTATTTACATTTAACTAAAGTATGTAAAATGACATAATATAAAAAATGAGCAACATATAATAGTTATTAAAAAAAATAAATTTTAATATATATTTTGTACCAATTGAATATTTAATGAATGATATCCTTTTCAATTGTAAAAACAGATGTTCATCAATACTAGGTTTTATTATAGCAACGTGAGTGCAATCTATGCATCCAATCACCCCTGGCAGACCAAATTTTCTTTGGAACCTATGAAAAAATATTTTATAATTTTTTATTTATGAAACATTTAACAATAAAATATTAATTGATAAACGAAACTCATACTAACTTTTGCTTTATGACTGATCTCTCTTGTTGAGTTTTTGTATATATAATCCATTTAGCCATAACAGCATTGTGATGCACTAAGCATCAACAACTTGACTGATGCACCTGTTGGTAGTGCGTTGGGTAAGATGCTGAGAGATGCAAACGATTGTTTGATATGATCCCGTAGCTAGAAAACTAAAGGCACACAATATCTACAAACGATATAACAAATGAGTTGATACAAATTTTGAAAAATAAACCAGTTTCAATTTTAATATTAGGAATATTAATAGTCTCTAATAAGTTCTCCCTTACCTTGACTTCTACCGATATTTTGTTTGTTCCTTTTAATGAGGCTTTATGTAGAAGTTCTTGACATAGGGCTCCAAATGTCTCTTTATTTAGCCGAAATCGCTGCACAAACAAAGAATCGGGCATTTCCTTAATTATTTCAGTACATTTACGATGTAAATGTCTTTTTTTGGCGTCTTAAACACACTTCTTCAATCTGAGCACACCGCAACATATTTAAAGTATGCATTTGTTAAATATAAAATCCAAAAATTTTAAATATTTTACAAATTTAAATACTTTCCAGTGACGCTAATGACAATGATAAATGTCATTTTATACGTTATCTACCGCTTCTCGGCGGACGAATAGAAAACGTTAAAAACTAACGCTAACCTTGCGCATTTGCTTGTCAAACTTGTATGGAACTTATCTATAGCACTTGTAGAAACGCTTCCATTCTATTCTATGATTTGGATAGAATAGAAAAACTATGAATTTGATCACGTGATATATCGTTGACATATGTCATTCCCATACATTTTTAAGGTTTTCTATATGCGTTTACATTTGTAGAATGTCAACTTGGTCTTTTATTGATTGATATTGATTTTTTTAAAATTAAATCGAAACTAAAATTAATTTTACATAAATATATTTCCCTATAAGTCCTGCGGTACGTTGAGCATCCGCTGCAGAAACATTCAATTCATCACTACATAGTATAAAACAAAGTCGCTTTTTCTGTCCCAATATCCCTATGTATGCTTAAATCTTTGAAACTACGCAACGGATTTTGATGCCGTTTTTTTAAATAGATAGAGTGATTTAAGAGGAAGGTTTATATTATGTATAATACATATATAATATAGTAAAGAAACGCTGATAATTTTAGAGGTTTCTAATGTGATGTCGTAAATAAACACATTTTTTGCGCTTACATTGCATACGCTGGCTGAACCCTTCGAGATAGATCAAAATAATGGACTACAGTATTGTACACCTTAAAAAGGTCTACAAAAAAGTCCGCGATGCTACATCTACCTCTTAGGGATAACCCAAAATAACCATTTATTATCCTTTACTTTTTTTACAAAAAATAAGGGTTTCGGCTAAATACACGTGTTAAATTGCACCCGGGCGAAGCCGGACGGGTCGACTTGTATACTAATAAATCTGTATCCGTATCAAATAAAGCTATTTACTGTATACATCTTAAAGTTCTTTGGGCGTTGTGAACTCTTAGTGGAACGCAACAAATATGTCAACATGGCTTGTCAACACTTATCGTTTGAAATTATAGAAAGAGAATAGAAACATAACGTTTGCAACTTGGCTAAGCCTCCAGGTGTAGCCTTAAAAAGGAGAATAAAACCACAGAATGAAATATAAACGCTCACAAGCACAAAACAACATGAATAGGAATATTTTATGATATAAAACGTCCTAGAACTGTGGGTGTAAATGTAATGATATTTCCGACATGACAGTGGTAAGCAGACGCATAATACAATTTGTACCCAGTCAAGGCAGAAAATTGGATGTGCCACGAATTATTCCCTTGTTTTATGTTATTGTTTTGACACTTTTGAACCCTCAACGAAATAAGAGATTAATAGATTTAGGTATTTTTGTACGTTATATTAACTAAATTGTGCAATAACACACTTTAGAGAGGAATCCATAATCATGATTATGATCTGTAAACGTTTACTCGTTTGAGAATATTAAAATCACGCGACGAAGTAATAATTATTTTTCCATTAGCGCCATAGATGGCGATAACGATTCTATCATTCCATAATCGTTTAGTCGTCCCCGACATAAACTTATAAACTTTACCATGATCGGTCAATATATTTTATTTTATACAAATTGCCGCTAATTTATCGAAAAAAAAAGCTTATATGTTTTCAAATCGTTGAAGGTATTTCGAGAAACAACAAGCCAATTAAACTTTATAAAAGCCCTGTACAGCAACACGTTGACATGCAATTTAGACAAAAAACTGGCCAACGTTTTAGTCTTGCGACCAAGGTGTAGATTTAAAGGCCTTTCATATCATTACAACGCCCCCCTTTCGTTGCCACTAAGTACAGTAGACAAAAAAGTTAACTTACGTGGACCTCAAGCCTACAAACTTACTTGTACAATACACGAAAATACCAGAGAAATTTACTAATCTTTTGCGCTATAGCTTATATATTGTCTACAAGTCAATGCAGTTGAAATAAAATAAAAGGACCTACCCGCGAACACTATTTTATAAAAGGTGTTGCTAATAATTGGTATATGGAAAGTATGGTTAATATGGTCATTACATTTTCTTAAATTTTCTAATTTTCCACGCAACTTTTTTAATTTTTTCTTCCATAAGATCCTATTCCTGATAATAACAAACACAACAAAAAAAGAATTAGCGAAATCGGTCCAGCCGTTTACGCGTGATGCCGTGACCAAGGGAAATCGGGATTCATTTTTATTATGATAGATTTACTCAAACAAAAACCTTCAAATTTGTCCACTTTTAATCAATTAAATAAGTAATGGTAGTCGTTAGAAGAGTGATTTGAGATGTCAATTACAACTGAAAGCCAACTGAATAACATCGTCGAGCTCTTAAGTCCCCAAACACTTGAAGCAAATGTGCTACTTTGTGTACTTTACTTCAATTTGCATAAATTAGAGCTAAGCGTCGATGGAAAGCTCCGCGGCGTGATGTAATATACTACTAGACGACATGTTCTTCGCTTTGCTTTACTGTATACTGTAATATGGAGTAGGTTAGGAAGCCAAGCAGTGTCTGAAGTTTGAGAACCAGAAGTAGGTTTAAACAGCCCATCACCCAACATTAAACTAAGCTATCAAAGACTCTCGTGATCCTCGATAACAGTTACACAGCTTCTCTCACTTTCATTCATCTAAATTCTAGTGAAGTAGCCACAAAACTATCGGATACAGATTTATAAATTTTCGAGCCTATGGAATTATAGTTTCAAATACAATAAAAAGAATCTGCAGTAGCCGGCAGCTAACTTTAGGTCTGAGAAAAAAAAGTTGCGCATTTTGAGCGTGCATTTGACATATCGCATTAAAACTAATTGTATAGCAATACGTATATACATGCAATGTAGACGGAGCCGAGCAGTGCCTGAGGCTTGAAACCTAGGAGCAGGTTTAAAGCAGCACTTTCATAATATATTAACTCTCACCTCCACCACTCGACCTCATAAAAGACAATGGATAAACTTACGAGGATCTCAAGAAGGGTGATCTTAACCACGACACTATAACACTAACTTCAATGTACACTGCACGAAAACACCAGAGAGACTGATTCTAATATATCGCACTAAAGGTGTCTTCACGATAATGACCTACCCGCTAATACTACTTTAAAACCGGTGTTGCTAAAACAAGGCCAAACCTATACTTACGTGCCGGTAGCTAGAAAATGTATGTAGATTAAAGCTTCAATAGAAGCCAAAACAATAATTTTAAAATTTAGTATATCTGTCTGTCTGTTCATATACCTATAAAACCTAGATTGAGGTATCGAATACTTTATATTGCGGAATATTTTTCACTCAAAACCAGTTGAATGGATTCGAAAAAGAAAAATGTCTAATAAGCTTCTTTTAGATGTTAATACAATCATGAACAGATACATACTAACATAGAGAATAGGAAATAAAGTAAAACTTTTATTGAAAATATAAGTTACTGGGACAGATAAGCTCGTAGGTTAAGATGGCATGGACACATTATACGTAGGCCCGAAAACCATGTAGTGAAAACATGCCTTTCCATGACTACAAACAACAAAAGGGGAAGAGGAAGACCACAAGCGACATGGCTGTCAAAACGGGAAAAGGCGAGACAAAGAAGAAGAAGAGATAAGCTCGTATATAAGACACAGTTTATATTATATTATTGATTGTTTCTACCAGTAATGTTCGGGAATAATGATTTCGTTTGATTGGCAACCCCAAGAGCTGTCAACTGAACGGATGGTGGAATTTTCCGTGCACTTTGGCTGGTATTAGCGGCATCGGTTGTGAAGTTCGAAAAGTTTAGCAAATATCTGAGAATATTTTGGAATATCTATTTAACTATTCACCTACACACAACACTACACCACACACACAAAAGTGCAAACGGAGAAATCTACGGGTGAATCCAGGCCTGGACCACATCTCCACGCTTCCACAATCAGGTACATATTTTTATATTTATTGGCGCTAGATTTTGCATTATTTAACCTCGCGAACTGCAGACACAAGTAATGTTACTAATAATAACTAATGAATACATATAGAGTTATCTAAATCTTCTCTTTTTCAAAGTTCTGTTTTTGTATGAGGGTTAAAAATATTAATTTCAAATTAATGTATTAACGCTACAAGTATATCGCAGTCCCACACCGCGGTAGATTAACATAATATGATGTTGGTGAATAATTCCAGCAGAATGCATAATATATTACTACAGTCCTGTCAAATAACGTTATTGGATCTCAAATGTATGTACATACATTTATATTGTAACTAGATAACCCGGCAAGCGTTATCACCTATGGGTATAAAAAGTAGCCGAGTCAGTCAGACCTACTAAATATATACACAAAATTTCATAAAAATCGGTCAAGCCGTCTCGGAAGAGTTCAATAACAAAAACTGTGATGTATAGTATTATATATGTCGGGGATTTTAAAATAATGAAAAAGGAAATGGAAGGAGGAAGGTGGGGAATATTGGGGAACACTAAAAGGGGGTGATGGTATTGAATGGAATATTGGGTAAACGCAACGTAGATACTCCTATTGAACCGATAAATGATCAAATATGATCTCCAACAATTACGATAGAAACCTAAGCAGTGCCTTGGACTTGTGACCAAGGTGTAGGCTTAAGGATATCCTTTAAATGATCATAACACTCGCCTCCACTGCTCAGGCTCTCTGTTTAAACCCAAGGTTAAACGCACATAAACCGAATCTAACACAAGGCTAACCTAACCTAACATTGTGTTTACTTAACCACGTGGCAATTACATTGTAAGAACTTACGAGACCTTAGTTGGACAGCACTTCCACACTACACTGCACTTGACACTATCACTATCACTATCACTAGCACTAGCACTACTTAGATGATGTTCACTTCTTGAGAGACCGCGCACGACTAAGCCTTCAGTTAGACTGTCGATCGCATATAAAGGGTCGAGGGTAGATACTGTCAAAACAATGGAAGTGACTACTACCCCACTCCAACGCCATAGACAACGATAACGATTCGATTAATCGATAATCTTTTACTATGCTCCGGCATATATATGTCGGAGAATAGTAAACGAATCGCCATCTATGGTGCTAGAGTAGGGTAGTAGTCACTTTGGATTGTAGTCTTAGTCTTGAGCGGTCTCTTAAGGATTGAAGTAGTCTCTAGATAGTGTCAGTGAAAGCGTTAAGTGCAGTGTCGTGTTAGTGCTGGGAGAGCTGTCCGATTAAGGTCACGTGACTACCTAGCAATGTAGTTGCCACGACTTGTGTTAGGTTGGGTTTATGTAAGTTTAACCTTTGGTTTAAACAGAGAGCCTGAGCAGTTGAGGCGAGTGTTGTGATCACTTAAAGGATATCCTTAAGCCTACACCTTGGTCACAAGTCCAAGGCATTGCTTAAGTTTCTCTCGTGATTGTACGAGATCATATTTGATTATTTATCGGTTCAGTAGCAGTATCTACGTTGTGTTTACCCAATAGTCCATTCAATTCTTCAATATCCCAGCTTCCTCCCCCTTCTCATCAATAAAATCTCCGAGATATATAAGGTAAGTAATGACTACTAACATTTGTATAAATTAAAGTCATCAGTTTTAATTTTACTGACATTTCTTTGACATAAACATTCTTTTAGTTAAGGCAATTACTACTCGTATCAAGAATCCATCACGGAAGCCTCCTCGGGAGTCAACTCTTCAATCAACTCCTTTTTGAGACTGTGCACTCAGGACAATAATGGGTAGAAATATCCCATTTACGAGAAAATACTACCCTAGGGCCAATACCTGCAGTGGGGGGGCACGATGGAGCTGTATTCCTGCTTTGCCGCGATGATGATCAAAAACAAAGTAGACAGATAGATAGACAAATAAACACAATTATCAAAAATTCTTTCACATATTTTGAGGTGGTTTATAAGGCCTTCTTATTATGCATTAGACGCTTGCCTTCACTGCTTGATTTCATTGTGTAATCTAGACAAGGTTACAATTACATGACTTCTAAAATTTCTTCCCAAAAATTATCTGTATTCTGTTTGAATAGAATTGATCAGCATTATAGGATATGATCAGTTTAGGATTGTAGATTCGATGGTTGCACAACTGTTGTACTTCTTATTATTTAAATTATTATTAAAAAATTAGGATTATTAAAAAATTATGGCTCTCAGTTCCCTTTGCATGAACTATTTTTATTCTCAATTTATGATTTTAGGACTTTTGTTATATTAACTGATATTGATGTCTATTATTATGTTAACAATAAATAGGTTTTTTTGAGTGTATCTAATTGAATAATAATGTACGTGTTCGTGGAAACATCCCAAATTTTTTAATGTCCATAATAGGTGTCTTTAATGTTTATTTAAGTTATATTTCAAGTGTCAGACATTTCAACCCAACACCTACCCTTATTCACTGGTTGTGAAAATAATAATTTATCCACATTAAGGTAACAATATTCAGATAATTATAGCCAGGTATAATAATTACATTGACCCATTAGATGCTTAGCCTAACTAGGTCGCAACAATTAATCACGTGGCTGCTCTCCCGTACATGAGAGGTACATCTCTAAAATCCTAACGCTATTAATGATGACACTAGGCTTTATTGAAATTTCGAGGTTATGAGCTGATAAAATAATAGTGTGGTAGTAGTGTAAAATATCTCTCATCTCTCGCCTGTGGGAAAGTTAAATGGTCGAACCGCATGTGGTCCAGACTTACCCCCTACCTCTACCATCCCATTAATGCGGTTCCAGTGAATACAAAGTTTCTTGCTCAGAGTCCACTAAAACCGTAGCATTCTTCTCTTCGTTCTCCCCCTCTATGGTTGCTCTCTAGCTTCGCTGATGTCCATGGGTGACGGTATCCACTTTCCATCAGGTAAAACGTCTGCTCATTTATCCCTTATCTACCATTAAAAAAATTCTACACAAATAATTTTTAACTTAAGTTGAAAAAAATTGTCTTTTTATCTCTTAACTTTAAGTCATCGATGTCTCTGATAGAAGATATTTATATTTATTGTACATAGAATTTGACATACGGACATACATGACCTGTAAAAGAATAGAATATATTTTGTCAAAAAACAGTGTTCCTGTGTGATAAAAGGGTGTTACTCAAACAACGGGTGATACGAAAAAACAGCCGAATGAATATAAATTTAATTTGGTACACAAATAACTTGAGTTGTTCAAAAATAATGTTACGAGCTCGAGTTCGGGATTGGAAGAAATTGTAAGATGCTTCGTTGGTAAAGGATTTATTTAAAATGTTACAAAAGTCCACCTAAATCTTCACAAAAATAACTCTACACTACGTTCTCGCACTATTTACACGTCTCCGGTATTTACAGTTCTTATTTTCAATATTCACAGCTCGACACTTATTACTCGCACTTCTCACTAAACACTATTTCCACCGCTATTCGTCGCTATACACTTCACAATATTCCACCACTATGACTAGGCACCACTTTTCCCGCACTTCGATATCTCTTCGAACTCACTTCTTCACTGTCGGGTATTAGACTGACTTACAATCGTCAGTACAACGCTTTATATAGGATTTCGTATAGAAACTTCTCGTTACTTGATTCTAGCAATTAAAAAAAAGATTATTCTGACAACAACTGGAAAGATCTAGATTTATACCCATCCCATTCGAACATATAAATTTGCCTAATGCCGTCCTTTTCCCACATATCAATCAACGAAGGCTCGCGAAATTTCCAGCGAACGACATCTTGCTATCACTTTCGGTTCATCTAGCCGTCTTATATTATTATTAAAATAGAATAATTTTGACATTTTCTAGCAAGTTCGAAATTTTTTTTTTATTTTTTTATTTATTTATTAAGGTTTACCAACAATTGTATACACTTAAGTAACACTTAATACATTTCAAAAACACATGCAAGAGCGTAACAATTAATTATAGGTAAACACCGCTTGTATTTACCATAAAAAAGAAAAAGTAGCTACAGCATATATATATATATATATATAAATGCACACACTCCCTCATCGTCTCAAATGCACATATATATTAAAAAATACGTCAGTCTGAGAAAGTGGATACTAGAAGTTATTTTATTAATTAAAATAGGATAAGCAAGCACAAGTTGATTTTAACTTTATAAGAGAATCAAAATGGAAATCGAATTGACCACTGCAAGCATTTATCGCTTTACATAATCGTGAACAGGGAGAGTTGGCGCCTAACACAGTCTTTCTAAGAGGTGGACTGAGTGGTGTGATTGAACTGCGAGGGAGCCTAGAGGGAACGCGCAACTTCAATAGGCCTAGAAGCGGAAGAAACATTGAAAATAAAGGTAGGTCTAGGCATGCAAATTGTTTTGATGTAGATTCGCAATAATAATATTGTTTCCGAAATAAGCAATTCAAAAAGTGATCATATTGTAACTCAAAAATATCTGCTCATGTGACACCCAATACAAGCATAAAGCTTTTATTTTTTTTTGTTTGTATGCTTGTCCATATGCAGGTCTAACTTAAGATCTTTTAATATAAAACTGAAGCTGCAATATCTTGACTTTTCCTGAGCCTTTATTGTGTAAGTATATATAATTTAACCTATAGATTTAATAACAAAATCCCAGCTAATAGTTTACCCAGCAATCTGATAGCGTAACTGGGGCGCAACAAACATAGTTATAGTAGACTATGTGTGAAGTTGTCTTGTTTAAACACCAGCTTTAATGTGTACACTAAGTGTTTTCCTTGGCACTGCTTCAACTGTAAAATGGGACACTTTCTTGGAAATATTATCTAAGACCTCAGCTAGTTACTGTCTTAGGATTAATGACTGTATTGTACAGTAGTTTTAAGAGAAATTAGTGCATTATTTACGACGACTGTGTCTGCATCACATAAGAGGGAGAAAGGGGGATAAGAAAGTGTGACTTAGGAATGACGCAACGAAACTCTTAAATGGAATTATTTTTCCTCGTTTTTGCAACATTTTTTGGTCCGCTTGTGGGTCATAATGTGATGTTATATATCACATAGCCTTCCTCGATAAATAGGCTATCTAATACTAAAAGACGTTTACAATTAAAAATAGTAATTCCTGAGATTAAGGTGTATAAACAAACAAAGTCATCAAGTATGGATTGACTACCAAATAAAAAGTTTACTCTTTTCATTTGGGCGATTTGTTTGTTGTCAATATTAAGCTAATTTTACTGCAACGTTTTTAATAATAATTGTAATGAATTTATAGTCAAATAAAAGTCAGACGATTCCAGTATTCAGTAATATTTATTCGGTATTATTTTTTCGTAACATTCGTTTTATATGGAGCACGCGAGCCGAAGCTTAGAGAGATCAAGATAATATATATCTGATTTAAATCGATTTTACTAACATTCTATTGAAATTTATTAAACTTTTATTGATATTACAACTTTATCTACATCTGTAGTATAAAACAAAGTTGCTTAAAACGGTTTTTATCAATAGATATAAAAGGATTGTACATATGTTTTGTATCTGTACCCTGAAAGATTTAAGACAGTTCGTCAAGTGAGTCTTAAGGGGTTAGGGGTAGTCAGAGACATGAAATAATGAGAATTTTCAGTAATTTT
Source organism: Limenitis camilla (assembly GCA_905147385.1). Lineage (NCBI taxonomy): Eukaryota > Metazoa > Arthropoda > Insecta > Lepidoptera > Nymphalidae > Limenitis > Limenitis camilla. The sequence goes on along the minus strand of LR990239.1, from coordinate 12,021,558 downwards.
TTTTTGCTATTAAAATATTTTATTTCATAAAATTAATAATATGGCATCATTACACAATAGTTAACTTGAAAACGGAAATTTTAAAAAATATTAGAATTTCAAAAGCTGTTTGTGGGTCCTTGCGGTGACCATCATGTCCTTGGATATTCGTCTAAAATCAATCGGGCAAAAAAATAGTTTTATAAATAGATAATCTTGTCGAAGCTTTTTTCTTCAAAAATTTACAAAATGGCGGCCTCAGGTATTTTTATCTAGATCTTAGGGTAAAAATCAACAGTTAATTGGTTTAAAAACATCGAAATTTAAAATTTAAAAAAAGTTTTTCGATTTCGACTTCTCCGACCCCTCATCCCTTAATGTCTGAATTATTTATTTTTTTTAAATTTTATATTGAGTATATAAGATGATTAGAGGATGGTTATTCGTTAGTGTCTTGATCATCTCAAGGATATTCTTAAATCTACTAATGGGTCACAGGCCAAAGCATAGCTCGGCTTCCTATCTCTAGATTCTCTCATTCTATTTTAAGTAACAGAATTATCAACCTCTTCTTTTTAAAGTGAGTTAACAGAACCGTTATCTCCAAGTATTTTCTTAAGTAAGTTCAGATAGCGCAAGTAATATCTAAGTATACACTTAGCTGTCTGAAGCGTCACGTAAAAGCGAGTAAACTCGTTACGGAGCGGATAGACATGCTATTAGACAAGAACTTCCTGTGGACCTTTCGCTATTTCTTGATACGATCTTATTATAGTTACAAGAACAAATATAAATATAAAATATCTTTAAAATTTCTTAAGTCTAGTATCAACCAGATTGAATATATTTTTAGGATCAATAAATAAAATGAAATTTAATAATATTCTTTAAAATCATAGTTACAGTAATTTACCGATTGATCTGCAATTACCAAGTAGAATATTAAGAATATTAGTATAAACTAAAATAAAAAGGTAAGTCTTCATGATATTCAATAATGAAGATCACTTGACATGATTTTTTTTGCGACTTACAGACAGATTTTTACCAATTTTATATGGTTAAGCTATTCCACTTCTCATTTAAAATCTACAGAATAGGGTGAAAAGTAGTGATGGCCCAGTGGTTGAGAATTCAAGTCTTACTCGGGAGGTCCGGGTTCGATCCCCCACACAGGCACACACCTCTGACTTCTGAGTTATGTGTGTTTTAAGCAATTAAATCTCACTTGCTATAACGGTGAAGGAAAACATCGTGAGGAAACCTGCACTCCTGAGAGTTCCCTAAAGTTCTCAAAGGTGTGTGAAGTCTGCCAACCCGCACTTGGCCAGCGTGGTGGACTATGGCCTAATACCCTCCTCTTTCTGAGGAGGAGACCCGGCTCAGCAGTGGGCCATTGACGGGTCGTGATGATGAAAGGATAATCCATCTTAAAGCAAAAGATAGATCGATGCTGTTGCCATCTCATCATAGACATAGATAATAAATGCCATAATTTATAAACTAGCTGTTCCAGTACATATCATTTTTACTTGATTTTTCTAAAACTAGATCCTACTAATATTATAAACTATTTCTTCTTTCTTTCGGATCAGCAGCAACATTGCAGCTTAGTTAAATTCAAATTCAAATTCAAATTCAAATTCAAATTCAAATTCAAATTCAAATTCAAATTCAAATTCAAATTCAAATTCAAATTCAAATTCAAATTCAAATTCAAATTCAAATTCAAATTCAAATTCAAATTCAAATTCAAATTCATTTATTTGCAAGGATATGGTCTATTACATTGTTCTTATATTAATCTTATGTTCTAACATATCCTACTCTAAGAGAGTGTGCAAAGTTTTTATAAATTTACATAATAATGATTATAAGAATGATAATATATTTATAGAATGTCAAATGTAATAATCAATTAATGTCAGTTATACCTATATTATTTTAAAAATGTCAAATGAATTTAATACGCATGTCATGTTAATTATATTTCACATTCCATATAATAAATAGTCATTTACATCGTAATATAATTTTTCCAATAGTAATTTGAACAATTTGTTTTTAAATAGCTGAAGTGGTAATTCTTTAATGTCATCAGGCAGCTTATTGTATATTAAGATTGACATGCAATATACATTTTTTTTAAATAATGATAATTTTTGATATGGTACATATAATTTATTGGGAAATCTTGTCGTTCTCGATATCATGTCTTTATTTTTTTTGAAAAGTAATGGATGCTTCTTCACAAACATGCATATTTCAAATATATATAAGGAAGGGAGTGGAAGTATTTTTAACATTTTAAATAATGGTTTGCAGCTATCTAAACGACCAACACCACATAGAGATCTTATGCTTTTCTTTTGTATTTTAAATGCTCTTGGTGCATCTACTGAATTGCCCCAGAAAATTAAGCCATATCTAAGATTAGATGATACATATCCGTGATATGCCAACAATCCAGTTTCTACAGTTCCTACTTGATTTAATCTCTTTAAGACAAAGATAAATTTGTCAAGTTTATTGCATAGGGTATTAATATGTGCCTTCCAATTGCAGTACATATCTATCGTGATACCCAAAAATATGGTAGATTCTTCAATGTCAATTTTATTATTTTCGTAATTAATGTCAATTTTCGGAATATTAGAATTAGTAGTTTTGAATTGAATAGCTTTTGTCTTTTGTAAATTAATTTTTAGATTGTTATGCCTCAGCCAGTCGATAATTGTTTTCAAAGTTAGGTTTGACTCACTCTCAGTCTCAACTATAGTCTTGCAACTAATGGTTACTGTAGTGTCATCAGCAAACAGAATGCAGTCATGCTTAATGGCATCTGGCATATCGTTTATATAAACAAGGAACAACAGCGGCCCTAAGATACTTCCTTGTGGTACTCCGTAAGCATTTTTACGATAAGAAGATTGGAAGGTATTTTTGTAGTTATTACAAGTTCGCGTTATTTCCACACACTGTGTGCGATTGCAAAGATAATTTTTAATCCATTCGTGTGCTTGTCCTCTTATACCATATTTGTACATTTTATTTAGTAATATTTGATGAGATACAAAGTCAAATGCCTTAGTCATATCTAAGAACAGCGATACAGGAAAGATATTTTTATTTAGGCATTCAGTAACATTCTTGACAAGAGTGAAGCAGGCAAGCGTTGTAGAACTACCTTTTTGGAAACCAAATTGTGTACTTTTTAATATATTGTACTTACACAAAAAATCATATATTTTATTAAACATTGCTTTTTCGAATATTTTTGAAAGTACTGGTATAAGAGTAATTGGTCTATAATTTTCCGGACACTTAGGATCACCTTTTTTAAATACTGGCTTTACGATGGACTTCTTTAATAATGTCGGAAACTTACCATCTGAGAAGGAAAGATTTATTAGATGAGTAAGAGGAGTAGCTATAAATGTAGCGCATAGTTTTATAAGTCTTGTATTAATCATGTCATAACCTGTAGAATTTGTATTTTTTAACGACGAAATTATTTTTAAAACATCAAATTTATTTATTGGTGAAAGAAATATGCTATTATTGTTATATGTTATTTTATTATTATATGTCAAGTTATTATTGTCAGAATTAGTCAAATTTATAAAGTAATTGTTAAAATATTCGCTAATTAAATAAGGGTCAGTTATATTATTATTTTCAATTTCGATCTCATTAATTTCTGTTTGCTTTGTCATATTATCAAATGTATTTTTTATAATATTCCAAGACGCTAAGCATTTATTATTGGAATTTTTTATATACTTGATGGTCCCGAGTTTTTGAGCTTGTGATATGCATTTTTTCAATATATAATTATATTTATGATATTTGTTTTTGTTATACGTTTTATTATGAGAGCTAAGACGATATTTATTGTACATCATTCGTTTCGTTACACAACTTCTCTTTATCCCTCTGGTCAACCACGTATTTTTTAATAGTTTTCGAGTTACTTTGTATCTTATTATGGGGAAACACAGATTAAAAAATAACATCAAAAGGTCATGAAATTCATTGAAAGCAACATCTGTATCCGATTCTTGTAATACATGACCAAATGACATGACAGACATACAATTTTTAAATTTTCTTAAGTTGTCACTGTTAAAGTCTCTTCTATGTTCAAACCAAAAATTAAGAGTGGGTTTATATTTTGGATTATTAATTACATCGACAGTTATACTCTGAGCGGTTTCATGGTCTGATAGTGCCAGAGCGTATATATCTGCTTTAGCATCGTTAAAATTACTGATGATTAAGTCTAGACATCCGTTTTTCCTCGTTGGTTTGAGAATGTGATTTTTAAGATTATAATTTTTCAGAATAGCCATTAGTTCATTAGCATCTTTACTTGTCTTTAGCAGGTTAATATTCATGTCCCCACATACAATAATACGTTTTTTATATTTACGTGTAATTATATGAAGTATATTGTCAAAGTGTTCCAAAAACTGTGTTACGTTAGATGTTGGAGTTCTATAGATAGTAATAATTATAATATTAAAATTTATGATCTCTATTCCGCAGCATTCAAAGACGTAAGGTTTCGAGCTCGGTATGTCGAGGACTTTATAGGATAAATTATTTTTTATCAATATGCATGATCCACCTCTACGAATATTTTTTCGAGAAAATGATGAGGCTAGTCTATAATTTCTTAGTTTAACGTTTTGTTCGGAGCCACTTTTAACAAAAGTTTCAGTAAGACAAATAACATCTATTATATTTATCTTTGTATTAAATTCGTCTATGGCAACATCTAGTATATCAAGTTTACTTAAAACTCCGGCGATATTTTGATGGAATAATGTAAATTTTGTTTGTTGTAATTTAAGCTCGAAAAAAATGTTGATTAGCGTTATCTAATTTATTATTAGCATTTTTTTTTTCAATTTTATTAAAGAAGTAAGGTATTGTACCTTTTGTACAGCTTCTTTTTTGAACATTTTTTTCTAACATAGCTTTATTTTGTTCATAAGTTAGTGTATTATTAGTAGTATTTTTATTATTATCATTGTGTCTCTGGGGATTATTAATTAAATATTTATCTTTATACTCTAGGAAGTCAATTTCAATGTTTAATTTCATACAAAGTGCAAAATGGTCATTTTTACGATACGAATTATTTAGGTAATCTATAAAAATACAATTATTAAATTGGTTAGCTAGCATCTTAATTTTGTAGTTTAATAATTTCTCATTTAGATATGGATTATTCTGGACTTTAGGTATAATAATCTGTCTACAATTTTTTAGTTTTTCCAGGGCAATGCATAGATCACTAAGTAATTTGTAAGGATCTTTATCATTACTACCTAATAATAAGACTATTATATCTAGTTTGGTTGTGGTATTGTTCAGATAGTCACAACTACTTAATATCTGACTTGTGATAGCATTTGGTTTAACCATTGATGTAACTGCGTAAATATTGTTCCACTTTCCATTGCGACTTTCATTTAGTCTAGTAGATAGTCCTCTGGCTTGTTGATCTCCTAATATAATTATATTAGGTTTCATGGCCGAGTTTCTTTGTGAGATTTGAGTTTCCACTTCGTTTCTGCTATTACAGGTGATATGTTTAAATACTATATCGTTATCATCGTCTATTTGAAGATTTCTTACTTTCAGTGCATTTTCTATTGTTTGTGGAGGAGTTTTACTTTCAGTACATTCTAAAGTTTTGCATACATATTTATCTATAGTAAGTTTATTTCTCTTCATTTTTTGTTTATATGCCGATGATAAGGTTTTGTTATTTGATGCTGGAGAATCTGTTGAAATTTTTTTGAGAAAATTTATTTTTTTATTTTTTTCTTCTTCTTTATGGCGCAGGTATGTTATTTCTGTATTTAAATTTATTATTTCTTGATGTGCTGATAATAATTCTTTTTGTGTATCCTCCAATTTGCGTTTAAGGTCGTCAATTATTGAGGTGTCTAATGTATTAACAATTGGCATGCTTACATTATTGGTATCGTCGTACATAGTGGAATTTATTAAGTCGGAGTAATATGACGTATTCTTAGATGTTTGCAAGTCTGTCTCCGACAGCGCGCGTACTCTAGTCTTTCTAAATGTTATGTTATCATGTTCCATGTTTAAATCTAATTCTTAATGAAGATTGTTTACAAATAAAAATTTAAAGCTAAAATCTTTGGTTCTGGCGAGATTTGAACTTGGAATCCACGGCCGCTAAGTCTCACTCTCGGTGTTATCCAATGGGCCAAATGAGTTCACATGTAAGATTTGAATTTGTTGGATACTATACAGCAGTGAATAGTAGGCTTTTTATAATACACTTTACGTTGAGTGCCATCTGTAGTTTGTTAATGAAAATATTGTCACCGTTCAATATTATACTAAGTATTGTAGCTTGTTTCCGAATGAGGGCGTTAGTGTCAATAATAATTTTTAATATGTTTATAAAGTTATTATAATTTTCGTTAAATTTCGTAAATCCTTGTCACTTATATGTTTTTATAGTAATAATTATTAGTATTTATTTTAAAATAAACATATCGAATTATTTGTTTCACTTTGAACTTCACTTTACACAAATAGTTCGTTGAGATTTCTTTTTTAAAATTATAGTCACTACACTTCATATGCGTAAATATCTTTACATTGTCAAGGTGTTACACAGTTCGTAGGTCTCTTCAAGTCACTTTAACTTCACAATTGATTAAGTTATATATTTTTTTAAACAATAATTGTACGGAGCTGATGTTGAGCGTGGCACGTCAGCGCCATCTCTCGTCTTAACGTTATGATATTTATAGTTATCTTACAGGAAGTATCGTAAAAAGCAACTTAGTTACCGTTGTCTTAGTAGAAAGTCAAAGGTGAAGTTTAAAACTAAAATTAGCAAAATCAAGAAACCGACAAAATCTATTAACGGAAAATTTGAGGTGAAAGAGTCCCAAATATAATTTGTGTTAGGTTTCTTCAAGGTTATGTACAAATTGCGAAAATAAATTTGATTATGAAATAATTTTATGTGATGCTGAGTTTTTAGAAAAATCTAAGAGTTCCTTACACGATCCAATTTGATAAATGCTAAAAAACTTTTGAAATCTACTCTCAGAGGGACTAAAAAGGAACGTATATGAAGTACTTCTATAGAAGTTAAGTTAGAAATTGAATAAAGACCTGATGGGAAATCCCTTCGAGCACATGCTCTGAATTTTACTATTACCTAAAAGGTCTCACTCATTCTCAGTCGCAATCAGACTCCATTGTAAAAACTTCAGAGAAAAAGTTGATAGTTTCTAAGTTCAGCATGACGAACTATTGTAATGCAAATAATTTTCAATGTCAGCAAGATTTTTCACTTAGTTAACAAGTTTTTGACGTAAATAAAACTATAATATCTTTTGACTATATCTATACTATTATATAAAGAGGAAAGATTTGATTGTTTGTATGTTTGTTTATTGCGAATAGGCTCGAAAACTACTAAACCGATTTTAAAAATTCTTTCACCGATAGAAAGCTACATCCTTTCCGGGTAACATAGGCTATGTGGTGTTGCCATAAATATTCTAATTAATAAGATATGGCCATTTAAGTGCCATAATCTGGTCATTTTGTAAATTGAAGGGTTTCTCAGGAACTACTTATTCGATTTTAAATTTTTTTTCACTGATATAAAAGTAGTTCGTGAGTGACAAAGGTGATTTAGTGTTGCCATATACATTTTTTAATTAATAGAACATGGCCGTTTTGTTGCTACTAACCCGATTTTAAAAATTCTTTCACCGAGAGAGGTCTACAGTACTGTCTTCTTATATACAATCATTCTCTCTCATGCTCTATCTCTTTAATTTTTATCTTTATCGAGCTGTTCAGAATGATCAGTCTCTTTTCACTTTCTTTCTTTCGATTATCTCGCTCTCTCCCCTTTATCTACTCAATTTTATTTTTCTTCTGTCCTACCTCTTTTCATTTCTAGCTTTTTAGTGAATTGTATATCCTGTAATTAATTTATTGAAAAGATAAATTTAAAAAATGTTTGATGATTCTCTTCTTCATTATACCATATTTTAGTTATTCCCACATTCATTCGCTCCTTGACCTGTTCAATTCTCCCACTAAGTCACCTATTCACCACCCACTCACTGTTATAAATATAGTCACCCACTCATATATATTACTAATGTCTCTTAGAGTTATGGAAGAAAAACCTTGACATAAAACAAGACTTGTCACGCCTCTGAAACATGTCTGAAATTTAGATTCCAGTTATATAAGTGAGTTGATATACAAAACACGTACCATCCGTACTAAAGCCGGGGATAAGTATTTTAGATATCTGGAATTACACTTTTTTATAACTTACTACAGTATTCGTGAAAACAGTGTAACTGTCTGTTGTCCCCGGTCTTACTCATGTTCTACTTATATTATATTATTGTTATAACAAAATATAAAAACAGTAAAGTAAACAGTATCGACAAATACCGTTTCATCTACACTCAGTGTAAGCAATGTCAGTGTGTTACCATGATTACAAGATTGTCATATTGTGACGCAGCTCTCAAGTTAGAAATGAGCTAAAAGTCTTTAAACGGCTGAACAGATCTTCACAATACATAGCTAAAATAATCTCCATTAAATTACCTATTAAACAAATAAAACTTCATCAACATCGATCTATTATCATAGGCGCTACGATGCTCCAGACTGTCATACAAACACACATGTAAGACGGGGGTTAAAAAATGAAAGTTTGTTAGAATAGAGGTATGATTGTTATTATTTTGACGCAAAAATAGATGAAAAGAGTTTGATAAAAATATTCCATATCATTATTACGACCCTTCAATGGCCGACTGCTGAGCCGGGTCTCCTCCTCAGAATGAGGAGGGTGTTAGGCCATAGTCCACCACGCTGGCCCAGTGCGGGTAGGCAGACTTCACACACCTTTGAGAACTTTTTAGGGTACTCTCAGGAGTGCAGGTTTCCTCACGATGTTTTCCTGCACCGTTATAGCAAGTATTTAATTGCTCAAAACACACATAACTCAGAGGTGTGTACCCAGGATCGAACTCAGACCTCCCGAGTAAGACTTGAAGTCTCCACCACTGGGCAATCACTACTTTTTAATATTCCATATATATAAAGTAAAAATCGATTGTCTGGCATATTTATGTATTTAACCGATATTCCTGGGCCATACCGAATATGTCTATTAGAAAAATTCTTGCTTGATACCAGGATTTTCTACAGTGTTATAAATATTATATTAGTCAACCATATTTCGCTTCGCTTCAGTTCAGAATTATCTTATAAAACTTTTGGGTTTCAAAAGAAAAATGGTTAATCGCTTTCTGTCATATTTTTTTTTATTACCTGTTACTTATAGTTTTAGATATTTTTGCTCGCACAAATTAACGAATAAAACCAACAATATGGTTGCAACTGGAAAAATATCTCCCTTTCTTTTTCCTTTAATGAAAATGATCAACAGTCACGTCAACATAAAAGTTTTACCACTTACTAGGTTGACTGCATATTTGCTGCCTTTTATTAGAGCTTAGGTGATAACTAGAAATTACAAAAATATAAGAACTAAATATTTATCAGTTCGGAGGAGTTCGATAACAAACACTGTGGTCTGTGACACGAGATTTCTATATATAAGATTTAGACATTGAATCTGTTCACTAGTTTAACATAATTCCTCTGTCGTCCGAACTATCATCCCGCGGCTATTTAAGTTTCCCGAGCTTTCCACAAAATAAAAGGATTTCGCGATAAAAACTTGTCCAATCAAAACTTTATTAAATCTATACGATTCTGATCGGACGAAAATAAAAGGGTGCTATTCTTTCGGCTAATAACATTTAAAGATGTCTGAGAGGTCAATAATTCTTCAAATCTACAAATATATTAATAGGAATATTTTAAGCTTTGTTGTGAGTTATATTTTGCCATTGTAAAAATAAGTACTTCTCTCTAATAATAATTTACATTCAGACTAGTGAAAATTTAAAGTTACTTCATTATAAGAAAATACTTAAAAATACCACTTAGTGGAATGATAAATACGTATAAAATATGTTACTAGCGACCCGCCCCGACTTAGCTTGGGTGCAAGTATTATACATACATATAAACCTTCTTCTTGAATCACTCTATCTATTTAAAAAAAAACGCATCAAAATCCGTTGCGTAGTTTTAAAGACTAAGCACACATTTGTCACTAAAGCCCTAAGTCTCCTAAGCCCCTAAGCGTTGGGAAAAACTATTTTTTGTAAAAGAATTCCCTAAATATTCTTTAAAACTTTATAAGATGAATATATAGAAAAATACTAAGTCATGAGTTTAACAAATATCTATTGGAAAAACGATTAATGGTACTGAAAAATAAAACCTCTATAAAGGGTTGCGAAGTTTGCTATTTTGTTAAAGCTTTTTTGATGAAATTATATTTCGTACAACCTAGTTATACAATAGCTAAATATCTCAAATCGTATCATCTTTCACACAAGCAACAAATGCTCACTCAGAGTCGAGTCGACTTTGAGAAATGATTGTGTCTCCGCCCGCCGACGTGGACTTGAAAGATTAGCTCTATAATGCTTAAGCCTATACTAACAAATTATTGTGACGGTTCCACTAAATTCACTCTTCATTTATTAATTCAGTACCAACCTATAGGTACACTTACAGATCAAGAAACACAGCTGTTTAAACAAATTTTGATACTTAAATTATTGTAGTACTATATACGGATAAATTGGAAAACAGTAAATTTATTACATACAAACCCATTAGAAAAATTTTTTTGCAGTTGGTAAGCGAACCTCGAAGCGAACCGGTAAAGATGAGTTTGTCCTTCCATCCAAATTCTATGGAACTCCCGGTGCTCGAGTCATACTCACACTTGTTTGATTTTTTTTAGGTTATGGCAATACTAATACAGTCATAGGTGTGATCTTATCTATAAGATGAAATTGCTATTTTTATTGATCACTATAACTTCTACTCTACTCTATTCACTACTAGATGGGAAGAGATGGGGTTAAAATCTTGGCATATCGTGAAGGCCACGGGCACAACACGCTCAAGAGATATCTAACATTACGATCACGTTCTATTCTGATAGAAACTATTATGACAAGAGCTCCTTTAAATGATCACTACATTCACCTCCACTGCTTAGTTTCACTGTTTAATCCTAAGATTAGACTAACATAAACCTAACATAACACAAGGCTAACCTAAACTAACGTTGTATTTACTTAACCACGTGGAAATTTCATTGTAAGAACTTATCAGGACAGCACTCCTAGCACTAACACAACACTGCACCTGACACTTTCACTAGCACTACTTAAATAATATCTACTCCTTGAGACCACGAGTAAGACTGAGCTCCACTGTCTAGGTACGAGATTATATAGGGACGAGACTAGCTAGAATTCTCCTCCACGGCGCCATAGATACTAATGACGATTCTATTATTCGATAATCGCTTACTCGTTCGAGGCTATCAAAAATCACTGAATACCAAAATGACGCGACTGAAGTGATAATTAATTTTCCACTAGCACCATAGATGGCGATAACGATTTGAATACTCGCTTGCGTATCAAAAAGAGACATAATGTTATGTGTTTACTATATTTTTATTTAAATGCGCGCGCGGCGGGGAGTGTTGGGTAAGCCACCGGCCGAGAGAGTCGTTATGTAGTCGTTGAAGAGAGCGGCGGCACGCGCGGTGTGCTCCTCTTTAACACCTTTATTGATTGATAATATCCCGAGTCCTTTGTGTACTATTTCTCAAGGCCTAGTTAATTGACCCTTCCCTGACGAAAACAGACTTGTGGTGAAACTGCGAACTATTTATTGTTATTATGTGTTGTGGTGCAACCGGGCATGCCCAAAGAAGATTCAAGATCATCAAGAACTTGTGAGTACTGTGTGCTTTTATTACCTAACTGACAAGAATCATAACCCTTAATTTTAAAGAAGCTTAAACCGGGCCCAGCCAGCTTCCACGTGTGTAGGGTTTTGTACACCCCATTATGTTATATTATTTGGAATGAAAGCTAATTTAATTACCTACCTAAATATTATATTATAAGAGAAATTCGAAAATAAAAGATAATTGAAAATTTTTGTCATTTCGCTTAACACACTACGTTCTTGCCGTTTTATTAGCAGCAACTTTTATCTAATAACATTATTGTTCTTAATGTATGTCTGTATTCGTGGATATTCGAGGTGATGACGAATTTTAAACCTCGGTTTTTCTTCGCACCTTTAGGAGTAAGTTTCATTTTATTCCATTTAATCGAATACTTTTTTAAATTACCTTTTAAGATTTTATTTGGTGGGGTCGTCGATAAATCCTTACAGCCTGAATGCTGAATCCCGCTTATGATAGCCTAGTTGAAAGGTATTGATTCAAAATCGAATCTTTATAATATAAACTAGAAGCAATTTAAAGTTTGTGCTAAACATTTAACTTCCATCCCAAACAATAAAACAATAAAACCATAAAGAATTAAAATTTCATGCAATTTTCATTTCGAGTGCAACAACTGAGAACAAACTCGAAGTTTTGTTCTTTTACAATTTTTCAATAAAATTGTAAAAGAACTAGCTAGCCGCTGAATCTGGGACTGAAGCTTTTAAATATTTAAGAAGTATGATAAAATCAATTTAAGGTTTAATTTTAACCTACTTCAAAATGAAGCAGATGTATGAACTATTTAATAATGTTGCCTCTTTGTTTCTTCTCAGTTTATTCCTTCTTTTATGAGGGTAAAACAGTAAATTTAAATTAGTGCACTTGATGGTATTATTGATTGTAGACAATTTAGTATTTATTATGATAGACTTGAGCCAGTTATCAAACGGAGCTCGCCTGCTGACCATTATAACTGTGTAGTGGTGTGGTGTGTGATGCTGGGTCTCCATTACTAAGGTTTGGAGTAAGTTTTTACTATTGGTTACTCGGTTTAGGTTTTAAGTGAATACTAATATTATTCTAACAACTATTATAGGTACATAAAGGCCAATAAAGTTTCGACTGATGTACATTTCATTAAAGGGAATTTACAATATTACTTTAACTTTTTTTAATTATTATTTATACTTTATAATTTACTAAACTACTTAAAGACCAACATCGCATCGATAATTAAATTAAGTATCCATGAGATTACAATAGGAAATAAGCCTGGGATGGGACTTAAAAGAAGAAGCTGAGGAAAATAACAAAATGTAATGACACTTATATGATATGATATCCTGTTGTCCTTAAAATCTGTTGTTTGCTGTAAAACATAGTAAATCGTAATGTAAATTTAGGTTGATCATTCTTTTTTTGCGTTATGTTAAATTTTTAAAGCATATTGTGCCTTCAATATTTGTGAATCAATGTAACAACTACTGGTTGTCTATAAACAATAAAAATACTATAATAATAAAATAAGAAATACACCATCCATATATAAAGTTCACTCTTTTCTACTTATTATATAAACTGGAATTAAACTTTACCTACATAAGTTTTTCGGAAGAATTTTGACTTCTGTTAACATGGCCATTCCACCATGTGACTAAAATAAAGCTGCAGAAACTAGTTACATCGTATATAAAGAGTATCATCGTCGTAAAAAAAATTAGAAAATAAGAATTTGGAAGAGAAAACGTAAAAGAAAGTAGCCAGAAATTCTTGGAACAATATAGCTCTAAATTTTTTTTCTAGAAGCTACCATCAGCCTCCAAAACATATCTAAAATTCAAGTCAATCATCTGAGAGTTGCAGCATTATTAATACTAATAAGATTAGTATCAAAATGCCCTGAAATGATGAACCTGATATCCTTCGGGAACCGATTCACTATACTTATCATCCTATAGCCTTTAAGATGTTTATATAAAGGTATAGTATATACTATCTTTCTTAATTTATTTAAATATAGTTTAAGTTGCAGCAAGTAACATCATATAAAAGTTCTTTTAGTTCGTTGTAACTTTGATCGATGTTTTAATAATAATGTATTTTTTTTAAATTAAGTTATTCATAAGTAAACATTATAATTAGGTACCTAAATGATGGGATTTAGATATAATTATATGCGAGCCCATATTGGCTTGTGATAGCTAAACAAGCTAATATATATTCTAGTTTGACAAGAAATTTCCAAAAATATTATCAATATTAAAAAAAAACTACTTACTAGATCTCGTTCCAACCAATTTTTGGTGGAAGTTTGTATGGTAATGTACATCATATATTTTTTTATTTTAGAAGTTACATGGGGGGAACACATTTTATGACTTTGGAAGTGTCTCTCGCGCAAACTATTCAGTTTAGAAACCTCAATATCATTTTTGAAGACCTATCCACAGATACCCCACACGTATAGGTTAGATGAAAAAAATTTTTGAGTTTCAGTTTTAAGTATGGGGAACCCCCAAAATTGAGGAACGGACAGACAGATAGAGAGACATGACGAATCCATAAGGGTTTCGTTTTTTGCCATTTGGCTACGGAACCCTAAAAAGAATGCAAAAATAATACAAGATAGAACTCAAAATCAATTTGTGTCGATCCTTTGACGTAAACAAATGATCTATTTGTCGATTCAAAGGGAAAATAACCTGTTGTAGTATTCATGAATAGAAGTCAAGTTGATTGCTTTGTCACCAAGCTACTGTACATCTATATAAATTAAGTTTACTATGCATCCAGCTTCTTTGTTTACATTACTACACTATACATGTAATATATTGCACTGTTTGTGCACGTATTACGTTAAAACGGATGAATCGATTTTTAATGGAATTTGATACATGGATACTTTAGAAGGTAGATTAACACATAGGGTAATTTTTATCTTAAAAAAGTGGAAAAAGCTTTAAATTTTGAACACTTAATAATTATACTTGAATTAAGGTATATTTACTACGCGGACGAAATCACTCATGTCAACTAGTTTGTAATGTCTGCTATCACCTCCTCTCGCTTCATGTATGTTATGTAAAATTATTTAATAATCGCAAATTATCTAGACATATAAAATGTAACATATCGAAGCGTTGTCCATTAGTCTGTCTGTAATATACAGTTTTTTTTTCAAACGGATGTAAGGAAAAAAGTTATCTATATCAACAATATAAGCAAAGACAATTTCACAAATTCCATAAAATGTATGAGGGAAGTTTAGTTTAGGTTTAGGCAGAGAACCTGGTCAGTGGAGGCGTGTGTTGATTGATTAAAGGATATTCTTAATTAAGCCTCCACCTAGGGTTCCTGTCAGAATAGTAAGAGATCGTAACATTTAGTTATGTCTTGACCATATAGCTTCCTAGATAGGCCCTCCATTTTGCACATACGAGGCTTAATAAAAGATTCTATATTCTCTACAACTCTTTCTCTCTCTCTCCTCTTCATTCTAGTAATATCTCCGACGTATATATGTCAGGACTGTGAGCCGATTTGGCTGAATGAAGTAACCGATTCCAATGATTCTTTAGTATTTGAACAGAAACCCAGGCAGTGGCCTTGGACTTGTGACAAAGGTGTAGGTTTAAGGAATTCCATTAAGTAATTACAACACTCGCTTCCAATAGGGACTCACAATAAATAAGACTTAAGAACTCACATCCTTAGTCGGAGAGGTCCAAAATCCATAACATAGTGACACACATTTGCTACACTTCAACTCCAGATAATGTTCACACAAAGATATTTGTCGTGAGACTAATGTGTACTGCGTCAGTCGAGGAATATAAAGGAACACGACAGTGATAGTACAATACCCCTCCACTGGTGATGAGAACAGATGAATAAGGTTTTCGAAAAAGAAGGGAGTTTATGTGAAAACCTGGCAAACAAAATGTTTTCCTGCTTAAATATAACAGCTGTAGCTTTAAAATTAATTTCAGAATAAAATGGAAATGGTATTAGTGTCATAAAATGTGAGTAAAATATTCGCATTTAAGTAAACGTATTAGCATACATATGGAAATTCAAAATTCTACGAAAATGTTGCATATTTTTAAATATGAATCTTAAATAAAACTGTAAAACGTAATAAAAACAGACGATATTCTGACAATTCATAGAACCGTCAATATATAAAATACTAGTCGGCCCGCGTGACTTCGTCTGTGTATAAATAACTCTACTTTTCTATCCCAAGGGGATGGTGCTATTATTTGAGATATGTTAATCCACCTTTTAAAGTATCCGTATATCAAATTGTAAATTTCATTTAAAATCGACAAACATTTCCGCAATTGTACGGTTTTATTATATGCGTAGTTAGATAGATACTCCTCGCTTCGCTAGGGGAAAATTAAATTTATGTCGGCACGTAAGTTAGATCATAATGTTTAGTTACTTATCGGTTCAGTAGCAGTATTTATGTTGCGTTTACCCAATAGTTCGAGAAATAATAAAAAAAGCAGTGATGGCCCAGTGGTTGAGACTTCAATTTCTTGGGAGGTCCGAGTTCGATCCCCCCACACAGGCACACACCTCTGACTTTTCTGAGAACGGTGAAGGAAAAGATCGTGAGGAAACCTGCACTCCTGAGAGGTTTTTCATCTTCTCAAAGGTTTGTGAAGTCCAACCCGCATTTGGCCAGCGTGGTGGACTATGGCCTGATACCTTCCTCATTCTGAGGAGGAGACCCGGCTCAGCAGTGGGCCATTGACGACTCGTGATGATGAGTAGTGCCTGGGGTTTCTAACAACATTAATAGGTATGTACTTAAGATGACGTCCAAACCTGTGTCTTTACTAACTTAATAATATTATCTTAGAAAAGTGAATTGTCAAATCATGATTGATTTCCACATTGTTTGGCATGATAATGGTCTATACTAAAGTATAGAATTACATGTTCTGTCTATGATGATAACATGTTTTTTTACCTAAATTATTACCAAAGTCTATATTATTTATTTACAGTAGGTATTTTCTTCTATCTAGTAATTGCAAAGGCAAACTCTTTATTAGTACAGTGTATACAGACCACTATTGATCGTCGATTTAGTAGAGTACGCCTCACCTGTGTAACCTTAATCTGTAAAGCACTGCACGTGTTTTAAACTAGGTCTTGTTTTTTATTAGAAATAAACCTACTTTTTAATAATGCGCGAAAATATAGTGCATATCATATGAAAATAGGCTTGTGTCCACTAATAACATTGCTTGGTTTAGCGTTTCTAAAAGTTTCATAAAAGTTAAACATTATAAATATTTTTAGAAAATAAATTCGAAAAAAATAGACATTAAGTCACGTGACAGCGAACTCCAATCAGAAAGTGTTACGTCACGCCACGCAAAACATCATTGTTATGTTTGACGTTTTCATACAACAGAGCAGGTTACATCGCAGATCGTGACGTCATTCAGGACGCCATGACACTATTCAGTGTTTTCGAGGGAAATCATAATTGCTTTTTTTCAACGTTAATAATGCTTTTTCTTTAAAATATAGTAATTCATTTTTATATATAAGATAATATCTATTTTATCCCAATAGATATTATCTTATATATAAAAATGAATCCCTATTTCCCTTGGTCACGGCATCACGCGTAAACGGCTGGACCGATTTCGCTAAATCTTTTTTTATTGTGTTTGTTATTGTCAGGAGAAGGTTTTTATGGAAGAAAAAAATTGAAAAAATTACGGAGAAAATTAGAAAATTTAAGAAAACTTAACGACCATATTAACTTTTCTAATGTAAAGCTAAGACAGCCAATTCGAATTCAATATACATATTCAAGACAACGTCTGTCGGGTCAGCTGGTAGTATATAATTAACCAAGTTTTCAAATTTAGTCAACTCGCCTATTCTGAAGGTGTGAAAAATATAAACTTTTGCCAAATGTGAGTCTGACTTGTAAGCCGAAGGTTCTAAACAAATTAAATCGATGGACAAACTTAACTTTACAGTTGGAAAATATTAGATGCATTATTTATGCAACAAATTTATAGTAAATAAATATTCCAAGTCAACAGAAAATATCTTAAAGATTTTAATTCCTTCGCGAGAATCAACAGTCGTATATATTGATTGCGTTGATTGACCTGATACCTCTACGAGATCCAATCCTGCGTTAAAATAGGTCTTGATAGACAGATGGACAATGATTCTAGGTCTAAAAAGGAGTTAATCTATCAACTCACTTATGTTTTAGTATGAATGATCTCTTTAAAGATAAACTGATTAGTGACAGAAGTTTAATTTTTTGTTCCACATGGAAACATTAATGGTTCATTCTACTATTGTTATAGCAAAGCTAAATAGTAATTACTATTTATTTTTATTTTTCTGGCAACACTAGCCAAATTTTATTTGTCAAATTCATTAAAGTAAAATAATACCCGGTCTTTCAGAATCTTGACTGCACAACGCCCACTACTATCTTTGTAAGACTTCCTCATAAAAATGGCGGTAGTTTTTATAATTTTAATTTTTTTGTGTTATCTAAATTAATCTAAATTTAATTCTAAATCTTTAGAAACTTGGACATCGAAATTAAAAAATAAAATGCAGTAAGTATCAATATTTTTAAAGCTCGAAATACATTTTCATTTCCACTAACCCCAGCTTCGCACGGTAAATCTACCCTCCTCTTTAATCACTCTTAATCAGTAATATTTTAAGCTAACTAAACATTTTGAAGAGTATAGAGACTTTACAGTATGTATAGACAGTTTAACGAACTCCGTATTTACTGAAAAAACTCTTTATAAAGTAATATAAGTTAAGAGATAAATTATCCTAAATTTTCTGTGTAGAGTTGTTAACTGAAAAACTTTATAATTAATCTCACCCAACGGTACATTTTACATCCATTGTAGCATGAAATTCAAAATATTAATATTTTATTTAAAGTTAAGAGTAATTGTTATTTTAAACTAGCAACGCTTGCATTATCACTACATACTATAAAACAAAGTCGCTTCACGCTGCCTGTCTGTCTGTCCCTATGCATGCTTAGATCTTTAAAACTACCCAACAGATTTTGATGCATTTTTTTTTAATAGATAGAGTGATTCAAGAGGAAGGTTTATATGTATAATATATGCATAATATAGTAAAGAAATACTGATAATTTTAGAAGTTTCTTATATGATGTCATAAATAAACACATATTTTTGCGCTTACATTGCAAACGCTGGCTGAACCCTACGAGATACATCAAAATAATGTACTACAGTATTGTACACCTACAGAAGGTCTACCAAAAAGTCTACAATTGTATATGTCTATCTCTTAGAGATAACCCACAATAACTATTTTTTATCCTTTACTTTATACGAGAAATAATGGCTTCTTTATGAAGCGATTTTAAGCAATTACGGCATCAATCCTTTTCCAATTAAATACCTTAATTACATTGTGCATTTAATATAGATCAATATGGCCCTTTACAGCATGTAATGTAAATGAATATTTTCGAAGATATTACAGATTTAAAATGCAGGGACATAGCGGTTACGGCTAAATAAACGGCTAATAACACCCGGGCGGAACCGGGGCGGGTCGACTAGTTTAATATATTTTATTATTTATAGGCGCTGTCCCCATAAATCAGAGGTAGTTTGTCAAGTAATTTCATAGAGTAAATATTATCTATCGTAGTGCGAGACAGTGCTAGGTTCCCCGGTTGTAATCACATAAGTGTTGTCTGACTGTTGAGTTTCTTACCAAAACTTCTCAACAGATAACTGCCTGATGGTAGCTTCAGACAAACTGACTGACTGACCTTTTTACGTGTCGAAAAGTGATTATAGTATTTGCTATGTTGACCTATATAGGATGTATTGTGATAATTATATTGATTATATAAGAGTTGCTGTTTTGATCCAGGAGAGGGCCTTTTTTGCGATGGAAAATGCTATTACGCATGCAACCTACCTGTCCTACCTGTTAAAAACAATCGAAGTTATTATCGTCATGAAGAGGTGACACAGGATAACTAAAGTACTCCACCGTGTCGCCCTTTACTTAGGAAGGAGGAGGGCATACCGCTGTTTACGCTCAACTGGTCTTGTCCTGCATGGCTACGCTCTCGCAACTGTCTCTTTAAGTGTTTAGTAATGAAACCATTACTTTCCAGCTTCTTTCGCTATTATTTCTTTGAGAGCGTGCCGCTGCGGCTCCCAAGCTATGCATTCCACAAAGGTGTAATGTGCAGTGTCCAGAGCCGCGTCATACTCATGACATCTCGGATCAACCCGCAGTCATACCCGATAAGAAGTTGAGGCAAAGGGCACGTCCAAGTAAAATAAAATATAGTAAAAAAAATTTTTGAGTTTCATTCTGTCAAGACAATTTCACTCGCAGGAAAAGGTTCGACTTTACAATTAAAATGTTCTTACAAAATAATGGTAAAATTCCACAAAGAGAAATTAAATAAAATCGTTTGGTCTTGTTCTCGTTGTACGGTTGTTCTGCCGCAGAGCTGTGAAGTACTGAATGTAAAACATCCAAGTTGAAAATGCTATTAAATTGTACGTGACTCATTTTAATTCGCTAAAACAAATGTTGAGTTTAACCGGAATATATCCCGTAGGAAGATTTTATTCCGAGGAGATTGCTTGGAATTATTACATCTCGTGTAACAGTGTTTGCTATCAAACTCCTCTGAAACGGCTTGACCGATTTTATTGAAATTTTTTGTGTATATTTAGCAGGTCTAAGAGTAGATCTTAGGTTAGTTTTTATATCCCTAAATGATAGTCGTGGCCCTCTCTAGATATTAATGTATACCGGGTCAGCTAGTAATTATTATGAAACAAAGTGCCACACCTTGTCTGTCTGTTCGCGATAAACTCAAATCATACTTAACGGATTTACTTATAGTTTTCTTCAATAGATAGAGTCATTCATGAGGAAGGTTTAGGTGTATAATTTGTTAGGAGTTGGTGTAAATTGGTTGAAATGTGATGATAAATAGTGGTGGTATGATTGCGTGTCAAAAATGTTTTCTATGAAAACTAATTTTCTAGTAATTAATTAGTAAATAACAAATCGAATTGAGTAAGATATAATATTCTAGTATTCAAGCTGATGGTGTTCGCGTGATAGGGGAGAGATTAATGGATTAACAGACCACCTCTAACATTTTGTGTGCTCCAAGGTTGTAGCTTAAGCGATACTATTGATAATTTATGACACAATGAGGAGAAGAGGAATAAAAAAATTTGGCTTAAACCCCTCATAATATTTGTATACCAAATCGTCTAGTTTCTATTTTGTATTACATAGACTTTTTTATTACATACTATCACCCTGTCACCCATCAAACATTCTTATGAATATTTTGTCGACTCGGTGATAATATAACCTCAATTCAAGGTTTGCTCTTTATTATTATTATGTCTATTTTTTGTAGGCCGTTGCTTTATATACTTTGCCTATGTTATGTGTATATAACTATAATATAGTAAATTGCTTAACATCCTAAAACTAAATACCTATTAGAAAATTTACTAAACTACATTGCTTCCTTTACGCCAGAACATTTAAGTACACTTTACTTAATTAATCGGGGACTGGTAGTCAATTTATTCGACCGCTCCTAATTATGAACCATTTTATTTCCTAGATCGTTAAACGACTAATTGCTGACATAAAATAATGTTGCCATCCAAGGCTCAAAGATGTAAGGGTTACTTTGCCACATAAGTGAACGCTCACCTCCACTACTTAGGTTCACTCTTTAAGCCTAAAGTTAGGTTAACATACGGAAGGACTCGCACAATAAGTGTAAAGATTTACATGATCATTGGTCGGAGAGGTTCGATATCCATAAGGCAACAGCACACAATATTACACTTCCACCAGCACCAGCACCACCACCACTCCATGTAATGTATACTCAAAGAGATATTCGTGAGGGTAAAGTTTACAGCGTCAATCAGAGAATATAAAGGGCCAAGACAGTGGTACCGGTGGAGGTGGAGGTACCCACTCCATCAGATACATAATTTTTTTATTTAGCAACATTATACGCACATATCCCTTTCCATTTTGAAATAAAAAAAATGTTGTAGTTATTGCACAGGAATAAACACGCAGTCTTGGTAGGCAATTGAGCAGTGCTTGGAGCGTGTGACCAAAGAGCAGGTTTAAGTACCACTGCCTGGACTTCTCTCCAATGTTGGCATATATAACTTATTTGATTCTCTATTGATAAGAGAGAAAATTACTCGTTATACTATCTCGGATTTATCGAGGCAGAGATTTTTAATTGTGTTCATCAGGACAAGGTTTGTATAAAATAAAAAGTGAGTGAGACAGAAGATAGTAAGATGGTGTTGTCCACTTCAAATCTGTGATATTCTACGCATTACGAAATAAAAATTCAACTTAGCCAGGAGAGGGCTGGTCGGCTAGTAAAACATAAAACGTGATATATGTCGGAGCATAGTAAAAGATTATCGATTAATCGAATCGTTATCGTTGTCTACGGCGTTGGAGTGGGGTAGTAGTCACTTCCGTTGTTTTGACAGTCTCTACCCTCGACCCTTTATATGCGATCGACAGTCTAAGTGAAGTCTTAGTCATGCGCGGTCTCTCAAGAAGTGAACATCATCTAAGTAGTGCTAGTGATAGTGATAGTGTCAAGTGCAGTGTAGTGTGGAAGTGCTGTCCAACTAAGGTCACGTAAGTCCTTACAATGTAATTGCCACGTGGTTAAGTAAACACAATGTTAGGTTAGGTTAGCGTTGTATTAGATTCGGTTTATGTGCGTTTAACCTTGGGTTTAAATAGAGAGCCTAGCAGTGGAGGCGAGTGTTGTAATTACTTAAAGGATATCCTTAAGCCTACACCTTGGTCACAAGTCCAAGGCACTGCTTAGGTTTCTCTCGTAATTGTTAGAGATCATATTTGATCATTTATCGGTTTAGTAGAAGTATCTACGTTGCGTTTACCCAATATTCCATTCAATACCATCACCCCTTTTAATGTTCCCCAATATTCCCCATCTCCCTCCTTCCATCTCCTTTCACATCGTTTAAAATCCCCGACATATATATACAATAAATGTCTGCTCTCTACATACAAAAAATTTAGTTTTAACTGTAAGTTTTACGTAATCCCATAAATCCTAATTAAAGCAAACTTAACCACTAAGTTTCCCCTAACTGCAGAGTTTGCACATACGCTTATGCAATACGGTATAAAGCTTTAACGCGACTTTGCTTTTTATGTAATTACAAAACATTAGATATTGAATAAAAAACCTTTTACATACTGCTTTGAGATTGTTTTCTCTACACAGGGCTTGCTATAAATTTACGGATTTCTTTTTGAGGCACAAAAACTTAACAACGAATTTCGCTCGTTCTATGTCTAATTTTAATCAACCCTTAACTAACGATCTACCTGGTTGTTATGTGGATACATATATCCTAATTATTTAAATAGTAACCATAATTCTGTTATAAAATAAACAGTAAACGGAGACTCTAATATTGTAGACTTTTATCAGCGAACTTCGTACCTTCTTTCAGAAATAATATAGTAAAGTAATTATGAATGCCTGAATATCATCACCTTATAAGTTTAGTCGCAATATTAATTTCTGACGGAACTTCTACAAATATTTCAAAACCAAAATTAGCCAAATCGGTCCAACCGTTCTCGAGTTTTTGTGAGACTAACATTCGATTCATTGCTATATGTGCCGGAAAATATTAAACGATTATCGAATAATCGAATCGTCATCACCATCTATGGTGCTGGAGTAAGGTAGTAGTCACTTCCGTCATTTTAACAGTCTCGACTCTATATACCCTCGAAAGTCGGACTGTAGTCTTAGTCTTAAGCGAAGTCTCTCAAGTTGTTGATATCTAGGTAGTACTAGTGAAAGTGTTAAGTGTCCGATTAAGGTCACGTGAGTACCTTACAATGTAGTTACCACGTCTTTTGTTAGGTTAGAATTATGTGAGTTTAACCTTGAGTTTAAACATAGAGCCCGAGCAGTGGAGGCGAGTGTTGGAATTCTGTTAAAAGAAGTTTTTAAGCCTACACCTTGGTCACAAGTCACTGCTTATTATAAGAGATCATATTTGATTATATATCGGTTTAGTAGCAGTATTTATGTTGAGTTTATTAAATAGTCCATTCAATATCATCACCCCTTGCGAGGTTTCCAATATACAGGGGGTATATTGAAAACTGGAAGGAAAAAATTTATTTCTCCTTCTCATCATAAAATCTCCGGGATATATGTATATAATTACTAACAAAGACCACGAAAATCACAAGCACAATGAGGATCTCATTGTGGTAAAAAGGAGTAAATATTCGCCCTTTTCAAATTTAAAACAAAAACATGATAGAATATATAAGTGAATATTCCATTTAAAAGCAATCTAATAAAAGCTTTACCGCAACCATCAAGCCTACGTCGTAAAACGACGATAAATTAAATATTACCCACATACTTAGCGCCTGTATTTATTCTGTTCTTCAACGGAATTTTACTACGTTTTCATTAAACTCAAACTCAAAATAATTTATTTTAATTAGACAATTTTACAAAAGTACTTTTGATACGTCAAGAATTGGTTAGTCAGTGTGTTTATCTAAAGCTACCACCAGCTCGGAATGCAGTTTTCTGTTGAGAAGAGCCGACCAGAAACTCAACAGTCGCTCTTTTCAAAATTCCATGTTAACATAATCTCTTATACAAATAATTTTGCTTCAAAGTCAACGTCACTTAGATTCCGAGCATTCTAATCATTTAAGTAATCCTGTAGATTATAGTATGCTTTAGTTATGCGTTCTAGTGGTTAATCCCCCCATCAAACAATTACTCACTTTGTGCTACAAGTTTGCTGAGGTATATTCAAACCGTTCCCAAACGCACTTCTTCAAAAACTAATTCATTCATGATGATGAAACATTTTTGGAACGATTTCAAAATAATTTATATGTACCAGACCATGCCCTGACAATAACGGACACAATAAAAAAAACTGTCCGATACATATTGGCGTTTCATTTTTAAAAAAGTATATAGTTAAGTGTTCTGAATACGTATAATATAATGTACAAGCACCTGAGGATTACTAGACCCTATTATAGAATTAAAATAAAAAAATAGATTTCAAGTCCGCTGCCATACCCCACAGTAAATTTCCATATTATGAATGTTACAGAGATAAACAAATCCAAAAGAATCAGTTCCTAAACTGGCCTTAGCTTAAAATGGTGAGCTGAGTCTTCTCGCCACAGATGATAAATGCAAGTTCTGTAAATTATTCTGCACTTTAAAAAAATTGCTAGATGTTTGGATAGGTTGCAAACTACTACTATTTTTAACCTCTCCAAGTAAGCTCTAAAGCTTGTGTTAGTAGGGGGCCACCTCAGTAGTCCAAACTGGAATTTTTACCCACAACCACTGAGCTATTGACGCTTAATTGACGTTTATGATTATGTTTTAGGTGAACTCTAGTCAAATATCAACTATCTTCAAATTGACTTGACGCTAGAATAAATAAACACTGTTTAATATACTTAAGGCGCCGCACGCGCGGCGAGGAGGTGTTGCTTGCGCGGGTGAGGGAGTGAGTCGTAATGTAGGCATTGAGAGCGGCGCACGCACACGGAGTGCACCCCCCTTCCCCCCCTGTTGATCCCCTGTGATTATTGATTAATAGTATCCCGTGTCCTGTGTGAGTTATCTCCTAAACGATTATGTGTTGTGGTGCGTGGGCATGCCCCGAAAGAAGATTAGAAAGAAAATTCAAGATCATCAAGTACTTGTGAGTACTGTGTCTATATCGCCTAACTGACAATAGATAACCCCCTAATTTTAAGGAGGTTCTTCGGGCCCAGCAAGCTTCCACGTGTGCGGGATTTGTTCACCCCAAACACATAGTCCAAAACCTATTTTGTGACGATAATAAACTACGTCTATTCGAGTTTTATATTAGCCTAGATATTTTATGATGTATCTATAAAACAAACATTGTATCAAAGTTAATAGCCGCGCAATAAATTCAAAATTGAATCATTAGGTGCAAAGTTAATGTCTGAAGAGAATTACTAAGGCTGGTAAATTGCTTTTTTAAAGCTGCCATGTAATTTATAAAGGCAGTATAGTATTTTAATATCTATTGTTTAATTAAGACCTCTCCTCTATAATGTCTTTCTACCTTCGAATGCTGAGATATAGTGAAGCGGGAATATAAAGGATTGTTTATATGCTTTGATGTTTGTTACAATCACGTTAAAATGGCTGAACAGATTTCAATGGAATTTGGCGCATAGATACATTATAATTTGGATTAAAATATAGGCTACTTTTTATCCCAGGAAATTATATAGTTTCTGTGGGATAAAAAATTAAATGTTTATTGTTAAATCTTCAGTGCACGAGGTAAAATGCACTCGTGCAATACTGTAGCGGGTTGACTAGTATTATAAATGTAAAAGTAACTCTACCTGTCTGTCTGTCTGTTACGCTTTAACGCTTAAACCACTAGAGCTAAAGACAGCTTTTATAGCGAAAAAGGCTTGAAGTGTTTGAAAATTCTATACCGATAATCCTAGAGTAGTACATTATGATACAAGGATGCTAAGTTAGTCATTACGTAACGGAGCCGAGAACTGTAATGACCAAAGTACACGAGTGTACATACGACGTTTTTCAACACATTTGCGAGGAATAAAAACATCGGTGATTTACTAAAATATACAAACTTAAAGACATTCAAAGAAACAACCATATTTTTTTTTAATTGTATTACAAAGCATCAAATTAATATGAAGCTCTATTATAATCTAATTACAATCTAGCCTAACTAAAATGACTAATGAGTAATTTTATTTTGACCTAAACTTATTAAATTATGAACAAGCAACAACAAACAACCAACAACAAACAACAAAGAACAACAAACAACCATATAAACAAACATATTTATACATAATTTATACTACGGCGTCGCACGACTCGAGTACTATTATGACATGCAGTAGACGTGACGTGCGTCGTCAAGAATTGAACAAATGCGTCTTATAGATTATTCAATTAATGACGGCAACGACGCGTCATTAATTGAATAATCTATACATCCATATAATAACCATATAAACAATTATACGTGTAGATAGTTCAATCCACGACGACGCACTGTCAACTTATTATTTTCACATATAGTAGATGCGTCATCGCCATCATTAATTGAACAATATATACATATATATATAAGTAAGTAAATAAATAATTATACGTGTAGATAGTTCAATCCACGACGACGCGCACGGTCCACTTTTTATTTTCACATATTGTAGACGCGTCGGCGCTGTCATGGATTGAACAATCTATCTATACATATAATAACTATATAAACAAACATACATGTAGATAGTTCAATCCACGACGACGTACGGTCCATTTATTATTATCTCGCATAGTAGACGCATTGGTGTCGTCGTGGATTGAACAATCTACACCTACATAAAAATAACTATATAAATAAACATCCACATCCATACAAAGACACAACCATATGAACAAACATTCGTATAATATAGTACAACAAATTTGCTAAAAATGCGGAGCATCAAGCAAACAATCACGCGGATCGTTTATATAAATCCATTACAGCACTAGTGTGGTAATGTAAAGTAAAAAGCACGCGTGTGTTATGGAGCTGTTTACGTTCACAAAAAAAGTGTAACAAAACACCACTTTACAAGCGAATGTGATGAAAATAATATTGTACTCCTTTCAAGACAAAATTCTTAGTTAAGGTAAGAAGGTAAGATGAACTAGAAGTTCTGCGATCTAAGTACGTATATAATTATGAAAAACATATTTTTTTTGTGTAAAGATCCTAAGATAAAACGTAAATCCTCGCAACCGTAAGCAAAATCTACTAACCATTTACCCTGTTGATGAGTTTCGATTATCAAATAAATTGGTTTAACGTTCTCCAAAACTTAACTGAAATCGACATTTGGGTGCCAACAATATATCTCACACTCAAATTTGATTTCTGAATCATGGAAATAAGGTTGTATATCCCTTGGCAAAATATTTGTAAAATATTCAAGATTGTGATACACAAAATGGAGTTGAGTGTTACACAGTGCTTTGAGTGAGGTTACCTATCGGTTTAGAGTACATAATCTTTAATGACCTTCTGTTATATCTAACATTATATTGAATACATTTTATGGTGTCATAAAATCAATGATTTTGATACTTGAATTACATAGGACATATACCGTACAGTAACATGCACAAGACATTTTTTTTATGGTAGATAAGGTCAAACGAGCAAATGGTCCACCAGTTGGTTAGTGGCCACCATCGCCCATAACATGCGTTGCATCCTCTAAGATAGTGTGGGGAGAGGGAGAGAAGAAAAAAATGCTGCGGTATCAACGAAACCTGAGCAAGAGCCCAAAGTCCACTAGATACGCTGCATTAATGGGAAGGGAGGGAGAGAGGGTAAGTCTGGCCCACATTCGGCTCGACCGGAACGCATCTATGTCACATGCTGGTGGTCGCAAGCTAGTCGGGGAACAAGTATTGGAAACTTACTCCAAACCCAGACACGACACCAAATCATAACAAACACAGCCATTATGGTCACCAGCTCGTCTATCAGAACAAAGTTTATATGCAGTCTCGGAATAAAATAAAAGGTACTACCCGCGAATATAATTATCAACGGTGTTGCTAACTCTATCGGCTTACCCCTTATATTATCTATAATAATATATAAAGCTAAAGAGTTTGTTTGTTTGTTTGAACGCGCTAATCTCAGGAGCTATTGGTCTGATTTGAAAAATTCTTTCTGTGTTAGATAGCCCATTTATCGAGGAAGGCTTTAGGCTATATATCAACACGTTAAGACCAATAGGAGCGCATAATAACGGGTGTGAAGTCGCAAGGGTCGGCTAGTTAAAAGTAATTTCATATTATTTGCATTAACAGCAGACAGAAAATTAGTTTCAAATTACTAACTAGTAGTAAAAAAAGTAGTGGTTGAGACCTCAAGTCTTACTCGGGAGGTCCTAGTTCGATCCCCCACACAGGCACACACTTCTGCTTTTCTGAGTTATGTGTGTTTTAAGCAATTAAATATCATTTGCTTTAACGGTGAAGGAAAACATCGTGAGGAAACCTGCACTCCTAAAGTTCACTAAAGCTCTCAAAGGTGTGTGAAGTGTGCCAACCCACACTTGGCCAGCGTGGTGGACTATGGGCTACTACCCTCCTCATTCTGAGGAGGAGACCCAGCTCAGCAGTGGGCCATTGACGGGTCGTGATGATGAAGTAATAGTAGTCTAATATATAATGGATATTGATAGTCGTCGACGCGCAAAGTGACTTTTATAAAGGCAGAATCGATAAGACCGTAATATCTAACATCATCACAATAAACGCTATATCTCTATAATATAAAACTCTCAGATATAATATCTGAACATATTACGCTCGTCGTCGAGCTATCAGACCCTTCCCTTAATGGGAGATAACACACTCATTTATTTCTAGTATATGTGGAATAGTAGTTATATTTCATACCGAGTACAAAAAAGGAAGTTAAACTTACTCAAAAACTTCATTATTTTTTTAAATAATTCTGAAATTAATGCGAAATATTCTCTAAGATTTTTGTTCGCATAGGCTTAGGTTCTTTTTAGGGTGAATTTGAGTTGGCAAAATAATACTGTCACTCTTACTTTATAAAATTGACGTATAGACATATCCCAATCCGTAACCCAGTGAAAACCATTATTTTAAACATATATTTGTTAAAAGTTGTGTAACTACGAATGATGGATTGTCAAGATGATGCTTGAGGTTGGGTTTTCTGACTGCGCAGTACGTTTGCGTTTGTCCAGTTTTATTGATAGTGTGTACGAAAATTGGCGTAGATTTATTGGTTGGTGGTTTATTCGATAAATTGTTGAACGGAAGTTGGGCCAACTAGTGCTATAAAAATGATGTTTGCTTGTGGAATAAAAAAAGTAAAGATTATCACGACCGCAATAAGAAAAATGCTGCCTTTGATAGGCTAATTATTAAGTATAAACCTATTGATCCTAATGTCAATGGGGATACGGTAGTGAGAAAAATATATAACCTGCGGACTTCTTACAAGAAGGAACTAAACAAAGACAAAACCTCCTTAAAATCGAGAGCTTAACTGATGATCGTTGCGCAGTGACATCGCTACGATAAATCGTTGTCATGTATACCGCCCATTATATCTTCTGTAAATTAAATAGGAGTTATAGTCTATACGCAGATCAACAGTATGACGGCTTGACTAGAATATTCTCCTGGGAGATATACTTTAGAGTCAGCTTCAGCGTTACTGCTAGAATACTTACGTTGTAATAGTAATAATTCTGTCATGACGGCGTATTTATTTTGCATTCCCTACTTCTTCGCTTAATGTTTATCAGTTGATCTTTATCACCTCACATCATAAATAACATGATGCTACTCAAATTATTAGTGTTGCTAATTTAATGTTGATCATAATTAACACTACTAAAACTATTTGAGTAAGGTATTATCAAATTAAAATATTTGGTATTACTGACAAAGTCGCTTTCCGCTGTCTCTCTGTCTGTCCCTATGTATGCTTAGATCTTTAAAACTAAGCAACGTATTTCGATGCGGATTTTTTAAATAGATAGAGTGATTCAAGAGGAAGGTTTATATGTATAATTCATACATAATATAGTAGAGAAACACTGATAATTTTAGAGCTTTCTAATGTGATGTCGTAAATAAACACATTTTTTGCGCTTACATTGCAAACGCTGGCTGAACCCTACGAGATATATCAAAATAAAGTACTACAGTATTGTATACCTTAAAAAGGTCTACAAAAAAGTACGCGGTATATGTATGTCTATCTCTTAAGGATAACCCACAGAAACAATTTTTTATCGCTTATGAGAAATAATGGCTTATTTAAGAAGCGATTTTAAACAGTACAGCATTAATCCTTATCCAATTAGGTACCTGAAATACATTGTATATTTAATATAGATTAATAGGGCCCTTTACGGCATGAAATTTAAATGAATATTTTCGAAGATATTACATATTTAAAATGCAGGGACGTAGCGGTTACGCCTAAATACACGTGTTAAATTGCAACCGGGAGAAGCCGGGACGGGTCGACTAGTTACAATATATTTCCAAAAATGTCTAATCTCTAGGCTACGAATCGCGTATCGCGCTAAAATACAATAGTGTAAAAAAAACAGAATTTGGAACAGGTCAAATAACAGTTCACGAGCAACACAGACGGATACAGCACTAATGTAAAAGTAACTTATGATATCAATATGTCATGTCGTCGCACCCACGTCGCACTCAATTTACGGGACGTAATACGGTAGAAATGATCTCGATAATGAGTGTTATGGGGTTCGTAAATATGTTTTTACTAGAAAATGGACTATGAGTAAGGTTTTTTTTATATATAACTTATGTAGCAAATATTTATTAGATAGGAATGATTATAATAAAGCATTTCATCGCTTCATAATAATCCGCTCTCGCTCATTCATAAATAAAAACAATCTACTTGTCTTTGTCATTTGTAGGGTAAGCAATGTAATTCATAAATTTTCTTCATCAATCAACTCACTTTTACATAAATATTTGATACTAGACTACTTTTTTTTTAATTTAACTTGCATAAAAAATAAGGTCCGGAACCTAGTCTAAGTTCTCCATTCGCGGGGCTCGTTCTTCTGGGTGGATTAACCTAGCCTAACATAACCTACCAATATCAATCCCCCCACTTTCTTTGCCAGAGACTCATATTTTAGGAATAAGGGAGGAGAAAAATTATTCCGGAACCTGTGTGTGGATTAACCTATTTCTTGGTAAGGGTAAACTTAGGTTAGGTAAGTTTGTCAGAAGTAATCTTTAAGCCAGAATCCGTTAAGCGTTAAACTTTTTTGAGTATGAATTTCTAATATCCCGAAATCGGGGAGAAATCAATCAATTATAAAAATATATATATATGTATATTTATATATACGGATAAATAATAATATATTATAATAGGTTGGGGAAAAAGTCTTTTCGCATTATAGTATGTATGAACTTGTAATAAAATTTCTTTGTATATACATTTAGATAAAGGTCTGTGAGAGTAGCACAAATTTGGTTTAAGCGTTTTCAATCCAGAAATTTTGATGTCCAAGATGCAACTCGCTCTGGTCGCCCTATCACGGATAAAATGGAAGCCATTTTTCAAAAAGTGGGGCAAGATCAGCATGCCAGTAGTTACGACGTAGCTGAAGAACTGGGAATTGACCACAAAACAGTTTTAGCGCATTTGAAAAAAAATGGGTTTCATAAAAAAGCTCGATATTTGGGTACCTCACGAGCTCACTGAAAGAAACCTAATGAACCGTCTACTCATTTGTAATTCTTTATTACGACGCAATGAAACCGAACCATTTTTGAAGAAGCTGATAACTGGTGATCAAAAGTGGATCACGTATGACAAGAACGTGCGAAAAAGGTCGTGGTCTAAGGCCGGTCAGGACAGACTGTGGCGAAACCCGGGTTAACTCGCAACAAGGTGATGCTGTGTGTGTGGTGGGATTGGAAGGGCATTATTCATGAGCTCTTACCACCAGGCAAGACCATCGATTCTGAACTCTACTGCGAACAACTGATGAGATTAAAGCAAGAAGTTAAGAGAAAGCGGCCGGAATTAATCAAAAGAAGTGGTGTGGTTTTTATTTTATTTATTTATACTTTATTGCACAAATTTAGTACAAAGGCGAACTTAATGCCTTAAGGCATTCTCTTCCAGTTTACCAACAGCAATGTTGACATAGTTAGGATGACGTGCGCAGCTACGTTCTGAGAGAATTATTATGAACCAAACATTATATTACAGTATCGATATGCCTATTATAAATAATATATAAATAACCATATAAATACATACCTATACACACATACATAGATAAATAGATATGTTTTTCATCATGATAACGCTAGACCTTACACATCCGTTCAGCAAAAATTAAGAGAGTTTGGCTGGGAGGTGTTAATGCATCCGCCGCATAGTCCTGACCTTGCACCTTCAGATTTCCAACTGTTTCGGTCTCTTCAGAATTCTTTATGCAGTGTCAGGTTAACATCACAAGAGGACTGCCAAAACTACTTGTCGCGAGTTTTTCATCAGAAGCCCCAAAATTTCTATAACAATGATCGTGTCCCTACCTACAAGATGGCAAAAAGTTATCGACCAAAATGGTACCTACATACTTTAGTTAAATGTAAATAAACAATATTAAAAAATGATTTGAATTTTCTTAAAAAATGCGAAGAAACTTTTTCCCCAACCAATACATCCGTATCAATAGTCACTGCGTTTTTGTTAAAATTATAATGTTAAAATTACATCTACACGATGTTTGATATTCATTCATAAATCACTAACGAATATTTTTTTATATTAAATTTTTAATTCATTTGTATATCTGTTTTTCTGATTCTTACTCAAAAACCTAAAACTAGAACTTTTTAGAGTGACATGCGTTGCTTTCGATTTTTCAATAAACAATCTCCGTTTTATTCCACAAAACAAGAGATTAAGAAATTTCCAAAAATATATAGGAAATTCGGCTCTCATATCTTTATTATTTCTGTAATATATTCTGAAATATATTGAGAACGCTTTTGCTGGTATCCCCGAAGACGTAATGTCGATCCAAACTCCCAAGCGACTGGAGATACAATGACTAACGTATTCACTTAGCCTAAACTCACGATCTAGTCTCACTCTCCTTTGAGGTTTCAGAGATAGGTTCAATAAAATCTATTTTACATTCTAGGCTTTATATTTTAGAAACATAAATGGAATAATTTTATTACTTCTCTTGGGTCTCAAGCCCCAGGTACAGCTTGGCTTCTTATCTAAAATGCATATTATTATTGTCTAACTGTACCTGTACAGTTTAATGTTTAAAGTTTATGTTGTTGGAATGGAACTTCTTTGTAAACGCAATACAAGTTAATGCTTCGCAAATGCACTCTGAGGTACTTTTTGTCTAGTATGGCAACACTTTCAGCAGATACGTGCTGTATCTGGTATTTAGAAATTAAATCTCTTGTAATATAGTTTTTTTTTTTGCCCTTAATCCTTTACATGTTTGATAAACCAAAATAAATATAAGGTTAGAGCGTATTGGCTTAGAACTTCAAATATTTCTAGCAGAGAGTTATAATAAACAAGCCGCTCCCCCTTACTTTGCTGAAGTGTATTCAGACCCTTCACTCACACACTTCATTCATTCATTCACACTCTGCCACTTCTTTCATACACACCTTGTCCTGGCAGTGACTAACACAACAAAAAAAGAATTACCCGATTTAGTGCTATCGTTTTTTTTATAGCAATTAAGGTGCAAACCAGCAGACGGCCCACCTGGTGGTAAGTGGCCACCGTCGCCCATGGACATCGGCAATACAAGAGAGTAACTCTTGGTTTACCGAAGCGTTGCCATCTCGAAGATAGAGTGAAGAAGGGGAATGTAGAGAATATTGATACAGTTTCAGTGGACCCTGAACGGGAACCCAGAGTTCACTAGAACCGCAGCATTAACAGGATGGGATAGGGAGAGGAAAGTCTGATCCACATGCGTCTCCACCGGAACGCGTCAATGACACTCGGTTGGATTCGCATGCGTGGTCGTAAGACAGTCGGGGAACAGATCCCCTACCACCAAGCTTCTAACGAGATGCTCTCCCAGCGGCAAAGGGAAATTGTATCCAAACCCGCCCCCTCACCTCACCTCACCCGAGATATCATTCTAAAATAATGCGCGTACATACATAGAGGAGATCCATTTTTATTTATATAGATTTATATAAATATGTCGGCGCGTAAGTTAGGCTTGGATTAACCTAACCTTAGGTTTGAACAGAGGGCGAGTATTGTAATTACTTAAAGGTATTCCTTAAGCCTACCTTGTGCCTCGGTCACAAGTCCAGGGCACTGCTTAGGTTCATCTCGTAATTATAAGAGATCACATTTGATTATTTTTCGGTTCAGTAGAAGTATCTACGTTGCGTTTACCCAATAGTCCATTCACAATCCTTGTAGTGTTCTTCAATATTGAGAATAGCTCTCCTCCACTTTCTCATCATCTTTCTCCGCGTAATATAAATATTTAATAGATTTAATATATAACCGTTTTATAAATGTTTCCATTATGAAAAACCCTCTTCTGTTTTATGTATCGAATACAATATTGGCTCTAAGGGTAAAATCAATACGCCAGTCATTGTACTTTTATTTCTTTTAGGATCTTTATTAGGCAATCAACGTTTAGTTATTCTAAGTTTGGGTATATAATATTTACTACATAAAAGACATTGGTTTACTAGCATAAATAGTTCTATATAAATTAGTCTATCTTCCAAACTTTCTATCACTTTTGTTAGCAAGTTGAAATGATTTTATAGATTTATACAAGCCCTTTCTTAATGGCCTTGATAGTAATCTTTTTTTTAATAAAAAAGAAGGAGTAACAACATTAAAGGAGTATATAGACCATGAGCGTTTCCATTAATATTATATTTATAAAAATGTGGTAGTTTTATTGCAGCCTACAGGCATTATTTATAAATTAATACCTGAGAAAAGCGATCGGAAAAAAAGAGCGGTTCGCGCTTTGTAAATTTTTAAGTTCAATTTTAATTAAAAATGGCTGTCCATTTATCTGAAATTGAAGCAAGAGAACAACAGGTAAAAATTGCAGCGATTTTTATTCAAGTAAGCGTAACTGGAATAAATGGTGTTGAGAGAATAAACGACCTGCTTCTCTTATTACTTGTGCTAACGAACCATCGCTGCAATGAGGTCATGTAAGGTTAGTGGCCAACATTACTCTTAAAACTGACCCCTGAAAATTATATTGACTATACTCTTATATTTAAATATGAATAGCCTTTATGTATGAACGTGCATAACTTCAGAAGACTACACCAAATTAGATAATTGGTTTTTTTATGTTAGTTATTGTAAGGACAAGGTTTGTATATAAGAAAAAGTGAGTGAGAGAGAAGATAATATGTAGTACGTGCGATGGTGGTCTCCACTGCATATCAGTGACATACTACGCTTTATAAAATAAAAATAAACGAGTGTGTCAGTGGGGGAGTAAACGATTTGAACATACCGCAGCGAAGCGAAGCAGGTCGGCTAATTTTTAAGAAATAACTTACAAACCTTATATATTTGTCGGGGATTGGGTAAACGCAACGTAGATACTGCTACTGAACCGATAAATAATCTCATACAATCACGAGAGAAACTGTAAGGTGTAGGCTTAAGGAATTCTTTTATTCGATTGAGACACTCGCTTCCACTGCTCAAGCTCTCTGTTTAAACCCAAGGTTAAACTCACATAAACCTGACCTTAATTGGACAGCACTCCCAGCACTAACACTGCACTTCTCAATACTAACACTATCCAGGGACTACCTCACTCCTTGAGAGACCACACATAGACATATTAATCGCAGCAATTAATACAATTGCTTGCGTGAATCTACCAGGAAGTCATTGGAAATTTTTGTTAATAAAAGTTCACAGATCAGTTTAAAAAGTTTTGTTTTGAAATACTTATTACTAAGTCTTATAGTAATAGTAGGGATTTTATTAAAAGACATCCAGCATATTTGTAGAAAGATTTTTATTTAAATATTAATTGAGATGAAGGGATCTATTAAAAACAGACTTGTAAATCAATGATTTTTTAAAATAACATGATCATCAAAAAAATTATTGGATATTTTGAAAAATATTTACCCGTAAAGGACGGGTTTAAAGTCCTTTCTGCGGCTGAGAAAGCATCTCGCAACAGTCAAGTAACCCAGCAACCCTTGGTGGTAGGGAATCCTTTCCCCAACTGGTTTGTATGTAAATCCGACCGCCTTTGGCTCGTGCCGATCGATCCGCATGTGCGGTTCCATTGGACTCTGGATTCTTTCTCAGTAAATATTGTGATCAAAACTAATTCTTTTCAGGAGTAATAACATAAACAAAATTAGTAGATCCTAAATAGCTACAAATTTATTGTAATTTGATACGTTAAACACTAAAGCGAAAGCTAAAAACGAAGCGTAAATAACAAACAAATATCTCGAAGTAAAAATTGAAATGTCAAGATCAGATGTTTTGTTATTTTCAATAACTCTAACTAAAGCCAGTCGTCACTGACATGACCATCTTATTAATTTAATCACTACATAGTAAAAAAACAAAGTCGCTTTCTCTGTCCCTATATCCCTATGTATGCTTAAATCTTTAAAACTACGCAACGGATTTTGATGCGGTTTTTTAAACTAGATAGAGTGATTCAAGAGGAAGGTTTATATGTATAATACATATATAATATAGTAGAGAAACACTGATAATTGTAGAGGTTTCTAAAGTGATGTCGTAAACAAACACATTTTTTTGCGCTTACATTGCAAACGCTGGCTGAACCCTTCGAGATAGATCAAAATAATGTACTACAGTATTGTACACCTTAAAAAGGTCTACAAAAAAATTCGCGATGGTATATGTCTACTCTTAGGGATAACCAACAATAACCATTTATTATCCTTTACTTTTTACAAAAAATAATGGTTTATTTGCGAAGCGATTTTAAACAATACAGCATTAATCCTTATCCAATTAGGTACCTTAAATACATTGTGCATTTAATATAGATCAATATGGTCCTTTACAGCATGAAATTTAAACGAATATTTTTTAAGATATTACAGATTCAAAATGCAGGGACATAGCGGTTACGGCTAAATACACGTGATAAATTACACCCGGGCGAAGCCGGACGGTTCGACTAGTTTACTTAATAAACGTTTTATTTAAATAACATTTCCTATTTTCATATGATTAAATAATTATAATGGATTAATTACTCAAGAGAGAATATAATTTTAATATTGAAAAAGAATATAATTTATCCACATACAAGAAACTAAAATAAATTGTCACACATTTATGTGCATAGAATAAATAAATCTTTACAATTCAATACTAATATTATAAATGTGAAAGTTTATATGTTTAATGGATTTTATTGAAATTCGGCACACAGATACTTTATAAACTAGATTAACACATAGGCTACTTTTTATCCCGGAAAAATTCTCGGAGTTTTTGTGGGATTGTAATAAAATATATTTGTCGATAAATAAATCTGAGTATACGTTGTAAATTGCATCCGTGCGAAACCGAGGGGCGACTAGTTTTATAAAACTAGTCGAGTAAATAGACAATATATCACTTTCATTCCGATAGGTTTGAGCCAGTTTATCAGCTGGTATCGCGCAGTGAGACTAATGTTGTTGTGTTGTTTGGTAGCGTGGTGCTAGGCCTCCGTTTTCGAGGAACACGTAAGTAATTTCTTTTTATATTCGGTTCGTGCATAGTGTTAGGTTTTATTAAAATATTAATATTATAAAATATCGATTTTGGGTATAATTGGAATAATTTGATCGAGTTAGCGTTATCAAATTATTTAAAGGGAAGTTTTAAATATTCCTTCTCCCCCGGACCTCGATATTGAAGAGACGTGTACAAGAAAGTGTCACATTAATTTATTTATTTTTTATTTCCTAAAAATATTAAATTATAATATTAAATTCAATCGTGAATATTAGGAGTGCATAAGTGAAGAAGAGGTCTCGATCTACTGTCGCATTAACACATCTGCTGCAAATGCTACGTGAGTAAAAGAGACATTATCAATTATTAGTAAGCTACGCTACC
The DNA here is from genome assembly GCA_905147385.1 of Limenitis camilla. Classification (NCBI taxonomy): domain Eukaryota; kingdom Metazoa; phylum Arthropoda; class Insecta; order Lepidoptera; family Nymphalidae; genus Limenitis; species Limenitis camilla. The sequence continues at coordinate 11,982,747 of LR990239.1, read as the reverse complement.
GCTTCATTGACTACGCTTGCTCAAGTGAAAGGGACTGCACGCTACACCAACACTCCAAGCCTGATACGCCTGTACGCGTGAGAAAGAGACCAATCTCGTAGCAAGCTACGCTATTCCGCTACGCCGGCTACGTCATGTAGTGCATCGATACTGGATACCAAGGTCTTGAATTTTATGATCGCCTGGTACTTTGATCGCGGCTACGTAAGTCTAAGACGGCGCTCGCGTCGCATGCTGCAGCGGTATTTACTACAAAGAATTTCTTCGTATTTATGATCGCCTGGTACTGCGCTCTTATAACACCGATGGCAGAAAACCTTAATTACGCATGAATAAATCACAATTGTTAAATAAACTTCTTGTATTGTGGAACTCAGATTTAAATTATACAAAATGCCTCTCAATCGTACACCGCCTCCTACCACTCCACCTGCTGAGCCCTCGCTGAATACTTTGGTGCAAAATATTGCGCACGCTGAAGTAGAGATGAATTCGCTTCGACATCACGGGTCGCTGCCGGATATCCCTTCGCTAACGGCGAAGACTAAAGAATCTAAAAAAAGGAAACTTGAGTGCGAGACTACAGGCACTTTTAATCAAATAGAAAATATGTTTAGTTCGTTCTCTAAAAACCAGGAAAAATATTTTCAAGAATTTCAGTCTTCTATAAATTTTCTTAAAGAACAGAATATCGAATTGAATAAGAGTATGGAGGTTATGTCGAAAAAATACGATGATTTCATTCAGAGGATCTCATGCTTGGAAATGGAAAGAAAGGAAGACAAAAGAACTATCCAATTCTTGGAAGAGAAATTAGAAAACCTAGAGAGAAAGTCAGGACTAGCTAGCGTGGAAATTCGAAATGTACCAAAATCAAATAATGAGTCAAAAGAAAACCTATGTGGTCTTGTAATGCAACTGGGAAAAGCTTTGGATGTAAATATAAATGAGTTCTGTATTAAGGATATTTACAGAATCAAAAATAAGGAATCGACAAATCCAGTCATAGTTCAATTTACCACTGTTCTAAAAAAGGAAAAGCTACTAAATAACGTAAAAAGATTTAATAAAAATAAAAAAAATAATGAAAAACTAAACACCTCGCACTTACAACTAAAAGAGCCACCTAAACCGATTTATGTGTCCGAAACGTTAACGTTCAAAGCTCAAAAGCTTTTCTATCTAGCAAGAAACTTTCAAAAAAATTATAAATACGCCTTTTGTTGGACCACACATGGAATTATTTATTTACGTAAGACCGAGAGCTCACCGCAGATCAGGATTAATTCGGAAGCCGACATTGAAAAATTAAGGAAGACCGAATGACTAGTACGGGTAATTCTTAATATAATTCTCTCAAAATCACAGATGCATGTCTTAATACTTTCTGTGCTATTGTTTAATTGCTTTATTATGTTGTTATTTGTAGAAACTTATTCCTTAAATCTAACAAGTAATTTTAAAAAAATATTTCCATATTTACACACATATCTATACATGATTCATACACACCACTCACACAATTTCCCACCAAGACCTTTTAAAAAACCCACAATCCTTAACTTTATCACAACAATCTATCTGAATTACATTATTGAATTTAAAATATATTATCTTAATTATTTACATTATACAATGAGCATATTTAATAATAGTAGATTTACGAGTAAAAACATATATTTGAGACAGATATTTATTTTAATTAAATCTTAGTACAACTATGAATGTATCAGAAGACATTGATAAAATTTCTGTAGCAACTTCATTAACATGTGACATAGTTGATTGTAACCAACATATAAAACCTACGTCGTCTTTATTTTTAAACTTAATTACACAGAATATACGTAGTGTTAACTGTAATATGCCTGGTTTTGAAATCCTACTTAGTCAATTGCAAGTTGACTTTGATATTATAATTCTAACAGAATGCTGGCTCCAAAAATCATTTCAAATTCCTACATTAAGTGGTTATCATAGCTACTCAACATCAAATAATAAAATTCAGAATGATGGAGTTGTGTTATACATAAAAAATGAGATGTTTGCTACAGTAAGCGAGCCACATATAAATGAAGCAAATTGCTTAGTTGCAAATCTTGGTAGTGAAACAGCTGTTATAGCATTGTACAGGTCCCCATCATACCGAGACATTGACCCTTTTTTACAAACGTTGGAGAACATTTTGTTAAGCGTAAAAAAAATTAAAAACGTCATTGTGGTAGGGGATATGAATATAGCCATTAATGAAGTAAAGAGAGACTGCAATGGGGATAAATATTTAACAGTTCTTGCATCTCATGGTCTTTTACCGGCTCACGAACACATAACTCGAACAGAAACGGGAACATGTCTTGATCATATTTTTCTTAAAACCCGGAACTCAGCTGTTACAATAGTCCCTACATCATCACTTACAGATCATCATCCTGTCTTATTGAGTATGTACTTAAAATTGCATCGAAGTAATGCAGCAACTATCACGTCAAAACTCAATATGAAAAAGTTTGAACAAGACCTACTAAAAATCAATTTTGACAAAATTTATTCTTCTGATAATCCAAATTTTTCGATGAACTACTTAATAAAATCATTAAGTTCAGCTATTAAAACTAATACTGAGATAAAAACCTTTTCAAGAAGAAAAAAGATTATTAAACCTTGGATTACGCCTGGCTTACTACGGTGCATACAAAATAGGGATAAGTTACATAAAAAATATAGGCTATCACCCGAAAATGAAATTATTAAAATAACTTATAATCGTTACAGAAATTTTTGCAACAAAATCCTTAAAAATGTTAAAATTGCTTACAATAAAAGTCAAATAATAAGTGCTCAAAATGATAAAAAGAAATTATGGAATGTTATAAAAAATATAGCTCATTGTAATACTGTACAAGATTATCCTAAAGAATTACTAACTTGTGACAGTACCCCTCAATTATCTTTGAATAAAATCAATAATTATTTCATTAATGTAGGTAAATTACTAGCTGAAAATCTTCAAAATTTTAATAATACCATTTTGAATATAAATAAGGATACAAATAAAGCAATAATCGATAAATCACAAGCTAGATGTTTTGTACTTTTAAATACCGACGAAAGGGAAGTGGAACGTCTTATTCTTGGCCTAAAAAATAATTGTGCGGTGGGTTCTGATAAAATATCAAACAAAATCTTAAAATTACATGTAAACGTTCTGGTTCCTCCACTTACACACATTTTCAATACTTGCTTGGAAAAAGGTATATTTCCGATAGATTTAAAAAAGTCTGAGGTAAGACCAATACATAAAGGTGGAGATAGATATGTAATTAGTAATTACAGGCCTATCTCTATCTTACCAGCCCTATCGAAAATTATGGAAAAAATGCTAAATGCGAGATTGATCAATTACCTTGAAAATAGTTCATTAATATCGCAAAATCAGTATGGCTTTCGTCGTGGTAAATCCACCGAAGATGCGGTAAATGAGTTTAACAATTTCATTAGTTCTAATTTAGACCGCGGTAAAAAATGTTTGGTAATTTTCATCGATTTAGCCAAGGCTTTCGATACTATTTCAGTCAATCTACTTTTAAGCAAGCTCGAAAAACTGGGTATAAGAGGAAATCAATTACAACTTTTTGAAAGCTACCTAAGTGAACGTTATCAATGTGTAAGGCTAGGAACTCATGTAAGCACTGACCTGTTGACTGAATATGGCGTACCTCAAGGGAGCATCCTAGGTCCGACCTTATTTCTGACATATATTAACGAACTCACAGAGCTAAAGTTGCCAAATGGCAAAATACTGTCATACGCAGACGATACCGCCTTACTTTTTGCAGCTGACTCGTGGGATGAAGTTTTCTCAGCTGCACAAACTGGTTTTAATTTGGTTAAAGATTGGCTTCAACAGAATATACTGACCATCAACATAGAGAAAACAAAATATATAACCTTTTCAATCCGTAAACAAAAAGGTTTTGGATCAAAATACTGCTTGAAGTCACATGAATGTAAGAATATTGTAGACAGTTTAGTTGCATGTCCATGTAAAAAAATTGAAAAGGTACATACGATAAAATATTTAGGAGTCACTATAGATGAAAACCTTAGTTATAAACAACACATAAAATCATTATCAAGTAGAGTACGAAAATTAATATACTTGTTTAAGAATCTTAGACATATAGCCGAGCCAAAACTTCTCAAAGAGATTTATTATGCCTTATGTCAATCATTACTTAGTTACTGCATCTCGGCATGGGGTGGGGTTCCAAAAAATACGTTAAAGACATTAGAAGTAGCTCAACGTGCCATACTAAAGGTCAGTATGTGCAAACCTATGTTATTCTCTACTACTAAACTTTACGACCTATGTAAAGTCCTTACAGTTAGACAGCTATTTGTTTTGAGTATCGTGTTGAAGCAGCATCGAAAGTCAGATTTTGTACCCGAAAGATTACTTCAACGAAGAAAAGATAATGTGTGCAGGTGGGAACTACAATTTAGCACTATATTTATAAGAAGATTTTATTCTTTTATAGGTCCTTATCTTTACAATAAATTAAATAAAATACTAAATTTGTATCCGTTAAACAGTACATCATGCAAAAGGGTAGTACAAGATTTTCTACTTGAACTTTCATATGGTGAGACTGAGGCGCTTTTAAAGGTGGACAGCTAAAACACACACGCGCACGCGCACACACACACACACACACACACACACACACACACACACACACACACACACACACACACACACACACACACACACACACACACACACACACACACACACACACACACACACACACACACACACACACACACACACACACACACACACACACACACACACACACACACACACACACACACACACACACACACACACACACACACACACACACACACACACACACACACACACACACACACACACACACACACACACACACACACACACACACACACACACACACACACACACACACACACACACACACACACACACACACACACACACACACACACACACACACACACACACACACACACACACACACACACACACACACACACACACACACACACACACACACACACACACACACACACACACACACACACACACACACACACACACACACACACACACACACACACACACACACACACACACACACACACACACACACACACACACACACACACACACACACACACACACACACACACACACACACACACACACACACACACACACACACACACACACACACACACACACACACACACACACACACACACACACACACACACACACACACACACACACACACACACACACACACACACACACACACACACACACACACACACACACACACACACACACACACACACACACACACACACACACACACACACACACACACACACACACACACACACACACACACACACACACACACACACACACACACACACACACACACACACACACACACACACACACACACACACACACACACACACACACACACACACACACACACACACACACACACACACACACACACACACACACACACACACACACACACACACACACACACACACACACACACACACACACACACACACACACACACACACACACACACACACACACACACACACACACACACACACACACACACACACACACACACACACACACACACACACACACACACACACACACACACACACACACACACACACACACACACACACACACACACACACACACACACACACACACACACACACACACACACACACACACACACACACACACACACACACACACACACACATACAAAATGTCTTTGATTGTATTGGAAATAAAATATTTATGGATATATTTTTTATTATATTATAAATAATATATTTAAAATATCTTATAATCTAATCAAATCAATTTAAAGTAAGAAGCACGGTAACAATGTTAAAAATAGTAATATAGGTGGGAGTGGCGCTGATGCCGAAATACAGTTAAATCTAGTTCGGTATGCAGATGATCATATAAGATTGTAATGTACATGTTATTGTGTCTCAATAAAGAATTTGAATTTGAATTTGAATTTACTTGGCAACACAGGCTTACGATCCCATCTGTTATTATGCGAATAGATGATGGGGGTATTTAAAAAGGATGGATTTTGCGCAATAAGGTTTGGTTATTCTCGTTATTCGGTTTGTGCGTAGTAAAAGACGTCTTTAAACCTGTCTCCTATACTCATGATAAGCCAGTGTAATATATTTGTAAAATAATATTCTTGTGAACGAACCGTTAAAATGACATCAAATGAAATTTCATCCTTTTCAATCAACGTCGAAGTTTTCAATCAAAATCCTGATTGATTTTTCAGTTATTAACTGTTGACTTAAGATTCCGTTCAAAGGGTCGTTTGTATAAAAGTAAATTGAAGTAAAAGCATTTCGTGTAACTGACAGCTTTTTAAATTGGTTAAGTGTGAGTTGGAAATATTGAAGAGTTATGGTTTTAATATGACTTTATGCGCTTTATATTTTTAAATTATATTTAATCTTTCAATACAAAGTATTTATGATTAAAAATGTTAAGAATATTATTTAATTTTATATTATTTAAAAAATTAAGGTTGAATTTGGACTGATTTTTCGTCTTCACTGTGGCAGCAAAAATATCGATTTTCGATTTTTTTGATTTATCAATATCGATATCTCTATTTTCAAAAAATGTCATTATACTTCTATTTTTAAAGTATGGCAACGTTATTTACCACAGCAATATAATATACTACCAAAAAAATATACCCTATATTTTTTACGTTACTGAAAGTTGCCCACTACTGCAAAGCCCTCTCCCCAGAAAGTCATTGCATGAGGAGTTATATAGTAAATGGTACAGTTCTATCTGACTGTCGTAATTTCTTACTATCTTATAAAACACTCTAATCCACCCGTCCCGGCTTCGCCCGGGTGCAATTTAACCGCTGTGCAGGAATATTTTAAATCTGTAATATCTTCGAAAATATTCATTTAAATTGCATGCTGTAAAGGGCCATATTGATCTATATTAAATGCACAATGTATTTAAGGTACCTAATTGGATAAGGATTAATGATGTAATTGCTTAAAATCGCTTCGTAAATTAGTCATTACTTCTCTTAAAAAGTAAAGGATAAAAAATGGTTATTATGGGTTATCCCTAAGAGATAGACATATACGAACGCGGACTTTTTGGTAGACCTTTTGTAGGTGTACAATACCTGTAGTACATTATTTTGATCTATCTCGTAGGGTTCAGAAAGCGTTTGTAATGTAAACGCAAAAAGATGTATTTATTTACGACATCACATTAGAAACCTCTACAATTATCAGTGTTTCTCTACTATATTATGTATGTATTATACATATAAACCTTCCCTTGAATCACTCTATCTATTTAAAAAAACTGAATCAAAATCCGTTGTTTAGTTTTAATGATCTAAGCATACATAGGGACAGATCGCGGGAAGGGATAATGGTAGAAGTTTATAACCATTTTGCCTTGATAGAATTGATTTTATCATCTAATCAGGTGTACAAAAGTTTTTTGTCTAAGTAATCAAAGTTACAAAAAGTTTTTGATCGTGTATAGCGACAGCTTCCGTGATTATCTATAACTAAGAAACACCTTAGTGTAATTATGGTAACATAAAACTTAACTATACCAAAATGGATCTACACCAGAGGAGGTGTACGTGTATGACGATTTCCTTGCGCTAAAATGAGATAAATGTTCACCACTAACTTCTTTTTCTACCTTCTCCTGGCGATAACGATTGACATTGTTGTCTTCCTGGAAATTCCAGGGATGTAAAACGTACGTAGTTGCGTATTTTCGCGGTCTTCGTTTTGCAAGCGTCTCCGCGGCGTCTCTCGTTCGCCTCGCACCGGATTCGGTGTGTAGCAAGAAAATTATTGTCAATCTACCCCCATCTTAAGCAATGATCGAACAGGTTTATATAATACAAAAATATATTTGTCGGACTTATAAAGAATTATCGAATCCTGCGCGATCTCTCAAGGGGTGAAGTAGTCTCTGAGTCACTGACCACGGGAGTACCTTACAATGTAGTTGCCACGTTTTGTGTAAGGTTAGGTTTAGGTAAGCCTAACTTTAGGCTTTCAGTGATTGCTTTATTCTGCGCCGACATATTAATAAAGTAAAAACTCCTAAAAAAATTATTATAAAGACAACAAAAAATTGACCACATCAGTTGTTCTCGACCGATGTTACGGATTACAAGTATATCCAATTTCTTTTTTACTATAATTTTTCATAAATCTGTAGAATATAATATTTTCTCTATTATGTATTATATTGGATATCATTATGTATTAAGTATTTTTTTAAATAATCTCTTACATCAATATATTTGATGCGATATAAGGATTCTGTTTTGGTGAATTCATAGTTTTTACAGATTTAGATCTGAAACTAGAACTAAAGAAAACTTTCAAGAAAAATAAAAAAATTAAATATAAACCCTATGACTAGATTCTTTAAAAATAAATGATCTATATAACTGAAATGTTCACCTTTGTAGTTCTCGTTAAAATATGCACCATTAGACGAGACGCGGAGCCCGCTTTGTGCTAAGATATTGCAATTAACTTTAAGTAACACTTGGAACAAGATTTAAGTAAAGTAAGGTTATATCTTACGTCAAATTAGTTCAATATATTTTTAACTTATTAAAAACATTTGTCCTATTTCTGTTTCTACAATATTTTAACAACTTCAAAGAATCCATGCCGCTGTAAATTAATTTTAATAAAAATTATTTTCTTTCCTTATGAGTACAGAGGGTCTGTTCAAGTATACGCAATCAGGTATTTTGCAATTATCAACCCCCAAGCCTCCCATGTCATTAAAAATAAGCAAAGCAAGGACCTCTGCTCCCTTTCGATAAGTATACAATATCGTTCTGATATTAGATGGAATGAGAATGGATGTAAGGAGCCAGCGGACGCAGAAAGTGTCTGCAATAAATATACCCTAAAATATAAATTGGAGCTACATACGTCGCTGAGATATTACTGAAGATCGCGAAAGTATGCAGAATCCAAAAACTGTATTTTTTTTTTTAATAATTGATAAGGTGCAAACTAGCAGATGGTCCATCTGATGGTAAGTGGCAACCATCGCCAATGGACATCGGAAAAACAAGAAACGCTCTCTGTTTTGTTGATGCGTTGCATCCCCGAAGACAGAGGAGGAAGGGGGAATGATGCGGATTCAGCGGACCCTAGCCAAGAGCCCAGAGTCCATTAGACCCACAGCATTAATGGGATGGGAGAGGGAGGGGGTAAGTCTGGCCCACATGCGGCTCAACCGGAACGCATCTATGACAATAATTTTCATAGAGTCCACGACCATTGACGTGCTTACACCTTACGCGAAGGCCAAATAACTTTTCAATGCTTAAACAACGTTAGTTTGTATGAGTATATTAAAATATTATGCAATAGTAAAATACATCCATCATACCATTCGTTATACCAAACTCGCAAACGAAGTAACTGTTATTGACAATGAACATATCGGTAAAGCAATTCGGCTAAAACCGATAACATTGCATCCCATCAATTTTACGAATCGAGGACATGCTACAAACATTGTTTGCCGCACGAATGTTGTTTGTCTGTATTATGGGAAAATGCAATGCAAATGTCAGCGTAGTACTAGAATATTACAATTATTACGAAATTACGATAAGGTCTTTACCATAGTATAGCGACCCGCCCCGACCTCGCATGGGTAATAGATCATTTTATGCCTGTATATATCCCACAATGCATTATTTTGTGATATCTCAATAGACACTTCGCTATATTGCCCGCAGCGCTGCGTAGAGTCACACTGGCGCGGTGGCATTTTCTACTAGTATTTTGTTTAGATTTTCAATGGAGTCTGATTTAAATAGCTCAAAAAGTGATATACAGGTATTGAAATAGACTTGATAAAAAAATTATTTATTTTGATAAGGATTAATACAAATATATGGATTACATGCTCAAATTTTGGTCAACATTTCTATCAAGTTTAAAAAAAAAATTCTGTAGAATATAAAAATAAAAAACTAAAAACTTGGTTATTTCAATTTCTCACTTTCATTTTGAGGTTATGTGAAAATAGTGTAAAACTTTTAGGACTTAGTTTTGCCGGATGTAGAGTTTTTACCCTACAACACGACTTGCGGAAAGAAGCAGCTGCAGTTGGACTCAAAATTAACGTAAAGCAAACTAAGGGCATGAGGTGTGGAACACGTGACGATAATCCACTTCTTTTAGGTGGTGAAGCTGTGGAAAGGGTCACGAACTTCACATATCTGGGAAGTGTCGTGTCGAACCATGGAGGAACTGAATTAGACATATTATCCCGGATTGCCAAAGCAAAAGGTGCCTTCGCTAGTCTCCGTCCGGTATCGCAGTCTAAACACCTCTCTCGAATAGTGAAACTTAAAATATTTAATTCAAATGTGAAGAGCGTTCTGTTGTACGGATGTGAGACTAAGAAGCTTCAAGTTTTTATTAATCACTGCCTGCGACAAATCCTGAAGATCTTCTGGCCAGACACTATCGCCAACATAGATCTCTCGAAGCAATGCCATGAAGAGCCTATAGATTTGCAGATACGATGTCGTAAATGGGGCTGGGTTGGTCACACACTGCGCAGAGACTTGGATCACATTCCGAAACAAGCTATGGACTGGAATCCACAAGGACAGCGTAAGCGTGGTCGCCCCTAAACAATCTTAGCGGCGTTCAGTGATTGCTAAAGCCAAATCAATTGGCTTGACTTGGAGCGAGATAAAACGTAAGGCCCAGGACAGGGAGGAATGGCGAAGCATTGTGTCGGCCCTCTGCCCCGCGGTGGGGATATAGGAAATGAAGAAGAAAGAAGATAATGGTCAAAGATTTTTTTAAATCTTTCCTCTATAATATTAGTATACAAGCTTAAATAAAGCAGTCGCTTTAAATTTTATTAAAATTACCGTATAAAAAAACTCAATGTGGTTGAGTTTCACAATTCTAAATAAACTTTATACTTATTTTAACTTTTCTTTAATACCCAGGTGAACCCGTACACGAGTTGCAAGTTTTCCTCAATAATAACTTCTAGTTCCTTAACACAATACTGAAGTTTACCAAAGAAATATCTAATTTCATTCTTCCTATCGCAGCCGTATTGGAATGACTTTTATTTAACCTTTAAATTGCAGCGAAATAATTAGGATCGTATTTTATTTACCTAGCTCTTAGAATTTCCAATTAGATAGAGCCATATTAAATTGCTTGCAAATATTTAGTAATTGGAAACATCGGGCACTTTAATCTATACTATTATATAAGGAGGAAAGATTTGATTGTTAGTACGAAAAGTACTGAACCGATTTTAAAAATTCTTTCGCCGATAGAAAGCTACATCCTTTCCGGGTAACATAGGCTATGTGGTGTTGCCATAAATATTCTAATTAAAAAGATATGGCCATTTAAGTGCTATAACCTGGTCATTTTGTAAATTAAAGGGTTTCTCGGAAACCACTAATACGATTTTAAAAATTCTTTCACCGATCGAAAACTACACTATTCGTGAGTGTCAAAGGTGATTTAGTGTTGCTATATACATTTTTTAATTAATAGAATATGACCATTTTTACTGTCTATCGTTCTCTCTCATCCTCAATATTTTTTTCTCTTTAATTTTTTATCTTTGTTCAGAAACTCTGTTTCTCTTTCAATTTTATCCCTTCAATGTCCTTTTATTTATTTATTTTCTTTTTATAACCTTCTCTCCCTCTCGCTCTCTCTCTTTTCAAATAATGAAAACCTACACAATTACAGAGTGACAATTTATAGACATCAATTATAATATTGCTGTAAATACCCGGTGAGGGCTAAGGGCAGATCGGTCATTGTTGATAAATTATTAATCCCTACGTACTAAAAGCTTAAATCCACTTAATTTCTCTCTAGATTTTTTCTTCTTGGAAATTAATGTTTTTCAGAGGTAGTAAGGGCTAAGGGCAGATCGCTCATTTTTGATAAATTATTAATCCCTACGTACTAAAAGCTTAAATCCACTTAATTTCACTCTAGATTTTTTCTTTTTGGAAATTAATGTTTTTTAGAGGTAATGCACGAGTTTACGAGATTATAGCGTAAAAATAAATAATAAATGAACAAAGAGATGATGATAAAATTACAGCTAATCAATATATTGACTAGTTGACCCGCCGCGGCTCACCGCGTTTGTTTAGATTTTACAAAAATCATTACATTTTTCATCCTATGTGTAGTCAATTCAGCTGTTTTGCTTGATTGAGTAACAAACATCTAAACATCAAAACATACTAACTTTCACATTAATAATGCCCTGCTATGCTTTATTTTTTTTTACAGTAATAGGTATATATAGGTATATATATCCCTATACAGAATTCTAATTATTAACAGCATTATAACACACAAACCTAAGGTGTTATACAGAATTATGTACGTTACATAAAAGTTTAAACAGATCTCACCTCAGAGGTAACGACGAGCGGGACCGAGGCGTGTTAATGACCACCCCTCATTATTAATTCACATTGTAAACGATGAAATTCTACACTAAATGTACCTTAAGACTATAAAGCCTACTAAAACTATTTTTTTAACATTTTTAAAATGTTTTTATTAGACCTTTTTGCATTAAGAGTCGAAATTTTATGGGCATGTTATCAACTTTGGGTTAAAAAGTATTTTAATACTTGAATTCTTCTTTATTTGGATAAATCTAATTTTCGTAAATAATAAGCTCACGTTTAAAAAAATAATTGAACGATTAACATTGAATACTCTGTCTGTACATAGAAAACTTTTAAGAAGCTACATCATACAGTTAAAGCTATATTATACAATAGAAGCTATATTAATCTACAACACCAAATTGGATGCAATTTTAATAGTTGTATTTTTGCAGGTTTAAATCTAGGCTTTATTTCGTTTAATTCTGAAACCTTTCATTATATTTTAAGGACTTTTTTACGTCAGTGAAGCGAGAGTAGGTCGATTATTTGAAAATAATATTTAAAAAGGAACAAATATAAATTTTAAATCTGTAATCTTAACTTGCAATTCTATTTGGAAAACTATTTTACTACATCTATATCTATACTAATATATAAAGCTGAGTTTTTTTTTTGCTTGAACGCGCTAATCTCAAGAACTACTGGTCTGATTTGAAAAATTGTTTCGGTGTTAGATAGGCCATTTATCGAGAAAGCCTATAGGTTATAAATCATCACGCTAAGACCAATAAGAGCGGAGCATCACGCGGGCGAAAGCACGCGGGTCGACCAGTAACAGATATAAATGTTATAGTTTAACTAGCTGACCCGGCAAACGTTGTTTTGCCATATACACTTGAGGTGGGCCACCCTTATCACGTAGGGGGATGAAAAATAGATAGTAGCCGATTCTCAGACCTACTGAATATGCATATAAAATTTCATAATAAATCAGTAAAGCCGTTTCGGAGGAGTATGGTAACTAACATTGTGACACGAGAATTTTATATATAAAATGGCTGTTCAAGTATTACGTAAGCATTAAAAGGTTGCGGGGGTCCTTGCTTTGCTTATTTTTGATGACATGGCAAATGGGGGGAAACGTGAATATCCCCGCTCAGAATCAGGATGAAGAAAAATGTATCGTATACGTAAACATGGGGGAGGGGTTAGGACTGCTTACTTTTACTGACATGGGGTGCGGGAGATTGATAATTGCAAAAATCTGATCTTATAATACTTGAACGGCCCCAGAAACAGAAACAATGATCTTATTAAATTTATTACAGTAAACGAAGAAAATAATAAAAGCCATCGGGCTTTTTGCATCACTTTATTGTCACTTCTCTTCTTACAATAAAAACGCAATAAAAATGAATTATTAGCATACCTTCTTTCCTGTTTGCCCTAAATGACCAAATATGTATTCGCTTGAAGAATATAACCTTCGTTTTATAAGTTAAGTTTTCTATACTACATTGATTATAAAAAAATCAAATAAACATTTAAATATTATTTCATCATTTATCATCAATTAAACGATCTTATTATGAGCGTGTAATATAAAAAGTCCTTTAAAATATTAAAACGTTGAATGATTCAAAAGAAAAAAATAAACGCACTTTATGCCAGAACGAATAAAATTTTTCTGCGTTGTTTAAAAACTTACTGTATATAAAATTAAACTAAAAAGTTTTAATTGAGTTCGATGTTGATCAGTTTTTTAATTAAGATCGTATGACATATTTAATTTTGTATCTGGCAGAGATTCATGATTACTTTCATAAGCAATTTTGAACTTCATATCAATAGGAGTAAGGAGAAACTAATTTAAAATCGTGGTCCCCATCCTCATAATATCTGTATTATATTTCTATCGTATCGTCACCCCTTAATGGTCAACTGCTGAGCCAGGACTCTTCATCAGAATGAGGAGGGATTAGGTCATACTTCACACACCTTTGAGAACATGATCCGTTTTTTGATATAATATTAGAAACACATATATTGAGCATTAATATTAAAGTAGTGAATTTAATAGTGTAGTGTTGTTTGGTGGCGTGGTGCTATATCTCCGTTATCAAGAAGCGTGTGAGTAATATACTTTATTATTTTAATATTTTTTATTGAGGTCGAGTGGTGAAGGTGAGAGTTCTCGATTATAAAAGTTGTCTTTAAACCTGCTCCTGCGTCTCAAGCCTCAGGCCCTGCTCGGCTTCGTTACTGTATAGCATACGATAGCTAATGTTATATAATAAACAGGTGAAGCCAAAACAAGGTTAAACTTTGTATAGAAACACGTCAAACTGCATAAACTATTCACCGGAATTCCGCAAGTAACGCCCAACTTTTCACATTAACGTTAAAGTATTTGCACCGACATGCATTCAGGTAAATATTCCTTTCTTGGGTATACCGATATTACTATTGTATATAGACATCCGTCTGTATATATGAAAAATATATAACTAAATCCATAAACACATGATTACAAAATCCTTAGTTTTTTTCCGTATTTATGAATCGGTTTTGTAAGTTTTTGAAAGAATAATTGAAAGTTAGAATTAAAAGTGATAAATTAAACATAAATAAGCTTTCATACATTTGTACAGGTATCGCGTAAAAGCTACTCTACAAAATTGAATAAGGATTTCACAGTTATAATACTAGAGTTATAATTTAAAATCTAGGAATTATTTAATTTAAATTGGAAGTCACGAAAATGATCATGGTAAACATGTTTGAACCCAACGAATCTAAGGCAGGTTGACTAGACTTTTATATGATTCCAAGCATTTACCTAACAATTTATTGATCATCAAAATATGGAAAATTGACCTCGTTTCCTAAATTATGACCGCCATATAAATATATTATTTGTATGGCTTTGGATTTGTAATACTCGTAAAAGCTCCATAGCGTACAATCGCAATAAATCAGGGTAATGTCTGCATAATAAATCGATATCTATCTCCTGAATTGTATGATTCTTATCACTTACCAGGAATTGCTTCCGATTTGCTTTGTTATTAATAATGTACTGCTGTTTAAAAGACTAGGGCGCTTTTTAATGAAAATGGGAGGTGATGTTAATGGTTGGTAACATCACCTCCCTTACGTCATACACGATGATGACCAGCGTCATATTTCCTATTTGTTGATTTACTTCTCCCAATTAGTGGTGGGACATTGCTACCATTGTCTGGGAAGGGACTAGCCCTTTATATTACCACTAACCCAGTACACTTTAGTCTCACGACAAGTCTCTTTGAGTAAACATCACCTGGAGTTGGAGTGTAACTATAATGTGTCGCTTTGTTACGGATATTAGACCACTCCAAGTAAGGATCATGGGATTATTTACGTCTTGTTTATTGTGTGAGTCCCTACATTGTATTTAGGTGTGTTAACATAACCTTAGGTTAGCCTTATGTTAACCTAACCTTAGAATTTAACAGTGAGACTGGGCAGTGGAAGCGAATGTTGTGATCACCTTAAGCCTACACCTTGGTCACAAGTCCAAAGCACTTCCTGGGTTCCTGTCCAAAAACTGCTGAATCATTAGATTCGGTTACTTCATTCATTCAAATCGGCTCTCTGTCTGTCATCAGAAGTGGGATGGACTTTGGCTGGTCTCTGTACCGACATATATGAATTATTTATATTTTTGTTTAGAATCACAAACGTCATAGTAACTCAGTTTATTAAATTATACCTTATTTTCTTGTATACCTTATTTATCTTCTGATAAACTACTCGATTATCCATCATAAAATAATATTAAATACTTTAATAGGCATTACATAATTACAAAATAAGGTAAACAAAGTAATTAGTATTTGCAGCATAAGATTACTGTTTCATTTCAGCTTTTGAAAAATAAAATAAAAATGGGAAAGTATGAAATTGGCATCAATGGAAAAATAGGTTATTGCAGACCTTAAGTTTTTAATACTTGTCTAAATGAAAAAAATATGTCCTTAAATCCATTCTTTATTCCTGAGATGAGCATATTCATCATCTCAGCTCATTTGTTTGCCTAATTGAAAGAAACTTGTTACATCTCGTCCTGCAATTTCGCGCTCCACTAGCAAAACTAGTCACAAGTGTTTCCGGACGAATAATTTCTTATCAATCGCTAGTTCTAGAACTAGTACAATTTGTAGACTCTAATTTAGAGTTAGAGAAACAAATTTGAAATGAAACTAATAATATTTTACAGAATTCCTCGCTTTAGATGGCTGGGTCAAGGGCCTGATGCAGAAAGCGGTACTACTGGACACGGCACGTATCGTGAGGAATTTCCTCTATCTGGAGCCCTAACCATCGGTAGCTTGGACTGTGTTCCAACTTCTTCATTCCACTCAAATTTTCGAGTCAGCCAGGAGTGCAGTCGGAGTCGTAGCCAAATACCGAGGGGGAGGGAGAGGCATGTACATATAAATAAAATATATATGAATTGTATATTATACATATTTGTATAGAACAGCTGATTTTCGTGATTTCATGATTAGTCCTGTAGTAAAGTTTATAGAATTAGCAAATTTATTTGAAATGGGTGGGAGCTGCCCTGAAAATTCAAATTACACTTTAAAACAACAAAAAATTTAAAAATGCCAATTTTAAATAGTTATGTAACAAAGACTGAGTTGATTTCTATTTATCTGCTGAGATATCCAGCTGATATCTGACGATATGTCAGATATCAGTAATATAGCACATCTTTAGCAAAGTACCTTTTCATAATATAACTTTCGGTCTCTAACTTTTATTGTATAAATCGTAACTTTTAATATTCAGGTCTTACAAACGCAATATTCATATTGAAAAAGTATATTTGATACAATTACGCAAATAAATGCTAAAAGTCAAGTGCCACGGTATTTACGATGTTTCCATAAAACATGAGTTTTTAATAAGAATTAGCATAATATTTTGATTAATCCTCAAGAAGCTCTAGAAAAAACTCGTTTCTTTGATTTACGAGTCTGATGTTTTGTTGCTTCAATCACGAAATGTAAAAGATATCATTGTAAAGAGATTATTTTTAAATGAGAATTAATTAAATATCTTTGTGATGTATTACGTTTACTAGTACTAGAAATTATAAATTTTATTTTATGTTATCTGGTACTAGTATATTTATTTATTGTATTATTTGTGCATAATAAAATATATTACAAGGGCGGACAAGAATACGCTATTACAGCAATTTCTACCAGTCAACCCAGAATTGTACAAGAAAGGCAATAATTGGCATACACAATGAGTAAAGAGAGAAATAAATAAAATTACTAGAGTATATAAATTGAAATAAATAAAAAAACGTATATTAATAAAAATTCCAAAACATATTATAGTTAGGTTCTATTCAAGACAACATATAGCCGTTTTATAATATTTCGTAGAAATCAAAATGACATTAGCTACTTCTCGGATTTTCACATATTTTCTTACCATCGGAATAAAACTTTTTGACGTGACCAGAAAGCTCAAACAAGCTTTTTCCCTCTGGCATAAAAAAACGTCTTTTTAACTGACTCAGTTTCCTACGATAAATTGATATATAATATCCAAAGTACAAAGTAAAATTACTGTTATTAGACACTTTAAATAATATAACATTATATGATAAATAGATAATATAGATGTTAAAGAAAAACAGGAGTTATTGTTTTAAAAATATACCTACTAATTCTTCTTTCTAGTCCTGTATTAATAACGCCGATAAGTTCTGCTACATATTATGTATTAAATTTATATAAAGATTTAGGAATATAAGAGATTTTGTAAAACAAATACAAAATAACAAATACCTTAAAATATTATAAATATATTTTTATTATTTTATGCATTTAGCAATGTTGATATTTTATTTTCTTTTAAAATTATTTTCAATGTGATTTAAGTAAATAAATTACTCTAATCTCAAAAAGTAGAGTGAAACCAGCGAATTTTTAAAAATTTAACACTATTTATTAAATTTATAAGTCTCATAGGTTTTGGTATTAATAATAAAAGGTCTATCTCAACAATTTGTAAATAATACAGTGATTGCTTTTATACAGGGATCAACATAAAATTGAACAGACATTCCTATGTGCGACATTTGTAGGGACAAAAGATATCGATCGATTGACATTGTCAGCCACTCATCATGCACTAATGATCCAAGTTATTTGGACTACACAATAGACACAGCGAATAGATCAAGACCAGGGTGTGGTCCCCAAAGCTAAGCGTCAATATATTGAGAAGAATCAGCCGCCCAACCTGTAGAGCCTTGCGTGGGCGGCCGCAACCTGTTACGCCAATTTATAAAAAACACTCAATTATATTTAAACCAAAATTCTATTATATATGTAAGACTATTTAACATACACTTACCCTTCGCATAACACGCAGGGAAAACGAAGACGCCTTCATGTTTATTTTTCTAACAAAGTATTTGCACTCCAAAAATAAAACGCCGCTTTCGCGCACTTTTTTTACAATATTTAAATAAATTTAATGTTTTTAAATCTACTTATAAAGAAATACGGACGATTTTTACAGATTAAAAAATAGTTAATACTGCTTTTATCCAGATAATAATATAGGCTATAAAATATATTAGTATTTATTTAAAATATTTTTTTGTGGCGACGAGCGACGCTCGGGACGGTTTATTCGCGACTGATGTACCCTACAGAAGCGGGGTGAAAAGGACACCCTATTTCATTGAACCAAAGAACCATTTATACCTAAATGAAACATTGTAAAACCAACCTTAATATTATGGGATAGAGTTGACTTACAAATGATAGGAATATTAGAGTTATGGTTAAATGTTTTGGTGTTCTTGCTTTTGCCTTCATTTGGTTGGACGGAGCACAGATACAGGATGAATTGAATTTACGCTCACCACAGAAAGTATTCCTTATAGCTCGAGAAATTTCCTTGAAAACGGATTCATTGCTGAAAAGTATAACGAAAATACATTATAATAAACAGAAACGTCAATGGAAGTGAAATAAATGTTCGTTTCTTAGTACAATATAGTAGAAGTACATTTTGAATGAATTGGCATCATTAGATCGTCAAAGGAAAAAGATTGTGCCATTGTTCTTTACAATAAGGCGTGAAGAATTTTTTTTAATGTACCATATAAATCAGACATCGATCATTTTTTGCTGTTAGTACTACTAACTGACCGAAAGTAA
Source organism: Limenitis camilla (assembly GCA_905147385.1). Lineage (NCBI taxonomy): Eukaryota > Metazoa > Arthropoda > Insecta > Lepidoptera > Nymphalidae > Limenitis > Limenitis camilla. The sequence goes on along the minus strand of LR990239.1, from coordinate 11,962,919 downwards.
TAATTTAATAGCAATAACATTTTTAGCTTTTGTCAAACATAATTGCGTTTTGTAGCTATTTTTAACTGAAGAAAATTTCTCATCGAAGCTTTCTAATCTTTTTAGCAAATTTTAAAAAGGAATATATATTATATTTGGATCTCTTTATAACAAAGAATTCTATCTTTTTCAACTGTTTTCAAATAGCTTAAGTACTTTAAGCTGTTCATGTCAAGTGCAGCCAGACTAGAGAGCGAATATAATATAATATTATATATCTTTTGTTCTCTACGTACTACAGACTCGCTGAGTTTGTAGAACAATCGATTTCTTGAAACGATAAAAGCATAAATAGAAAGAATGTAGTAAATCTTCATTTTTATTTACTTATGACCTCTAAATATTTCTTAACCAAAATTTATTTGTATTCTAACAATTCAGTTTAATTTTTTTTAGCTCAATAGATCGATACGTCGTGCGTTTTAATCCCAGTCATTGGTCTACTGGCGTGGCCCACGTCCTAGTCCTGACACAAGCAACGCCCTCCTCAGAATTAAGAGGAGACCCCGCTTGGCAGTAGGCCATTAATGGGTTGTGATGATAATGATGAATAGAAAATTTGGTAACCTTAACAACCCTTATATCAACCTTAACAAAAATCACAAACAGTGAATTAATCTATTTTTTTTTATAAACGAATGAAATCCTTTAAAGTTAATCCAAAAAGTTATAGAACTTTCTAGAATTCTTTTAGACTGAAACCGTAGAGTCGCAGACAAACTGAAATCTAATAAAGATCGAAGTCTCGATCGGTAGCGAGGGAATTAAACGAAAACTCAAATTCGGAGAAAATATACGATTTCAAATAAATGTGGAAAATAATAAAGATTTTCCACGAAGATATGTTTATGATATTCTCTAATAAATTATTTGCTGAAATCTTAGTAGACTAGCAAACACACTAATATTTTAAATTTATAATATTTTATATTTAATAAATCTGAATGAAAACGCATATAAGTGAATGTTTGTGTTTGAATGGCTATTATTGATTTGTTAATTATATTTTAGGCTAGATGAAGTCGTCAAGAGGGGAAGAAAATCCAGAATATTTCTTAAAATAATATTTTTCTTACTATTCTACACTTTTTCTTATAATTAAATCTTTTAAACTAAAAGGTTAACCCAGCGCGAGTTTGGGGCTAAGACTGACTCGGTGAGGTGATGGTTCTACAGTCCTCAGCCATTGATTTCCACTGAGTCAGCGAATTCCGGGACGCTTAACATGAGTTGGGTGTGCAATGTGCATCGTTACCGTTACGGTTCCGTTACAGGTTGGAACTAAATTTAACAAAAATGTGACATACACAACACATAGAGAACTTTTTATACCCTCGATCTTACTATCTTATCTTACTTACTAATATAATACATGTGTATTTTGTGATGTCTGGATGTTTGTCATTCAATCACGTATAACTGGCTGAACATATTTCAAAGAAATTTTTCACACAGATACGTTTTAACTTGGATAAATATATAGGCTACTTTTTTTGCGCTTAAAAATCAAAGTTCCTGCGGGATAATAATAAAATATTTTTTGAACGCCAGTGTAAAAGTATATATACTAGTCGACTCGCCCCGGCTTCGCATGGGTACTATTTGTAGAAATTAAAATTTGTATACAAGAGGCTAGTTATAATAACATAGAGTTTCAAATAAATGGATATTAAAATAATAGACATGAAAATGGGCTAGTTAGAACTAAATTAGCAAAATAAAATGGCGTCGATTCCCTTGAATGTAACTAACGATCCTCTAGAGGTTTGCTAGCCGAGTAGGAACTAGGCATTATACAGACTATCTGTAATATATGCTAATGTACTTTTGAGTAATATAAGGTACTTTTAGTATATAATGTTTGGAAAACTAAGTTACATTTAAAACAATTTGGATTTTAAATTCGCACTGACAATATATCAACAGAATTCATTCACCAACGTTTTATAACGAATGATAATTCTTTTTTATTCAACTTTATCTACCTTGGGAGCCAGTAACTTGACACAAAAACGTTATCAAAATCCATCCAATTGTTTGGGATTTTTCAGTGACAATAGATACAGAAGAATTTTCTGAAGCTTGTTATCCAACGAGGAATTACAAAATTAGATTCCAGTTAAGATATAATTTGGAATAAAAATTATTGACTTTAATAAAAAAAACTATCCAAAAGCATACGAGTCTCAAAGAAGTAATTAAACATTCTTCTTTTCTTAAAGTGCCATCTTCTTTCGAAGGTCTGCGATCATTATCAACTTGTATGTTTAATGCCGCGAATGAATAAGGAATGAGTGCTTTTTCCGAACCATTGGCGTTGGTTTTTCAGTCCAGATGTTCTTCTTCTACCCACACTTCGTTTTCCTTGGATCTTGCCTTGAATGATGAGTTGTAATAGGCCGTATTTTCGGTTTATCATTATGTGACTGAGATATTCTAGCTTTCTTTTCTTAACTAAATATACAACTTCTGGTTTTTTATATATGTCGGAGAATAGTAAAAGGTTATCGATTAAATCGAATCATCATCGCTGTCTATGGCGTTGGAGTAGGGTAGTAGAGTCACTTCCGTTGTTTTGACAGTCTCGACCCTCGACTCTTTATATGCCATCGACAGTCTGACTGAAGTCTTAGTCGTGCGCGATCCCTCAAGAAGTGAAGTAGTGTCTAAATAGTGATAGTGTTGTGCAGTGTTGTGTTAGTGCTAGGAGTGCTGTCCGATCAAGGTCACGTGAGTACCTTACAATGTAAATACCTCGTCTTGTGTTAGGTTAGGTTTATGTGCGTTTAACCTTGGGTTTAAATAGAGAGCCTAGCAGTGGAAGCGAGTGTTGTAATTACTTAAAGGAGCTCCTTAAGCCTACACCTTGGTCACAAGTCCAAGGCACTGCTTAGGTTTCTCTCGTAATTGTTAGAGTTCATATTTGATCATTTATCGGTTCAATAGGAGTATCTACGTTGCGCTTACCCAATATTCCGTTAGATATCATCAACCCTTTTAGTGTTCTCCAATATTCCCCACCTTCCTCCTTCCATCTCCTTTTCACATCGTTTAAAATCCCCGACATATATTTTTATATAAAGTCTCCACAAAGTCAGTAATAGTTTCATGGGGCTTGGTGTTCGCATCTATAATAAGATTCCACAGACTATATTAGACTTGCCACTTCAACAATTTAAAACTCGGATCAAGAAATCAATAATAAATAAAGCATACTATAATGTTCAGGATGATGAGAATGCTTGGAATCTAAGTGACGTTGACTCTCAAGCTAAATGATTTGTATAACAGACTATGTAAACATGGCTTTTTGAAAAGAACGACTGTTGAGTTTCTGGTCGGCTCTTCTCAACAGAAAACTGCTTTCCGAGCTGGTGGTAGCTTCAGATAAACAAACTGACCGACAAATTTTTGACGTTTCAAAAGTACTTTAAAAAAAAGTCTAATTGAAATAAATAATTTTGATTTGATTTGATTTATTTTGTCTCTCCAGGATATCCTTAACATTATCCTATATACCCACATTTCGAAGGCTTCAATCTTCTTACAGCTAGATTCTGTGAAATCCTCTAAATATTTCTTTGAAGCAATAATATTAATAAATTTGAAAAAAACCTGAAGTATAAACAAATTTAAAATGGGGAAAAAGAAATTGTATATAATATTTTGCAGAAGCGTAATAGATTAAAAACTGTTCAACAATTCTGTGAACTATTTAAAATGTGGAAAGCTTTTTAATCTTTTTAACGATTCATGGTCATGCGGATTACTTTTTATTTCATTGCTTCATTTCTATCTGCTTTTTTACAAAAAAAAAAAATTTTGTCTGAAAATAATATGACACGCTCTCGCTTCGCTAAGTAAAAAATGATATATTTTTTGCAGCCCATATTACATGTTATAAATTAAAGAATCATAAATTTTTTGGCATTTTTCATTTTCTTTAGGACCAAGAGAAGGTCAAGAGAAATTTTAACTCTCAACTCATTTAAAATTAAACAGTCATATGCAAGCCGGGCATAGCCTTGGACTTGCGACTAAAGTATAGGGTTAAAGGCCTTTTATATAATTACAACGCTCCCCTTCGCTGCAACCTCAAGAAGGGTGACCATCCAGGTGTACTGCGCGATAACACCAAAGAGACTGACTCTAATCAATCGCACTAAAGGTTATATATTGTCTACACGTCGGTATACTTGATATAAATAAAGGGAAAAAATTATTATCTATATTGTGATTTTTTAAATCTACCCTCATCAGCTGATTGTAAAACAACGCTTTCATACGTTAATGCTGTTAACGGCACATTCAGGGTGCTAACCAGTTTTTATTTTTTATTGGAAACTTTACACGAATGTGAAACTTGTTTTAAAGCTTTTACTGATGGTAATCGGATTTATCGTCCACCGGACATTGGATAAAAGGATTTTTATTCGTACAACTTTTATATTTACATTTTAATGAGAAAACATGAATGAAAATTTTAATAAAATTTTAATCCGTTATATCTTAGTTTAAAACTCACAGAAAAGTTGTGACCAAGGTGTAAGTTTGTTAGGCTTTTAACAGAATTCGAGCACTCACCTCCGCTGCTTAGTTTCACTGTTTAAACCTAACTAACTGAAGCTTTATATAACAGACTAGCTGACCCGACAAACGCTGTCCTGTCTTAACTATGAATATTGAATTCGTATTGGCTGTCAAAAGCTTACATTAGAAAAGTTAATATGGTCGTTAAGTTTTCTTAAATTTTCTAATTTTTCGCTCAACTTTTTTAATTTTTTCGTCCATAACAACCTTCTTCTGATAATATCAAACACAACAAAAAAAGAATTAGCAAAATCGGTCCAGCCGTTTTGGCGTGATACCGTGACCAAGGGAAATAGGGATTCATTTTTATATATAAAGAAAGAATAATATCAAAATAAGGTTGTTTGATATCTTAACACGTCGCCATCTATTGGATGCTTACCTAAACTAGATAACAAACGATATTGGAGTTTTATGTCGATAAATTAATATACACCGCCATCTGTTAGATATTTAGGAAAATTTCTTTGTTCAATCCTACTAATATTATAAACGCGAAAGTTTGTAAGAATGTATGGGTGTTTGTTTGTTACTCTTTCACGCAAAAACTACTGGATGGATTTTGATGAAACTTTACAATAATATAGCTTACACATCAGAATAACATATAGGCTATAATTTATAAGGATATAGTGTGAATTATCCAAAATATAGCAGGTGAAACCGCGGGGCGCAGCTAGTGTATAATACATGCATATTATAGTAGAGAAAAAAGAAACAGTGCGAAGCCGGAGTGGGTCGCTAGTACCAATAAAACTGAAAAAAAAACCAGCAGGAAAACTGAACTAGTAAATGTTACTTAATAATAAAATTATTTTCACTTTTGCGATGGTAAAATATAAAACATAGATATTAAATTCACTAATTGTTATAATATAACGAATATTTAGATACCCGTTAATGAAAGTGAGTCAGACAGCTCAGTGGGTAGCAATTTAGTTATTACTCTAAAGCTATATTCACACCTTTCATTATCACCTCATACCTAACCTAAAATAAATAATAGTTTTTTCTATATTCTTTTCAAATCTGAACTATTGTTAAAAGTAGTAGTAATCTGAGCAATAATTATATAGAATACTAACACTATCTATATATATGTAGAGGTATAGTTAGGCTAGGATAATTGTGAAGGCTGTGTCGGGCTATAGTTAGGGTAGGATAATGATAAAGAAAATTAATTATCACACCTAGAGTTTAAATGCAACAAATAGGGTGGTGGTGTGTAATATTACGGATATTAGAGCTCTCGGACTAAGGATCATGTAAGTTACGTCTTATTTATTGCGAGTGAGTAAACCTTAGGTTAGGTTAACCTAACCTAAGACAAACAGTGAGACCGGGCAGTGGAGGCGAGTGTCGTAATCACTTAAAGGAACTCCTTAAGCCTACACCTTGATTACAAGTCCAAGGCACTGTCTGGGTTCCTGTTAAATTACTAAGGAATCGTAAGATTCGATTATTCATTCATCCAAATCGGCCCTCTCTCTTCTGACATATATTAAAACGTAGGAACTAATGTGTTGCCCGACCTTTTGTTGCTCATCCTGTCATGAGACAAATGTTGGCAAAATAATAAAATGTTTAAAAAATATATGACAACAAATAATTATTGTTTAGTTATAACGTACCTGTTTATGATTTTCTATTAAAATAGATATATTTAAAATAGCCAATGGCAGCCTTATTTTGGAAAATAGGATATAAAAGGCAGTTTTCAACAAAGGCGCCACTTCGCAAGTGAAGTTTGTAGAGTCAACAACTCCTGAGGATGCTTCGGTTACGGATCGAAACGTACAAGTCTGGTTGTCATGTGGTGGATTGGTATGGTGTGTTCTGTTTGCAGTCTGTATACCGGAGGACATACAAATCATCAGATTTCCGCGGATTATAGCAACCTCTTGATTCCTTTTAATCAATTCAATACACCATCAGCAACAAAGTGAATTGTGATGAAACATTCGTTAGCTGTTTTTCATTTTGCAAAAGTTCTGGGATCTCTAGTGTAAACTCTTTTTTTTTATCGCTGGGAAATGCTTTATGCATCTCATCTGGGTATATAAGACGTGTATGTGGGACTCATTAGATACCCAGTAAAACCCAGCGCTGCCCCCTTTCGTCATTACGATACGTCACAGGATCGCTTTCGCATACTACTGTGACGTCTCGACGCTACACTTCTAACCCGGGAAAGCATTAACCACACATTTTATTGTTTCTGTTCAATCTCCTGAAATAGGGAGATGTTGAGGATAGCGCCGCCTTCTTCTTCGCGTCCTCCTAGTTCGAGCCGCGTCAGTGAGGGAATGGTTCTCCCTGTGATGTTCCGCGGTCTCCTTCAACAGTATGACGGCTTCGCAAAAAGCCATCCAACACTTTTCGCTATTTAGCATGGCGTTGACCACACACGGCAGCGATAAATCGTTACCTAACCATCCCATAGTGAAGCGAGAAATGTATAATTATTTAAAAAATAAGTATTTTTAGTTATATTGTGTCAAAAGAGGCAAAATAAGTCGACAGATAATGTAAGGAATCAGAGTACAGAAACGCAAAGAGTTGTAACAACACGGGAAAACAGCGATACCACAGATTACATCAAAGGTAAAATATTTGCTGACTATAGGGTGTTGCCACACCAAATACAATATTCTCCATTCTGTAGCTTGCAAGTGTAGACATAGGTTTACCACTACAGGTGCTCACTGGTAATTAAAATGTATGCTTTATTAATTAATTATCAAGTGTATGTGGGTTAAACTAGTTAGCAATTTAGAACACGCCCTTGACTTTGTAAAATGCTTTTAATGTTATTAAAAACTTCTAATTGATTTTTCCTACTATTTTGCTGTACCAATGTTCCTACTGTTACATGAGTGTTGATTCATGCAAACAAGTCAATTGATTATAATTAAAATAAAAAAAATACAAGAGACAAGGAACAGTGATCTGTATTTTGGTATTTTAGAAAGTTTTTTTTTTCAAATTATTTAATTTTGTTTTTAAGCCTACATTTGGTTGGAGTATTTACCGGTGCTTATTGTGTATCTACTTCTTATTAGTGATTAAAGTTACCTTCTTGTCGAATATTAACTTGGCAACACAGGCCTACGACCTCACCTGTCATTATGGAATAGATAAGGGGGTATTTTGTATATAAAAAGGATGACTTTTACGCAATAAGGTTTAGCTGCTCTCGGAACTCGTATGCCTTCAATGTTGTGTATTTGAAGATAGTTTGCTGAATATTTAATTAGTGTAATTGCTATTTTGCTGAAGAAGTGTTAAATATTATGGACGAGCGGTAAAGGACAGAATTTACTGGCACTAGAAAGGCCTTTTAATCCTGCACATGGGTCGCATATTGTGCAGTAGAACTACCGTTTAGCTTTTAATAATATGCAGGGAGAAGGAAATCATTTTAAAAAAAATTACTTTTATCTATAAGTCCATACATAAAAATGTATTTTTTGTATTACATTTTTAAATACTAAACTTTTGAAATTTTGTTGATAACTTGAATACTTTTCAACTGACTTCAAAAAATCAAGAAAAGGGAGGTTATCAATTCGGGTATATTTTTTTATGCTTGTCACTCCGTCATTTATGAACGGAATTGGAAATTTCTCCTTGTATTTCATAAAATATGCTTACAGATTGGAACTATTAGTTGAAAATCCAATTCTGATGATGAGATCCTTGAAGAGTTAAGAGAACTTCTCATAAGTTAAAGACATAGTGAAATTGATATTTTCAGAAGGGTTTCATTAGCTGAAGTGGAACAGAAGAGGAAGAATTCAAAAATGACAGATATTATAGATAGATAGATAGATAAGCACTTTATTGCACACAAAAAACGAAAAAAGAAAATACAAAACAATAATACAATAAAATATACAAAGAGCATGCAAAGGCGGTCTTATTGCTATAATAGCAATCTCTAAACAGACAACCTTCGATGAAAGGAGCTGTCAAGTAAATATGGGATAGTGCAACCAAAAGAAAATATATATATATATATAAAACATATAAAAATAATTAACATATAAAATAACATGTATAGAAAAACTGTACATACATATGTGTGTACTTACATACTTATACTAATACATAATATATGTTACACAAATATAGTCCATATAACATATATATATATATATATATGTATTTTACATACATATATATATATATATATATATATATATATATACATATATATATATATATATATATATATATATATGTAAAATACATATATTACATGAATAAAATGGATGAATATTGCATTATTGTTGACAAGATAAATAGTATACTTTAAGACGACTTTTGAATATATTAATGGATTCGGAATGACGAATGTCGCGGGGAAGCATATTCCATAAGTTCGCAGCTTTCACAGTGAAAGACTTAAGGTAATAACTGGTAATAGATATTGGTACAGTCAAGCGGTTGTCATTTCTCGATCGAAGCTCCTGTTGGCATGTCATGTTATCCGAGCTAAGGAATATTATATATTGTTATTATAATAAAGTGAGGTTTACTTTTTATTTTTTACTGCAATTTTTAGTTTAAAGTCAGTTAATTTTTTTGTTAAAAATGTTTTATTGTTTGGATTAAATAAATTGCATCACAATTATTTGCTACAGGTCTACTGTAAAATCTATCTTTGTGTCTATTAAACCTGATATTCTATCAGGAAAAAAGTTACTGTTATTTAAATACATTTTAATCCATCAAGGCTAGGACGGGTCGATTAGTTCTTATTATATGTGTTATATCACTGTGTGAAAGTAGAATAAACAGCAATAACAAAGAGAAAAGTTCTATCTGACTATTAATCCCATAACGTAACAACGCAATTACCATAAAGTGAGTGTGAAAAACGAGCAGTTCTCGTGCAACACTCGTTAATTGAACGGAAAATACCCAACTTTTCACATTACAAACAACTTACAACTTTATTGGGGTTTATTGATGTAGTTTCAGTTAACTAACTATGTAAGAACTTTGTATATTTTATCAATCACAAAATCTTTAAACCAAATTATTCTCCTATTTCAAAAAAATACTTCGAATATGTTCGGAACTTTCATGACGCTTTCAGTGACGTCACATCGTGTGGAACAATGGAGTTCATATTCATATTTCATGTCACGTGACAAAATGATTTTTGTAGCCGAATTTATCCTGAGAGAGTAGTGTCTGATCAAGACTAAATTTTTAGTCAAAAACGAGAAAGAATTGCTTGAGTCCTCTTTTTAACAGAAAACGAATTAAAATACCCGTGATGGGAAGGGTTGGAATTATTCTTCTCCTCTGCACACCTTGGTCGTGGGGTTTTGTTCCCCGACTGGCTGCCAAACACAAGCATGCGAATCCGACCGCGAAGTGTCTATGATGCATTCTGGTCGCGCTGTATGTGGGCCAGAAGCATGTGTTTTAACGATCAATCTCCTTTTTTCTTTTACTACAAATCTTCTTCTTTCTAGACGGGCACTCTTGACAGATTGGTCGTGGTTAAGGTGATGACAGGGTTCTCGTAATCGTCGACCTTCTCCTGGATTGCTGCTCGTCTTGCGATGCTTCTCCATTTTTGGCGGTTAATAGCATTACGAGCACACTGTACCACGGTTGACTCTGTGGCCTTAAAGATAAGGTAGGTCCAGCGTATTGGTGAACGACCACGTGATCCACTTGACCATGAAATATAAGCCTTACCAACGAGTTCTTGTTTCTAGAGATGTGCCCAAAGAACTTTAGTATTCTTAATTATACTACAAATATACATGACAATAAGGAAGTATTTAAAAAGAAAGATACACATCTAACAAAGATATAAATATCCGCGTAACGACTTAACGAGGATGGGTCGCTAGTAAAGTATATTCTCACATCAATAACAATAATATTCTAGAATCTAGATTATGGAAATGTCTAGAGGTCAAGGGTGGGAGCTGCACGCATTTATATTCAGGGAGCAATCTGGCCTTCGGACTTCACGCGTTATTGCATAACGATATGAGGATTCCCTTTGAAGATTCCTCTTTTTTTAGCAAGCTTCTATATCTGTTGATAACTTTATATTGACCAAGTGCATAATATTATTGTATTTTACGTCTTACTTTGCAGTATAGCTCTCATATAGATAATCTACATCTATACTATTATATAAAGAGGAAAGATTTGATTGTTTGTATGTTTGTTTATTGCGAATAAATACTCCTAAACCGATTTTGAAAATTCTTTTACCGATAGAAAGCTACATCCTTTCCGGGTAACATAGGATATGTGGTGTTGCCATAAATATTCTAATTAAAAAGATATGGCCATTTAAATACCATAACGTGGCCATTTTGTAAATTGAAGAGTTTCTCAGGAACTACTAATCCGATTTTGAAAATTCTTTCATTGATAGTAAACTACACTATTCGTGAGTGACAAAGGTGATTTAATGTTGCTATATACATTTTTTAATTAATAGAATATGGCTAATTTGTTGCTACTCATCCGGTTTTGAAAATTCTTTCACTGAGAGAAGTCTATAGTATTTCCGTCCCTCATCCTCTCTCTTTAATTTTTATCTTTATCTGTTGAAAATTATCAGACTTTTTTCACTTTCTATCTCTCATTCAATTTTATTTTTGCTCTGTCCTCCCTCTTTTATTATCTGTCGCTTTTCTTTTCTTTCTATTATTTTTCTTTCTATAACTTTTTCTTACCGTCTCTCTTTTCAAATAATGAAAAACTACACAATTACAGAATGACAATTTAAGGACATAAATTATAATATTATTGCTTTAAATATCCGAAGCGAAGCGAGGGCAGGCAGCTCGTATAGTGTAAAAAAAAATTTCACTTTTGTATGTCCATCACTTAGTTTAAATTTGCGTTCACACAAGTTTAAACTAAAGTTCTTAAATAAACGAAGCAGAATATTTTTTAATGGTTTTTCATTAAAATATGTAAAAGATTTGTTTTTCTTTGATACTTTAACAGATCAGCGATCGATGTGATTTTTGCACAAAAAATAACAGACTTTTTATCCTGAAAATATTAATTGTTCCTGCAATAGTATAATAAATTTGTATAAGCTACGCCGTAGCATAGCCGCACAATAACACTCAAAAGACTACAATTATACCCAATCCAGACTAAAGCCGAGCAGTGCCTGGGGCTGGCCCAGGTGCAGGATTAAAGATCTTTTTTACAACGCATCAACACTCCATCACCGCTCGACCTCCTGACTAATTATTTATATATTCCGCTAAACCTTATTGCGTAAAAGTTATCCTTTTTATAATATAAAACAAAATAACTGAGGTAGGGCACAGCAGGAAATTTCCTGCTCAAATATGGAGCAGCCCGACTGGGGTAGTACCTCGACCTTACAGAAGATCACAGCTAAATAACACTACTCTAAAGCAGTGTTGTGTTCCTGTTGGTGAGTAAGGTGACCAGAACTCCAGGGGGGAATTGGGGATAGGGTCGGCAACGCGCTTGCGATGCTTCTGGTGTTGCAGACGTCTATAAGCTACGGTAATCGCTTACCATCAGGTGAGCCGTACGCTTGTTTGCCGACCTAATTAAATAAAAAAAATTAAAAAAAATATACACTCCCCCCCCTTATCTTTTCACTATAATGACACAACTTCTAGGTTCTAAGTTCATATTTTAAAAACTCCCTTTAAATAATTTAATGAAGCTTACATTTGTTTATCAACTAGGAATTTCCTGACTATTTTTACATAGCGATATATTAAAGATGACCAAAAAGTATTGAAGCTTTGAGGATATACTTTGTATTTGTAAGCTACCCGCCCCCTATTGTACCCACATGTTTTTTCTGCCTTCTGGTCGCATCAGCTTATAAAGAGATTAGGCAGCGTTTTCGATGAAAGCTCCCAGATTTAACTTTTTGCGGCATTTTCAACAATTATCCTCATATAAAAACCAATATAAAATAACACTTTAACAAATTATTTTTCTCATGAAACAATGTCTATTGGTGAAAACCATATGAATCTCGGTTCAGTATTTTTTTTGTTTTATAACATGTAGAGATTTGATTAAGCAAAATTCGAATATATAAAGCTGTGTGTTTGTTTGAACGCGCTAATCTCAGGACCAACTGGTCCGATTTGAAAAATTCTTTCAGCGTTATATAGCCCATTTATCGAGGAAGGTTATAGGATATATATCATCACGTCACGACCAATAGGAGCAGAGCTATACGTGAACAAAGTCGCGTGGATCGACTAGTCTATACATAAAATAAAATCATGGTATCAGTATGTGTACTCATAACATTGAAACGGCTGAACCAATTTGAATTGAATTTGGTACACGCATACTTAAAAAGTTGGATTAACCCATAGGGTACGTTTTATACCGAAAAATAGCACCGTTCCCATGGGATAGAAAGGTAGGGTGGTGGCTTTTTATACACAATTATAATTAATTTTAAATATACTTTGCGGTCAAAGTCACGCGGGTTGTAGTTGTGAATAAAATATTTAATTTAATCTGGTCAAAATGAAAGAATTTCCGCAGCAAATTATATAAAGATCCTTCCCAGTCTAAAGAGAAGAATATTACTAAAAGGTCAAGGCTGTAACGCATATCGCATTCAGGGAGCGTCTCCTTAATTCACTCGTGGAATTTATTGCGTCGACTACCCAGCCATACTATCTACTTTGAAAAACATTTTGAAATTTCTTTATTAGGTTTGCATACCAATTATAATGGAAATAATAAAAGGATTTATATTGGTAGCAACTCTGTTGATAAAATTATTATTATTGTTTTTGACATGTCATAGCATATTGTCAATTAAAGCGAGTAGTCTACACGCACACTAACAGTATGACGGCTTGACTAGAATATTCCTATGGGGGTTATACTTCAAATTCAGACCAACAGCCAGAATGTTCGCGATATAATTATAAATATTTCCATGGCGACATTTTTATCTTATTTTTACGATGGAAAATTCTGTTACGCATGCAATGCGGGACTCCCGGCGTGGCACCATCCTACATGCTAAAAACCATCGTCATGAAGAGGCGAGGTCGCCCCGACGAAAATACAGTGCAATCATCACACTTTACTCAGGGAGAAGGAGGGCATAGCGCCGTCTACGCTCACATGGTCTTCTCTTGCGTGGCAAGCCTGCTACGTTGTCACGTTCTCTCGCAGCTATCTTTTTAAGTGTAATTACCGCTTCACAGAATGAAACCATTGCTTACCAGTTCCCTTCGCTATGAAGCATGGAATTTATTATATTCGATAGCGAGAGATCAGCTCCTATTATTTCTTTGAGGGCGTGCCGCTGCGGCGCCCAAGCTATGCATTCCACAAGGGTGTGATGTGGAGTGTCCAGAGCCGCGTCACACTCATGACATCCCGGATCAACCTCACGGCCCAGGCATATTTATCTTTGCAATAACACAACCGAATGATATTCACATTGTACCAACTTCTGTATACGATCAGATCGTTTCGTATTTGCTCTAAAAAGACTTAGACAAGAATGTTCCTTGAAGGCTGCATTGTCTGCGTATCATGGGTATGTGTCTTCAGTTTTGCGTTATGGTATCATTATATGGGGTAACTCAACTGATTTTCAAAAAGCCTTTATCATACAAAAAATGCAATCCGTGCAATTGGGAGCATTGCAAACCTTTATTTAAAAAAATAATATACTTCCTCTACCGTGCTTGTATATCTACGAATTAGCGCTACTTGTAAAAAGGTATCCAAACCTATTCCCATTACACGACGTAGTACTAGGGAAGGAAAACAGTCGCGATCCTAGTAAACTATATATCCCCCAACAGAAATTACGACTGTACAGTAGTAATGTAGGTTGCACGGCGGCTATAAAACTTACAATAAGTTACCTGTTGCCATAAAACTATGCCCCTGAAAAAATTTAAAAATAGTTTTTAGTTTTTATTTGTGTTTTTATTCATATAAAGAATTTAAATTTAATTGAGCAGTTATTCATTTAAAATTAATTACATTTATAAATATTTCCACGCTATGTTAATGGCAGAGCATGCGGCCAATAACAATACCACAATCATATTATGTGTACCATGCTTGGGAAATAAATGAATTTATTATTAATATTAAAATCAAATGTTACGCAAATTAATGTTGCTGACATCATAACTAACACACAAATTACTATTGCCAGCATCATAACTAACAGAATGCCACTTAAATTAGCGTTTCTAAAATTTTAAGTATGTTGGAATATAATGCAACAATTAAACAATATTCTTCATATAATTCAACGAATTTGTTGAAACTGCCCTCCCTTCAAATAAATTCCTTTTATTATAATAATTTTCCCCACTGTCCTCCAGGAAATATGTCTATCGTCTATTGTTCTAGAATTTCTTCAGAAGCAAGTAGCGCCATCTGGTACGGTTTAAAAGTAGCTCTGTTTGGCCACAGGTTCCCCATTTATTATAATTTGTAATCCCGCAATGATCAGGTGCTAAACGAACAATTTACGGAGGACGTGCGCCAACAGGGCTGGAACGGGAACTATAAATCTTCAATTTTGTCTTCTTTCAAGCTAGTAAGGATAGCAAAAAACTTTTCTTTTAAATCTATATTTGATATTTTGAATGCAGTATTAATAAAATAAATAAATAAAAAAGTCTTAAATCAACTATAGTTTAGTTCTAAATATGTACTAATTGTATTTACTTATCTTAATTACATAACTAATATACATTGACAACTACTAATTTAACAACTAAAAATTACTAATTATTAAAAAACTATTACTACATCAAGCATACTACATATTATATTATACCTACTAAACTATGTTTTTAGATCTTAAGTATCAGTAGTAGCTTCAGTCGCATTAAAAAGCTTTGCCTCTGTGGCGAAGGTCCTGTTTTCTTCTACTCCTCTTGTGAGCGGTTTTTGGACATCCATCTGGTCCACACCTTTAAATGTATCTCACCATCGCTTTTTAAGTCTACCTACTTTCCTTTTTCCTTCTATAGGAAAACCATTCAGTGATCAGCTTTGTCCATCTACGACTATCTTGCCTGCAGACGTGTCCAGCCTTTCTCTTACATCTGTTAGTTTTGTTTTGGTTCTTAAACTTTTGTTGCATATTCTATCCGAGATTTTAACTCCCAACATGCTTCTTTCGATTCTCCTTTGACATACAGCAACTTTTTCTTCGTCTTCTTTTCTTAGTGAGCACGTCTGACAACCACTAAGGCATGGCATTATCGCTATTTCAAAGACTTTCTTTTTAATATTCAAATCTATTTCTGGATTTTTCATAATTTCTTTAAATCCCCAGTACTTCTTTCAGGCTAGAGCGATCCTTCTTTGTATCTCTTTTTGAGAGCAATCTTGAAAGAATACTAACAGTCCGAGGTATACGTATTCACTGACGTACTGTATCTTAGTACCATCTACAGTAGTTCCATAGGATTCTCTATTCGTTAATATTTTTGTTTTACCCATGTTTAAGCATAGTCCTACCTTTTTACTCTCCTCAACTAGTTGGTGTATCATTTCGAGGTCCCTTGCATTTGATAAAATCTAATTTGAAAACGCTAAGAAACGTCATGGCATGTGAAACAATCGTTATTGTTTGCAGTAGCTACTTTATATTTGCTTATTGCTGTCTTCATTGCTCTAATAATTGTCAACAACAGTAGCGTTAGATTGCGTTTCCGCCAGAGATGAGGTACGATGAAAGGATCGGTTCATTTACCTAGCCTTGCTGGGTGATAGTCAAATAATAACAACCTTAGGCATTATAAATTTTTATAATTTAGGTGGATAGCTTATTCTAATATATCGTAGCAATAGCAATGATATTAGTAGTGGTGATAGTGATGGTTGGAATGGTGGGAGTAGCAGCAGCACAATAGTTTTTGGATATTACTTATATAAATTTTCACTCAAATTTAAAAAAATATTATTTTACGTCTCATATTTTTCTGTCTGTAACTAATAAGTAATAGCATTATAGTCCTTATATATAGTGCGATAAGAGCGTTTATAGTATAACTGTTTAGTGTTACAACTCGTTACACAAATTGACATCTAAACGGTTACGTGTTTAGTGTTGAAATATCTTCTACATTACAATAATGTAGAGACAAACTAAACGAGTACTAGCCTTAGAATTTGCTTTTCAATGTTACGTACCCAGTGGGTAAAAACGGGACCCTATTACTAAGACTCCGCTGGCCGTCTGTCCGTCACTAGGCTGTATCTCATGAACCGTGATAGCTAGACAGTTGAAATTTTCACAAATGATGTATTTCTATCGCCGCTATTACAACATAAAATAATAAAATAAATTAAATGGAATAAAATAAATATTTAAGGGGGGGCTCCCATACAACAAACGTGATTTTTTTGCCAAATATTGGTACGTACGTACTGTCATGTCGGCGTATTTATTTTGCAATCCCCACTTCCTTGATTTTGTTTAATACCAACCTCGAATAACAGAATGCTACTCATATCAGTCGTACCAACATCAAGTCACAGGATGCTACTCATATCAGCGCTACAAGCCTCGAATAACAGAATGCTACTCATATCAGTCGTACCAACATCAAGTCACAGGATGCTACTCATATCAGCGCTACAAGCCTCGAATAACAGAATGCTACTCATATCAGTCGTACCAACATCAAGTCACAGGATGCTACTCATATCAGCGCTACCAACCTCGAATAACAGAATGCTACTCATATCAGTCGTACCAACATCAAGTCACAGGATGCTACTCATATCAGCGCTACCAACATCAAGTCACAGGATGCTATTCATATCAGTCGTACCAACATCAAGTCACAGGATGCTACTCATATCAGCGCTACCAACCTCAAATAACAGAATGCTACTCATATCAGTCGTACCAACATCAAGTCACAGGATACTACTCATATCAGCGCTACCAACCTCAAATAACAGAATGCTACTCATATCAGTCGTACCAACATCAAGTCACAGGATACTACTCATATCAGCGCTACCAACCTCAAATAACAGAATGCTACTCATATCAGTCGTACCAACATCAAGTCACAGGATGCTACTCATATCAGCGCTACCAACCTCAAATAACAGAATGCTACTCATATCAGTCGTACCAACATCAAATAACAGGATACTACTCAATATTCAACATCATAATTAATAGTTGAGAACTGAGAGAAGCGAGGTGTATACAATTTAGTTTTGGCTTTTTGGATTGAAATATCTTCTCTTCAAAAGGCTGCAATTTCTATGGAAATGAAAAGATAATGAACCCATTAAATCCAAGGTAACTTAGTCAAATTGTCTGCATACTTCATAGAGTTGTAGACGTAAAATTTGAATAATTACTTATTTTCAGTTAATTGAATCGTTTTACTTTAGAACTACGGCGAACATTTCAAGTTATTTTGGAAACATTTTCTTTTGAATTCCAAAAGAGTGCATAAAACAGTATTTGCTTCAAACACTTAATTCACTGCTGTTATAAATAGCGGGAAGATTAGTTTTGGACTCAACACGGTGAATAATAGTGTGGACTATTGGGCTTATTTTATTATTACTTTTTTTATTTGTGTTAAAATGAACCTATTTGATCACATATAATTTTATTGAACAAAAAACATTTATATTTTATTTGTTTGGTTTTAATATTTATATATATGTCGGAGGTGTGAGTTAGGTTGAGGTTAACCTTGTGTTAGGTTAGGTTAATGTTACTCTAATCTTAGGTTTAGACGGTGAAACTAAGCGGTGGAGGCGAGTGTGGTGATCACTTAAAGGACTTCCTTAAGCCTTAGTTATATCCTTATATTATAGGCCACCCGTTGTGCACATACGATGCTTATAAATGATTGTATATCCTTCCTTTTTAGTTTCCGACATATATTTATTTGGTTTATGTATTAGGTTGTAGTTATTTGCATGTTATCCCTTCATTCCCATCATTCCATATATAGTCTAGTCAAAGTAAAGCAAGTACTTGAAAAATTATGATTTAGGTGTCATTCGATTCGGAATGAATAATTCCTAAAAAGGAAATGTCCAAAGTGGGCGTGGCTTGCGCAAGCCGGAGTACCCGTTATCGGACGTATTTTCAAGCCTCTGGCATAAATATTGGTCCTACAGTACGGACTTTTCTTTGGGAAATTTCCTGTTCTCTTTGAAATCAAATTTCAAAAACCCTTTTTTCACTTAATTGTTTATAACTTTTGCAATTTTAGCGAGCGACCCTTCAATTTTCTCGAAAAATTTCTACATGCTATTCCGAATCGAATGAATAAAAAAGGTTACCTAAAAAGCACCTACCTAAAAAGCACTTGTTGACTAGACTAATAATGTTTCCTAACCTAACGGCTGTCTGGAAGAAATGGCCATAAGACCGCCTTTTATTCTAGCACATTCGTTAGTTTTTTTAGCATTAGTTGTAGTCATTGTGTACTTTATGTATGTAGTGTGCAATAAAATGGTAAATAATAACACAAGACCTGCAACTAGAGTAGTACGTTATATTTAATTTAGCATTTTGAATAGACAAAATAGTTTGAAATCCGTCACCGCCATTACAACATCGTTTAATTTGTTTTGTTTGTATGTATTTTAAAATTAATATACGGACTAGTTCTTACGTAGTGCTATTTTATTGTTCGTCTAAGATATTTCCTCTACATAAAACTAAGACTGTCTGCAGCTTCGCTGGACCTGAGTAAAATCGAATTGTGATCATTTAAACAATAGTGAGAAAAATGAGGATGACTTTTGATGACGGCTAGTAGTTCAAATTGATTTATATTAGTTACTAGCTGACCCGTAGCTACGGTGAGGTGTATTAAACTACATATTTAAATTTTTATTCTGACATACCACATGTGGGCCAGATCAAACCTTTCCCTCTCCCATCCCATTAATACTGCGTTTACAGTGTACACTGGGTTCTTGTTCAGGGTCCACTGAAACCACAGCATTCTTCTCTTCGCTCCCCATCCTCACTCTATCTTCGAGGCGGCAACACGTCCATGAAACAAGAGATACTCTCTAGTTTTGCCTATGTCCATGGGCAACGGTAGCCACTTTCCAGCAGGTGGACCGTCTGCTCGTTAGTCCCTTATCTGTTATAAAAAAAATCTTTGAACCTGGAGTTCCCATTTAAAGTTAATGTTATAAATAAGTACGCGAAGCAAGGTCGACGTACAAGTAGATACCATGTAGAGTGAGCCACATTTCCCTTCAAGGTCTACTTGATATTTGCTCTTGGAAGGAATTTTATGTGTACGTGCTCCGGCTTATCCCGTATCCGCCTCACAGCTTAATGATATTTGCACATCCCAACATCTCGGGAAGCTCTAATATATGTGGATTTTGCTTTTGAATTTAACTTTTTATTACGCCTCTAAATTTCCGCTTAACAACACTAATCCACCACACAATTTTGGACTGAATTTTAGTATACTAGCAACTTACCCCGTCTTTGCATTAGTTTTATTCATGTCGTACGATCGTATACTGAAGACTCCTCGTTGATTTTATTCTCAATTTTTCATAGAATTACTAGCTGACCCGGCAAACGGGTTCTTTAGCTATAAAAATATTTTTTAGTGGATCACCCTTATCACCTAGGGCTATATAAAATAGCCTATATTCCCAGACTACAGAACTACAGAATTCATAAAAATCGGTCAAGCCGATTCGAAGTTCTCGTGTGAGAAAAATTGTAGTGTAATGAAAAAAAAAATTAAGTAAAATAAGAAACAGAAATGTTTCTTGTGAAAATTAAGGTTTAGAAGAAGTAAATGGACAAAAATTTTGTTTAATACTATTTATTAAGCGACTTCAAAAAAAGGTGGAGGTTCTCCCAGAGGGAAGAAACATAATTTAAGATTATATATTATTACATCGTGAGTATTCTAGCTGTAATTCTTAAGTTTTGTATCTAAAGAGAATTATATTCTGATTAAGCCGTCGTACTGTTTATCTGCGTATAGATTATAACCCATTATAACATTATATATTAAAACTGTCTTAATCTGTCACTGCGAAATAATAATAAGCTCATGTTTATAAAGGAAGTGACCACCCTCCATACATAGTGGGCCTACGACCGGAATAGCATGTTATCATAACGAAAACTACTCATTTATTTTTCAACTAAAAAAATAATTTTCAAAAACCGACGGACACTCCAGTATTTTCCACATATTCAAAACATACTAATTATAATTTCCTCTAAACCAGACATCCATTTTTAAGACATCAATGTTGCCAAGACTGTAATAATACCTCCCATTGTACTCATAGCAATGACTTTTTATAATCAATGGTTATAAGCAATGGTTGTAAGCTCTGCGTAGTTTGTTTTTACATACTATTAAATACCTTACGAGATCATATTTGATTATTTATCGGTTCAGTAGCAGTATCAACGTAGCGTTTACCCTGCTTGCTATTTGATTATTTATCGGTTCAGTAGTAGAACCGATAAATAATCAAATATGATCTACAATCACGAGAGAAACCTAAGCAGTGCAATCTGACTGTCGAGAGCATATAAAGTCGAGACTGTCAAAATGACGAAACTGACTACTACCCTACTCCAGCTCGATAGATGGCGATGACGATACGATTATTCTATAATCTGTCACTGAACTCCTCTTTTTGACAGCTATTGAAACTAGTTCTCTTGAGCATTTCTTTAATTCATCTCAAGATCTGTGTTGCGTTGCTAAAACTCATTTGGATAAATCCTGGAACGAGCAATGAGAATTATCGAAATCTTCCAGAGGCAAATTCTACGCCTCTTTTCAAGCTGAAATGCCGAGACGTCCATTTTATTAAAAAATCTACTGATAGATGGGTTATTACTACAATATGTCGTCTACGTCTCGGACACGCATGTACACCAGTGCACTTGGCTAAGATCAGAGTTAGGGATCACTCGTTGTGTGAATGCAGAATTGACGAAGGTTCTGCCTCTCAAGTAATCCTCTGTTTAGTAAATAAAGCTTACTACTCTGCACAAGATTATTTGAATGATGACAAAGCTTGGATTCAAAATGACGTTGATGCTCAGCTGAATGATTATACCTTTGTAAAACAGACTGATGTAAACAATGGCATTTTGAAAAGAGCAACTGTTGAGTTTCTTGCCAGTTCTTCTCATCAGGAAACTACTTTCCGAACTGGTGGTAGCTTCGGACAAACTGACTAACTGGCCAATTTCTGACGTGTCAAAAATACTTTGTAAAAAGTGTATTTGAAAAAAATATTTTGAGTTTGAGTCTCACATACTTTTTAATTGTAATCAACTTTTACACCCTCTATGACGTTCTCCCTTGTAAAGTCCTCCGTCCATTAAGTGTTAAATGTGTATTGATGTTTAGTTCCTTATGTACATTTCTATGTAAATATGTGAAAATACTAATATTAAACTATAAAACTATTTCTATATTCTTTCTTATATCATTATTGTTATTTTATATATGTATATTTTATTGTGTTCTCCATTTTGGTTTTAGGTACTAACAATAAAACCACATACTCCTAATGTTTGGATAAACAAGTTAAAGTGTGAAATTCTTTCCTCTACCGAACACGGTCTCTGTGGCTGCTTTCTCCATTTCACGTGACATTGGCTGAGTTAACTGTGCTGGCACTCCTAAAAGCCATACACCTAAAATTGAATTGAATATATTTGTGTGTTTGAGTGAGTCTAATAGGTTTTAGTTCACAATTGGAACTGATAGATGGCGCTTTTGTCGGAACTCTAGGTTTATCTTCAACATTATCTTTATCTATCTATACTTATAATAAAATTCTAGAATTGCTGTGCATGTGCAAGCATCACGTTTAAACGGTTAACCCTATTTGAATAAAATTTGGCACTCGGATACTTAGAAGGTCGATTAACAATTAAGGTTCTTTTTATCAACAAAAAAGGCACCGTTCTCGTATGATAGAAGGTAGGAGGTACAAAAAGTTGAAGTTGAAAATTTGGTAGACATATACTTCTACTAAAACGAAATCACGCTGGTCGACTAGTCTTTAATATAATTTAAAACGTTTGTGTAACTTAGCTCCTTTAAAATTAAATAATTTAGTGTATTTATGAGGTCACCTAAATGGTTTTATAATTTTTACATCTAAAAATCTCCGTTTTAACTCAGCAATATGCAAAAATGTTATAGTTATATAATATCTATAAAATTTTCATTGCCACGTGTTTCACGATTCCTTGGAAAACTCTCCTCATTTAAATTCCTTTCATGTTTCTTAATTCAGGAACTGTAAACCTAAATTGAAATTATTTCACCGAAAGATTCCATGGTTTTAAAGCTATGTTGGTTTATAATGATATCAAAAGCAATATAATAAAACTAAACCTTTAAATATGATAGATCTCTATAGTACGAGTTTACCCATCACCTAAAATAGTTAAATCTTATATATAAAATTCTCGTTTTACAATGTTAGTTACCAAACTCCTCCGTAACGGCTCGACCGATTTTTATGAAATTTTATATGTATATTCAGTAGATCTGAGAATCGGATACAATCTATTTTTTATCCCCCTAAGTGATAAGGGTGGCCTACCCCAAATTTATATGGCAAAACAACGTTTGCCGGGTCAGCTAGTAATCTCTAAATACATCTATCTTCTTTCTATAAACATAAAACAAAGTCGGGTTTGTTCGAACACTTATAACTCGAGAACGCCTGAACCGATTCTAATTGTTTTTGAAATAAAACCATTTTCCCATACAAAATGTTGATGGGTTTTGTAATTGTCAAACATTTAATGTTCATCCTGATGATACGGTAAACTCTCCCCTCAAATTAAGTAACATATGTAACTAAAGGTTTCGAACCAACAAGATATATTCGTTTAATGGTGTATTTTAGATTTAAAAAATGTAGAATAATGTGAGTAATGAAAACAGATTGACATATTATATATTGGTTGTCAACAGTTCAGCTAATCTGTAACACGACATTCATTGAGTGTTAGGCGGTACGAACGTTCGCTGGTTCACTCAGTAAATAATAAAAATAAGTAAGGTAAGAAGTTTTTATAACAACACTATCATCCCAATATATTTTTTTAATTTGTTCACGAATAAAGGATATTTTTATCGGGGGTAAACAAATACAATCGGGGACCATTTTAATATCTAATAGTTTTTTTTTTCAGTTTATCCTTTATGGGAAAGATACTGATCATATATATATATATATATATAAATACATTTCCATCACTATAAGGATATTTTATATTTTTTAAAAATCATTGGTTTATATTAGAGGACCCGTAGTAAAGATTTGAGAGCTCTCATCTCAGTAGCGAATATGGATCGTACATATTAAGTTGAAACTAAGTTTTGAGCGTAGTTTTAATGAAGTTGCGGAAAATATATCCAATCTAAAGTAGTCTACTTTGCTATTTCAAAATAGATACTACAATTATCTTCTGTTAAGATTGTTTTCTTATTTAGGATTAGGGTTTTTAAAATATAAACTGTACTCAAATAATCATTTATTATTTTATCATCTCTTAACATCAGTCAGACTCAACACTCTTGTCTATAGTTCCTAAAAAACTTCAGCGGAACTAAGCTTTAATGAATTTCATCAATTAACTTTCCAAAGTTATGATCTTCTGCAACATTTGATAAAATATCTGAAAAAATACCGAACATTTAGATAGATTTCTGAGAACTATT
This sequence comes from Limenitis camilla, assembly GCA_905147385.1. Taxonomy (NCBI): domain Eukaryota; kingdom Metazoa; phylum Arthropoda; class Insecta; order Lepidoptera; family Nymphalidae; genus Limenitis; species Limenitis camilla. Next base: position 11,938,542 of record LR990239.1, on the reverse strand, counting down.
TTTCTGCACAATTCATAATATTAGATTTTTTTTTTAATAATTCACAGTGCAGAAAATGTCTTGTTTTTAGTCATAGATAGATACTACCTAATTCAGAACTGTCTGTAAAGTTATAAATATTTTTATTTCTTTAAATTGTTTTATATAGAAAGAATTGTATATATAATAGAATAGATATATAAAAGATTATGACCAGTATCATCTAAAAATCTAACACAAAATAGCTTCAGATATCCAAATCCAAACTTAGCCCCACGTTGGGCGCCAGAAAGATGATATAAAAACGCCATACGTTCTAGGCTTTGGGTTTATTCCTAAGCAATGTATTTATAGTGGAACATAGACATGACTATGATGAGTTGCAGAGAAACAGTCCTTTAGATAAAAATTACAAGCAAAAATCATAAAGTACTGCTGATTACTGAAAGCATAAGACTGGAACTAACGACTTGTTCCAGTCAATAATACAATATTTTTGAAATGACGAAGAACAGCGTCATTTAGTATACGATTACGTCAACTTAATTTTTTACCCAAGTCAATGAAAGACTATGACGTGTATATTATTTTAATTTAAAAACATACCTATCTCTCAGTTTTACGTAAATGTCCTTCTTGCAAACGTATATGAGGAAAATTGCAACGCCGCTCAGTAGATTATTGTATGCTATGTAATACATCCATACTTCGAATTGTTTAGTCATATAGGTTACTATCTCAATAACCCAACTTATGCCCATCACTATTGACAATTTCACATATAATATCATTAGCCTGAAAAAGAAATGCAATTTATTTGACAAAAGCATGGCCAACAACCATATTATAGTATTTATTTATCGGGTATTATTTTTAATTATTTAGATTAATTACTTTACAAATAAGACACATCCTATTGTAGCAAACTTATAAAACCATTTACATAAACGTTACATATTTCCGTACAAACTTTTATCCCCTATTCCCTATTGTTATTTTACAACCTGGAGGGTAAAACTTTAACAATCTTTGAATGTTCTATTTATTTATATCGAATCAACAGCCTAAAAAATAAGTTTCAAGCTTCTTGCTCTATTAATGACGATACTTCCATACAACTTTTCATCCCCCCTTACAGCCCTTTTTTCGCAATAAAAAGTAGCGTACGTCCTTTCTCAGGCTCTAGACTATCTGTATACCAAATTTCAAATATTTAAGACTCGAGAGAACAATTTCTTTATAGTATTTGCTTCAATATTATTAAAATGATTTTGACTACTGATTTTTAATTTAAAGATTAGCATCCCCTTTTTTATTTAGTAAGCAGTTAATCTAAAGAGCGACAAATATATTTCATGCTAATAACAGATCATCATAGTGACGTAATTTTTAATAATAAATTCCCCTTAAAATATCATATAAAGTTTACCTTCTCCATTGATTACGTAGTGGACTGCCAGCAGCATCTAAATTCGCTATAGCAGTTTTCCGACTCACTTTAAGGAGTATAAACACTGTCCAAAAGAAGTAAAAACAATTACATGCGATCAGTATCAACATCGGCACGTAGAAGTAAACCAGAAGTTGAGTATCTGAAACAAAATAATACATTAATATTACTATTATACACTAGGCGACTTCGCACGTGTGCATAAATTTAACATAAGATATTTAATTTTCAATATATTGCTGTGTTAAATTATTCATAGTACCCGTGAGGTGACGGGCTAGAATACTATTCCCCTTTAACGGTAGGAGATCGGTTCCCCGGCCGGCTTGCGACCACCAGCATGCGAATCTGACCGCCAAGTGTCATAGATGCGGACCGGAGCCAGCCCCCTCGCTCTCCCATCCCATTAATACTGCGGGTCTAGTGGACTCTGGGCTCTTCCTCAGGGTCCGCTGAAACCGCAGCATTATTTTCTTCAATCCCCCTCCCCACTATCTTCGAAGATGCAAAGCATGGGCAAAACAAGGGTATCTCTTGTTTTGCCGATGTCCATGGGGGTGATAGTGGTCACTTACCATCATGTGGACCATCTGCTCGTTTGCACCTTATCTACCATAAAATCAAAATATAAACATGTTTTTGAGAATTATTCCGCAGAAACTATGAGTTTCCAGGATTTTTTATTGAGTAACAAACACAAACTCGATGTTGAGTACCTTGAGCCCAGCAAAGGCTGAGTAAGCATACCTTTTTAGACATAACACTTCTCTAACTCTAACTAACGGGTCTCCTCCTCAGAAAGAGGAGGGATTAGGCCATAGTCTGCCATGCTGGCCCAGAGCGGGTTGGCAGACTTCACACACCTTTGAGAACATGGAGAATTCTCAGGAGTGCAGATTTTCTCACGATGTTTTCCTTCACCGTTAAAGCAAGTTATATTAAATTTCGTAAAACACACATAACTCAGAAAAGTCAGAGGTGTGCGTGGGATCGAACTCGGACCTCCCGTTCTCCGATGTCCGTAGACATCAACGTTTTAACCACTGGGCAATCACTGCATATACTTTTTTTTATTTTAATTTATTTATGCAAGGCTAGACTTCAAGTCTCCCGGGTACGGAGGTCCGAGTTCGATCCTGTGCACACACCCCTGACTCTGAGTATCTTATGTGTGTTTTAAGAAATTAAATATCACTTGCTTTAACGGTGAAGGAAAACATCGTGAGGAAACCTGCACTCCTGAGTTCCCTAAAAGTTCTCAAAGGTGTGTGAAGTCTGCCAACCCGCACTGGGCCAGCGTGGTGGACTATGGCCTAATACCCTCCTCATTCTGAGGAGGAGACCCGGCTCAGGTATTTGTTTACATTACTTTACAAACTTTCACATTTATGATATTAGTATGGTATTTTCTCAAGTGGCAACATAAGTTTGTATTCGATTAGCCAATGACAAACGACGCTGACGCGCTAAATTTTTTGCTCGTTAACGATTGAAATGTGAAGTTTTGTTATATAACTGTTATATAACAGTTTAGTAGCCGGCAGCTAACTTTAAAACTGAGAAAAAATAATGGGGTCAAGTTTGATATTGTGAACGTGCTGCGTGCCTGTATTGGCAGTTCAATCCGTGATGTTTACTTTTTTTACAAATAGCAGACGCACGGGAACTGAAACCAACATAGTTTCAACAAAGTTGACGGAAAAGCAGCGGAAGAAATTAAAATTATTCTGATCAGGCTTATCTACTTTTCTTCCTATATTTTTTTTCTCCTTTCCTCTTAATAGTTTGAAGCAAATATTTAACCTACCTTCAAGAAACCATCCTCTTCTACAGACGCGAGGCTCAATAATCCAAGATATGTGTGACAGGTCCAACTCATTCATCACCATCAGACCTACAGCCATTGCAAACGGGAGCCCCCACCCGTAGATACTGTACAATCCAAATTTACATGTATCGCCTCGTCTGTGAACTGCTCGAATTAGTGGGAAGTTCCTGAAATATTAACTCTTTAGTTCCCATGTCCAAGTTTCTAAAGATAACCATATCTCTTTAAATAAATTAAATTCAGAATAATTTAGATAAAACAAAAAATAAAATTCTATAAACTACCCCCACTTTTATTAGGCAATCTTTGAGGGAGACAATTGTACAGTTAAGATTCTGAAAAACACGTGGTTATTTTAATAAATTTGACTAATAACGTTTAGTTAGTGTTGCCAGAAAAAAATAATAGATAGTGTTACTATTTATCTTTGCTACAATAATAGTATAGTGAAACAATAATGTTGTCATGTAAAAAAATTATTAAACTACTGTCACCTACAAGTGACACTGGGAATCAATCCTACTAATACTATAAACACGAAAGTTGGTAAGAATGTATGGATGTATGTTTTACTCTTCCACGCAAAAACTACTGAATGGATTTTGATTAAACTTTACAATAATATAGCTTACACATCAGAATAACAGATACGCTATAATTTATAATGATATAGAGTAAATTATCCAAAATATAGCGGGTGAAACCGCGGGACGCAGCTAGTGAGTTAATATAGAAGCATTGGAATAATTAAGATAGGAGACACGTGACATACACAATTTTGTAAAAAAATGTCTACTAATTATACCTATACACTAAGTATTAGTCACATATTGTCACATCACTCTTTCCATCGGGAAAACCGCATTAAAATCCATTGTGTGGTTTAGGAGAAGTTAGCGGTTAAACAGACAGACGCGGAAAGCGAAGTAGACATTTTTATTTAATAATATAATTTACATTATAAAATGTTTTATCAAGAAGTAAAAATAAAAAATAATTACTTAAAAGTCCACCAAATTTCGTAAGATAAGATATTCATCCAGCAAAATGTTGCAAATAAGAAAAAATATGTTATGGCACCTGAAATGAAAAATATATATTAAAACTTATCACCCCTCGCTTCGCTGAGCGATCCAATTCCATAAAATTAAATAAAAATTACTTACTTAAGACAGGGCAGTGTGCACTCCTGTAACTCCCAATTTGTGAGGCAATCAAAAATATGTAGGATCCTATAAGGCTTATCAGATACGCCATCAGCACCAAACCTACGAGGTTACGTAGCTCCGGTAGTAATATGTATACTAGAAACACTATGAACAAAAGCAATGACGACACCGCCGTAGCTACAACAATATAAATCATTGGTATTACCATTTCAAGACCTCATATACAGTGTTATGAAACCCAGTCCTACCAAAAAATATCGTAAAGGTATTTTATTGACATAGCCAAATAAAATAACAAACATACTATATGCATGAAAATTACTATGAAACTAATATTTTAAATGCATTATTTTCGTACAAAAATTTCCCCAAAATCAGGCAGATTTACTAGATAAGACAACACTATCAGTTGGGCGTCATCACTCGATTGGCGCGATGTAAAATGTGAGAACTCGGCACTTGCGCTTTTTCAAAGTATAATTTTAACTTTGTGATCTTACGTAAGAACAATCGAGACTCCCTCCCACCCCCTTGTAAAAAAAAAATAAGACATGGACCACCCCCTCCCCCCCTTAATCGTCTTACGTAATAAATTCTATTTAATTTTATTTTACTTATATCGTTTTTTATACTTCAACTAACCTGTGTTAAAATAGATAAAATTTCTTTCTTGTTCCCATGCTGGATCAACGATTACATACCAAACTTTAGCAGTAGAAGTGAAATTAGTCATTAAGTAGTCCACACAAAAATAATCCACAGGATTCCATCTGGTGTAAGAATTCGAAACATCCAAGTACAGTATACCACTCTGGAAAATTCATATAAAACAAAATTAATATTCCGTTATTTCCCGATCAGCTGTTGCGAGAACTCGTTTGCGTTGCGCTTACGCATTACATTTATCTCTCCATATATTTAATTAAATGTTTATTGCTTTACGTAGACAGTAATATTATATAATACTAGCTGACAGGCTTACGTTGTTTTGCCGAATAAATTAAAAAACTTTGGGGTGGGCTACCCTTATCACTTAAGGGTATGTTGATCGATTCTCAAACCTACCCGATATGCACACAAAATTTCATAGAAATCGGTCGAACCGTTTCGGAGGAGTTTGGTAACAAACACCGCGACACGAGAATTTTATATATTAGACTAGCCGAAGTACTCTCGCTTCGCTGAGGTATATTCAAACTATTCATTCACTCACACACTCACTCATTTATTCATTAATTTATTCCCCACTATTTCTATTGAATTTCTATTCTATAATTTGCTTGTTGTATCCTAACAATAACTAACACACAGAGATGTGACATTTTTCAAATACTAGTTATTTGAAATACAAAATACCTATTTGTATTTTGTATTTAAATACCTACTTTTGTTTTAAAACCATTTTGTATTTTATTTGAAATACCTTTTAAGACATATTTTGTATTTGCATTTTGACAACAATACATTTTATCATCATCAATAAATGAATGTGATATTCTCACTATGACAATCAATATTGAATTGAGTGAATTTTAATATTTTCTAAAATAGTATGATACGTATGTCAACTAATAGAAAATCCTGGTGCATTCGTTTGACAAGTAAAAATAAAGTAGTAGTGGAATCAGGGATGAACAAGGAACAAACAAATTGTAGAATCAGGTCTAATATCAGTGTTTAATTTATTTTTATAATTACTTTGACATAATTAAGTTGTCGGGCCCCCTAATTCTTTTTAATTTAAGTATATTATACACGTAATTTAAAGACGCCCCGTCTATTAATTACGTGTATAATATACTTGATATGTGTGTATAATATACTTGACGTGAAATGAACGTGATTGTATCAAAAAACTTAGTAATGAAATAAGGACAAATTCACTTAAATCTATAAAAGTATTTGAATAAAGTATTTTGAAAAGTATTTTGCATTTTGTATTTAATATAAAAAATCCAAAAAGTATTTGCATTTAATATTTGAATACTTTTTATAAACTATTTTTCTAAATTTATGCATTTATACATGTACATAGAGGGGATCCATTTTTATAATAAAATAGAAATTCTATTGAACACATATCAAAGAAATGATACATAAAAAGAAAGATACAGATTAAAAAGGAAGAAGAAATAGCAAAGGAGGTCTTATTACCTTCTTACCAGCAATCATCAATATCATTTTTAATTCAATATACTTTGATAATAATTGATGATCTACTAACACAATCTAAAAAGTTTACCAAGTTTAGAAACATATACAGAACAAACATATAAATAAAATAAAAATTCAAGACTATTCGTATAATATTTCTTAAGTTTTAATATTGAAACTAATTTTAAGCCTTTTGTTATTAGTGAGAATTTCCTTATTTACTTTATCTTATTGCCTTATATAGACACATCTCATAAATTATTTATATCCACATACCTCAGACAGACGAGTGATCACTCCGTAATCAGAAGCAACAGCGTGCTCCTTAAAGGTAGAGTTTATGTATTTATCTTCCTTCAACACTTCATCAAACTGTCCGGGAACGAGCTGGAACGTCTCTGGCAACGTTTTCGTTTTCTGATCAAGATCATCATCATTATAAACAGATATATTCACAAAATCATATAATTTACTAAACTGTATCTGTCTGCACTTAAACGTATTAGAATCCACATATTCGTCTCTAGGACAACATTTTCGTATGCATTTTTTTTCTACACAATTACTCTTAACATCACCAAGCACCAAATTTTTCAAACTTTTAACACTAGCTGCATCAGCAATAATTAAATTAAAAAATAATACAAATAATACCGTAGACTGCCACATATTTACGAGTTGATTGTGTAATGAATTATCCTTATGTACTGTGTTGCTTCAAGTGTCACTTACTGGAACCTATGGATGGATGTACCTAACATGACGTTATTAGGTAATTCTGTAAAGACAAATGTGAAGGAGGAAATATAGATGATCAACAAATGATTGAAGGGCAACATATAGATACTACATACATACATCGGTATTGAATAAAATAATCATATTGCATATTTTTGTATAAAGGACAAGATCAGTAAATAATACAACAACGTTAGTACAAAATATATTTCACTACGACAATATATGTATAAAAATATATAAATATAACACAGCCATATGGTTCTATTGAATATTGAAATTATAATTGTAATAAATATATAACAAGTATAAATATTTAAAAACATTTTTAAACTCTCATGTCGCAGTAAAAGTTGACTTATACCAAAAAGTCACAATTTTTTCATCAGGACTTCAAGGACCTGAAGGTCTTTTTAACCTTTGCCCATCACCTTGGAGGTATAAAAGGTGAAAAAATTCGCCCAAATACGAGTATGGACTAGCTCGACCCACGCTCTAAGTATAATTTGAATTAAGAGACAAAAACTATCAAATTTTGATCAAGTGCGGGTCAAAATATCATCATAAGTAGTATTGGGTTCTAAAAGGAGTCGTTCTTTCCTTGTAGTGTACGGAACCCAAAGATATACTTTAATTTTAGTGGTCACAAATTTAAAAAAGTCTGATATAAGAAGAGTAACAAGAAAAAAAGGAATGAACCTAATTTCACTTATTCAAAAAACTTAAAAATTAATATTTAACATGTATAAATCCTGTTTTCTTATGTTACTTAATAATATTTGGTCAACCAATAAACCCTTAAAGCTAAAATATTATTATTAATATTGCATTTTATACCTACTCCTAATAATAAAATAAAAATTACACTTTATTGTAACTGGATTGAGACAGAAGATTTGACGACATTTTTTCAATACTACTTTTAAAAATAAAAATTTAAAAAAAATTAGTAATGTGTGGTCTGTAATGCTTTGTATTCAAGTATAAATAACTTTTGAAACTTAAGTCTCAATCTCAATTCCAGAAATAATATTCTACAAAATTTTTGACCTAAATCAGAAACTAATTTCTATATTGTGATGTATCATGAATTTTGCAGCAAGGAAGAAGCGAAGATCTGCTGCATTATGTGGGGTAGTGATGCTACGTCCATACATACATGTGCGTGACCAACAGGAAGACGACGGAGAAGGCTGTGGACAATTCGTTTATTTACTCTTTAAATCCTATTTCTATATTATCCTAGGATAAAGTTTAAATTATAATAATAAATATCTTTTTATCTAGAAAAAATATCACTAAGGCCAAATTTTACATACAGAAGAAGTTTTTGAAGCTTTTTTTTTTTCTCAAATCAAATACTACGCAACTAAAATACAGCCCAAATAGTACTAACACTAATTCATTTGTAAAGTTAAACGGTTATTTCTAATTATGTGACTTGAAATATTTGAAAATGTAGTTTCAAGGAAAATTGGGAATAAACGATCCATAAATAACTTACAATAATTATTTAGTCAATTTTATTTGTGGTTAATAATTTATATTTGTTATAATATTATAATTTATCTCCACTACAAGGTAAATTAAAGGTAAAAACTTACCTATTAGCCTCATCACCCAAACTGCCAATGAATATAACATGCGCCTGCACTCTCGCGTCTGATGTTAGTATCGTTCCTAGCTGTTCTGGTGGAATTCCATACCTAAAAAAACGTTCGACAAATGTAAACAAATAAAATTAATAGTAAAATTAATTAATAGCGGCTATAGCCTGACTAACACACCTGGACATTTAACACACCGGCGCGTCGGCGAGTATTTTGTTTATATTAATATATTTAATTTCGTAATATCTTTTTTGGATAAGAATTAATACAAAGGTAAAGGTAAGGATAACGTGGTCTGATTTTGATAGGCATTTCTATTAACTTTTAAAATGTAAAAAAGTAGTTATAGTGACATAACTACAATAGTTGGACATAGGGTCTCGCGAAGTTTTTTGTAGATATTGATACGATCTATAATATTGTAGAACATATTTTTTTTTTTTTTACTTATCGATCGCGAATCCAACGCCCAAACCACTGAGCTACTGACGCTTCAAAAGTCTACTGAGGTTTTAGTGAGAATTTCTGAGGATCTCTAATTTATTCTAGTAACAAATATAGTTTAAATTATGTTACTCAATGATATTGTAGCATTCTAACGGCACAAGAATTTTTGAAATCGGACCAGTAGTTTGTAAGTCTATTCGTTACATACAAAAATACAAATCTTTTTATAATATTAGTGTAGATATGTATAAATAATGTTTACGTCAATTAATTTCCGTCTAAGAGCTATAAAAAAATATGCGATTAGAATTATTAAGCCTTTCATTCTTTTTGTAATACTAATTTAATGTAAATATTTTAATCCACTAATAAAAGTCATATATTGAATCCTTTTTTTAAATTTATTTACATTACATTTGTCTCAAGTTCAGCTAAATAAATACTACTATAACTATAGCAGAATAAGTGCTATTAAAATGTAAGAAAACTGTGTATATAACGTGTGTGTATGTGATCTAACTTAGATTACAAAGGTATAAAAAAATTAAGTTACCTTCGTAAATTGGCGTCAGATAGAATCAGCACTATAGCCTCGTCCGCGTCTTCTTTTGCTAGAGACGAGACAGCGTGTTGAGCTGCTGGTATTGTGTTATCACCAGACCAACAAAACTGCGCGTGCGCATGCATTGTGCGAATTATCTATGAAAAAAAAACGTTTTATTATTTATCTCAAGACTTAAATTGCAGTACTTGTTGAATCATTAGTATAGCACACGATTATTTTTATTACTTATATTTATCCCTTGTAATAGAATAGAAGATCAATCGGCTACATTAACATCATTTATAAGGAATAAAAAAAAATTACAACACAAGTAATGTCAATTTTATCTTCGAGATAGAAAAATGGACTATACATAATATTCGGCAACGGTGACCACTACGAGTACTCGTATGTTTAAAAGATTATGCCAGTATTAGGATCCTTAACAATTCTATTGATTTTGAAAAAGAAAAAGCATTTTAATAGAATCATTATCTGCTAACCTGTAATCTCTCCTTCTCATTCTCCGGCGGTCTGTCAACTCTAACGAGCTCCAAAGCATGCTCTTCACCAGAGTGGGCGTACATATCGTATCGTATCCGTGACTCGAAGCCTTTGAGAGCCTCGGTCATAAGGACTACAGCTTCCATAGAACGTTCTAGACGACCGTCATAGGAATTGAATCTATAAAGCAATGAAATTTTGAATATAAAAAACCTGTAAATCACTTAAAAGCTTGTCTTACTATTGTACTTTTTAAATATTCTTTCATTACCTATACATACTACCAGACACATCCAACACTAGTCTTAGTCGTTTGGGTTTATCTGGCGGAGCTCCTGGAGGTGGTTCTTGTTCTGTTCTACGTCTATATATTGATCTTTCACCCGTCAAACCTAGTTAAGTAAAAAGTAGTTACGTTACAATGATTTTAATATTTTTATTATTATACTATCCCATGTATCCCATTTTGGCAAGTTGAATCTTTTACTATTGTACCTTCAATAATTTTTCCATCGTCTAATTCGCCACTAGTTTGATGTCTACTCCAATTACGCTCTTTTTTCTTTGCTTGTAATTCCGCCAAGACACCTCTTAATGCTCCAATCTAAAATGATTTAAGTGAAAATACAATTTGTTACATTATAAACTTGTTATCTAGTATTAAAGTATATTAATAAAGCGCAAAAGTGAGGACGTAAAGAGATAAAATACTTTAATATACCTGTGGTTGAACAGCTCTAAGGAATTGATCGTACAATTTAGCGTCGTATTCGCTCATTTTGATCTCTTTTAGTCTTTCTTCGAACGCTTTTCTATTCATTTCACGAGCTGCTTTCTTTACGTGCTCTGGAACATCATCTTTCTCAGCTTCTGACAGCTAGAAATTAGTTTTAAAACAGTGATTTAATAAAAACCATAAAATAACTATCGAACATCGAAATCACAAAAGTTTTTCACATACCTGATGTACGTCATGACCCTTATCCAATCGATAGGGTCCCCCTTTCCCCCCTAATCCTGCAGTGTCTCGGCCTCCAGTCCCTCCTGCCCAAGTATTACCACCTACATGAGGTTTGTTATCTGGATCTTCTTTACCATGTTTTGGAGATGATACATCTTTTCTAGAAAAGAAAAAAATATTAATACTTTTTTTACAACATCGCATCAACTTAGAGTCTCTTTTGCACTGTATATCCATTTATAACAAAACTGATGCTTAAAAACTTCTTGCGCAAATTTTTATTTAATTATTTTTGGTCCCGTAACAAGTATTTCAAAAAATATAATCAATTGAAAACATTGTAAATACATATCAAGTACAATATAAGTACGAAAATCCAAACTAACCCGCTTTTTCTCTCTATAGTCATCTGTATTTTCTTCAAAGCTTCTTTAGACCTTCCATCTACTACCCCCTCAGTAGGTAAACCACTAGCATGTAACACTTCTAACAACGTGTCAGCCATGTCTTTACTGTAGCGATCGAAATCGAATACGTTCCCGATTGCTGTTGCCAGGTCTTCTTCTGGATATTTCTATAAGAAATTTATCATAACGATTACCTAGATGCTTTTAGTATATGTTAGTATTCCAATTTGAATCCACAACTTTGATCAAACCAATACTCTAACTTTTAATTATAACAGATTGTTTTTGATCAATCAACTGGCGACTGAAAGATCGAATCGAACAGACAGCGAAAGCGACCTCATTTTATATTATGTACAGATAGTGAAATAAAGGTACTCTGTCATAAAGCTCACTTTAAAAGAAAAAGTTATTTATCTATGTCTGATAATATATTTTTATAACTTAATTGCCTGTGTCACCAAGTACCCACTAGTATCATTTTTTCTATTCCTACTATATTTTCTATATGTTTGGAGTGTAGTACAAAATATTATAGGATTCTTTTACCTGCAAATGCTTAACAATGTTAACGAGCTCCCTAGTAGAATATGGATAAGTCAACTGTCCCTGATCTGCCATGTTTCTCAACGCCGCGAATGCTTGGACCAGCTTCTTCATCACGTCTTCTGGCACATCAGGCCCATAAGACCGGAGTAGTTCCATTTCAGAATCTATTGATGGATTGTCAACTGCATGGCAGGAGAAAAGATCACCTAAAATTCAAAAAAGTTTTACATTTAGTTATTGTATTTATAATCAACGTTGATATAAAAAAACTGATTTACTACATACCCAACGAAGCAAAGAAATCATTTCCCAAAAACGGGAATCCTGGCCGATTGGCAAGAACAATCATTCTGAAATCATCATGCACCGGTATAAAACTAGACACATCTCCGCCAGACTCTTCCATCATATCCTTAGGTACTATCCGTCGTCCATCACTAAGTATCATTTCACCATTCTCAACCAGCGTCTTCAATATACAAGTTACATGTGTCGGAGCCTTATCTGCTTCATCAACAACTAAAACGTGGCCATTTTTAACCGCTTTAACCAAAGGCGAGTCCTCATAAATAACTATACCATCTCGAACATTCGGTTGAACTGTTAACGATTGAACTGTTGTATCTCTATGCAACTGAATATATTCTCTAGGTCGATTTAGCAATTGCAATAATCTGTCTGCTATTTTATTCTTTCCAACCCCTTGATTACCGACAAGAAGTAAATGGTTTCCTAGGAGGAAATCTTGTAACAACCATTCTAATAAAGCTATATGTTGTGGAACATCGTAGAACAAAATATCTGGAACTTTTGTTAAGGCGTCTGTTTTGAAAATATTTGTACTTGTATTTCCTATTTTAAGGATGCCATCTTGAACAGAACAACCAATTTTTTTTGGTTCTCTGCCAAATATTCCAGATCTCGATGGAGGCTGAATACCAATTTTGTTACTAGCTCCATCTAAAGCCCGTCTCGCTAAATTAGGTAAGAATTTAGCTAAAAATGTTCTTTGTATGGTTTCGTAAGCCGAGTCTGTAGGATATTTGGCCATTCGACTAGAAATACGTAGTAATTGTCTGGTTGACAGAGATGATGATAAATTCTTTAATGTACCATCTTCCGATTTCCGTAACTGATCAGCCAATTCGATTATAGTGTACAAAGGATCAGATATTTCTCCATACTGAAATTAAGATTTTTTTTATACAACATTAGTATCGTAATAATTAAATTAGAAAAATAGTTCATTTCCGTGATTTTATTTATCTTTTTCATACTAACCAAAGATTCTATAATAAATATCTCCTCATCTTTGCTTAAATTTCTCATCTCGTGGAATATGAAAAGACTTAAAATTTCTGGTGATAACCACTGTTGGCCTCGTCCAATCACTGGCGGTTCTGCCAAAGCTACTATCCTGAAACCAGACTCCTCAATAAAATTTACCTTCATTGGTTTCAAAAACATTGCAGGAAAATCGCTAACTTTGGAGCAAAGTTGTGTCGAGTATACACATGTCGTCTTACGAACACAAAATTGAGTTAATGCTATTTTTTTTTAAAGCAGTTAAGGGGCAAACGAGCAGACGGTCCACCTGATGGTAAGTGGCCACTGTCGCCCATGGACATTGACAATACACGAGATGAGGAAATGGGGAATGACGAGAAGAATGCTACGGTTTCAGTGGACCCTGAACGAAAACTGAACAAATCCCCTACCACCAAGAGGGAGCTGGGTTTCTCGCCTCTTACGATGCTCTCCCATTGGCAGGTGGGAATTGTATTCTAACCCGTCCCGTCGCAGGCTATAATAAGTAGACATAAAATTAGCTAAAATATTTACCTAAAAGCAGGATGTATCCTCTTAACACCACTTTCTTCTAGTTCTGTCACTGTTATTCCAGAAGATAATAAATCGTCGTACCTATAATGGCGTAAAAGTCTTGTTCCATCGTGTAATTGCAACTCTCTATCGTGAACTAATCTGTAATGAAACTAGTATCAGTATTTCATTTAACTATTGACATAGTATGTTAATATTTACAAGTTAAATCACGCGATACCTTACTAATGAATTTGCAACTACTGTAATCAAGCTAAATATATACTAGACCAATGTTACGTACATTTTGTCAAAGTTTATGTAGCCTATAAATTAAATACAATGACAGACTATCATGGCAGTTACAGGTTCAGATTGATGTCTTTACGAAAACTTTAAAACTGGAATTTAATACTTATTTCAGATAATATATGGTACATCAATAATGTATTATAGGTGCTCGTATATTTAATTAAATAATTGAAATTTAGGACATTCTGTATTTCAGAAACACACTAAGAAAATAGGTGTAATGTATTATTAATTACTTAGTGTCTTCAAAACTATTTATCTACCAGCTATAATCGAAAATGAGATAAAGGAGTGTATTTACTGTTATGTATTCAATAACCATAGGGTTCAGTAGCTTAAATTATAATTAATGTTATCTATAATCACAATTTTTAGATTTTCTATGTACCCGTACCTATGTAAAACAGCCAATGTGCTGGCATGTATCCTATGCAATCCGTCCAAGACTGCCAAATGTCCTTTCAAAGCTGCTTCAACCAAGGCGGAGTTCCTCCATACTGTGTCCCCGTTGTCTAATGTCGTTCTTTGTTGAATCAAGTCTCTTGCTGTCATATCTTGATATAAAACTATCGGTTCTATCGTGTACCCTAATAGAGATGCCAATTGGGATACTAGAAGGCTTTTTCCACAGCCTTTTGGACCTAAAAATCATATTCAATATACATTTAGAACTTTTGCGTGTCAGTTAAGGCAAAACTTTAAAAGCAAACAGATAAAAATATATTATAAATTTATTTATTATTTAAATTCAACTTTTATCTGAAAAATTATCATCTATTTTTTTTAATTATCCATACTATTTCGAAATAAAAAAGGTTAATATAATAATATTTTCAGATAATTCACTGACTGATTTGCTGGTTCTAATTAACCGCAGAAAATATTTGTATCTGTCCTTATAGTAACCTCTAACAGGATGTCCGAGTATAAACTTACCAACAATACAAAAATCACCAACACTATGACTCAACAGCAGTTCATTCAACAATTGAGTCTGGTATTCAGTTTTTACAAAACCTTTCCTCTCACTTTTACTCTTCCTCTCTCCACCACCCACATCAAATTGGGATGTTTGATTATTAATTTTCATATTTATTAAAGCTTGATTATTTTTCAAATCTACTTTATCCAAAGATATACTCCATTTTGGCTTTGTTTCGATGTTGAGGTTATTCAATACTGCTTCAACGTTCTTGATATGATCTTTCGATAGGAATGTATTGTATGGATATAATAAGTACAAAAGCTTGTGTATTGGAATATTTGGGTTCCGTTCCTGAGGATAACAAAAAGAGTTACATTTCAGAAACACTTTAATAAACAATCCATGTGGTATCGACTCCCGAATAAACTGCTTGCAAATTAAGTATGGAATAGAGATATCATTTCCGTCGTAAAATCCTTGTATGCTAACTGTCAAACAAGGTGCTACCAAATATGTAATGGTTAAGTTAACATTATATTATAGCCGGCAGCTGCATCCGTGAGGGGACGGGCTAGAATACGACCACTTGGAGAGTATCTCGTAAGAGCCGAATAACCCAGCACTCCCTTGGTGGTAGGGGATCTGTTTCCCGACTGGCTTGCGACCACCAGCATGCGAATCCGATCGCCAAGTGTCATAGACGCGTTCCGGGAGAGGCGTACGAGAGAGTGTTTCTTGTTTTTCCGATGTCCATGGGCGATGGTTGCCACTTACCATCAGGTGGACCATCTGCTCGTTTCCACCTTATCTATTATAAAAAAAATAAAAAAAAGCCAACTTTAGGTCTTAGAAAAAAAAAGTGGGGGGAAACCTAACCAACCTGTTCCTATGTCTGGGGGGTTAAAAGAAGCCTAAACTAACGTAACCTATCTTTGAGTCAGAATTAAACCAAATTATATTATAAGACAGGAAACGTGACAGCCGACGGAGCCACGCTGTTGAAGGTCCTCTTTATTCCCACACTCAAAGTTATACCAAATTCAGGCGACTCGTATTAAGATCCAACCCCATATGTTTACTTGTGAACCTAACACCAGCTACTGTCTAATATGAAGAAAGGAGAGTGTTAATAATAGTTTTAATAGGATCAAAAAGATCATATAAATTGATAATATGGAGTGGTTATGGGAAACAGTTAAACTGTCATCATGAGAACGGTGTGCCCATAAGACTATAAACTATGTTTTCGTGACGTGCGTGTACACGTATCCTTGATATCTATTACTGAAGTTTATTTTCACGCGAACTGCTCGTCTCCTTGTTCCAAGGTCAAGGTGGGTTCTGACACGATAATATTAATTTCCAAAGTTATTAAACAGTAGCGACGGTGCAATGCTGATACTAAATATACTACAGAAGTCTTTATATACAACGTTCACAGCTTTTTTGTCATTAGACAATACAAACATGTTTTCACAGGCACGCGCCGCGCAATCGCTATGTCCCTGCATTTTAATAAATCTGTAATATCTTCGAAAATATTTATTTAAATTACATGCTGTACAGGGTCATATTGATGTACATTAAATGCACAATGTATTTAAGGTACCTAATTGGATAAGGATTACTGCTGTATTCTTTAAAATCGCTCGTAAATAAGCCATTACTCGTAGGGTTCAGCCAGCGTTTGCAATGGAAGCGCAAAACAATGTTTTTATTTACGACTTCACATTAGAAACCTCTAAAATGATCAATGTTTCCCTACTATAATATACATGTATTATACATACTTATAAAATTTCCTCTTGAATCACTGTATCTATTTAAAAAAAACCCGCATTAAAATCCGATGCGTGGTTTTTAAGATCTAAGCATACATCCCTATGTATGCTGTATGTCCCTAAAGACAAACAGACAGACAGCGGGAAGCGACTTTGTTTTATACTATGTAGTGATTTTGGTAATATGACATTGTAGTAAAACCCATCCAAAGAACCCCCTGGGATCTTCCATTGAAGTTACACATATAGAAATAATCCAACGACAAATTATTTTTACCCTATTGATTTTTTTTAAGTTCAGGACGTCCTGAAAGTGTGGTTTCTAAAGGCATAATAAATTATGGTAGTACAACTTCAGACAGTCAGTCAGAAAAATTTCAGCAGTCACTAATCTTTATTATGCATTAATAGTATAATAGTATATGTCGGCGCAAAATAAGGGAGGAAGGTTATGCGGGGTTGGAGCGACTGCCTCTGAAGGAGACAATCCAAAATACTACCTCTGAAGGAAGTAGCCCGACCCGCTAAACCATCCGGGGTGTTCCTCTCCTCTGCAATAGTAACGGGGCCCCGGGATATGAAAAGCGCTACGCGACCCCGCCATCAGCCGTCCAGTATCAGAGCCTCTTCCGGGGGACTGAGCTGACGAGTCCCCCTCTATCTCTCCGCATAGTGTCGACCCAAGAACACAGAAGGCACGCACCTGCACTGGGCCTCTAAATGGGCAGCAGAATCCCCCGTATGCCACCCATAGGTCCATTCGTCGACAGCGTCCTTATGGCGGTAGTGAGCCTACATAGGCTCGACGCCGTCGACCGCCTCTTCCTCGACGCATAGGGTGGGAGTTCATATCACACTCCCTCACCCTCTCTGCCACCTCTTTAGCCGTCATCACGGTCTCAGCGAATACCGCGACGGCGTTCTCGGCGTTCGCCGCCGACCATGGCCTGGACTAACGCCGGCAACGAAAGGTCAGGCCCGATGACCGAAGCTAAGACGGCGCGGGGTTCCTCCCAGGCGGAACAGACTTGGCGCGTATGCTGAGCTGAGTCCTCCGCGCTATCCCCACAGTGGTGACACATGGTTGTCGCCTCTCTGCGCATCACCCGACACAGATACCGTCCGAAGCATCCGTGCCCAGTCAGCAACTGTGTCAGGCGGTACGTGAGGGGGCCGAACATAACGACCGACCCATTGTAAGGTTAACCTAACCTAACCTACCATTGTGTTAACATTACCAAGTGGCAACTACATTGTAAAGTACTCACGTGACCTTAATAGAACAGCATTCCCAGCACTAACACTAACTAGAGACTATTTCACTTTTTGAAAGACCGCGCAAGACTACTC
Source organism: Limenitis camilla (assembly GCA_905147385.1). Taxonomy (NCBI): domain Eukaryota; kingdom Metazoa; phylum Arthropoda; class Insecta; order Lepidoptera; family Nymphalidae; genus Limenitis; species Limenitis camilla. Next base: position 11,920,013 of record LR990239.1, on the reverse strand, counting down.
TTAGTCTACAGATTAAATCTCTTTTAAGGTAACCTGTGTCTTAAATCTATCCAAACAAAGTCATGGGTTTGATTTCCAGTCATAGTACTACTGACGTAAATCCATTACTTTACAAGTATTTAGCTTAGTTAGTGGGGTTTAAACACTAGTAGTTTATAACACAAACTTCTCTTCAAATCTTACCAGAATAAGAGCAGCAGCGTACAGACTATCCACAGGAAAGTCAGGCAAGCTGATCTGTTGCAGCTCAGGGCTGATAAGGGCATAGGCAGCTGAGAGCAGTTGTTCTAATTTAACTGCATCCACACGAGGCGCATTATTTTTGAGAGCATTTAAGTGTTCCTGAAATAAAAACATAAGGATATGTAAACATAATAATATTATACAATTGAAACTTTCTTTTTGTTGATATTATATTCATTACACAAAAACGGCTAACCGGATTTCAATGTAATTTGGCACATAAATACTTTATAATATACTTTAATATATAAGCTACCTCTTATCCCGGAATCATTCATAGTTCGTGTAGGATAAAAATTTAAAAACTGCACCCGTACGAAGCCGGGTTGAGTCAACTACTTAATTTGTAAATCGTCTGCAACTGTTATTTACTGTAGGCACAAGTTTTGGCAATTAAACTTTTACTATAATCGTAAATTTATAATTGCCTACTGTCACGTTACTATGGTTGTAGAATTAATTTTACCAAAATATACATAGACTAAATTATCACGCGAAAAATTAAGACATCACAAACACAGAAAATATTCAACAAAACAATAAAATACAATTAGGAATAACGAATTTTTCTTTTCATGATTTTTTACTCCCTTTTCTGTGTTACTCCTTTGAGGGGGTTAACATTCAAACAACATTAAAATTTTATGTTCATCTTCCAATTTAATCTTATACGTATTTTCACAATCATCTTCGTGATACTTGACTTGTAAATTCATTTATAATACTACTTAGGTGTAAAACAAACAACATGACTGTCAGTCGTTCGCAAAGTTACAAGATTTATAAACCAGCAATCTTCAAAGTTACACACGAACGCCGCAAAATGGCCAATACTATTTTTATTTATTGCTTTCCCCGCCATCTAAATTCACAACGAAAACATCGAAATTTATATAAAAACATTTTAAATTATTTTCATGAGTTTTCTAAGAATATACATTGTTAATTAAAAAGGATTATAATCTATACGCAGACTGATAGTATGGCGGCTTGACTAGAATATCCTCCTGGGGGTTACACTTTAGACTCAGACCTTTAGCGTTACTGCTAGAATACTCGCAATGTAATCCATACAAATAAATAAAATTGGACTGTCTGTTTGTAATATTAAAATAACCCCTTTTTACTAAGTGCATATGGATGTATACACGGTACGTATACCAAAACAAAATTTTTTACAGTTTTTGTCTGTCTGTCGGTCTGTTTGTTCCGGCTAATCTCTGAGATGGCTGGACCTATTTCGACGGGACTTTCACTGGCAGATAGCTGATGTAACAAGGAGTAACTTCGGCTATTTAACATCTCGCTACGACCCATAAGAGCGGAGCAACACGCGAACGAAGTCGCTCGGGTCTTCTAACTTCTAAAATCAAATGTTACTCAAACTAGTGTTGCCAACATCATAAGTAACAATATAAAATACTTACTAATTAGCAACTAGGAAGTTTAACAATTACCAATACTGAAACGATAAATTGTTTTACAAACACAAATTAGCTTGTACACGAACGCTTCATGCCTCTCCTCATTAACCCTACACCGCAGGAAACTACCACAATTACCAGCGGATATTAATTCTGACTACTCGCAGAACATTTCATTTAGCAAATACTGTTACTCTGTTTATATATACATGGCTAGCCAAGAGCCAAGGGTTTGAGACCCAGGAGCAGGTACAGGACATTTATTTAAGAGGTTAGGTGTAGACAGAGACATGAAAAAAATGAAAATTTTCAGTAATTTTTTTTGGTCATAAAATCATTTTAATTTATAAAATAAATAATATGGCATCATTACACAATGTTTTGACTTGAAGTCACGAAAATTTGAAAAAAAAAAAATTTATAATTTCATAAGTTATAGCTGTTTGTGTTGACCCAATTCCAACCTTGCGGTGACCATCATAAGTCCTTGGAGATTCATTTAAAATCAATCGGACAAAATAAATAGTTTTATAAATAAATAATCTTGTGCCTAACCGATTGATTTTTTTAAATTTTAAATTTAAATTTTTTATAATCAATAACTGTTGATTTTTTCTTGTTCTTGTCCGATTGATTTTAAATGAATCTCCAAGGACTTATGATGGTCACCGCAAGGACACTTCTGTTGGAACACAAATCAAGGATTTAAAGTTCAGTTGCAAGAAAAGACATATTTAAAATTTATTAACTTTTAATGGTATATATAATAGTAATAATAAATAACCATATTGGAAGTTCCTTACGGAGGTACCCTAACCGGGAAAAATCGTCCGTGACGTAGTTATTTATTTAATCGAAAAGGCAAAGGTATTACACCGTACAGCCTTGTCATAGAGATAAGAAAATGTGTGTAATGGTAATGTACATTGGACATATTTTAATTCTCTGTTTTTATTTAATCGAAAAGGCAAAGGTATTACACCGTACAGCCGTGTCATAGAGATAAGAAAATGTGTGTAATGGTAACGTACATTGGACATATTTTAATTCTCTGTTTATATTTAATCGAAAAGGCAAAGGCATTACACCGTACAGCCTTGTCATAGAGATAAGAAAATGTGTGTAATGGTAACGTACATTGGACATATTTTAATTCTCTGTTTTTATTTAATCGAAAAGGCAAAGGCATTACACCGTACAGCCTTGTCGTAGAGATAAGAAAATGTGTGTAAAGGTAACGTACATTGGACACATTTTATTATTTTTATCAATAAAAAAATCATAATAAAAAATTTATACTCGAATAATTATTTTGTTTATACCTCGAATGGAACTTAAAATTAATATTATTATAATCTTAATTAAGTTAAGATTGGATCCGACGACACCACACGTTTTTTGGTTATTTATTATTATATGGTAAACTAGTGTACCCTCCCCGGCTTCGCACGGGTGCAATTTATTACTTACTTAGATATAACAAAAAAAAAATATTCAATGTCATACAAAAATTCAGGTGTGTATGAATTTTTCCGGGATAAAAGTGTTAATCCATGTTACAAAATATTTTAAGCAGGTAATAAATATGGTACATAACATACCCAAATAGCTTGTTACGTAAAATATTTATGGATACAGAGTTTTATCAACGTGAAGGAGTAGACGTTACATACTCGTGTGATAGCGATCGCATTTGAATATTGTCTAGTTTACCTAAATAATATCTGCCATATCGAGGTCTTCCACAAATACAATGAATTTAGTTAAACTCGGAGTTTCGTAATATAAATCGGAGAAAAACACTATAAGAGGGTGCTGACTAAACTAAACATTATCATTTACTATTACGACAGCCTTGGACTTGTCACCAAAGTGTAGGTTTAAGGAGCTCCTTCATTAAATTGAACACTCACCTTCACTGCCCAGGCTCTATGTTTAAACCTATGGTAGGGTTAGTACCTAAGCCTAACTTAGCGCCGATGTATACTCATATGCATATGTCGGAGGTGTGTTAGGCTTAGGTTAGCCTTGTGTTAGGTTAGGTTAATGTTAATGATAGATTTAGACAGTGAAACTAAGCAGTGGAGACGGGTTGTGATGACTTTGGTCACAAGTCCACTGCTTGGGGTCCTGTCTTAATAGTTCCTGTCTGAATAGTACAAGATCGTAATGTTTAGTTATATCCTGACCGTATTGAGCCCGTATAGCATTTGTGATAGGCCATCCATTCCATTTCCTTTGTTTTTATGTTCCGAAATAAAACAATTTCACCTCATATTTCCTACGAATTTATTAAAAAAAAAAGATTCAAACATTGTCCTTTTTTTATAGAATTTTTAATAGTCAAACAAAAGTTTTTGAAGCAGACATTATAAGTCTATATTCTTTAATATTACTAATATTATTAACAATAAAACTTCATCAGATTTTACTAGAATCCTAAAAAGTATTATCCTCTGGTCTTTTACGTCCATAAATACGCCACGTTTTGAACGGGATAGTTAATCGGTTGGCAGTCCCGTCGTCCCAATAAAAAGATTCAGGAAAATTACCGCGTAGTGTTTTTTTTTAGAAAATACTATGAAAATATCTTCACTTATCAGATGGGAGGTTATGAATATATGATTATTATTTGTCTTCTCGTCCGTGGATGTTTGAAAGACTCTAGCGTCTCTTACGTTTGTAGTCGTCAGTACTTAAAGATACAAGCTTTCATTTCGTTTATAGTAATTTTTAGTATAATAATTTTGAATATTTTCTATAATTTAAAATTTAAAAAAAAAAAATTTTTCTTTGTAACTTTTTTTTCCCAATTACTACAAACAAAAATTCTTTCACTACAAACGATCCTCTATACATTCGCTAAATTTAAATTTTATCAAAGTCAGGGGATGCGGTTCTTTTAAAGTTTTACAATTTTTTTTTGAAATTACTTACTACATATGAAATTTTATTTACTACATGTAAAACAAACGAAAATGTATAAGGTGATTTTTTGTGATCAAAAAAAGTCAAAATTTTTTCAAAATCAGGTGTCATGTTCCTGGAGCCATAATTTGTTAAGGATGTTAAAATTAGAAATTTTAGTGAAACTCAACTGTCGAAACTTCTAATTATAAAGTACAATACAAAGTTGTTGCAGATTTTGCTTGCTTACTTTAAAACAACCAAAATTAAATTAATTTTTGGAATTAGTTATTATCTCAGATGCATCAAGGTTGTGCCTCAAGTCAAATGATGAATGTGCATTTAACACATTACCTAAAATGGTTTTTACACATTTAACACATTAACTAAAGTATATATTATTGGAAATATAAAAAATATCGTATGCTATTATCGTAGATAACATAATCAAAACAAAATAACTATTAGTTTAGTTTTCTATTTAAAGATTAATACTACTAATTTTAAAAATACTTAAAGAAAAACTTTTTATATAGATTCTATATAGATAAAAAGGTATCTTCTTTGTAAGATAGAACTGTCAGGTTAAATAAGTAGCTAACATGGTACTAGGCTTGCCAGATGGAAACTTATCACGTCCGGGACAATTCTGGATTAACATAATAAAAAAGAACCAACCAAGTTCGAGTCGGATTCGCACACCAAAAGTACCAAGTTTGAATTGTTGAACAAAGTTAACATTGCCGTTAATAAACTGTTGTCACTATACATCGACATATTGGCATAGTAAAAAGGCATCTACGAATAAAAAGCTTTTACCTATATATTGCCTGATTACTGGACAATGCCTAAAATCCCGAGATACTCCCGCATTTCCCGGCTATCTATACGAACTGTTCTAAAAACAAATCCCTATAAAAACATAAAAGGTAAAATGAACAACATCGCAAAGAAGTCTATTCATCTTAAAACGTTGTGAGATCTAATGTAAAATAAAGTCTTTGAGTGAAAAATAAAATGGTCACTTATCCATACAGCACTTATTACTGAATGTTTCCATACGATAGCGTAGGATAACTAATTTAATCAAAATAAAAAGAAACGATATTTATTAGGTCATGTCGGTGCGTATCGTAAAGCTTTTACCATTTCCCTTTAGCTAAGATAGCATCGCCTATCAGATCGCTATTAGCAAGTTCGAATGCTACGAAACTACTCATTTGAGCACATAAAAGTTAATGCTTCGTGCAAACTAACAGTTTACCATTCCCTAAATTATGGAAACCATCGAATTCATAATCTATCCTGTCGATATTATCGCGTGTTTCTGGAATACGAATTTCAATAAGGACAATTATTAATCTACAAAAATTATATGACAGTTCAGTCACGGTTTAAAAATATCTATTTTTTATCTCCTATCTCTCGTGAGGGGACGGGTTAGAATAATATTCTCTTCTGCCGCTGGGAGAGCATCTCGTAAGAGCCGTGTAACCCAGCACCCCCTTGGTGGTAGGGGATCTGTTCCCCGACTGGCTTGCGACCACCAGCATGCCAATCGGACCGCCAAGTGTCATAGACGCGTTCCGGTCGAGCTTGTGGATCCCTTCCTTTCCCATCCCATTTATACTGCGGATCCAGTGGACTCTGGCCTCTTGCTCAGGGCCCGCTGAAACTGGCAAAACAAGAGATACTCTCTTGTTCTGCTGGTTGTCCATGGGCGATGGTGGCCACTTACCATCAGGTGGATCATCTGCTCGTTTGCACCTTATCTACCACTAGCTCGCTTCGCTCCGGGTATTTAAAAAAATATTATAATTGATGTCCTTAAATTGTAACTCTGTAATTGTTAGTTTTTCATTATTTAAAAGAGAGAGAGTAAAAAAGTTATAAAAAGAAAAATTATAGAAACAAAAATAAAATTGAATAGGTAAGAGGAGGAAAGAGGAAAGAAGAGGAAAGAGAGAGAGAAAGTGAGAGAGTGAGAGAGGAAGTGAGAGAGTGAGAGAAAAAGAGAGAGAGATAATCGAAAGAAAGAAAGTGAAAAGAGACTAATCAATTGGAACAGATAAAAATAAAAATTAAAGACAGAAAAAAGAGAGAGGATGAGAGACAATGATAGTATTATAAGAGAAAGAGAGACGGAAATACTATAGACTTCTCTCAGTGAAAGAATTTTTAAAATCGGATCAGTAGCAACAAAATGGCCATGTTCTATTTATTAAAAAATGTATATGACAACACTAAATCGTCTTTGTCCCTCACGAATAGTGTAGTTTTCTATTAGCGAAAGAATTCTTAAAATCGGATTAGTAGCAACAGAATGGCCAAATTACATTAATTAAAAAGTGTATATGGCAACACTACATCGCCTTTGTCACTCACGAATAGTGTAGTTTTCTATTAGCGAAAGAATTTTTAAAATCGGATTAGTAGCAACAGAATGGCCAAATTATATTAATTAAAAAGTGTATATGGCAACACTACATCGCCTTTGTCACTCACGAATAGTGTAGTTTTCTATTAGCGAAAGAATTCTTAAAATCGGATTAGTAGCAACAGAATGGCCAAATTATATTAATTAAAAAGTGTATATGGCAACACTACATCGCCTTTGTCACTCACGAATAGTGTAGTTTTCTATCAGCGAAAGAATTTTTAAAACCGGATTAGTAGTTTCTGAGAAACCCTTCAATCTACAAAATGACCAGGTTATGGCACTTAAATGGTCATATCTTTTTAATTAGAATATTTATGGCAACACCACATAGCCTATGTTACCCGGAATGGATGTAGCTTCCCATCGGTGAAAGAATTCTCAAAATTGGTTCAGTACTTTTCGAGCCTACTACTACTATTCGCAACAAACACACAAATATACAAACAATCAAATCTTTCCTCTTTATATAATAGTATAAATATAGATAAAACCGACCCCTATGATAGACAAAAATAAACGTTACTTATGATCCTTTTATAAGTATTGTTATCCTGTCTAATAATTTAATATGTCATTTATGTCCTTTACTAAACTGTTTGGAAGAGATCGCTTTTCCAGCATTAAGCCGCCGCGCGTTTCCAAAAATTAATGTATATATTAATGTTTTTTTATTTATATGTATTTATTGACAGATTCTGAGACAAAAATTGTAGTTTTTTTAAGAAATCAAGAAAGAATATAAAGATAGTAAACATGTCCGATAATATTATAATTCAATAAAAATTTACCAAACAGTTTTGCGCTATTTACAACAAAACTATTTTTTAACGAAAAGGGAAGAAGAAAAAGGATTCAAAGTTATAATTGTCCTCTTTTTGTCGAAATATGCAAATACGTAGGGTTGCATGATGTAATTCAACCATCGCAAATTTACTACATAAAGCGCTTGTCACATGGCAACTTTTACAAAATGAAACCAAAATTTCATGATTTCATAAATGAAAACCAGTTTGAGAATGTATAAAATAGTTTTTAATAGAACAAATCACGAAATCAATTATGAGGAGTTGTATAGTGGATCATTAACCGACTTCAAAAAAAGGAGGAGGTTCCCAATTTGTCGGAATCTTTTTTTATGTATGTTCCCCGATTTCTCGAAAACACCTAGACCGATTAAAGAATTTTTTTTTTTATTCGAAAGAGTGCACTTCCAAGGTGGTCCCATTGGCACCAAGTCAGGATCTGATGGTGGAATTCGGAGAAATCGAGGAAAACCCTTAAATTTCAAAGGCATTTACAATGATTTACACATATTTTGATCTATAAAATAATCAGATATTGTGTATAATGTTATTGCTGAGCTGATGTGATGGAAGACACAACTCCTCAACGATTAGGAGTTAGAGGATACTTCTTTAAATATTATGGGGACTACAAGTATAAATTTGGATTGATGGACGAATAAACTTGTAACCATAGACAGTATTCTTTTATAAGAAAACAGAATAAAGAGAATTAAGCTGAATATAACAATTATGGATGAACATTAATGAACAACGAACGATACTTTATGAAAACGTAGCCAAGTTGTTAAAACAAGCAAAATGTATATATAAACAAGAGAATTAACCAATCAATTATTTATAAAGTTTTATTTGTAAATATAAAATATAGCCATTGTGATGGAGCCCTTAAGATAGAATTGAAGACAAAACTCGTGGCGGTAACCGCTGGGGATCCAGTCACTCGCGAAACGAATATACGTCGCGACGTTGACGATATAGCTTCGATTTCTTATAAATATTGTATCTCGTATTGTGAACAAAATATACGCAACATGATATTGAAGGAACTATACCTAATTGATAAATAATTAACAAAATATGATTGACACACCAAGTGGATTACAATTGAACCCTATTTGAGATATGGACACAATCGAATGGTAAGTTAAAAAATTATAAATATTTATTAGTTATAATTTAAGTATTTTAACTTATAATAAAAACTATTAATTGATGTACAAAATATAAAAAAAATATCATACAAAAGAAACTATGCAAGAGATGATCAGAAAATATATTTTTCTAAAAGCTCTTATCAACAGATAACTGCATTTCAGACAAACTGATTGACATGTCAATAGTCTTGCAATAATATACTTTGAGTTAATGAAAAAAAAATCTGAATCTACAAGTATATGCTGATGTTCAAAAGCCATAAACTTTTACTCATCAATGTTTCTAAGAAATACATTGTCAATTTGTCACCAACAAGGTTTTCCCTTCTCATTCATAAACTCCCCTTACAAACTTACTCGTAATTACATCACAACACGCATGACTTGTAGTTTTCAATTACTTATTGAACAGGAAAAGTAAAAGGACATAATGCAATAAAAAAAGACTTATTTATAGGTTACGACTCCAACGATTCTACGCATTTTTATGACCACAAAATATTGTATAGTACATAATTGGAACATGATTCATAACTTACAAAAGCCGGATAACAAAATATTTTGAAGCAACAAATATTCGTGTTAACTAGATATTAATCCACTTCTCTGTTTCAGGCTGAACGTTTTACTAATAACAATCAATTATGAAGACAAGACAAATATTTGCACACATTAGAAGTTGCGTGTCTGGAAGGGTTAAAAATTAGCTCGCAAGTATAATATGCCAGCGCTCTGGCAGTCGTCCCAGCGCCCTATGTACATTAGAACTGTATGGGTGGACGGATTCCGACACGCGATATTAACTCACGACGATCCACAATTTCTTAAACTTTGCGCCAAAAGAAGGCGACCGAACTCCTCAGCGAGTTTCGCCAAGTCTACTGTTGGTAGGAACATAAGAAGCTCGCTGAGCCATCACGACGATTTAGGAGGGTGTCTAAGAAAGCTGAACCTCGTGATCAGGAACGAAAAACTATCAAAAAGAACTGGACGTGAACCACGCGTAGAAAAGTTAAATCTATCTGACGTAGAGAATTCCGAAGACGAACTTCTCGTAAAAGCTTCACCTCAGCCTCTATGCGACTTAAATAATTTTCGGTTAAATTTGGAAACGGAAAACATGAGGGCTGTAAAAAGTAATCGAACCGCAAGAACTGAGGCAAAAGAAAACACGGATCTATCAGACCGAGTTCTGCAATGGTTGGATTTGGCTGGAAAAGTTAATCTTTTGACCGCAGACAACGTCGAACGAATGACACAACCGAGACATAGCTGGCCAGAAATCCAAAGGCGAAATTTGATGAAATCGAAAACGGCTACTGAATTGAGAACGAAGGAAGTGAAGGTGGCCGATGCAAAAACAAGTGGCACTATCGATCGGCAGGAATATTACATGCAAACATCGGCGAACACGATCGAGAACTACGCGCGACAGTCACGGAACGTGAAAAGCACGCCACGACATGACACGAAGATTAAGGAAAACAAAAAGGTCAAAGACATGAGAGCGAGTGTTATGGAAACGCGACAGAAAATGGTTTCAGAGAGAAATGCTGTTGAGAAACAGTATGCTGAGATGGTGAGCAAGAAATTGATACCAGATGTGGGGAAATCTAAGAAGCAAGTTCACATTTTTATGCCTGAAGCTTTGACTAAAAAGTTTAGCTCAACTTCGCCTAGTATGGCTGAAAGTCTTTTATCACAAAAATCTTAATGTTGCTGCGCTTCTTCTATAGATATATTTAGAACTAAGAATACATACAATATGCTTCATTAAACAAATGTATTGTAATTATTGATAAATTATTTTGTAATTGAATAGATACTCTATGTAATTTATATATTAAATAATCATCGTTTTTATGATCAATAAATTTAATCAACAATGTATCAGTTATCTTATTTTGTTAAAGGTCACACGTTTCTAACAAACATGATAAAGAAATATTATAGTGATAATAAAGATCTTATATAATCTGTAGAAATAAATTAAGAACATATATGTTGATTGAAACTAGAACCATTTTTTCTAAAAAGCTTCATTAACTAGAACATTTGAAAAAAAATGTATTAAAAAAATTACGAAAATTTGAAACAATAATAACATTTAAATTATGTTAATGAGAAAATGCATTAAATAGTAATTTCATTCTCTTACCCCAAATCCTATCGTAGCAACATCTCTGGCCTGAAATCTTGATCGTAAGGGAGGATCCAATGGTTGTCCAATATATCTTGGCACTGGCAACCCTAGTGCTATGACTCGAAAGTTTTCATCTACCCGTACTAAACGCCATCTCGATACTTCCTCCACACCATGTTCCTTTTGAATACAAATTGCTCATACATAATTATACTTAAGTTTTTGTTTATTGTCATGTGGCATTTATGTTAATAAATTTGAACTTACTTGCAACAACTTATCATATCTAGAAGCTGGTATTAAAAATCTCCCGTCTTCTAAATGCATCTCCCTATTTTCAAGGAGATTGTTTAAGACTGGCAACACATTTCGCTCAGCTTTCTCAATTCCTTCTATCACAAGGACTCTTCCCTCAATTGCTGCTCTAACTGCACTCTGAAGAGAGGAAATAATATATTATTTTTAATTAAAAAGTAAAGATCATGAGTATAAAGTACATAAAATAATGCTTCAGTAGTAACTGGTCAACAAATGTGTAGATATTTTTTGTTTTACCTGATCAAAATACTTAGCAGTAGAACTTTGGATTTCTCTCCTCTGCTTGAGATCAGCTTCTGTAGTATCTCGTGATAAGGCAACATATTCCAGTTCTCTTTGTGTTAACTCCAAATATTGAAGTGCTACTTTTCGCCTATCAAAAACGACATAGAATTTTCTCTAATTAAACTTATATTTTGGACTTAATTAACTTAATACATTTTGGATTTCTTTATAAAAACTGTTAATATCCAAGAAATAAAGTTTTATAGCACAAAAGTAAATAAATTAGATAAAAACAGAAAGTTTTTACCTGCTAGGTCCAGGTTTCCCCAAGAGAAACATATCCTGGCCTAATATATCTTTTTGCATCATCCATCTTAAATTACGGAGAGTACTTTGTGATAAGGATTTTAATTCAGAATCTTCAATTGTCACTGAAAACAAAATTCTCATTCATCATCACAATCCTTCAATGGCCCACTGCTGAGCCGGGTCTCCTCCTCAGAATGAGGAGGGTATTAGGTCATAGTCCACCACGCTGGCCCAGTGCGGGTTGCCTGACTTCACACACCTTTGAGAACTTTTAGGGAACTCTCAGGAGTGCAGGTTTCCTCACTATGTTTTCCTTCACCGTTAAAGCAAGTGATATTTAATTGCTTTCAGAGATGTGTGCCCAGGATCAAACTCGGACCTCCCGAGTAAGACTTGAAGTCTCAACCACTGGGCCATCACTGCTGCTCAAATTCTCATTAAATACAAGAATTAACTAACTTTTCAATTAACTCACAAAAAAAAAATTTAGCTGAGGTTTGCTCAATTAAAAGTTATACTAAATAATTATTAATAGAGAAAATGGTTTCTTTATTTATTTTATACTAGCAACCCACCCCTGCTCTGCACTGCCACTGCACACGGTTTCTCTTTTATATGCTTATATTATACATATAAACCTTCCTCATGAATCACTCTATCGATTGGTGAAAACCACATTGGAATCCATTGAGTAGTTTAAAAGATCTAAGTGGACAGACGGCGGAAGCGACTTCAATTTATACTTTGTAAATATTTCTATTAAGAGATCCTTCCAGTTAATTGCAATGAGATCCATACTTATCCATTAACCCCTCCAACTATGCTAAATGCTTGTGTTAGGAGGGGGCCACACCAGTAGCCCAATGACTGGGCTTTGAACCCACGACCTATCGATCGTGAATCCAACGACTGAACTACTGAAATACTGACACTCTTTGTAATCTGATCTCATATAATAAACTTTGTTCATGTCATGTAATTTACTTTACTGATGTCATTAATCAACATAAAAACTGTCCACAATTTCAAGTTAGAGCAAAAAACACAGTGTGCGATAATTTGAACAAAAATAAGCGAAAAAGTATTGTTAATGAAGACATTCAATAGGTTATAAAACTTGTAAACATCACAACTTACAATAATTCCTAGGCACATATTCAATCTTTTTCGGCGGCTTTATATCCTTAGACACATTTCCTATAGTAATTCTATCATCACTTGAATAAGCACGAACACAATTAGTACTTAATATTGTTTTGCGACCGTTTAGAATACGGATCAAAACATCGATACGACGAACGGTCACCGCAGGATTATACATGGTAACTTTTAATAATAAACTAAGTCAAATAAATAAGAACTTGTCTACTTCATCTTAATACAATTGTATGAACAATTAATACAAAAAACTAAATGTATTGCAAATAATCCGCAAGTTCAAAGTCTAACACATGATTGTCAATGATATGATTGTATGGCAGCTGTCGCGATGACGTTTTACAGCTGATGTTGCTTTTTTTTTTATTATCTTGTTTAACGACTCTGGGTTCAAGCCCTTTTGAGCTATTTTCTTGGGTAGTTTGTGAACGACCTAGTAGTAACTATACGAACCATATACGAAATAGTTCGTCAATGATCTCGCTCTTAGTTCTTATTTTTTTTTTGGGTCCGCTTTACTAAGTGGCGCTACGTAACAAATCGAATTATTTACTTCTAGGAATGCTTATGTATCATCCATACTTTTTTTGTAGTGTTTTATTTCTAATAAAAAATACTTTATATTTTAATGGTGATAAAAATATCAATTGGGTTCTTATTGGTGGCCGACTAGGCCCAAGACTATTTTGAGCCTAGCTGATGTTTTTCCAGAGTTTAGCTTAAAATTGCTTGAAGAAAAGCTTGTTTCTTTTATTCTATTCATATATTATAGTGGCGCACTTTTTTAGTGAGTTATTTTTGACGAAAAATTACTTCATTTACTTTCTTCAGAAAAATAACATTTCCTTTCCTCAATATATTTTCTATGTGATTTTTTTAAAGGCAACTATGTTTTTATTACTTTTTAAATTAATTAACAATGAAAAAACACACAAGTGGATTATAATTAATTTAATACCTCCTAGTATAGTGTAAAAATGTAAACAACTAAATAATATATCTTGATTATAACGTATTTGGAATATATCCTATACTATAACATATAAATATATTATTCAAAATATACTAAACAAATACAATTAAATTAGCTAACTAATATTAACTAGTAACCTTAAACTTTTTTTTAAAATATTTTTCAATAAAGGCAAAAGAATGTATCTAGTCAAAATATTTATTTGCAAAATATTTTCACTATGACTTACATAGTACTGACTTAGTAGGGGTCTATTGCTTTCTATGTGGTACCTTGTTTTTCGAAAATAAACCTAAAATAACAAAGCAGTAATGTACACAGTACAAACATGAAAATCACTTTTTCTAATAATCTATCTAAAAACTAAAAATATGTGTTCTCCATCTAAATATGACAAATAATATTATTTTTACACCTATTTTGTTTAAATAATAATTTTCTTTTTTATTCCATATTTTCTTCCTCATTAGGTTCAATCTTGACACTCACAAAATCAGTAGGTTCTAACTCATCTCCACTTAGCGCTTCTTGTTTTATGGAACTCTGTGGGTCATCACTCTCACTGTCATTATCACTCTCTTTGGTTTCTGTATTATCATTCTCCTCCTCAGTATCTGTATTATTATCTACACTCTCAGTAATTGGAAGAGTCTTTGCAAATGTAACAAAATCGCTTATCAATATATCTGGTATGCTTCTCTTGGGAGGTCCAAATATACTGTTCATTGTTGCTTCATCCAAATTTAATTGACATTCCCTGGGCTCTAGACGTGTGAAATAATCTTTTATATTTAATTCGGTTCCTTTAAGGCCATGTCGTTTTCGGAGATGTTTTATTATGGTTCTTTTGACTGCATAGGATTTTGGACAACATTTACACTGTGGACAAAAAAATCTTGATATTATATGAATATAATAACGATTGTAAAGAAAGGTGGAGTATGAATGGACTAAGAGGGTATTTTTATAAGGGTATACTCACTCTAAAAGTATTTATAGGGCTGTGTGTGATGACGTGGTGCCTTAATCCTGCTGCACTGGTCAACAACTTGTGGCACAGCGGACAACTGAACTGAGCTCGAGTGTGTGATGTGCGTAGGTGACGGAGCATATACCGCTCGTCTTGATACCCTTTTTCTGGAAGAAACCATTTTATTGGTAGAATATTAATAATTATGTGTTTATATGCTATGTTTTGTATGCAAGTTTAAGCAATAAGTTGATAAAATTTTATCATTTTATGCTATGCCAAGGCAAGGTACATATGCTTACCACATAAGGGACATTTAACTATCTGTTTCTTCTCAACGTGAGTTTTCATGTGCTCCCGCAAAGAACACGCGCTTGTGAACAGCTTAGAGCAAACAGGACAAGACTCCAAATCTGAAAAAAAAAGCATTTAAAACAAAAAAGGAAAATTGAAGCACAAAAATAAGGAGATCTTAGGCTGACGTTGGGCGCCAAGGTAATAACAGGGAATCTAATAATTAATATTACATTGGCGCCCAACGTCTGCCGTTTCATTTACAGACTTTATAACGCCAATAAGATTTCAATTATTTTTGAAATGAACTTTAGAATTATTTTTAACTTTAACCCGCGATTTCGTCCGCGTGGAATAGTGTCTTTAGGTACCATTTTTAATTATTTAGGCTAATTATTTTACAAATAAAACACATTCGTATCTCTTGTCGTATAAACCTAATATATTTCCATACAAACTATTGTTATTTTACACTCTTATTTATATCGGACCAATAGCCTAAAAAATAAGTCTCAAGCTTCCAGCTCTAAAAATTACGATACTTCCATATAACTTTTCATTCCCCCTTTCAAAACCATACAACCCTTTTTCCGCAATAAAAAGTAGCCATGTCCTCTCTCAGGCTCTAGACTATCTGTATACCAAATTTCATTTAAAACGGTTCAGTAATTTTGGCGTGAAAGCGCAACAAAAAGAAGAGTTATTTTCGCATTTCTAACATTAATAAGGATTAAAAAGTCAAATTTTATATGCAGATACATCCTACTAATATTATAAACGCGAAAGTTAGTAAGAATGTATGGATGGATGTTTGTCACTCTTTCACGCAAAAACTACTGAATGGATTTAAATGAAACTTTCCAATAATATAGCTTACACATCAGAATAACACATAGGCTATAATTTATAATAGTATTGTATAATACTTACTTTCACCTGTATGTTTCCGAATATGATATGTGAGTTTGGACTTCTGAACAAATGTCTGTCCACAATAAAGGCATGCGTAGGATGATTCCTTTGAATGTGTTCTGCAAAAAAATTTAGTAAAAATCATATTTTCAGACAAATTAATTTAAAAGCAGTAAATATTTTGATTTCGAAGATTTTCATCTATACTTGGAATTTAGAATCCAACTAACATCCTATTGAAAAATAATATTATCTTAAATATGTTGACATATATTTTCTTATAAAATTTTTTAAATAAAACCTACTAATATTATAAACGTAAAAATATGTTTGTTGGTTTATTCTTTTATAACAAAAAATATTAACAGTTCCTGCAGGATATTAAAATACGTTAACAATACGAAAGCGTTTTGAGTAATAAATAGCACCCGTGCGAGGCCGGGCGGGTTCTTAATAAATAATGAGATAAATGTATGTACCTAGTGTGTGCAGTACAAGCTCCCTTATCAGCAAAGGAGCGTGGACAGTGTGCGCATCTATAGGGACGCTCTCCAGTGTGTCGCCGTTCGTGTCTTAACATATTGGAGCGCTGTACAAATCGCATGGGACAGTATGAACACGCATGACGGGGCCCCTCGTGTATTTGTACGTGTTCTCGGAATGAATCCTTTTTCTGAAAAAAAATATTACATATATGACTTTTACTTTCAATCACATTGAATATGGACGCCGAATCGTCATACATAAATCAAGAAAACGAATCCGAAACCCGCGCACATAAGTCTGGTGCTAATATAAGACATGCTAACATAATATGGTCTCTTTCTAAGAATTGCACTATTAAATTCAAAGAGTGCAATTTAGTTTGTTTTGGAGGGTTTTAGAGATATTTGTGGTGTTTAATCCAATTATAAATTAAATGTTAAATTTACATAAAGAGATGATGAACTTTTTGTAATTACTTCTTCCATCTTTGGACACTTCAAAGCGTTGATCAATTGTAGTATATATTTGAAATGTTTAAAGTATTAAAAATATGATCTTACCGCAAATACTTTCCCACAGTAACTACAAGTAAAATTTTGTTTATTGGGTAAATGGTCTTGTCTATGCATGTATAGGGATGATTTGTATTGAAAAGATTTGCCGCAGTCTACACACTCGAAGGGGTGGCGTCCGGGATGACGAAGAAGATAGTGTAACTTCCTGGAAAGAGTAACTGCAATTATATAAAAACATTTATAATAAAATATTTCAGCTCTTTGTTTACTTTTATCCCAATGTAGTTTACACAAATGAATCAAAATATATATGACAACATACAAAATTAAATACAGAATAAGTATTAGGTGATTACAAAAAAATAAAAAATAGTTATTAAGTATTATTGTACGGAATTGTCGGCGCGGTACGGAACGAATGGAACTATGATTCATTTTTTAATTAAATACAGTAAAAACATAAATAATATGTTTTGTAGTAATTACAGAAATTACTCTCCGTTACAGACAAATGTTTGATTCAGCAACGCCTTGTTAAGATCCCTTTATAAAACATAAACCTTTTTACGCCTACGTCAATTTTGGGTCATAACTCATAGACAAGTACTTCACGTCGCACTGAGCAAATCCTTCTGCCTAATTGTTTGGTGTTAAACATAACAAGTGTTAACATTAAAAATATCTTTTACATTGATGCACCTACCGTCATCCTATTTACCGTCATCCAACAAAATATGCGGGTACCTAAAAAAGTGTCAACTGACGCTGACACTACGTACAACTCTCTCTCGCGATCCCGCAACGAACACGGTCGGTCGATGCTCCTGTATTGCGTCCCGAAATATCATCAAAAGTGCGGTCGTCAATGAGAAATTAACATTAGCTGGGTTGAATCAAGTGAGAGACAATAGCAGCCACAACGTCTTGCTACCTTTCGCCGTTATACGATAGAACCAGGCATTCCCACCAACGCCTGATTTCTTCCGCACACTAATATTCAATACGGAATAGTGTTAGAAAACCCAGAGAATATTTGGTATTCACCGTTATATATAGTTTAGATTAGAAACCAAACACCATATACAAGGATAAATACAAATAATTTTAATTTTTTTATTATTCCAATAAATAAGAACAAAAAAGAAAACTGTCAGGAACTTTTGAGTTCAATACTCTAACTACACAGCTATGTGTATGTCGTTCCTATTATTATGTATTTACAAAAAAGTAGTCATATTGCCTAACGAGCTATAATTATTCGCAGACTGTGGAACAATATGCAATTTAAACTTTAATACTAACCATCGAATGGTGAGACCTAAAATGAAACTAACCCCCTGAAAAAAGTCAAGGCTGGTAAAAAGAGCAACGCCCACGACGTCAGAGCAAGATCTGAAGTGATTAACAACAATAATCCAACAAGAACTACAAATAATAGAAACACCCACCAACCAATTGGAGCTACAACCGAGATACGATAGACTCCAAAACATACTATGCAAAAAAATACCTACAGGAAATGATACTAATACTTGGAAAAAAGGAACTGTATCAAGAGCGACTTCAAAGCTCCTGGACGAAAGGGCGAAACTTCTCAGCCTCAAGAACAAACATAAGGAAACGAGACATAAGATAGCAGACATCTCTAAAGAAATAAAGACCATGATAAGGAAAGATTGACATACCACAGACTGAAAACATTTGCAGAACAAATTAGCCAATCAGGGGGAGTAAAAAAGGCTATAAAATGTTTGATGGATAGGAAAGACTGAATACCAAGCATTAAGGACAGCACAAAATTTTACTCATAATAAACACAGCCACAAAATTTTACAAAGATTTGTATTCGAAGTCATCATCTACAGACGACTCATCGCTTAACACCTTAGACGACCATATGGATGTGCCACCCATAATGAACAAAGTTAAGATAGCCATAAAAACACAGAAAAGGGACAAAGCACCGGGTTCGGATGGAATTAAAAACGAATTCTTATTGGCCACGCAAAACAAGAATACTAATAAATATAAAATCACTTACAGCTACCGGCAAGTAAGTAAAGGTTTGACCTTGAATGAGCATAAGTCAATTAGGGCCTTTTTAGCTGGAGCGCGGGGCGACAGCAGTGCGTCACACGCGATTAGTTCTTAGGTTCGTTCAGTAATATTTCGTTTCAGTTACGCGCCAGGCACCACGGTGGAAAAGGCGCTGTGAAGCTGGTAGGGGCCGCCAGAACAATATGATTCAATAAGAACTTGGTTCCAAAAGCGTAAATAATTGAAAAGATCTTTAAGTATAGACGCTAAGAAGTATTTGGCATACACCAGCGCAGAAGGTGCTTGGCGCGTGCCTACACAATGCGCAACTTTCCTCCACTATTTTTTCTTAGACCTAAAGTTACCTGCTGACTATTATATAAATAATTTAGGAGAGCCTCACGTACCTCTCATCAATAGTCTGCAGCATTTCCTTGCACAACTTGCACTTGAACTTGCCAGGTCCGTGCACTTGCGCAGTATGTGCGGAGCATGCGCGTGCACTCGCGAATTCGCGCTGACACACATTACAGTTCACTGGTTTCTCTGGTTTTTGTTGACAATGGATCATCTGGAATCATTGGCGACAGCATTAATAAAAACTTATAGCAAATTAGTCCAAATTATAATTTTTGGTATAACAAGTATAAAAATTAGTTTATAATTTCTTGCCAAAATAAGTACTTTATAATTGTGGGTGTGGTTAGGGACCATTTATGGCAAGAAATTTAATTTATTAAAAAGAATTTTATTTTTCCCACACTGATACGATGTTGTCTGTTTCTGGTTTTCATAACTATGTCATCTTTATCAACGAATCAATTAATCAAGAATGTATTTCAATTACTTTGTCTGTGGATTATAGCAAAGTAATTATTATGATTTCTTGCTATTCACAATTTAAAAGTTATAATTTTACCTTAACATGCAACTTGAAAGACTTCCGATGACTCAAGGGTTTATACATGCAAGAGTCCAAAGAACAATACAGCTTCCGGACCTCTGGATGTTTATCTTCAAAATGTTTTCTCATCTCATCAACACTGGTCACTACTACACAGCATAGGCAACATTTAACCAAGTACATCTTCTGATCTTCACTACTATGGTTCTCCAAATGGTGGTGTATGTACCAAACCTAGAAATGTAAAACTATTTATATGAAATGTAAAACTATGTAAATATATTTTACCAAAATATATTTTACAAGCCAGCAGTAATCAAGCTACTAAGATATGTCACTTACACAATCAGATTGTGACTTCTGACTTTTGAAACTATTAATCTAAGATGGTGACAACTTTGGAGGTTTTATTTTTGATACAAGACCTTATTACTAATCAGCCACACATTAACTACATTAGTATGCAATTTCATTTATTGGCTTGGTTTGATTTGCCAGCTACACTAGAATCTTAGTGACTCTGATGGCCACCATTGCCCATGGACATCGGCAAAACAAGAGATACCCTCTTGATATGCCGATGCGTTGTAACCTCGGAGATAGAATGGGTAGGGGGAGTGAAGAAAAACATGCTGCGATTTCAAAGGACCCTGAGCATGAGCCTAAAGTCCACTAGATCCACAGCATCAATGGTATGGGAGAGGAAGGGGATAAGTCTGGCCCTCATGCGGCTCGACCGGAACGCATCAATGACACTTGGCGGTTGGATCCACATGCTTAAGACCAGCAAGCCAATCGGGGGTCAGATCCCCTACCATCAAGGACTTTGTATTATAAACAAATAAATATTATTCGAGTTCGCAACTTCATGGGAATATATCATAAAAAAATAAAATTATGTATTTTACCTTATCCCCAAAAGTTTTTTCACAACTCTCACATTTATAAAATTGGTCTTTGTATTTATTAAAATGGACTCTAATCTGATGTGTTTCACGGTCCGACTCATTCCAGAATAAAGTAGCACAGTATTTACATTTAAACCCAATGTGTGGACTGAAGCAATTCTCATAGTCTAATGTAACCCAGTGCTCAGTTAAATGATTTCTTGTAGCCTCACGATTATCAAACTCCTTGTCACAAAACTGACAAATCCATAGATCTTCAAATTCTGCAAACTCATTTATTATATGAGTAGCTAGTTCAACATAAGTATCAAATGTTGTTGCGCAAACACGACAAAAATATGCCGGCACAGTTTTAACACTGTGCATTTTAATCATATGACTTGTGAAACTTTGTATTGAGTCTAGTCTACTTTTACATAAGTCACAGTCAATGTCTATCGGTGCATCCAGCTTTACCTTGTCATAGTCTATATGACATATTTGAGGTACTCTACTTTCATTTATCTCTATGAGCATTTGATTGATGTATTCATAATAAGATTTTTCCAACACAATAAATTCAGTTAATGTAACATCAAAATCTTCTTCACCTTTATAATCAAGTAATTCATCATTTTGAGTATTTTCTGTCATTTCAAGTTCTTTTTTAGAATCATCCATATCACTAGTATTTTCTTGTTTTATTTCAGGCAATAAAATTTCTATAGGTTTCACATCCTTCTTTTCTTCAGTCCCAGATTCTTGATTATCAAATGTTTTTGGTCCCAAATCTACATAACCTAGTCTCCCTCGATCTTTTAGCTGTTCTTCAACAAATCGTTCAGTAACTTCTGCTCCGTCAACTGTGAATGGAGTATTTCTCCCTGCTATAAGATTAGTTAGACATTTAAGTGTAAAGTGGTGAAACCCCATGAAATGCCCAAAAAGTGTTGACGATAATATATCAGTTTTAGAGCAGAGTAAACAAAGAAACTTGTCATCTCCGTCATAATCAAGCTCCCAAAACTGGTCCTCATTTTGGCAGGAGACATTAGTGACATTGTGCTTTTGGAACAAATGTGAGTTATAATCATCTTTTCCTGCAACTCTAAAGTGGCAGAGGCGACAATGGACTAGATTGTGAACAGTACTGAGATGGTTACGTAACAAGATATCCGAGGGAAAAGTCTCCACACATTGGGAACATGGCCAAGGTGAATGAAACTTTTCATGTTCCCACCATGATTCCCTATCTGGTACAAAGTATCTGAAAGTATATATGTATTATGTTTTACCTATATTAATAAATAACATAAAATTATCGGGACAATGAACATAACCATATAGTTAATTGGACAAAATATTATATTGACATAAGCAGAAAATAGTGAACATTCATTCTATTTGAATTAAATTTTGAAATATATAAACAAACTTACCTGCAAATACCACAAAAATCTTTTTTATGATTTAATGCATAATGAAGGACCATTTTAGATCGATTTATAAACCAATCTGAACATAATAGACAGCTGTAAGGACCAGTTGAGTTTAAATCTTTTAAATAAAGCCATACATCCGCAGGTCTTTCTATTACAGGACGTTCTACAATAGTATTTAATTTTCGATTTATTTTTATAGTTACACCAAGCTTTTTCGTCGGTTCCTTCTTTTTCTTTTTCTTAGGCTCATCGTCGCTGCTCTCAGTATTTGGCTCTTCATAGCTGTCTTGATTTGATTTTTTAGCCGCCAATAAAGATAGAGGTTCATCATCAGATTCGTCAGAGACCATTTCACTTACTAATATTATATATTGTTCTCTCAATCAATAATATATTAACTGTAAAATTAACATTGAAATACATAATGTACATACATAGATACTGATTACTTTGTTGAAATTCAAATCACATCAAAGAGTATGTAATCAAAACAACAACTCAATAATAAAATCAAATTAAACTATTATTTTTATTTGAAAAGTTTACTCTCAAAAACATTATAGCTAATACCTATAACCATAGATAAGTTATATAGTCATAGACTATATTAGATTATCCAAAGATTATATATAAAAAAAGTATAAGCACATACGCAAAAAATACAACTAATAATATGCGCTTTCATTTATGGAAATTACCAAATAAAAATAAGGACCTTTTTATAATAAAATATATTGTATTTACTAGTACATTTTTTTTTTCGGGTAAACTTCCTATTTTGATTTTTTTAATATATCTATATTCATTAATCATTGAATCACCTTGGTTATCCTTAAAATAATTTATTATTCAGAACACAATTGGTCACTTAATATCAGCATATTAAACAAATAAAAACCACTCATATAATTTACCCTGCTTATTAATAATTGGATGATTTTTAAACTTTTTCCAAATAATTTTATGTATTTCTATTCAATTATTATATTTTCATCTCTAATATTGGATAATATGTGTATTAAGCATAGACCATACTTTTTAGTCTGTAATAAAACCGTTGTACGCAGTATACTAACCAAAAATAAGACAAAAATTTAAAAGAAAATGTTAAAATTATACTAAATGTTTAAAGTTTTGTTAAGAAAAATAAAATTCAACAAATTAGATATTAACACTTGTTAAAAAAATTAATGAAAGAATTTGTAATACATATTTATAAATTACATTTACAAAAATTTCCATGTAAGATGGAGTGTTTTAAAAAGTCTTATCGTGGCAGCCATTTTATAGATATAAATATTGTCTATGGCAAGAGCCAAAGAAAGGTGAAGCTAAACAAAAGGGTAGCATGTAGCATTTAATAAATTGAAAGTGAATTGTTAGAAAAAACTAAAATATCGTATATTTCCATATGATATGAATATGTGAATTCATTTGTTACAGTGAACGTGTATTGTATAAGTCAATAAACAGAAACACAATGCTTCGTGTAATGGTGGCCATTAGAAGTAATAATTATGTATATTGGCATACTTACGGTTTTACGGACTATCAATGATACGTATAAAATTGGACTGCAGTGTGTTTTGTAGTGTTTATATGAAGTTCAAGCTAAACACTATGTAAACGTGAATGTATTTGGTATGTGAGTGAATGATTACAATAGTGTAAATAGTAATTATATTATCATGGCCCAGAACCAAGGGGAGGTTCAAGTGACACCGACCCAGCCTGTAAAAGATAATAAAGATATTTACGCTTGCCTCCCTGATATACGAACCAACGGGCCACTCGGTCCTGATGAACCTTGTCCTGGTGGTGAGGAACTACGATGGTTACCTGCGCAAGCTACGGATAGAGATCTTGTTATGTATTTGAGAGCTGCACGCTCCATGGCAGCATTTGCAGGTATGTGTGATGGTGGATCACCTGACGACGGCTGTGTAGCAGCTAGTCGTGATGATACTACTATTAATGCCTTAGACGTTTTACATGACTCTGGATATGACCCAGGTAGAGCACTACAAGCACTTGTTAAATGTCCTGTCCCAAAAGGAATTGAAAAAAAATGGTCAGAGGAAGAATCTAAAAGATTTGTTAAAGGTATTCGACAATTTGGTAAAAATTTCTTTAAAATAAAAAAGGACTTGCTTCCCCATAAAGATACCTCTGAATTGGTTGAGTTCTATTATTTATGGAAAAAGACGCCTGGTGCTAGTAGTAATAGGCCACACAGACGAAGGCGACAGGCTTCCTTAAGACGTGTACGTAATACAAGAAACTCTCGTGCAGGAACTCCTAAGGAGCAAACTCCAGAGGCTACCCCTACTGTCCCTGATACTAATGGGTCTAGACCTTCCCCAAATCCTAAAGAAGCAGGTGAAATGAGTTCTGTTACAGAAGACGAAAATTCTGAAGATGACAGTGATTCAAGAGATGCAGGAGAACTGGCTAAGGTTGATAATGGAAGAGTTGATAGTCCTGAAGATTCACCAAGTAGAATGAGAACTAGAAATAAGTCTAAAGAACAAACTACTCCGAATGGAAAAAAGGGTCAAGATGAAAGTGATAATGACTCAAAATCTAAAAAGTCTAATAAGCCAAATACACAAAGTACAAATAATAGTATACAAGAAAAAGTTTTATCATCTCCTGTTAGTAAAGAAAATAAAAAGAAAGTAGTAACCAATGGTAAAGTTGATGTTTCCAAGGTTAAGAAACGTCTCCCAGATGACTCAAAACCAGAAAGTATTTTAGATGGTGATGTTCAAATGAAGAAAAAGAGAGCAGCAGATGCCCCTGAGAGTCCATCAGAAAGTTTAACTAATGACAGTTTTCCAGCAATGGATGAATCAGAAAGTGTTGAACCAGAACCAGAAGCATGCGATTTTAGTTTTAGTAAAACAGATAAGGAGAATACTGATCAAAATAAAGAAGTAGAACCAGAACAACCACAAAAGCCAATTGAGACACAAATCAAAACAGAAATAAATTCTGAGATTGTAATAAAATCTGAAACAGATGTGTTGCCTCCAATATTTAAAGTTTTGCCTGAAAAGGATGATAGAGTAGTTTTAGACTTAAAAACAGATTCAGCTGCACCCAAGAATTCTGAAAATATGGAACCAAGGCCAATTCCTCTGTTTCCTAAAACTGAACTGATTATACCTAAAGTTACACCAATGTCAACGGAGGTAATGGAAAAGATCAAAATTAAAGAAGAAATTGATTCAGAAGATCAGACACTTAATTTACAAAAAGAAGAGTTTCAAAAGGATCCTCTTGCACATAATTTTTCAGGACATGCATTAAGTCAATCAAGCAAACCACTTAATCTAGAAAATACAAATTATTTTGTAAAAGAGAATCATATTTATAATCCTAAACTAAATCATACTATTAAAATTGAAGGGGTTCCTACTAATATATTTAACCCAGCGAATATGACAAAAGATAATCAAATTTTGAGAAGTACAAAAGATTTTACTGCAATGCCACCATTTTCATATCCAGCTAATCTTAATTTTGCTCCTGACCCTAATAAGCACAACCCTCTTATGAATCCATTAAAGACAGTCATAAAGTTGGAGCCAAGAGATGATACTGCTGAAATGAAAAATCAAAACACTCCTGAAATATTTACAGCAACTATTTCAACTGCCAATAAAGTGGATTCACCTAGTACACCTCGATTAGACTCCATGCAGAGGATAAGTCCTTCGCCAACACCAGTGCGTGCAGCATCGCCACCACATATGGAACATCCGGTTGTTACAAATACTGAACCAATTTCGCCTGCAAATGTTCAGGATATGAAATCACAAGATTCTGATATGGATGATAAACAACCCACTGATTTAAAAACTCAACCTGTACCAAAGCTGGACAGTCAAAATGGAAGTTTACGACCTCCAATATTCCAACCACCCATTAGACCAGAAAATCTAGGAATAAGATCAACAGAAGCTTCTAATATGCCACCAGTATCTCTACAAAGTATGCCACCTCCATCTCTTAACCAACCTTCAATAACAGGACTTTTACCTCCTGGTCCACTTATTTCAGTAGGTAGTGGATCTAATGTTGGTCCATATGGTTTCATGCCAGCATCGTTATATGGCCATCCAGGTCACCCAGGATTAGATAAACCTGGATCTTTGCCTCCATTAATGCAACAAGTGCCTCCGTCACACAGTCATTCAGCATCAAATTTGATTTCACAACAATCTAATCAAAATGATCCATCTATGCCTCAAGATCTTAAAATAAAACAAGAAGTGCCTGATAATATACCAGCTAATCTATCTACACAAAATTTAGCTGATCCTCTTCAGTCATTAAAAGAAGTCAAAGTCCCCGGTTATCCAATCGGAAGTGCTATTGCACAACACTTAAGTACTGAAAGAGATAGAGAGTCGATATCAAGTGTTGAAAATAATAGTCGACCACCAAGTCAACCACATAATGAAACCTCAAATATGCCAAGTGCATTCCTTGGACCCAGAATAGAAAGTATAAAGAAGGAACCGGATTTCCTACATCAACCTCATATAACACCTGTCTCAACAAGTCAGGCCAGTGGGTCAGATACTACAAGTACATTACAACCTGTGAAGAGTCCACACACACCTACGCCTATTAAAAGTCAGCAAAGTCATAATGGAACACCTGGTCACCCCCATCGTTCGGCTACAACGTCACCTTTTTCAAGACATATTACCAGTCCATCTCAACCGAGACAAATTTCTGCTTCACCAATACAACCAAACACTCCAGTATCACATTCAGCCTTGAATTTGATGAATCCTACACCACTGTCAATACCAGCAACTATGGCAGGCCCTGTTATTCATTCTGGACAGCAACCTGGACATCCACCACACCCATTTGCTTCACCTTTACATCATCCCCATCATCCTCTACTACATCCGTCTTCCATCTTTCAACTCTCTGCTGCCGCAGCAGCCCATGCAATGCATCCTTATTATTCACATCCTCATCCAGGTTATTCTATGCCATACCCTTATCCATATGGTCCCTTACCTCAACACCATCCTATACCTCCAATGCATCCTGCTTCAAGTACACCAGGACGACATGACCCAGTGAAACCCTCTACAATAGAATCAACAACTATGTTGAGTGCTCATCATAGTACAAGTTCATCTGTGACAACAAGATCATTGAGAGAAATTTCAGAAAGTTCTGAAGATCCAAGAAATCCTAATGCAACCACTGAAAGGCATCAGTTGCATGAAACGACAATGACTCATCATCACTCTACAAGTCATCATAGTGCTGTACATACTAGTACAGAAAAGCAGCCCAGTCATGTGGGAGGGGGCACAAATCATACCCTTTCTATATCTCACTCTACTTCAAGTAGTTCATCACAATCAATCCAGCATAAAATTAACACCCAGCAAAAAACCAGTGCACATTCTAGTTCACCACTTCACCTATCAGCCAGTTTATCTCAAACAACAAGTACATCGTCAAGTGTCAATGTTTCAAATAATCATACTCACCACCATTCGCATCATCTCGCTCACCATCCAGAGCGACTTTCTCCGGCTGACTCTATGCTGCTTCGTCATCATCCTAAAATGTTACCAGGAAATCCAAATCATCTTATGATACAACCTCCTTCTATGGGTCATCCACTAGGCTTAGGTTTACCTCCAGGTCCAGGAGCCAGTTCAATCGAGAGTTTACGACTTCATGCTCAAGCTGCTAGCTTACAAGCTTCACATGCTAGATCGGGATCTCCTCATCAGTTACAACATGGTCATCCACATTTACGTGGGCCACCAAGACCAATACCAGATGAGAATCCTGAATTAAAACTTGAAACACAATCACAACCAGAAGAGGAAGAGATTCCGAGTCCAGCCCATATACCTCATGGACCTAGTCCAGAACCGAAAATCGAAGATACTGAATGTCACAGGTCACAATCTGCAATATTTTTGAGACATTGGAACCGCGGTGACTATAATTCATGCACACGAACTGATTTAATCTTTAAACCAGTTCCGGAATCTAAACTTGCACGGAAAAGAGAAGAACGGTTGAGAAAACAAGCAGAAAGAGATAGAGAAGAAAGGGAGAAGATAGCACAGCAAGCTCACAGAAAAATAGCTACTCCCGAAAAACCTGAAACCAAGCCTCCTTCCAGAGGCGCTATTGAAACTATAACATCGCCATATGATAGATTCCCTAGACCACCTGGCTACCCAGATACGCCAGCGTTGAGACAATTATCTGAATATGCCCGGCCTCATGCCGGCTTTAGCCCGGGAAATATTCGGCACTGTATGGATCCTATGCTTCAGTATCAGTTAAGTTCTATGTATGGAGCTGCTGGTGCAAGAGAACGACTAGAACTAGAACATCTCGAGCGAGAAAAACGAGACAGAGAGATTAGAGAGTTGCGAGAGCGAGAGCTTAATGATCGATTAAAAGAAGAGTTACTTAAAAATAATGTTGGACCCCGAGCGATTGATCCACACTGGCTCGAAATGCATAGAAGGTATGGAATGCCACATCCACCTCCTCAAGGTGCAATACCAGTGCAATTTGGCTTGTATCCGCCGGGCCATGGTCCTGCAGCGCTTTCCCAACTAGAGCGGGAGAGACTAGAAAGGCTTGGTATTCCGCCGGCTGGTGCTGGAGGACCACCACCTACAGTTCCAGTCACTGGAGCGCCTACTCATCACCCACATCACCCACACCCCGGAGTAGCAGCTGCACAATTAGAAGCTGCCGAAAGATTGGCATTGGCTGCAGATCCGATGGTTCGGTTACAAATGGCTGGAATCAATCCAGAATACCATGCACATACTCACGCACACACCCATGCGCATTCACACACACATTTGCATTTACATCCAGGCCAGCAGGCAGCACAGGCGCAACAAGATGCGCTTGGCCTAGGGCTTGGTGGTAGTTCTCCCTATAGGCCTCTCCCTCACCCAGACTTGCTCGGCAGGCCGTACGCGGAGCAGCTGGCGCAACAAGCGGCCGCTCATGAACAGCTACAGAGGCAGCTGTTGCTTGAGCGTGAACGAGGCTTCCTGCATCCGGCGCACCACGAGGAGTTCATGCGGCAGCAGCGCGAGCGTGAGCTGAAGGTGCGGGCTTTGGAAGAAGCGGCACGGGCCTCGCGTCCGTAGTGTCCCGCGCGCCTCCCGCCCGACGACGCCATTGTGGTGATCGAGTGAAGTGAGGCTCTTGTAAATGTACAAGTACTATGAAGTGTTCACGCGGTAGTGCTACGCGACTTGCGAGTTATAACCGGACGGTTTTTAATTTTAACGTGTGACGATACTTGTAATTTATATTTATAACTTAAGTATTTAAGTTTTTATAATATTTTTATAGTCGCATGGTCGTAGAGTACGCTTGTTTCCATGCTCAAATTTATTTCATAACAACTAGTCATAATTAAATTTTATTTGTAGAGGAGATGATGAGTCACACATTTTACATAGAGTGCTGTTAGTCTAAATTATTGTTTTATATTTTAATGAATATACATTTTAAGGGTGCTGGTTTCCATTCTCTAGAACGACGAATGGGCCGCTAGACTCTAACCACTACGGTACAGAGTGATTATGCTTTTATTTTCATGACATAATAATAGTTAATATTTGTACTTTTAAAGAAGACATGAGTAGAGATTGTGACTTGCCTTCTAATCGACTTGCCTTTTCGAGTACTTGAACATAGTGAGGAACTATGTTTCTAATTAAATTAAAGTTAATGAAGAGTATAACATTACGTCTATTAGTCTCGTTGGAACTGATAATGATTTGTCTTTCCTTTGCGGATAGGTGTCAAGTACGCCATCATGAAGCTAGTTAGAATCACATATCAATTAAAGTGTAAAACGAATTACATTCGGGAACTTCCTTGATATTGACATAAATATTGTTTCGAAGCAGACAGTCTGATAAATTGGAAAGGTGTAACGTCGACCTTGTGAATTGTGAGCTCATTCGACCATTAATGATAGTAATATATTTTTTTAATTCGTATAGAGCTCGATTATAGTAATTAACTGTGTTATGACTGCCAGTTATGTCGTGTAGTCGATAAATATTAATAACTTGTTAAGACATACGATTGTTTATAATTAATTAATACTATAAATTCAGACCGTATTCAATAAACAAATTACTTTGTTTGTTTATGTATTAACTAAATTAATATGTGGCATTATTTATTCAAATATTAATTTGTTTTAATACGCAATAAGTAATTATTGTCCTGTTCAATAAAAGCCATTGTATAAATAAGGAAAATATCGAATTTTTTGTAGGGGTTTTATTTCCAGTGATTTTTGTATTATTATTTATTTACTGAAATATGGAAACATTTATCTGTTGTTCTGAGACCGGTTAACATTACGAAAATATACGGAAAAGCTACTTAAAATATTTTGTATGGCATAATAACGTGAACAGTCATAACACAGAACTGTTTAGTTTACGACACATTAGCTTTACTGCAAATTTATTGCCGACGTTAAATATTGTTAAGTACAAAGTATTTATATACTACACATATTCACTATTCGTGAACTTATGGGTCGCCCTTATTTCTTGATAAAAATCGCTTTGGTCCAAAACTTGCAGAGTAAATAGCAGAAAATTTATTCTATGTTTTCGTTGTTTGTTAGTTTTGGACCGACGTGATTTTAATGAAAATCTTGATTTGGCGACTCTACAAAGTTGGCAATATTTATGTAGTTTATATTATTAACTTTATATCGATATGTATTTATCATAATTTATTTTACAATCACTTAAACGTTTTTTCATATTTTATATAATAAATTTGAACCGTAAATAAATTGACGAATTAACATTGGTGAGTAAAGTTGTTGAAGCTACTTATAAGCTCTGTAATATGAAATTGAAGAGATTAACTATAAATATATGTAATGTATGTTTTATTAACAATTTGATGTTTCGTTTACATAATCGCAGAAATAGAAGCGTGAATTGAATATTGTAAAAATTAGTAATTTTCAAACTAAACACAAATACTTTATTGCACTATATTGTAAAATAAAACCTTTTGTAATAAATAGACCATCTTAGTGATGAATAAAGTTAAATTAGATTATTCTAGATTAAAAATTCAAAATGTCGCTTTTTAGGTGTTATGTTGATAATGCCATTTACTTTCCGATATTAAAAGAGAATGAGTATTATTTTTAGAGAAAAATTATATCTTTTAATTAAGAGGTTGCGTGTCGGATTAAAACTTCATTTATTTAGACAATAAGATTAAATGGATGTCTTAGTGCTTTTGTGTAAATTTTTTTGAATAATATATGTGAAAAAAACCCTGTCGTTTTTGTTATATCGACATAAAATTTCTGGATTATTAATGGGATATTAAAAAACCTTACGAAACATTGATCAATATTTATTTTATACTAGCCGACCCGCGCGTCTTCGTTTGCCTGTTGCTCCGTTCCTATGGGTCGTAGCGAGATGTTAAATAGCCTAAGTTACTCCTTGGTACATCAGCTATCTGCCAGTGAGAATCCGGTCAAAATCGGTCTAGCCATTGCAGAGATTAGCTGGAACAAACAGACACACAAAATTTGTATCAATGTTGTTTTGGTATATGCACTAAGTAAAACGCAGTTATTTTAATATTACATACAGACACTCCAATTTTATTTATTTGAATGGACTAGTGGTCTAAATTTGACCATAATTAATTTAAATTACTTTAACAATATTGTCTTAATGTATTTTTTTTTACATAATTAAAAAAAAATAATTAGCATTGTGCACTCCTCTATAAAAATTACTAGCGGCCTGTCCCAGCTACGTACGGGTTGTCAATTTTTTTTTAAACATTTTGGAGCTACGCCGGCCTGCCGGTTGTTTTTTTTGTTTATATTTTTAATTCCGTAATATCTTTTGAATGGCATGAATGTCCGATTTTAATAATTTAGAAAGAAATAATTTATTTGAATAAGAATGAATATAAAGGTATGGATAACATGGTCTGATTTTGATAGGCATTTCTATTAACTTTTAAAATGTAAAAAAGTAGTTATAGTGACATAACTACAATAGTTGGACATATGGTCTCGCGAAGTTTTTTGTAGATATTGATACGTTCTATAATATTGTAGAACATTTTTTTTGTTCTACTATAAATATAGCCTATGTTAATAATAAATATAGCCTATGTTAATAATAAATATAGCCTATGTTAATAATAAATATAGCCTATGTTAATAATAAATATAGCCTATGTTACTCAGGGATAATGTAGCTTTCTAACGGTAAAAGAATTTTGAAATCGGTCCAGAAGTTTTTAAGTTTATTCGTTACATACAAATCTTTCCTCTTTATAATATTAGTATAGATAAGTGTGAGAAACATATTCCTCCGCCCGCGAAATTTTCGTAAAAAGGGGTACAAAGTATTTGCTTCACGAACCTAAGTATTAATAGGTAGATGATAAAAAAATAAAAACTTTTTGAAGAAAAATTTGAATAAGTAGATCTTAATAAAGAAGAGACATGATGAGTATTGTCAAGAGTCTCTCATATTTAATACGTTTATTGTTTGATACAGTTTATAGGTTACGTTACCAAGTAATTGATTAATCGATACACAACAAGTAAACTAAGAAGATGGGTCTTACGAGCAACACGGGTTTATTAGCCAGCAGCCCTCAAAAACCTGATGTGAAATTAAAGGAGAGTGATATGGTAAGTACTTAATGTGCATTTGTAAATAAGACCAAGAATGAAGCTGTTCAGTTGTATCACTGTTCCCACATCATGCTATGCACCCCTCTCCTGAGGTTACGAAGTAAGCAAAAAGAGATCTGTTAGCAGGGACTCGTCTATATTTGAAGACCAAAAAAAAGATATCGGCCTTAACCCGCCTATATACAATAATCATTGTCACCCCCTCCAGTACCTTTTTTAGCGCTCCTAAATCGTGAGTAGTGTCTTAATTTGACAAATAGTGTTTGGTTAGTGTTGCCAGAAAAAAATAGTGTTATTATCTAGCTTTGTTATAATAGTAGTAGTAGAATGAAATAATAATGTTTCTACGTGGTAGAAAAAAAACTTGTCTCAGTCAAAGGTGACACTAGGAATTAATGAGTTAAATCACAATAAATCTTACACCTTCGCCCGATAACCCCCCCCTCCCCCCGCAAAACCTTCACCTCACACATATGTACGGTGCGCCCCTGTCTATAAGATGTAAAAACTGGTCCAGATCTAGGAGTGTGTTTTATTTTTGTTTCTAAGCAGAAAGAAGGGGGCCTATCAAAGAGTCAATAAAATGGCAAATATAAATCCACAGATTTCATTGTAATTAATATTTTCATTTGTTTATTTCAGAGTGATCTGGAACTGCTTTGCGAAGTGACTCCTGCGCCGTTTATGCTGCGGCCGTATGCTGGACTTTACAATCCATTTTCACATGCATGCTCTGTGCTCTGCAACCATCCTGCTGATAATACCGCTAAAGAGTTTGTGAGACGAGCTAAGGATGCTTGGGTAAAACAAAACATTCTACAACTATATCTATATATATAAAAGGAGAAGCTGACTAACTGACTGATATATCAACGCAGGGCCTAAACTATAAGTGTTAGAAACTTGAAATTTTGCACAGGGGTTTTTTTTATAATAGGGGAGCACTAAGAAAGGATTTTTGAAAATTCACCCCCTAAAGGGGTAAAATGAGGGTGCAAAGTTAGTATGAAACTTTGCCGTTTTTGAAGTTATTCAAATGAAATACAGGTTCTTTATTGGAAGTCATGAAACAGGGGTAAAACAGGTTTTCGAAAATAATCCCTTATGGGGCTAAAAGGGGTGCAATGTTAGTATGACTACATCATGACTTACTGTAGGCTACTATAACTAGCCTAATATCGCAAACGAAGTTGCGGGTAAAAGCTAGTTATTAATATTAAGGAAATATTATTACAAGGAATACTAACTGGTATAATTGATTGATTCCATTGATTCAATAATACCTCGATTATCAAATCTTTTTAATACGTACTATTCTGAGCTTGACATATTCCATCTTAATAAAGAGAGTTTTAAGAAAAA
Organism: Limenitis camilla; assembly: GCA_905147385.1. Lineage (NCBI taxonomy): Eukaryota > Metazoa > Arthropoda > Insecta > Lepidoptera > Nymphalidae > Limenitis > Limenitis camilla. The sequence continues at coordinate 11,885,354 of LR990239.1, read as the reverse complement.
AGTAAGAGAGATTGTACTTGAAGAATAAAAGAATCATAGATCATTTACCACTGTATATATGTTGCAGCCAACTAGCCTAATTAGACATTCGCTTTGAATTATTTGTGGGAGTCCAGGGAACGTTTAAACGATGAAAAATGCTAATCCGATTTTCATTAAACTTTTACATGTAGCTTAATCACCTCAGGGAAGCAAGGACTGGCCAGCTAGTAAATCTTATACTAATATATAAAGCTGAAGATTTTGTTGGTTTGAACGCGCTAATCTCAGGAACTACTGGTCCGATTTGAAAAATTCTTTCAGTGTTAGATAGCCCATTTATCGAGAAAGGCTATAGGCCATATATCATCACGCTGCGACCAATAGCAGCGGAGCTATATGCGGACAAAGTCGCAAGGGTCGACTAGCAAGGAAGGTTAACGTTTATTGGGCAAATTTCATTCATTTTTGTATAAAAGAATATTTAAAAATTACCAACTACAACTTTTGTGTAATGTTATATAGATTTTTTTATTATTTTAAAAAATAAGTTAGCTTTTAGAAGGCAAAGGACATCATTTTCAAGAAGATTTGACTAAATTCCAAGATCACAATGAAAAGGAGAAAAATAGGACACCACATGATATTGTTACAGAAGACATGTTTAGAAGGTATTTTTTACTAATATAAAATACGTACATTTATTTAAAATTAAAAACATAATGTTTGAAATAAATTCTACTAATATTATAAATGCGATATAAACTCTGTCTGTCGCGCTTTTACGCCAAAACTACTGAACCGATTTAAATGAAATTCGGTATATAGATAGTCTAGAGCCTGAAAAAGGACATAGGCTACTTTTAATGAGAAAAAAGGTTTGTAAGGGGTTGAAAGGGGGGGATGAAAAGTCGTATGGAAGTATCGTCATTTTTAGAGCTAGAAGCTTGAAACTTTTTAGGCTGTTGGTTCAATATAAAAAAATATGACATTCAAAGTTTGTATGGAAATATGTATTTATGCATGGGTAGTTAGTCTTCTTAGTTACAGCGCTGATTATAATAAAAACTTTCAGAAATCTTTTTTCCATCTTTTTTTAGATACACTGAAACAGATTCAAGACCACTGACACCAGCTCCGACTCTAGCAAGTGGCAAGTCTCGTGGATCAAGGCGGTGTCTCACACCTGATCAGCCACGTCAAAGAACTACAATAGTCCTAGATCTAAGGAGGAGTCATAGTCAGGTATTTTAAACTCTGAATAAACTTGTTTTGTCTTCCATTTATAATTCTTACATTTATCTAAGCCATTAGCCAATCCAAGATTCCAGTATCTATACTATCACATATTATAATTCAGATAGGGTTAAGAGGTACGCGAGAAAAAATTCTTATACATAATTATTTATTTATATATATAAATTGGATATGTAAATCATTATATTGAATATACAGAGTGGATTTTTGAGACGGTTCAGTAAGGGCAGGTACCTTAACCGTTATAGTTACAGGAAACCGTTCCTAGGAGACCATGCATAAGTTTTTAAGATATTCTGAACTGCATTCACAGATTTTTGAGAAAATGTACGGTCATTGAAAAAACTGCTAAAATCCAAAAAAAAAAAATTTATGTCTATCGATCCTACTTCGTATGGAGATCAAAAGACCCTATGGGGCCATTTAAGGTTTGAGTACTAGAAATGTCACGAAATCGCCAAAAACAGTTTTCCATACATTTTGTACTAAAAAACGATAAATCAACTCGTCATATTTTTATTGCCAAACAATCCTATTTCTTACTGTGATTAAAAGATTCTTTTAGGCCAACTGAAATTTAAATACAAAAACTACGGCACGACACAACATTTCACACCAACTTCAAAATAGGTGATCTACAAAATTTGAATAGAAAATTCGGGACACAGTGGATAGGAACATGTACTCCAATTGAGTGGCCAACTCGCAGCCCCGATCTAACGCCTCTCGATTTTTTTTTGTGAGGCTACCTAATAAATGAAGTCTACAAAAGGAATTACAACAGTGTTCAGGAACTGGAAGAGGCGTTAACGAGGATTTTAAATAATATTCATCCAAGAAAATTATCTTATGAACTTATGTATCTTATGAAAATGGCGGTCATTTTGAGCTATTTATTTCGTAGATCGCCTATTTTTAAGTTTGTGTGACCTATCTTACCGTAATTTTTGCATAATTAAGTTTCAATTGGCCTTAAAGAATCTTCTAATCAAAGTAAGAAATAGGATTGTTTACAATAAAGAATATTACGAATTGATTTATCATCTTTCAGTACAAAATGTATGGAAAAAGTTTTTGGCGATTTCTGACATTTCTAGTACTCATACCTTAAATGGTCCCATAGAGTCTTTTGATCCCCATACGAAATAGGATCGATAGACATAAAATTTTTTTTTATGGGTATTAGCACTTTTTTCGCTGACCGTACATTTTCTCAAAAATCTGTAAATGCTGTTCAGAATATCTCAAAAAATAATGGAAGGTCTCCTAGGAACGTTTTCCTATAACTATAACGGTTAAGGTACCTGCCCTTACTGACCCATCTCAAAAATCCACCCTGTATATATTTAAATATGATTGTGTAAAAATAAATTCGGGGTTTTTTATACTCGAAAACTCGATAGCGCGATGCAATTGCGTTAACCGCCATCTAGAGGCGACAAATGTCAAAAAAAGTTTTTGGTTTTCTCTATGACTTATAAGCTTATAGTAATAATTTGTTAACTAACTATAATAACTACGATATATACCAATTAACTTGAAAGTAAAAAAATGTGGACCACTATATAATCATATATGATAATATACAACTGTATATATAATTATATATGTATAATAACACAAACGATTATTTTTCTCAAACATGATTATACATAATTATATGTACCTATATATAATCAGAAGAAAATATTTATTCTTAAAGCTTGTTTATATAAAGCATTATATATTAGTATTTTTCTCAGGAGCGTTAAGAAATATTGTAAGATTTCCTTTAAGAATTAAAAATGGTAAATAATATTATAGGAAACCCTCTACTACCATGGTTATGCGACATCAGAGATGACCGCAGGACATACACCGAGCGCCAATGATAGATCTACATTACCCTCATTGAACCTATCGGGGAGTGCCCACAATCGTCTAGTTAATGGACAATGTGAACAATTACCGCCACTGGCGTCTCCTCTAGTTTTATCGAAAAGGAGCGTTAAAGAACCAGTCACTGTAAGAAGCATTAAAAAGGTTTATATTGTGACCATTTTATTTTTTGCTATATTATAATTGTTTGCTTGTATGTTACAGTGCCTTTCGAATTTTATAAGGTTAATTTATTTAATGATCTAAAAGCATAACCCTTGAGGGGACGGGTTGAGATACAATTTCCCTCTGTCGCTGTGAGAGCAACTCGTAAGAACCGAGTAAGCCAGCAACTTTGTTGGTAGGAGATCTGTTCCCCGACTGAGTTATCCTCTTCACTCCTCCTAATACCATCCCTTCTACCTTCAAAGTTGCAACGCATGGTCAAAACAAGAGGATATCTCTTGTACTGCCAATGTCTATGGGCGACGGTAGCCACTCACAATCAGGTTGACCGTCTGTTCGTTTTTGCCTTATCCACCATAAAAAAATAAATAAATAAATTTGTCAGCGTAATGTCAGATATACTTTAAAAATATTTATTTAATATTGTGACAAATCAACAGACACAGATTCACGCATTGATTCAGAACTTATGTCCTATCTGTATGACCCTGGTATTTCCATTACTCGCTCCAAGACTTACTAGAGCGTGGAAGTAATTATTTCCCACCTGATAAGTGCCAATCAATATCGGACTAACGTTACTGATAACACTTGTAGCTTCAAGCACGTTAACTCCTGCTTTTAATTCCACAAAATCATTGCTGTACAACATGTTACCATTTTTGATATCTAAAACGAAATTACAAATTAAAAAACCAAAACCTAAAGAAAAAAGTTCTAACACAGCCAAAAATAGCTTAGTACCCAATCCTCAACGTATTAAACGTAAGCCGTTAACGATACCTCAAGTTATTCCTGCAATTTCTTGTGATTGTAATTTAATGCATGTGACGAAAATTGTGATAAACTACATTCCAAGAAGTAGGAAAAGAGAGTCGTCAAACATAGTGTTGTCGATGACGTCATGGAGTAACGCGGAACAAAAAAGAATTAAGTTACCGAGTGTCAAAATTTCAAAGAAGTTAATAAAAAGAGAAACTTTGGTTTCTTATGATAGTGATGGATTTTTTAAAAAACTCGAGGTAATCTTATTACACAACAAACAACCCCACTCCTAACACAAGCATTCAGCTTACTTGGAGGGGTTAAGGGATACTAGTAGTAAGTGATCCATACTCCTAGTGTTCTTTAAAAAAAACCATTGCATTTGTTTTCAGAACCAGCTCAAAGCTTTAAACCTAGGAAAGGTAATTAAAATCAAAAAAGGTGAAACTCCAGCTTCACAAAGATCTAAGGGAGAAAAGGAAGCTAATGACGGCAGTGAACAAGGCGTAAACATTGATGATAATGGTAATTATTTAGTTACCCTTTAATGGTCTACTGCTGAACCGGGTCTACTCCTCAGAATGAGGAAGATTTAGGTCATAGTCCACCACGCTGCCCAAGTGCGGGTTGGCAACTTTACACGCCTTTGAGAACATGAAGAACTCTCAGGAGTGCAGGTTTACTCACAATGTTTTCCTTCACCGTTAGCCAGTGATATTTAATTGCTTAGGACACACATAACTTAGAAATGTCAGAGGTGTGTGCCTGTGTGGGGGATTGAACTTGGACCTTCTAAGTAGACATCAACGTCTTAACCACTAGGCTATTAGTGAATTTCTTGTATTGATAGCACTATATTTTTTACAAATTATGATTTGATGAAATGAAACTACCCGTGAGATTAGAATACTATTCCCTTCTGCCGCTGGGAGATCATCTCGTAAGAGCCGAGTAACCCAGCATCCCCTTGGTGGTAGGGGATCTGTTCCTCGACTATCTTGCGACCACCAGCATGCGAATCCGACCGCCAAGTGTCATAGACGCGTTCCGGTCGAGCCGCATGTGGAGCAGACTTCCCCTTTCCATCTCCTATACCATTAATGCTGCGGATCCAGTGAACTCAGGGCTCTTGCTCTACGTCCGCTAAAACCGCAGCAATTTTTTTTCTCACTCCTCCTCCCCACTCTGTCTTCGAGGTTGCAACGCATCGACAAAGCAAGGGAGTATCTCTTGTTTTGCCGATGTCCATGGCCACTTAACATCAAGTGGATCATCTGCTCGTTTGCAGCTTATCTGCCATAAAACCGGCTCTTGGTATTGCAATAAAATACAAAGGACGCATTTACTACTTCACATCATTAATTTATTTGTTATTTTTATGCGTGTGTGCGTAATATGTTTTGTTAATGTTATATTTATCTGTGGAAACAGCTGGTTTATATTATACTTAGGGTTCTGTACCCAAAGAGTAAAAACGGCCCCTATTACTAAGCCCCCGCTGTCCGCCTGTATGTCACCAGGCTTGAAGTTTTCACTAGTTATGTATTTCTGTTGCCCCTATAACAACAAATACTAAAAACAGAATAAATTAAGTATTTACGCGAGTCCGACTCGCTTTTTTAATGTGTATTGTAACTGTATGGTTCCAAATAAAAATAAATAAAAGACTTTTGTCGATAATACTTATTTCCTAGCCGGTGGAGAAGTCAGAAGGCGTGGTAAACGGCGACGCAAAGGACGGCCTGGTGGTAGCGATCGGATGACCTCAGCTGGATTAGCTGCTCAAGCTCAGCAAGACCCTGAAACACAAGTAATATCACTTTTAACTGTAAATGATTTCAGCATTTATACAGATATAAACATATTCTTAATTTCAGATTGCTGGAATAGTAACAGACTCGCAAAACCCCAGTTCTAGAGGATCCATCGCTCAAGCAGCAGAAGATGACATCATATTACCAGTTATCAAAGCTGGAGCTGCTAGAAAGACTGACTCGTTCCTTGATGATGATATATTAAAATATTTGCATAGGGAGGTCGATGAAGAAGCTATAGAAACTGAATTTGATACTAAGGTTTACAACTTAATTTAAAATATTTAAACATTTTCAGCATCTTAAATTTAAAGGCGATTTCTTAAACATGAAACTAAATCTTCTGGTTTCTATGAGCAAATAATTCTAAAGAGAAATAGATCGAAATGTAGTGGGTGCACTGCCCTATATCCGCTCTTAATATGAAGTCCAAATAGAATCAAAAAAAAATATTAAGAAGCCCCCCCATCCCAAATACGCCATATTGGATTTAGATGTTTGTCAGTTTAGCTGCAAAATTTAACCCACAAAAACATAAGTTACATATAACGTTACAATAATCCAGTAGTTGTATTTCAGCGTCGTTACGTCCTCGAAGAAGCATTACGGACTCGTCCAGAACGTCCCTATAGTCAAGAAATGCAGAATCTTCTTCGTGAGTTACGCGTGCCAGCAGTCAGCTTGGGTGACTGGCTGCACATACCACGAGTGTTCTCGAGGCAGAATGCGCAGTTTAGTTTGCCTATCGATTCTAATGACTTGGAAAGTAAATACTTTTCTACAAATACTAATAAAGTTTGTTTGCTTGAAGGCGCTAATCTCAGGAACTACTGGTCCTGTTTGAAAAATTCTTTCAGTGTTAGATAGCCCATTTATCGAGGAAGGCTGTAGGCTATATATCATCACGCTACGACTCATAGGAGCGGAGCTACACGTGAACAAAGTCGCGCAGGTCGACTAGTGAATTAGATTAGGATAGCTTGATAGCTTTTAGATTTAGTCAAAGTGGATAATTTCATATAAAAACACTAAAGATACAGCTTTCGAAAAATGTGATGAAATCCATTTTTATTTATTATTTATAATATGATACGATCCCATTGTTTTTTTAGCTTTAACTCCTATGCAGTATGCAGCAAGGTTTGTTACAATTAAGAAATCGAAGCAACTCCTCTATTTGACTGTATTAAGAAAATTTAGACCTAGGGGATACAGAATGCCAATTAAGGTAGACAGAATTTTAATTAATTAAATATACTAATTAAAATAAAATTAAACGAGTAGGAGACAATGCTTCGTTAACTCTAATCTTAATCAGATCTTGATTTATATTAACACCCTTTCAGGATATACATGAAGGACTAATCCTAATGATGGGTGGTATTCTAACAAAAGAACAAGCTAATCAATTTGAAACGATCATGGAGTGGCAGCACTATGAAGAGGATGAGAATCTTCCTGATGAAATCAAACTCACGTTACTTGACACTGGATATAGAAAACACAGCCCTGAGGGAGGTGATACGGGCGAGGTAAAACTGATCATATTTTCTCCCCGATATAATCTCTTAATGAAATTTCCCACACTTCTAGTATACTAGCTGTCCACACGACTTCGTCCGCGTTTCATCCCCTATACCCTATTGTTATTTTACACCCTTGAGGGTAAAACTTTTACAAACTTTGAATGTCATTTATAACGAACGAACCAACAGCTTAAAAAATAAGTTTCAAGCTTCCAGCTCTAAAAATGAAACTTCCATACAACTTTTCATTCGCCCCCCCATTTTCAACTCCTTACAACCCTTTTTTTGCATTAAAAAGTAGCCTATGTCCTTTCTCAGGCTCTAGACTAACTGAATGCCAAATTTTGTTTAAATCGGTTAAGTAATTTTGGCGTGAAAGCGCGACAGACAGACAGAGTTACTTTCTCATTTATATATTACTAGTCGACACGCGCGACTTCGTCCGCGTCCCTTTTTTTTCGCAATAAAAGGTAGCCTATGTCCTTTCTCAGGGTCTAAAGATTGTCTGTGCCAAATTTCATCAAAATCGATTGAGAGGTTTAAGCGGGAAAGCGTAACAGACAGACAGACAGAGTTACTTTCGCATTTATAATGTTATAGTAGGGATTAAGAATTAAGGATATAGAGAAAGAGTGCAGAATGCTAATATTTTTTTTTAATTATGTATAAAAAATCATTACACACACTACCACGTATTTGACACACACATTATATACTCTTTTGTTTATTGTTAAAGTAGTTTAAATGAATTATGGTCGAATTTCGACTACTAGGCCACCACTAGTACTTAATAATTTTGTTTGTCTTTTTTTACGTAATGTTTTTGTTTTTCAGAGTGGTATACCATCGATAAAATACAGAACTTGGTGCGGCTTGTGTGCAATTTGTGAACGAATGTACGGCCGATTTCCACCACGGGATAGAGATCCTCCTGATGGTGTACGTTATTGTTACCGAGTTTTCGTTAATCCACAATAATTACAATAAAATCTAATACTTTTTTGTATATTTTTTTTGTTTTTTAGATGGAGCTTAGTGATTTCACCATGATAGAAACAAGACTTGTAGTGTTAAAGGTTCACAGTGGACTCATTGAAGTGCTTAATACTATTAGAACAAGATAACAATTTATTTGTTATTTTTACTTGAATTTGATAAGTTTAGATATATTTTGTACCTACTTAATAATATATTTTTTTCTAATTCGTGTATTCATTTAAAACAGCCGGTATACCTATTTTAAATTTTATTTATAAATAGATTTCACCGAAACAAAACTTTTTTCGAATTTTGGTATCATTTCAATCGATATTTGTATTTTTTTTTAAGCTGTTATAGTATAATCTGTACGCGCTAGTGTTTTCATGACAATTCAAACTGTATCGATTACCTGTAAAATTTCGAAGTTACATGTATCAAAATTTTTAACGTCCATTGAAAAAATACAGACCACCAATTTTGGGGGTGGTGATTATTATTATTTTACTTATTTCATAAACAATTAAAGCAATAATAGGAGTTGTAATAAATTTTCATAAAGTAATATAGTATTAACTTGTTGACGTACCCGGTTTCGCTCTGGTGCAAATTTTTAATGTGTACTTAGATTTAAAAAATATTTGGATTTTCAAAGTGAAACTATAAATTTTATCAGTATGAAAAATAGCCTATATGTCAATCTAGATTAAAACTTATAAAAAAAAATTCTTCATTTGTGTGTTAGACATCCATATTATTGTATAATATCTATAATACATATATGATTTATATACAAAACTGCAAAAGATTAATCGAATAGAATAATCGATATGCATACTACGATTGACTGACAGTTCGTGATTAGAACAACACTAAACGTTAAACCGTTTTTTTATTACAAAACTATTTTCGTACTTAGTAGCGTAACGAATTTATTTAGGCTAATGAAAATAAACAATTGACCGTTAACGTACAAGCGTGTTAATCACATTTTTATATTAATATTGTAAAATAATCTGTATTTGACAAAATGGATTTGGAGGGCGATGGAAACACCGACGGTGAGTGTAATTCATATTTAGATTATACTCTGAGTGTAATTTTAACCGTTTATAAATGTAACTGTGCGTTGGTACTTCCTCATTACTGTTTATTTTCATTTTTAGAATACATCGTCACAGCCCTCCAGATATTTAACTATTGCGGTGCTGATAGCTCGAGTACTTTACGAGTTGATGCATTGATGGATAAGTTCGCGCCCTTCGTTAAGACCAACAAGTAAGACATACAATTTTATGAATTCATGTTCCTTTTTTTGGATAAAAGTTTATACCAAAACACTATAATTTATAAAGATAACATAATGAAAGGTCGAGCATTTTGTAACATAATATTTTTTTATTTTTTGATAAATTTATATTTGGCTAAAATCTTGAAAACTCAATATTAACTTAATATTAAATCTAATCCAATCTAAGATTACTTTATTTCTTTGTTAACCCCTTTTTGCTTACTGCTTGTTCTTTAATATGAGGTCATATCTATATTTGTTTAATTATTGTTATGTTGTTCAATGTTTACATTTTATTTTTTTATCTCTTAAAAAGAAGTGTTATAAATCACACACAAACAAATGATATCCTAGCCTTGAAGCTCATTATATAAATATTATATCATTAAATATCAATTGAAAAAAGAGAGAGAATGAGATAAGGTGATGATAAGAGAAAATATAGAAAGAAAAAATTGAAAGCAGCAGAGATTAAAAGATATTAAAAGGATGAGAAGGAGCAGAAGTAATAATGAAAGAGAGATAGATAAAGGAGAGAAAGAGCGAGAAAGGTGAGAGAGATAAAGGAGAGAAAGAGCGAGAAAGGTGAGAGAGGTAATAGAGAGAAAGAAAGTGAACAGAGATAAAGATAAAATTTGAGAAAAAAGAGAGTGAGAGAATGAAAGAAAAGAAAGATATTAAAATACTGTAAACTTCTCTGATGGCCGAAAATATGGTGTTATACTATCATCAGTAGTTCCAAAGAAAAACTTCACTTTACAAAATGGCCACACTATGGGTTTAAATAGCCATAACATTTTAATTAGAATATTTATGGCAACACTACATAGTTCTCTCTGGTACGTTACCCGGAAAAGATGTAGCTTTCTATAGCGGAAAGCATTTTCAAAATTGATTTAGTACTTTTCGAACCCATTCACTACAAACAAAACTACAAAAAAACAACTCTTTCCTTTTTATACAATAGAGAAGATAAAATTAAAATTTGAAGTAGAAAATAAAAATGTGTATTCCCATATAAACTTATTATAATATTTTTTTTAGGGCCGAGTACAGTTATCTCAGAGCTCTGCTGGACCCAGAACAGAGTAACCCAGAGATAACAGTATCAGAGCTGGCGACTACTTTAAATAAATATAGCGAGAGCCAGAAAGTAAAAGTCGACTTAGAGGAAAGGTATATCAATTTTTTATTTCTGTTCTCTTCATAAAGACATATCTTTATGTATATGAATTATATATTTATATTATTTCAGTTTCAATCTCAAGAGTGGACAGGTACCACATGATTCTGACTCCGGCATATCAACTGATGGTAAGTTCATGATATATTAATAACTACTAATATTCATAAGCCCGCCAATAAAAGTTAAATGTTTATATGTTATGAGTGGGCTAACGTCAGTCGTACAATGAGCTGGATTTGAACCCTTTACCTTTAAATCCAACACTTAGGGTGCTGCCAACTACAGATACTGCCGCTACAATTGAAAAATTATCACACTAATAAGTTTTAGTTTATCAAAAAAATCCAGTACTATGTAATAAGAAAGTTAAAAAAAATCTATTGTTATTAAGTATGTAATGTAAATATTTTTATCTATATACATCTTTGTATATAAAATAGAATTGCTGTTCGTTAGTCTTATTAAAACTTGAGAACGACTGAACCGATTTGGCTAATTTTAGTTTTGAACTATCTGTGGGAGTCCAGGGAAGGTAAAACGGTGAAAAATTATAATACAATTTTGATAAAACTTTTACCTGTAGTTTAATACACCTTAGCAAAGCAAGGGCTGGTCTGCTAGTATATAATAGGTTGGGGGAAAAAGTCTTTTCGCATTATACTATGTATGAAGTTGTAATAAAATCTCTTTGGCTATACTATTTGTATCTGGCTGGTTTTGGTATCATTCAAAGTTTACATTTTAAAGAAGATTATTCCAAATTCAAATTAGGAAAATGTGTGATTTTTATTTGTTTTTCGTACTGTGAAGATAAGTGAATGTAATGAAAAAAATCGATAAATTTTAAAAGTGTACTACAAAAAATGTAAAAATGCAACGCAAGTCCCGAAAAAATTTTGCGATGTTTATGGACCTAGTGCAGTGTCTGTGAGAGTAGCACACATTTGGTTTAAGCGTTTTCAATCCGGAAATTTCGATGTTAAAGATGCACCTCGCTCTGGTCGCCCTAATACGCATAAAATGAATGCCATTTTTGAAAAAGTGGAGCAAGATCGAGACATCAGTAGTTACGACGTAGCTGAAGAACTGGGAATTGACCTCAAAACAGTTTTGGCGCATTTGAAAAAAACTGGGTACACAAAAAAGGTCGATATTTGGGTACCTCACGAGCTCACTGAAAGAGACCTAATGAACCGTGTACTCATTTGTGATTCTCTTTTACGACGTAATGAAACCGAACCATCTTTTAAAGAAGCTGATAACTGGTGATGAAAAGTGGATCACGTACGACAAGAACGTGCAAAAAAGGTCGTGGTCAAAGGCCGGTCAGGCTTCATAGACTGTGGCGAAACCCAGGTTAACTCGCAACAAGGTGATGCTGTGTGTGTATGGTGGGATTGGAAGGGCATTATTCATTATGAGCTGTTACCACCAGGCAGGACTATCGATTCTGAACTCTACTGCGAACAACTGATGAGATTAAAGCAAGAAGTTGAGAGAAAGCGGCCGGAATTAACCAACATGAGAGGTGTGGTTTTTCATCATGATAACGATAGATTGTGAGATCTGATCTGATCTGAATTGTGAGATCATCTTCAAAAATTAAGAGAGTTTGGCTGGGAGGTGTTAATGCATCCGCTGTATAGTCCTGACCTTGCACCTTCACAAATTCTCATGCGACTGTGCTTGTAACCAAACTCCTCAGAAACGGCTTGACTGGTTTTTTTTAGTCCTTAGTGGACCTGCAATCAGTCTTAAGACTGAGCTGATTTTTTGGAAGTGAATTAGCGTTTGCAGTGATTTCCCCATTAGGAATATCTCCTGTTAAGTTAGGTTATCCAATTTTAGGATGTTCCGTCGCTTTAGCCGTTCTACAGGTTCCTGGGCACTGACCAACACTGCTACTCTGTTTGGGTGATGCTTTATCCTCTCTTTGTACTTGACTGCCGACTTCCGAATTTCGTCCTTCATCGCGTTAATGTTCAAATGGAGTTTTGGATTCTTGATAAACCATGGAGAATTAGCCATTTGTTTCAGGATAGTCTTCTTCCCTTTGTATAATATTTAGGTTGGAGTCACATGCAGATCCCCAAAGTTGAACTGCATACGTCCAGATTGGCCTGAGGAAGGTTTCATAAATGAGAAGTTTATTATCGAGTGATAATTTTTCAAGTTAGTTCAAGTAACCGGTTTTTATAAAACAATTTGCGTATAGGTAGATCTGAGAATAGGATGTAGACTATTTTTTATACTAAGTGATAAGGGTGTCCAACCCCAAATAATAATTTATATGGCAAAACAACATTTCCGGGGTATACTACATAGTATATTTTATTATGTAGTTAAAATACTTGATATTTTATGATAGACAATGAGATATGTTAATATTATCTTTAAATACTTGTTAAGTATCTAATTAATTGTTATCTGTAAGTATATCATTATTAGTATTTGTAATTGTTGTTTAAAATATCTGTGTTAATGCAAAAAGAAAAAAAGGTAATTAAAATAAAAGCCTTATTCTCCATCTGGTAAAAAACAGTTTGTTTTTCACAAACATCAAAAGGAATAACCTCCATTACTCTTCTAGAAAGTTTTACAATATATCTAATAATAATAAAACTCCATATGTGACAAACAGAATAATAAATAATAGTTTTAAAAAAACTAAAAAAATACTATGCTTTTATAGAAAATCCAACTAAAAAATAGAAAATAAATTTTAATAAATTTGAATTAAAAATAGTGTAAGAAAAAATGATTTTATTGTAAAAAAAAACGTGGGGTGGGGTTTATTATAAGATATCGAACCTATAAGGGAGGCTCGGTGTGGAGAATATCAATGAATTCTTTAATTTTTCGTTCGTCCTGAAAGATATCTTAACAAGAGTGGTGTCGTTGAGTAGGTGATAAAAAACGATATATAAACGAGCGAAATCGGATAAAGTAATATTACTATTGTCTACTAAAACTTGATTCTTAAACCAAATTTTATTAAAATTTAACAATTTTACTGAAAATTTCGATAATTTTACTATAAAACGGGGGTGAAAACTACTTTAGAATATAGGGGGATGATGTACGTATAAGATAGGGAAAGTATAAAACATAAATATAAAGTGTCTTGACGCAGACACTCCGGGTCTCAGGAGAACAAAAAATCGCTAATTGAACTGATTATCCTAGTAAGGATAACGGATCAAACTGTTTAAAATATTGAATTGTTATCGATCCTTAATAAGTATGCCAAATTTCGAGATAATCCGACGTTTTGAAGGGGGTCAAAATCATGTTCAAAGATTCCGTTACATACATACTAGCATACGTATGAAGGAAATAAAAGCCGAAATTTAAAAACGACACACATACATATCAGTAAATCAATACAAGATCAGTTAAAGATAACTATATAAATATAAAAGACGACACCTATATGTAACATCTATTTATTAAATATATTTATTGTGATGTAATATATTTTATTTTCGAATATTTATTAGTATATCATATAGCTACATCACCTACTCTAATTCAACCTCCTTCTCTTTCCAAGACTGGGTTGTCTGGAAGAGATGGCTATTTAGCCATAAGACCGCCCGTTGTATATCACTGTAAATTTAAATTTATGTTGTGTATCCTTTTATTATAATCTTATATATAAAATTCTCGTGTCACAATGTTAGTTACCATACTCCTCCGAAACGGCTCGACCGATTTTTATGAAATTTTATATGCATATTCAGTAGGTCTGAGAATCGGCTACTATCTATTTTTCATCCCCCTAGGTTATAAGGGTGGCCCACCTCAAATTTTTTAAATTAATATGGCAAAACGTTTGCCGGCCAGCTAGTCTAATATATAAAATTCTCGTGTAGCGGTGTTCGTTACCAAACTCTTCCGATACGGCTCGACCGATTTTTATGTAATTTTGTGTGCATATCAGGTAGGTCTGAGAAGAGGTCAACATCTATTTTTTATACCCCTAAGTGATAAGGGTGGCCCACCCCAAATTTTTTAAATTAATATGGCAAAACAACGTCAGTTGTAATTAATTTATAGATTAATTAAGATGATAAGGACTAGAACTACCTAATAGTTAATGGTAGGACAGTCTGATTTTGTCTTGAATATTTTATTATCATGATATCGTTTTAACCTCGAAAAATTATTTAATAACAAATAGTGTTAACGCTGCACGCATTTCGCCGACCAAATATCTTATACCAATATTTGCTTTGCTTGTATTGTGTTATGTAAATAATGTGCAAAATTTAACAGATAAAGCAGTTTATTCAGTCGCTTTTTGAGTTTGCTGCCAAAATGTCTACTTTGTTTCACCAGTTGTTATATTTCTTTATTATAGTTATGGGTATTTATAATATGTTATTGTTGTATTCGATGATATGGAAGTTTTTACGACGGTTGATTAGGGTAGAATGTAATGGTAAGCATTGTTCATTTCATATTACAAGTATTACGTACGTTATTACGTAATATAAAATTTTAATAGATTACTAAAAGTTTTTTTAAATCATAGAAATTGTTAAACATATGGCAATAGCGTCACAAACACATGTCCTCTACTATATGTTTTTACGCCCGCATGCAAAGTGCTGTTAATGTGCTTCCACCGATAGTAAATAGTAGTAGTGCCTCCCTCGTATCATGACAATCTAAAATAAGTTTCATGGCACAGTGATAACATTACTTATGGCATACATAACGTTAGGCTGCCTCTAATATCCTCTTTTCCTGACTCCGTGAAGCCTCCGTGTAATCTACCATCTCCTCGCAACAATAGTTTTTGGTAGATTACTCGACGCCATCTGTGTCTATCTGCCGCCAACTGTAGAGCATTGTGGACTGTTGTGTCGAGAGTAGTGCGGATCTGGTCAGTCCAACGTGTCGGGCTTCTGCCTCGAGGTCTTTTTCCATCCACTTTGCCAGTGAAAAGTAACTTCGACTATGGAATTGGATGTCAAGAGTAGATTTTTTATACTAAGTAGTTATTTTTCAGTACATCAGAAAGATTATCCTCATCGTCCTCTATAGCATTTGTCGAGGATGCTATAGTCAGGGACGCGCCAAGCATCTTCTGCACCGTCGTGCTTCTCATGACCGCCTATATTTATTATAACCTGATTTTTAAGAAAAACCGAAAAATGGCAATTGCTGTCGTGGCCTGCCTACTACAATAATCTAATTGCGCCCCCTCCAGTAGCTTTTGGCATCCCTGTCTAGAATTACCTTAAGTAACCTATCCCAGGTTACTTAAAAATTAACAAAATGTCGGCCTCAGGAATTTTTTTCTAGATGTTCGGGAAAAAATCAATAGTTGTTTATGAAAAATCGAAATTTAAAAAATCAGGCACAAGATTATTTATTATAAATAAATAAATAAAACTCTTTTTTTTAGTCCGATTGATTTGAAATGAATCTCCAAAGACTTATGAGGGATGAAGTATATAAAAATTTTTGTTTTTCAAATTTTCCTGACTTCAAGTCAAAACATTGTGTAATGACGCCATGTTATTAATTTTATAAAATAAAATGATTTAATGGCAATAAAAAATTATTGAATGTTTTCATTTTTTCATGTCTCTCACTACCCCTAACTCTTTAACCATAAATAATGAGGTGAGAGCAAAAAAAGGGGACTTTTTTTGATTCGAATCATATTATTTTTCATTTTAGCGCCCCCTGAAAACTTTACGGCGCCTTTTATGCTCTTTTTGAAGATTGTTGCAAAGAGCATGTAGGGTACAAATTTTCACACGAACGACGTCGTGCGGATCGGATATTAATATATAAAGCTGTAGAGTTTGTTTGTTTGAACGCGCTCATCTCAGGATCTACTGTTCCGATTTGAAAAATTCTTTCAGTGTTAGATAGCCCATTTATCGAGGAAGGCTATAGGCTATAAACATCACGCTACGACCCATAGGAGTGGAGCATTACGCGGATGAATACGCGCGGGTCGACTAGTGTATTTATAAATTCCTTTAATGTAGCCATGGTACGCAATTAAATCATTTCAATTCAACACATGTAAAAATGTTATAACGTATTTTCGCCTCATTATACATTCAGTACGGATTCCAATTTTGTCAGCATGTGTGGATTAGTATTAGTTAGCAGCTCACTGTTTGTAAACATATCCTCCTTTTAGTTCATTTTATGTGTTATATTTTAATATTTACTGCTTCCTGGCGTTAAAACTAGGTTCGAATATTTTCAGGCCAATACAAGCTTAGCTGAAATATTACAATTGTTCAGGTATCGCTTTGACTCCATATTAATAATTTAAATTTTCATTTTATTAAGTGAATTAATATAATTTGTGTACTTTTATTATTAAAAATTCAACATTTTTCTGTGATGATGTGTCTGTGTTTGTATATGACTCTAACTCATGAGCTTATTGGGGTAAAAGGAAAGAAAAGAAGATGTTGTTTATCATATAATCTTGACTATCCTAGGACTATATCTATCCTTTTTTTTAGGTTCTCAAACTTGTATAAATGATTTCAAAAGCAGAAGGGCTTTTATTTTCGTGACTTCGTCCGCGGAATAGAATAGTTTCTTTTCATCTGCTATTCCCTATTACACCTCTAAGGGTAAAACTATTACAAACTTTGAATTTCATATTTATTTATATCTAATCAACAGCTAAACAATAAGTTTCCTGCTTCTAGCTCTAAAAATAACGATGCTTCCATACAATTCTAATTTCGCAATAAAAAGTAGCCTTTGTCCTTTCTCAGGCTCTAGACTTATACCAAATTTTATTTAAATCGGTTCAGTAGTTTTGGCGTGAAAGCGCGACAGACAGACAAGTGAGGATTAAGTTTAGGAACCTTTAGTGTAGATGGATATTTCTTTGTTTCCAGGTTTCCAGTTGCTAGAGGAATTGCAGTGCGAGTTGCGTGAGAAGTCTCACTTGGCTCAGCAACTACGCGCCCAACTGGACTATTCAGACCGCCATCATGAGGAAGCTTTAGCTGCTGTCACTGCTGAGAGGGATACCTTGAGAGCTCACCTCAATATGTAAGTTAATACAGCTTTTAGCATAGCCTCGGGTATTGCTACCCAAGTACAGGGTTAAGGGGACGCTTCACGATTCCCAAATATCATAACTCGACATGCACTCCGTCGATAGATGGCGTAACCGCGCACTCATTTATTTAGTTTGCATTCTTAAATATTTTTTTTGCGATAAAACATACCTATTTTCTTCCTGAAGCTCTAAGTCTATCTCTATACTAAATTTCATCAAAGTTGGGTTAGTGATTTAAGTGTAATTGCGTAACAGACACAGCAATCATATGACCATCGATAGATGGCGTAGGTAGTATGTTAAATCGCACTTTTGTTTGTTTAGACATTTAAGTCGAAATTATTGTTGTTTATTACAATTATAATATAAATTATTAACACAGTTGTGAATTTCTTAATGTATGCTTATGGTCCACCAAAATAATGGCTAAATAATTGTTGTAATTAGATTTTATCCCTTAGTAGCAACACTTTTTTTGACATATTTTGAATACTGCTCCCAAGCCAGTCGAGGACAGGATCTACCAACAAATGCATGGAGTATAACCTAATCCCTCCCTATTCTCAGGAGAAGACCCGACTCAGTAAGTGGTTAAAGGATGACGATGATGATGATTACAATTGATATTCTAAAGTTTGTATTTACTATATTCTAGGTTACGTGAAGAGTCAACAAGTTTGACGCACGTTCGTCGCGATTATGAAGACGTTTGTGAGAGGTTGTGTGTCACAGAGCGAGCGTTAGAAGAGAGTAGAAAAGAGCTGGATGGCACAAAGAAGAGAGCTAAAATACTAACTGAACAAGTGTCTGTACTTGAGACTGAGGTAAATTTAATATTCCCCATCATAATATTAGAATAACAAGATTTTAAATTTCATTTAACTTTACATATATAAAGTTATATATGTAAAGTTAAATGAAATTTAAAATCTTGTATAGGGGATTTAAAAAATAAGAAAACAAATATTAGATTTCCCTTCTTTTTTCTTCAACAACCAGTTTAAAAGTCAGGCTGTCCTTTGGTATATGGCCTCCCATAGCCTTTTCCATTCTTTGATTGACAGCCAATTTCCTTCATTCCTTTGGCAAATTATCTTCAAATTTCTTTATTTGGCATCCTCTCCACTTCTCTCTGTTCGTTCTTACGTCCATTTCAGTTCCTTAGGCTATTATTACGACAGTGAAGGGATATTTTAATATTTTTATGCCATTTGTATTATCCAGAAATTGACCCTTCAAGAGCTACTATCTAAATCCAAAGAGGAATGTCACCGCATCAACAGCATGTACGCTAGCAGGCAGTCCAATCTGCTGGAGGAGAACGAGACCCTTCGCGCTGAGCATGCTGACCTGTCGGCGCGTGCGCAGGACCAGGAGGAATTCGTGCAGATGATTATAAAGGAAAAGGTAAGATATAAATCCAGGATTTTTAATTTTTTGTTGACTCTCAGTTTAAGACTGTTAAGACAGTTAGTAAAGCTGAAATCCAACAACAAAACATTTAATATTTTCTTCAACGTCATCATCATTCACTCTTATAAAAGAATTACGGAGAATTTTCATTAAGTTGTGGGATTTGCAACACTTGAAATGTCAAGAAGTTGATAATCAAATATAAACATATTTGATCTTTCAGGTTCTTCTAGAAATGGAACTAAAGGAGGTATTAAACAAAACAAACCAAACCCAACTGCGCATGGACCGCTCCATAGATGTCAGCTACACCGAAGACCAGATGCTCACTGCATTAGACAGTCTAAATGCTGATAGTAGATTTGTACAGGGTAAGTTCTCCATCCCCTGCTCTCAGAATATAGAATCCGAAATTAAACTCCCAAGCCATTTTATCTTCCAGTGGAAATAGTTGTTCAAAGCCATGTTTGTTTCCTATGCTCATAATATGCTATCCATTTACTAACGCTTGCTTATAACAGCCTTTGCCAATTGTCACTAGAAAGCCATCTGCTAGACGAAGAAGCATTCGTAAACGCGCTCAGAGAAGACCAGGGTAGAGCTACTAATGTATCACTGTTTGACGAAATACGACTCAGTTTCTGTAACATGTCCCGGAGTAAATTCCATGAGCTGAACTACTCTCAGACTTTAGACAAAACATCGGAGGAAAGCACTCTCATAACGGTTGGAATGCAAACTGAAAGTGAAATTAAAGATATATGTCAAAAGTGTCATCGTGAAAAACTTGATATGTCATTTATTAATTTTGCAACTCAAACAGATGAAGATGAACTTAATGATGATGATAAAAATAAATTTGCAAATAGTAATAAAACCAAAAACCAGTCGACAAACACAAATTTCTTCGTACTAGAAGTGTTTAAAGACAACGAGGTGATGAATTTCGGAACACAAACAGATTTAGAACCTTATCACAATAACAATGATGTCCAAAATTGCATTGATTGTACTAAATGTTCAGAATGTGAAAGATTAAAAAAGAATATAATAAAATTACAAAGTGAGCTAAAAAGTTCGGATATAGTTATATCAGATATGACGGTAAGATTGAATCATTATGAAACTAATTTGGAGTCCTTGAAGCAGTTCCTGGATGAGGGCAATGAAAGGAACAATGTTCTGACATCGGCTACAGATAGTTTGAAGTCTAGGATAGATTCGTTGGAAGATGTGTGTAATAATCATAAAGAGAGGATAGAGGGGATGTGCTGTGAGAAATGTTCTGCTGAAATACAGACTGAATGTGGTAAATTTGTAATTGAAGTAGATGTAGATTAGGTCACATTGTCAGCATATATCAGCAACGTGATGTTGATTAATGCTGACAATTTTAGTAGTAGGTAGTGTATTTGTGTTGTCTGTACATTTTATTTTTATATTATTTATTAAAACAAAAGAAAATGTATTGTGATCTGATTTAACCATAGATAATCTAAAACTACTACTACATAGAGGTTAATTTAGCGTATTTTTTTTAAATGGCATCATTAGTACAAGATGTGTTGGAGGAGTCTGGCATAAATGCGGCGGGTCCGTCGTAAAAGATAAACATAAAACGAGCCAAGCACATGTTTATGTGTAAAAATAGCCAATCGTAATGAAGCAGTCGACTCTCCCTAACCGCCATCTTGATATCAAAATCGATATATATCGTCATTTCGATTACCAAATTAATATCATATTCGATATTTTTTAAAGCTCACTCTTTTTCTATCTCTTGTTAACCCACGATTTCCACACCCCCACTACTAGTAGAAAGAGTAAGCTCTCAGTAACTTCACTATCGTCGCATGTATTCGATCGCAAACTGCGTCAAACTTCAGTCACATCACCTAAAATATAATCACGGTAAAATATCGATATTTATAAAAATATCGATATGATATATATTTTTTTCATTTGTCCATCCCTATGATGCTGAATTTATTATTGGTTATCTATGGACTTAATATTTTTGGTGGTGGAATGTAGTCTATGTATTAGTTTTACATTTTTTTTAAATACTAATTTATGTGTTTAGTCTGTAGTTACTAATTGTGATCGTCTTGTAGTTATTTAGTAGTCTTGGGCCTAGTTGGTCACCAATGAGAGCGTTTTTTTTCGTTCGCAATCCAAAGGCGTTCGCTCTTTTAGTTCGTTAGTTCTTTTTAAATAATTTAGTGAAAATAATAAATAAAGAAAAAAACATCGATAATCTCAAAAGTGTAACATCGATCTTAGAAATATCGATGTTTATGAACAATAATATATTTCTATCACCATTCAAATATATATCGATTTTTTATTAGAAATAATCAACTATTTTTATTTATTATACATTTATTTTTTATAGAAAACAATTAATTAAGTATGGATGAAACATAAGCATCCTTAGAAGTAATTAATTCAATTAAAAAAATATAAGAACTAAAAAGAACTAAGAGCGAGATAATCGACGAACTAGTTCGTATAGTTCACCTAAAGGAGCGCTCTTTTGATAGATCGTTCGCGAACTACCCAAGACTATTAGTTAGTAACTGTATTTAGAATTTTAAGTATGTTATTTTGTTGTGTTTATATTAAATATTGACAATGAATTAAAAAAAAGGTGACATTCCAGAGCAATCATCTGTGTCGACTCAAGCAGAGATACCGTGTGGGGTTTGCGTGAAACGAAACACCTCCCAGCGCAGTTTAAGGAGGTATCTGTGGTGAGTCACTTGTCATTTTCATCCTGTTATAAATGTAAAAACAATATATATATATTCAATAGAAATAATTATTTTAACTTAAGAGAACAATTTGGTTTTGAATACATCATTAAAAATTTTTACCTTTAGAATAGCGACATTTTTTTCATCTATGTAGTTCTAAAATTATTTTTTTTTGTGACTAAAAAAATTTTACACATTGTGTATTTAGAATTTAGTAAATAATATACGTAATTATATTTCATCTGTATAAAGCCGTTTCAATAGAAGTTTGAACGCATTTCCTACGAAAGTGTAACAGTTACGCAACTTTTGAAACAAAAACTTAATCCAAAACAATATTATTTTACATAATTAAAAAACTATATATAACCCTATAAGGTACTAAACAAGAAAATAAAGAAGAATAATAGCTATAAAAGAGAAATGCATAGGTATTAAAATGGTCAAGGTAGAACCGTGGTTGGTAATGGTTAAAATCAATTTTAAAATTTAATCTATTCTAAAAAGACGTAAACGCCTAATGACGTCATATATATGTGATTGAATAGCGATGTTTTTGCTTTAACAAATAAGGTAAAGGTATAAGACATATATTTTAATTTTTCTTGTCCGGAAGTAAGCCTTTGCTTGTTTTCTGCATAGTCTATATTTTTTTGTGAATACTTTTCTGTGTAATCTGTGTGTAATAAAGATTGAATTGTTATCAATTTGATGGCGAATGACGATGATGTATGGATGAACGAAGAAAGAGTGACAGTGTTATATTTTGTGAACTGTTTGTTCACAGGGAGCCGCTGAAGTGTCTGTTCCAGCTGTTCGCAGTGCTGTGCTTCGTGTGCGCCATATTCGTGCTGTGCGGGCTCACGCGCCGCTGGCACACATGCCGCGAGCCCGTGCCGTGGAGGTGGCTGCAGCCGCACGACCTGCTGGACCTGTTCCTCACTATAGATTATGTGGATCACGTGCCTATGTAATACAGAGTAAGCAATCAATTTTTTAATGAGATAGACTTAAATGACATTTAAATTATATATATAAAATATAGCTAAAAATTGTCCGTAATAAATTAACATCTATATCAGAGGTACCCAAACTTTTATTTCTTGTTGACCTAATTATTAATATTTGGCTTCAGTTTTGTAAGAAATAAGAATTTTTCGATATTAAACGTTAACAAAAATTTTCTCGCAATATTCAACAGCCCAGTATTTGTTGCGGGTATTTGCCTTTTCTGCAGCATTTTTTATCATCTGACTAGTCGACCCGCGTGACTTTGTCCACGTGTAGCTCCACTCTTATTGGTCGTAGCGTGATGATATATAGCCTACAGCCTTCCTCGATAAATGAGCTATCTAACACTGAAAGAATTTTTCAAATCGGAACAGTAGTTCCTGAGATTAGCGCGTTCAAGCAAACAAACAAACTCTTCAGCACAATATATTAGTATAAGACTTGAATTTTTTTATATAAATCCAAGTCAACATTTTTGACACATGAAAAATTCTCGTGGACCCCAGCACTTTCAGCTTGTGAATCTCCAGGGGTCCTGGACTACTTTGGGAACCTCTGATCTATATCAATATATTTTTTAAGCAAATTCTTTTTGTCTTTATATAATAAAAAATGAAATTATTTTATACTAACATAATTTTCACTCATTTTATACCCATAAGTGAACGTAATAAAGTCGGAAGATTAGGTGCGAGCAAAATGTTATTGGATCTCTTTTACATCGCACACTTTTAAGTCCATAATATTATAGTTTTCACTTGTCATTAAAGTCTATCGAATTAAAAGTCAAAGTACAATAAATACTTGTGCTTCCACAAAATGTTCAACTTTTAGAATTTTTATTGATAAAATGTTTATTAATTAATTATATTATATTAAGGCATAATAATACTAACCTTCAATTTAGCAACAGAATTCTTCCCTATTTAAGCAAAAAAAAAAAGCCTTAAACCCTCCTCCTGTGCCTACTTTTTATCCCCCCATCCTCCATCCATCCAAAATATTATATGATAATATATATTATGGTAAAGATGGTAACATTAGTAAACTTGAAATATAAAATCTTATGCTAATCAAATAAAAAAAAAAACAATTGAAGTCTTTAAACATGACAATTTAAACTCTAAAAAAGCTGTCACAATCATAATATGTGAACAAAATATATATTTGTATTTATCTACTCCCATACCTTAAAATCATCTATAAAAGATTCTGAATCAGCTTATTGCCAACGTTATAAAACTGATCATATGATGTACTGAATTTCATAATAACACTCAAATACCTTCTGCGCAAAGGGTTAACTCAACAGACAGCCACACTCTTACTGCTCGATGCGCGGTGCGTGGTATCTGTATGAATTTCAAAAAAAGAACACTCACGCGCGCTTCACTAGCAGAACGCCGCGAACCGTAAACAAAATATCTTATTCGAATTCCCGCCATTTTTCTTTGATACTTTTATTGTTTTGTTTACAACAAAATGTGCGATTACAACATTAAAGAACATATTAAAGTGAATTTTAATAATTGCACTATACAACATGTTCATTACAACTACTATATGATTGTTTCTACAATACTAGTATTTGTATATACTCAGTAATGGATGATGTTAGGTTACTAGGAGCGGCTGTGTGGTGTGTTAATGTTAGCAGTAAGTTAATTGTTTCAGAATCTTTTATAGAGGATTTAATTATGGGTGTAGATAAAGTCTTGTATATAATTATTGATAATTAGGTATACTCCTGATGATTTTCAAAATTCTATAAAAATACCAAATATTACTTCAGCCTAATTTTCAATATGATTTTTAAAAAAACTGCATGAAAATGATTTTCCTTATTTACTTTTTCTTTTTTATAACGGTTCTATTCTTATCTATTTATTCTTCAATAATTGAATGTAAATAAAATTCTATGTTGCCAGATGTGACAATTAGTTGTAGAGCTTGTTGGCAACACTATAATTTCTAGAAATCTCGCATTTTAACCAATGATTAAGTATAAGTTGTGACTAGACACTGCTTTTAAGAAGTTATTTGTCATTTAGGATTATTAAAAATGCATGTATTTGTGTTATGAATTGTGACGTCACAGTCCACTTTGCGAGTAGCAGCATACTGTAATAATCGTAAAATAAGAAATATAATTAAATAAAATGTTCTAAAGGATTGTGACGTCACGTGAAACGCAACAAAGTAACGCGTATTTATAGTCGGATTATCAAAAAAAAAATATTTAAAAATAATTTAATTTTTTTTTTAATTTCCAATAAGTTAATTTGTGAAATTAGCAATCCGACTATACTACTGTTTTCACGCATATTTCCTTTTATAAAAAAAAATAGAATAGTGTGTTAATGTCCTTATGATTTGTGAACAAAATTAAGGTTATACAATCGCTTCCCTGAGGCGTAAAGATTATAAAGGTTGTGTTTGAGTGGAGATGTTTTATTTGATCCATTTTAATGGATCCTGTGATAAATAAGTGCCAGTGTTTAGTATAAGATATTAACTATATGCAAATTATTAATAAAACTCATTGAATATTCGATTGATATTGACATTTTAATAAATTTATATTTTGAATGCCAAAAATTATAATTAATTTTGCATTTATAGTAATTTTAGGGCCAAAATTGGAATCGTTTTAATGTCAAGAATGTTTCTAAATTTTGGTCCGTTTTTTTTATTTGGTTGTTATTGTGTATTAATAGTTGACCTTAAATTGAATATAATTTGTATAGATTATTAATTTTAGTCAAACGCATTTATTTCATTGTATTTTAATAAAGAATAGAGTATTGATAAATATTGTTGTTTTATTTTATACGAGTGGCTTGCCCTCGCTTCACTGTAATTGTGTAGCTTTTTATTATTTGGAATAAGAGAGAGTGAGAAAGGGTGCTAAAAGAGCGACAGATAACAAAAGAGTGAGAAGGACGGAGCAAAGATAAAAATTGAAGAAGAGAGTAAAAAGAGGATGAGAGAGAAAGAAAGTATAAACGAGGAAGAGAGACGGGAATACTATAGATTTCTCAGTGAAAGAATTTTTACAATCAGATCAGTAGCATCAAAATGGCCTCATTCTATTAATTACAAATTGTATATGGCAACACTACACCTTATGTCACTCAGAAATAGTGTAGTTATCTGTCAGTGAAAGAATTTTTTAAATACGTTCTTTAACTTTACAAAGTGGCCACGTTATGGCACTTAAATGTCCATATCTTTTAAATTATAATATATATGGCAACACCAATGTAGCTTTCTATCGGTGAAAAAATTTTCAAAATCGGTTCAGTAGTTTAGCAACAAACAACCATAATACAAACAATTAAATCTTTCCTCTTTATATAATAGTGTAGATGATAGGCTAGTTGATTAAATTTGAAAACTTGGTTAATTATATACTTTAATATCTATTTTATCCCAAAGAACCTATAATTTAAAGAAAAAGCAATATTTACATTACGTATTTTATTATTAACAAAAGCATATTAGATTTCCCTCGAAAACGTTGAATCCTTTTAATCTGAAATTACACATTATAGAACCCAAGAAAATAGATATCTCTACTGTTTCCCAAAATGCCCCTTTTCTCGTCTTTTATATTTACGCGAGAAACTTCCTGATTGGTGAATTTAATATTGTACGATCGCTATTCCTCTTTATTGTCCAATCAGGTATTAATTTAATTTGTCTTCTTAAAAATATCAAGGAATTTATACCTTGAAATAACGAGCATAAAGTTGACATTTCTTTCCAACACGTAAAGAGCAAAAATCGTTCAGAGCAAGACCGGACTTAATGTGATTTTGTCTCTTTCTTAGGTTGTTTGTGACAATGTGCTATACAAATAATTTTAAACAGTTATATAAACAGAAGTTGATGTTATTAGTAAGACAATATTTAATTTTTCTCTATTCTTTAAAGCGGGGTCATACTGGTGGAAAGAGATGCAATCCCCTATAGTGGCTGTACTCTTTGGAACGTTTGTAAATTCCTTGAAAAATACTAATTTTACCGCGAATTCAGTATAACAGATTAAAAATCATGACACCTATATTACTACTATTTAATAAAAATTTTAAAAATGTTGTCTTTGGACCAAGAGATGTCTTTGTTTTGCTTATTTTATGTGACGTCATCTACGGTAATTACGTTAATAATATCTAAGAGTATTTCACAAATTCTAAATTACACTTAGCCATTACTTTTTCTTATTTGAAATAAAATTTAAATTTTATTATATACTTCCATAATGTTACAAAACTTGCATATTAATAATACCAGTAATTTACATTCAAAAGTACATTCTCACAAGCAACGCCGATAATGACTCCTTTAAATCCGTATCCTTTTCAAAGGGTCCGCAAATGAAGGTCCTCACAAAAGGCAGCCAAGGTGTAGAATAACAAAGGAATTCGCAACTGAGAAATGCATTACCGAATATTTCCCACAAGACGTGGTGTTCCTTCACTTCAGATAAGTAATGTGGACTGTGGGGGCAGCTAATCGGATTAGGATGAGTGGACATGGTTGATTGATTTGTAATTTAAAATTTAAAAAAAAATTGCCTTTTCACTTGGATATAAATTAAAAAAATAGTTTATTACAAATAACTTGGCTTTATGATCCTTGCCTTTTTCATAAAGGATAATTTTATCTAGTGTCATAATAATGGCGCCAAAATTTTTATATCTGTTACATTTTTTTTGAAGTCTATTGATTGTTTAAAATGTTTCCTAAGTTTGTCTATTTTATCTTTTAGATCACTCAAAATATGTCAAGGCTGTACAGTATAATACCTTTGCCTTTTCCATTATGGAATAAAAACAGGAAAAAAATAATTATACTTGCCTATCCTACTTAAACCAAAAAGGTTTTTTACATTATAATTATAATAAAAGGAAGAAATATTAAATATATATTTATTCCATGCTATCGTTATGAAAGCTCGGAAATTATAATCTAACAGCGGGTTTTATTTATTATTATTATTATCCAAGACTAAAAAAAATGTAATATCTGTGCATTTATTTATTGTTAATTAAGTTTATAATAATATAATTCGTTTTTGGAATATTAAGCTAAGATAACAGTTTATAACAGCCAAACAATTTAATTATATGACGAATTAAAATGTATTTACATAAAATAATAACAATCTCCTTTCTGTAGTTGTAATAAGGAAGAGTTTTGCGTCTAAAATGAATATTCATCGCAAACCACACCTGTTACGGGAGCGTGAGAAAATGGGGTCGGGAGGAAGGAGCCATTGCCGCTGCCCGCAATACGAGTACATGTCGACTAACGGGATGCACTTTGTTACCCACTTTCAGTTATACTTAACTATGAAAATTTATGGATTATTTGATTGCTGTGGTCTGGTCCTTATCTTAGATTGAAGATAGAAAAATATTTAATTAATATTGAAACTTTTGCATAAATCAATTTGATTTAATGTAATGATAAGGAAAGGAACTCTTTTAAAATTTAAATTAATCTCATTTGAAAATTGAATTAGGTCTTACTTAATGAATTTATTATCTTTAATTAGGTCTTACTTAATAAATATATATTCTTTAATTAGGTCTTACTTAATCAATATATATTCTTTAATTAGGTCTTACTTAATAAATATATATTCTTTAATTAGGTCTTACTTAATGAATTTATTATCTTTAATTAGGTCTTACTTAATAAATATATATTCTTTAATTAGGTCTTACTTAATGAATTTAGAATTTTTTTGTGAGACCTAATCACGTAATATTCGTAATTCGAATTACAGAATAAAATAATCTTTCGAATAACGGAATAAGTGATTAAAAATTGTTTTTAAATTTAATAACGATTATAAGAAACGTAAGCTAAGCTTCATTTAAAAAAAAATAAGCAACAAATAAATTATTAGTAATAACTTCTTTCGAGTATTATTTAGGCGGAAACACTTTTTATTAACAAAAGAAGGCAGCTAAAAACTGAATGATTTAAAAATCTGTATCGTTTTTTACAATTCCCATAAGAATTCCCATAGGAACAGGTGTCACAAAAACTCCCTTAATAGTCAACTCGTTTTTATTTAATGAAAAAAACCACATCCGGGGCTGGATTTCCGGGTCGTGGGCGAAATGAAAAAATCTATTGTACATTGATTGATTGATAAATATTTGGAACTATGTAAGTATGGTTATTCAGATATAATGTAGAAATGATTTTATACGCATATTAGTATACATGGGAAAACCTTGAATAACAAATGCTGTGTCCTAATCCTTCATATCGTATCAATGGTGAAAAAAAATTTAAACCATTTTATAGATATATTGTATAGGTAGCTATAGAAACAGTTTAAGTAGGTACCAAGGAGGTTTATATACATTTTCAGGGTTCCGTAGCCATCATGTCCGTCTGCGGTTTTATTCAGTCCCCTTGTACAACAAATATGTAATTTATGTGGTTAACCTAACCTTAAGTTTAAACTGTGAGTGAAGCAGTGGAGGCGAGTGCTTCATTTGAATAAAAGAATTCTTTAAGCCTACATCTTGGTCAGAAGTCCAAGGCACAGATTTTTGATGATTTATCGGTTCAGTAGCAGTATCCCAATAGTCCATTCAATATCACCCCCCCCTCTTAATGTTTCTTTAATATACCCCCTCTTCTCTTTCTTATTTCTCCGATTAATATATATGAGTGTTAATCATAAAAAAATCGGACACCTCTCAAACACGTAAAAAGGGATGATTATTTTACTCGTCTGTTTCATTGTATTATTAATTATGACGATGGCAACACTTATAATTTGAGTATGATCCTGTTATTTGACGTTAGTAGTATTTTTACTAGATGTTGGTAGCACATTTACTTTCTTGAATGTTGGCCAACAGATAAACACAAATCAAGGAAGTAGGGATTGCAAAATAAACGCCGTCATGACAGAATAACTATTGATTACATCGCGAGTATTCCTAACAGTAACTCTGAAGCTCTGAGTCTAAATTGTAACCCCCAGGAGGATATTCTAGTCAAGCCGCTCTCTCTCGCGCTCGCTCTAAAAAAACTCAAGTAATATAAATATCTCAAGCGATATTAGATTATTAAGTAAAAGCTAATAAATCCTACTAATAGTTTAAATAAGAATATTTGTGTTACTAAAACAATAGATATCAAAAAACTTGCATTAAAGATACAAAACTGTAAAAAAACTTAATTGATCGGTAAACATTTTAACTGGCCTCATATATATTTCCTTTATCGTGATCCCTTTATAATCATGTTAGGGTGACCATATGAAAAAAATAAATATTAACTATTTTAATTATCGTTAGTTCGCTTTCTCTATTACTAATATTATAAATGCGAAAATAACTCTGTCTGTCTGTCGCGCTTTCACGCCAAAACTACTGAACTGTTTTAAATAAAATTTGTTATACAGATAGTCTAGAGCCTGAGGAAGCATATAGGTTACTTTTTAATACGAAAAAAGGGTTGTAAGGGGTTGAAGGGGGGGTGAAAAGTTGTATGACGGTAATAGCTTAATATTAAATTTGTATTAAAACGTTTCCAATATTTGTTTACAATATTTTATATGATACTCGTGACACACAAACAAACATTCAATGCATCACGCGGTTTGATTTTCCAATATTTGTTTTACATTTACGATCGATTTCATAAAACTTTGTCGTTCAATATTTTCTTTATTAGTTATCATATCAGTTGTATCTTTTCTTGACCTTTTCACATATTGTCTCTTAAACTAATCTTACTAATATCACTATATTTATAAATAATATTTCTTTTGAATTTATACCATTGATAATAAAGACAGTGTTTATGAGCACACACAACAACAGATGGGAGCGCGCTCGACCTTGGCGTAACTTTATTTATTTAATAAAATATTAATAAAATTACATATGAAATAGCATTACAGGCTACGGTCAATAGCTTAATTTTTTCACATCACATACTATGATACTATTAGTAATGATGATGATGATGATGATGAAACGTAACAAATGGGTTCGGGTGTTATACAAAATACAGTAAAGATTATAAAAGGTTTTTGTAGCGAGAGGTGTTACCAATAAAATCGCTTCATTTTACACATTTTGATTTTTTCCATAGTGGAAAAGGCAGAGGTATTATACCGTACAGCCTTGTCTTTAGTAGGTTTGATATATTTTATTTTTTCCCCTGCTTTTATTCGATAATGGAAAAGGCAAAGGTATTATACCGTACAGCCTTTTCTATAGTAGGTTTAACATATTTTGATTTTTTTCCCCTTGTTTTTATTCCATAATGGAAAAGGCAAAGGTATTATACCGTACAGCCTTGTCTTTAGTAGGTTTCACACATTTTGATTTTTTTCCTGTTTTTATTTCATAATGTAAAAGGCTAAGGTATTCTTTATGCATCCTTACCCGGGAATCAAAACTTAAAGCTAAACACACCTAAAATTATAAACCTAAGATTGGATAGTCGTGTAAAATATGTATACCATAGTCACCCTAAAGTATCCGCTGAAGGGCGGAAGGAAGGACCGTTACTGGAGCCCCGGGTCCGGTTCACACGACCCTCAGACCCTCACGGATTAACTCAAGATATACAGTGGGAATCTACAAACTGTCTTGTTGTTTTTGTTTTTACTCACACTTTCGATACCAGACTACAGCAACGGATATTGTTTTTGTGACAGATTAAAAAGAAGCTGCAGCTAAAACAAAACACAACAATGATAATTAAATTACCTTTAAACTACAATCTAATTATTATCACACGATGAAACTTAATTTAAATACCAGAGGGAACTTCTGGTGTTTAAATTAGAAATAACGTATCATGTTGGGTAATTACCGAATTTTCCCACTATCCCCATTAACGCGTCAACGACATATGACAACGGCTATTCACTTTCATCACGCGATTGCATGCAATGTCGTCACATTCGGATGCATAAAAAAACCAATATAATTTTACTTTTAATAAAAAAGACAAGCCAATATCAACCTTATTGCTATAAACATAAAGGTGTTGTAATTTATATGAACTGTATAATAGTTGTGTTAGCAATTAGGTGCAATTTAAAACCAACTTTACTATACACTCTATTGCAATAAATGTTAATACATTTTAGAACTTATTACAAAGTAATAAAGTTCTTTATTCGAAAATTCTTAATGCAATACATAAGTTTGTAATTCGTTGAAGTTTAAATTACCTTTTTTCTATAAACATAAGGTTTATTTTCCATTAATAAAATGCAATATTATGTTGGTTTTAGTCAAAAGGACCGTGGGAGAAAAGTGTAAATTGAATATTAATATAAAATTTATGCATGTCGGTATGTGGGATAGTATGAAAGGTCATCAAGAACACCTGGAACGGTCACCGACTTGTATTACATAAGCGGTAACTAGGGCTTAGTTCTTAATTTGAAAAATATCACTGGAATTAAAATTTAAAAATATATTTTTTTTCGATCACTTTGACGTGACATAATTTTTTTTCTTATGTTTTTATTCCATAATAGAAAAGGCAAAGTATTATACCGTACAGCCTTATCTTTAGTAGGTTGACATGACGTAACTAATCATATAACCATACCATGAGATAGATAATAAATAAAAGCGATCTAAATAAAAAGTATTACTAAAAACAATATAGAGGTATATAGATTATGTTGGCAACCCTAGCGATAACGGATAAAATAAAGCCAGTAACAGTAACGTTCAATATTTGGTAATACTGTTTATATGTGAGAATTACAGATAAGGAAAGTTAAGATCGGTGTTCGATTTTCAAATTAATTACATTATGGTGCAATGTAAATGTCGTCGTTATTTTGTATCTGTACTTTATTTTGTATATCCATTAAAATTTAAATAAGATAAGTGTAAAAGATAAATTACAATTAATGAAAATTGAAAAAACGTTTAATACTGATCATAGATAGTTACTTTAACCAGAGACGCTGTATAGTTTTTATATGTTTAATATTAGTAATTATTATCTGTAGCTTTTGAATTATTTATAGCATGATCTGATTACTTTCTTTTTCAAATTAGGACTGTTCAAAAAACAGTATCTTTTTAAGGAATCTAAAATCACAATAATTTTCTTCCTACGTACATAAAAAAAATGTAATACCAAAAAGTTTTTAATCCCTTAAACACTTTATTGTCTATGACACGTTTAATTTTAATGGCGCACGAAATAAAAAATCTAGCTTTAATAACTATCTCTCATATGAAACGATAACCTGAACCAATATTCAATTGCATGACAAACAAACATACCTCTAAGGTCCGAAACTGAACCCTTGCACCTTTCTACATTCCCACACAGCGTGAGAACCGTGCGACACCCCATAAAGAGCCCAATTCCACTATATAAAAAACCATACTCACCTTTTACGCTACGCTGCTTTCAAGTATCACATTTATTATAACATGTTTTCAATGGCGGTAACACCGTACTTGATGGAAAGGTGAGTTCATGAAGTTTAGGGTTTATTGATAAACTTTATTGGCAGGGGATTGTGGTTCTTTATGAACGGGTGGTCATACATTCCCATAGTTGAATGAGGGGCTAAATGTAGCTTCATTTTTATTTGTTCATGCAAATTTTTTTTTTATTATATTGTTATTTTTTTGGATCATCTGTAATTTTTTTTATGTTATATTTGTTTATGATTTTTAATAAAATCATCAGTTAAAATATTAATATTTTATTATTAATTTATATAAGGTAATTTTTAATGATAACAGTTTTTTAAATTTTAATAAAATTAATTGAAAAAAAAAATATTGGTAATCCAGAATCGAACTCGCACCAACGCATATAATAAACCTACAAACCTATAGCGCCATTCACAGCAGGTTCCCGCGTAGAGCGAGAAAGAACGAAAACAAAACATTCCGACACAGTTCCCACCGCTAACACTCATATGTAAGAAAGAGATAGCACTATTATTTGAGTGCAGCTATTAAACCAGGATGAACAAATTTAAATATTGTTGTACGCTCGTTTTACGTCAGTTTATTGTGGAACGTTGTCCAGGACGGACGTGTTATAAGTTTTAGTGCTAATGTTGTATAGTGCAAGAATGCCGTGCAGTGAAGATGATGATTCCCAAAGTGGTTTTATATCGGAGCCTACACAGGGCATGTCTAAAGCTGAATTACGGAAGGTGAATAATTTGTGATGTGCTTAAATTATCTTCTATTGTCTAAAAGTACTAAGTTCCGTATATCAAAATCTCAAATTTTAAATTAATTGTTTTTTTTTTTAAACTATCTCCTCGCCCTCTCATAGTGATCTGTATACTAAGTGATCATGATATATAAAATCTCAAATCCCATAAAATTTTAATCAGAATTGGTCAAGCCATTTCACAATTTAATAACATAAATGTAATGATAAATTATATATTTATAAAGATTGTGATTTGTGAATATTAATAATTAAAGTCTTAGTGCTTGTGTTTAACCAATATGGATGTAATTTTAGTGATGTATTTCAAATACTTTGGGCATTTTGTAGTGATGGGTTTATTTATATAAATTGGTAAATAATAATATGAAAGACACATTTTTGTGTTAATCTTACTGAATTATCGAAGTGTCAAAATTAAGTTTTATTTTTAATTTCAGACCAACAAACCAATAATGGAAAAAAAACGTCGCGCGCGGATCAACAATTGCCTGAACGAGTTAAAAGATCTACTAATGGATGCCATGGATAAAGACGTAAGTATTTATTTACGAAATTAATAGAAAAAATCTTAAATTATTCTGAAAAATTAATACGTAATTAACATTAACATAATTTTTTTACAGCCAGCTCGCCATTCGAAGTTGGAAAAAGCAGACATTCTTGAATTAACAGTAAAGCATCTCCAGACACTGCAACGACAACAACTAGCAGCTGCCATAGCGGCTGATCCAGCAGTACTTCACAGATTCAAAGCAGGTTTCGGAGACTGTGCTGTAGAAGTTCGTAGATACCTCTCCCGACTAGCAAATGTCCCAACCGGCCTAAGATATCGACTTGGAAACCATCTCAACACGTGCATATCTGGATTTGAACGTCTACACCCAGCGGAGTACCCTCCACTAATACCGGATCCTCTACGACTCGATGATGAGCGTCCAAGTGCATTCCATTACGTCAAAGCAACAAAACCCACCAGCCCACCTTTAAGTCCACTTTCATGTGACTCAGCATGCGACTCATCAACAGAATTGGAAACTCCACCTCGACCAGTACAAAAATTTCCATTCCCAACACCTCCCAGCCATTCCGCATCAGATCAAGATTCGAGTCCTGAACAAAAAGCAACTGTATCATCAACAACCATCTCACCGGAAGCTTTAAAACAGGAATCGTTGCGAAATAAGAAATTTATGGAACCTCTATCAATAGTAATTGATGTTGAAAACTACAAAATTGGTATTGACGCGTCACCTAAACGAGCAGTTGATTATTCCATTCGGCAAAAGTTAAAACGACACGCAGAGACTTTGGGACCTGTTCCGAAATTAATAAGACTAGATAGCGAGAAGACTTTGACAGCACCAGAAAAGAGTGCAGTTTCAGATATAGATAAGAAACCAGAAAATATCTCCGCATTTCGGAAATACCCGGAGAGACTACCAAGTTATTCAGAACGGAAGTTAACACTTCCTGAAAGTATCCCAGCAGTGTCAGAGAAGAGTTACGAGAAGAACGTAAGGACTGTGATAAGTCATACTGCTGAATCATTAGCTCAGTCTAGTTCACAGCGCAATGATACCAAAGAAAAGGAGGCGGACACAAGTACACCAGGACAAAGCACGAGCAGTTCCGAAATGTGGAGACCATGGTGAAATGTCAAAAATTACCAAGTATGTAATTGTTTCAAGGAGTTATATCTGGGGTTACGATGATGAGTAACCCAATGCGCAACTAAATGGGCTGTTGTTGCCAAGGGTCCAAAACCCCAAATTAAAGAGAAAACTCTGAAAAAGTTTTTGAAGAATTTCTAGGAAAAGATTTTCATTCTTTTTGGAATTGAGCATCTTGTCTTCCATATTTATTATAAGTGCCTTATTTACGTTTTGGTCTCATTATTAAGAAGTGATTTAAATAGCTTTTATAGTTATAAATATGTATATTTTTGTAATATAATTACGTTAGACACACTGTTGATACTTTGAAGTACAATTATTGTGTTCATGTTTGTATAGCTTTAAGTCTTTACCTGTGGGTATCATATTGTTTTATATTTTATAGCAAATGAGTATTATAGTTTTTTATACCAAAATAGCTTTTAATTATTTATTCACTTAACAATTTAAAACTATAAACTAAGGCTACATACTTTTTGGTGGTTGTTAAAAATTGACTCCAAAACAACATTTAAATCGATTAAATCAAGATCTATGAAATGAAACATTAAATGCATTAACTAATCGATCGATTGGATTTTTATCTTGAGTTTAGGTTTTATTAATTTTGGTCCCTGATAAATCGTAAAAAAATCTTACCTATCATCTACTTAAATAAGTCCATTCGGCAATTACCTATTAAATAGCACCATAAACATAATTCCTATAGGAATTGTCAATATTGCGAATTTTAAAAAGCACAAATGGCGATAAATAGATATTTTTATTTCAATCATTTCACAAATATCATAAAATTATAAGTAACATAATTCCAAACTAACAACACAAGTGCACTTTTACATTATAAATAATATTTAAACATAATTGGACGGATTTATCAATCACTTTTCTAATTCTAGAAAAAATTCAAATTCGAATTTCGAACAATCAATTGCATACACATATTTAAAAAAAAAGAAAATTTATTTAGATTTAAGGAAATCTTTTCTCTGTTGTTGCAGTTTTTGCTCCAATAACGTTATTTTCTCCTGGTACTTGGCAGTTTCTCTTGTTAGGGCTTGTATGGCTGAATCTTTACGAGCCACTGCCACTTTCACTCTAAAAAAAAGTTATGGATTAATGATTAAGTACACTTTATTGTTCCAATAGCGCATAAATACGAAAAGAAATAACAGATAAAAAAATAAATCGCTTATCGCTAAAAAGGCGACATATTCCAGGATCTATTATCACGCTCCAAAAAAAATATAGACATACGTTCAACAAGAAATTCAGTTCTATAAATTCCATAGAGTATATAGTAATGGAAAATATTATGTCCTCAAAAAGTTGTCTACCGAAATGTATTAAATAAAAGTTTCATAATTGCCAGGGGCAAGAAAAGACATATTGAATTAAATTAAACATTTCCTTGCAAAAATCAGTGATAATTTTTTTTGTATTGCAAATATTTTTTTGTCTCTCACAATCTAGCTTCAGCAGCGCCATCTAAAATTCATACATTTTGAAGGTCTCTTTTTAAACATGCTTTTCTTACTGTCACCACTCCAAGTCCATAATAAATGGCGGGAAATCTTAATAAAAAAAAATAAAGAGCGGCTATTTTTTTCAAATAATGAATAATTAAACATGTTAAGGTTTCTTAGACTCCAGTTCGGAAACATTGAAAAGCTTTAAAATCCATTACACTTATGAAAAACATTTAAAACGAAACATGGCCATTGTTTTAACATACACGCAGCTAAACTAATTGCTGTTTCATGTTCTTTTTTACTGTTCGGGTTACAAATGAATGTAAAACTTTCGCTAGGAATGGTTTTAAAGGAGATTGAACATACAACTTGTCGATCGCAAATCTAATAACAAATTATTGAGTGAGTAAACTTATAAGTTTTTATTATAGAAAGTGACGTGGTAATTAATCATTTTAAGGCGTAAAAAATGTTAATTATGAAATTTTAATTTTTTGTAATGGACTGGATATTAATATCTATATGCTTTATTAAATACCTATTTAAAATGTATCTTTAATTATTATAACAATTATTTGTAGATTTTTTAAAATTATCTTGTTTAACGGCTTTGGGTACTAGCCCTTAGGGGCCATTCATTTATTGCGTAAGACTATTTTCGCTAGTTTTTGACCCCCTCCCCCCTATTATAAGAATATTACGTAAGAATCTAAAGAAAAAATGAATACACGTATGGTTTGTTTAGTGTTTATTTGTTCTTACCAAAGGTACTAACGGGAATAGGTACTACGCGGTTGCTAAGTAGCGGTTGTAAGAACTATCAAGACTCCCTCCCACCCCCATGTAAGAAAAAATAAGACATGTTCGACCCCCCTCCCCCCAAATCGTCTTACGTAATTAATGAATAGCCTTATGAGCCTCATTATTTGTAGAACAATTCTAAATACGATGACGCAATAGAGTATATTTATGTATAAAATTAAAATTCTTACTTGGCATATAATTGGTGCATCTGTTCTTCATGGGTCTTCTTCATATCCTCTATATCTTTATGTAAATTCTCCACCTTACTACGCCAAGATTCTTCACAACTAGCTTTTATTTCTTCCGCTCGGGATTCTAATTGAGTATTTTTCTATAACCAAAATTAATAAATAATATGATAAACAATTAAAGAAACGAATATAGTTTTTTGGGATTTACCTCTGTTAGAATTCTGTTCCTGGTCTCGAGTTGACTAATGGTTACTTCAAGTTCTGCGCCTAAAAAAATATATACCTGCTAAAGTTTATTCTGGAACCAAAACCTAAGAAGGTACTTTTTTTTTAATGGTAGACGAGGTACAAATGAGCAGATGGTCCACCTGATGGTGAGTGGCCACCATCGACAAAACAAGAGACCCTCTTATTTTGTCGACGCGTTGCATCCTCGAAGAGTGAGTTTAATGGGATAGGAGAGAGAGGGGGTAAGTCAGGCCCACATGCCTGTCGTTGCTGTTATTTACTCGTTTAAGCAAATAAAAACCAACATTACGTTACAATATGAGATTATAAAGGTTATCGCGATCAGGAATCGGAAAACTATTAAAAAAAAAAAATAAAGTTTACAAAACTATAGCTCTAAAAATAAAATCTAATTTTTTCTTGTTTCGACCTTCTTAGACCACTTTTTAACGTAGTCGGGTTATAGTTTTTTAAATTTTATTTTTTTAAATGGATTATACATATGTGTAACTTACACCGATCTTCCGTCTGTCTTATCCTCGCTTGAGCGTCTTGATATCGCTTGAGCGTCGCTTGTTCTGTTTCAGCGAGCTCTTTCAGTTCTGCTTCGTACTGTTCTTTATTTCGTCTACAAAGTTAATTAATATCAATCAGATGAACAATAATAAATACATTTACGAAAAAAACACTTTTATTTCTAAAATACCATAAAATACCACCAATATATTCTATATATAATAAAATATAAATTGTGTCAAAAAAAAAGAAAAACAGATTAAGACACATTGTAAGCAAAGGAGGATTTAACCCTAGAAGAGATCTCTTCCAGTCAACCTATGATTGTGTGTGAAAGAGTTACGTAGCGAGGTTAAATAAAATAATAAACAAATATTTACATACATAAATATACACACATAGACATTATTTTAATCTTCTCTATGAAATGATTAATGTTAAGTGTGTGTGTGTGGCTTTCACACTTAATGCAAGTCCAAGTAAACGAACCTTAAAGCTTCTTGCAACTCCTTCCTTCCCGCTTGAGCTTCTGCATCCATACTCTCTATTGCTTTCTCGATCTCTCTGTCCCTCTCTAACTTGTGCTGCGCGGATATCTCTGTCACTTTCCTCTTAAGAAGCACCTGCTGATCCGCTTCGTATTCCTTCTTGTACTCGTTGAATTCTCTTAGGAGTTCTTCACGTTTTTGTTTTAGATTTTCCTATAAATGCAAAAATCAGCTAACTAAACTATTTTGGAACGAAGTTCCTTATGGAACGATGCGGAGGTACCCTAACCGGGAAAAACCGTCCGTAACGTAGTTATAAACCCCCCCCCCCCCCCCCCCCCCCCCTTATCTACCTACACAGTAATTGGACATTTTAACTTTGATTATGAAAACAAACTTCACCCTAAACAAATGGTAGATTTTAAACAACATCAATGGCAACACTTTTATTATTTAATCGAATAGGCTAACGTATTACACCGTAAAGCCTTGTCTTAGAGATAAAAGAAAATTGTGTAATGGTAACGTACATTAGACACATTATTTCTATTTTTATTCCATAACGGAAAGGCAAAGGTATAACACCATACAGCCTTGTCATAGAGATAAGAAAATGTGTGTAATGATAATGTACATTGGCCACATGTTATTTCTATTTTTATTTAATCGAAAAGGCAAAGGTATTACACCGTACAGCCTAGTCATAGAGATAAGAAAATGTGTGTAATGATAATGTACATTGGCCACATGTTATTTCTATTTTTATTTAATCGAAAAGGCAAAGGTATTACACCGTACAGCCTAGTCATAGAGATAAGAAAATGTGTGTAATGGTAATGTACATTGGCCACATGTTTTTTCTGTTTTTATTTAATCAAAAAGGCAAAGGTATTACACCGTACAGCCTTGTCATAGAGATAAGAAAATGTGTGTAATGGTAATGTACATTGGCCACATGTTATTTCTATTTTTATTTAATCGAAAAGGCAAAGGTATTACACCGTACAGCCTAGTCATAGAGATAAGAAAATGTGTGTAATGATAATGTACATTGGCCACATGTTATTTCTATTTTTATTTAATCGAAAAGGCAAAGGTATTACACCGTACAGCCTAGTCATAGAGATAAGAAAATGTGTGTAATGATAATGTACATTGGCCACATGTTATTTCTATTTTTATTTAATCGAAAAGGCAAAGGTATTACACCGTACAGCCTAGTCATAGAGATAAGAAAATGTGTGTAATGGTAATGTACATTGGCCACATGTTTTTTCTGTTTTTATTTAATCAAAAAGGCAAAGGTATTACACCGTACAGCCTTGTCATAGAGATAAGAAAATGTGTGTAATGGTAATGTACATTGGCCACATGTTTTTTCTGTTTTTATTTCATCAAAAAGGCAAAGGTATTACACCGTACAGCCTTGTCATAGAGATAAGAAAATGTGTGTAATGGCAATGTACATTGGCCACATGTTTTTTCTGTTTTTATTTAATCAAAAAGGCAAAGGTATTACACCGTACAGCCTTGTCATAGAGATAAGAAAATGTGTGTAATGGTAACGTACATTGGACACATTTTATTTCTCTGTTTTTATAATACTAAAGGCGCGTTAAGCCAAATAAACAAACTCTTCAGCTTTATATTATTAGTATAGATAAATATAATTATTAGTATAGTGTAATGCATTATACCTCAAATATCCTTTTCTCATCCTCCATATTCTTTTCTAATTGCTTTTTCTTTTCATCTAACTGTTTTTCTTGTTCTTCTTTCCACTTCTCTAAATCAAAATAAATAAATTATATAATAATCTACAATATAATAATAGCAGAATAACTATAAAAAACATTGGAAAATTGACAAGAAATAAAATAAAAGAAAAAACCATTTTCCCATACAAAATGTTGATGGGTTTCGTAACTGTCAAACATTTAAGGTTCATCCCGTCGATACGGTAAACTCTCCCCTCAAATTAATCGAACTTATTTAATTAAAGCTTTCGACTCGACAAGATATATCCACAATATTCGGATAATGGCGTATTTTAGATTTTAAAAATGTAGAATAATGTGAGTAATGAAAACAGATTGACATATATATTGGTTGTGAACAGTTTAGTTAATCTGTAACACCACTAGTGATGGTATAAACGTCTTAAAATT
This sequence comes from Limenitis camilla, assembly GCA_905147385.1. Taxonomy (NCBI): domain Eukaryota; kingdom Metazoa; phylum Arthropoda; class Insecta; order Lepidoptera; family Nymphalidae; genus Limenitis; species Limenitis camilla. The sequence goes on along the minus strand of LR990239.1, from coordinate 11,843,512 downwards.
CACAACGCGTTTAATCATTTCCCTATATTAATTAGCGTGCTTTTAAAAGAGCTTTTAAGAGTGCTTTTTTTTATAAAAGCCTATAATCGTTGAGCAAAACGTTACTACGTCTTTCAAACGCGGACGTTATTTATGTTGAAAAAGCGTACAATGTTTTGTTGTGTGTACGTTAACAAATACAATATCATCCCAAATTAAGGTATTGCCGCTTCTCGACATTTTCAATATACCAAACAGCAATATTATCACAACTCAAATTAATTATACATTGTGCATAAAAAGCTAAATTAAATATTTACAGTCACTAAGCGACAACTAACCAAAATCATATACAGTCACTGTTATTATACTATTATATTTTTTCTAGTCTATATATAATAATTAATACTAACACAATTCACCAACAATGCATCGAAACACTACAACAAAACATCGATAGTACTCAGTTTGAGTCCAGAAAAACACACTCGTTGACAGTGGAAAGCACACTAACCTTGTATTTACAAAACGCACAAACCGTTTAAACGAAAGTATAGACAATAAAAAAAACTTGTGCGTCTGGGGACGCTTGACAGAAGTAATAACTTCAACTAATCTAAGTTGAACTATTTAATATTGAAATTGTATACTGAGTGGAGAGAGGGGGAAGCGTCTGAGCAGCCTGCCTAATGCTGCCGTATGCGTGAGAGAAAGAGAAGCCAGACATAATAACGCGTTACGTTACGAAGCAGTGTACCCTCCCATAAGAAGTTATCATTTCAACAATGAGATACGCTTAATCAAACCAAATATAACGTAAATATGTCATATGTAATTTAGCCGCTTATTATTATACTTAGTCATTGTAAAATGAGTCTTATAGCTATATTAATAAGGTTATTTTTCAATCAAAGTAGCATAGGTCAGGCCAACGAAAGGATTTCTTCGTTTAAACGTCCACGTCGTCGCGTTCTGAACACAACATTCATCGGCGGTTAGGCGGTACGAACGTTCGCCGGGTCAGGTAACATACCAATCTGTATCTTCTGCAGCTTCTCCTTTTCAGCAAGTTCTGAAGCAACACGTTCGTTTTCCGCTCGCATTTCAGCTATGAGTCGCGTGCGCTGCTCTTGATACGTCACCTCAAGCTCTAGAATCTGTTTTTCCATTCTGGAATTATATATAATTTATTAAATTACACATAAGAGTTTACTACACATGACAAAAAGCAGACGCGCGGGAACTAAACCTTCGTCTAAGAACCAAATCACGTGTGGCGTGCTCCCCGCTAAAAGGCCAGGAAGTATTTATTTAGTAAGCAGCTATATTAGTAGTGTTAATTATGATATTGGCAACACTATATTTGAAACTACAGGAGGATATTCTAGTCAAGCCGTTATACCGTTATACATTTATATTATATACTACTATAATGTATATGTGCTTATGTAAGATACAAGAGTCTATGTAATACCTAGCACTAGCCAATTGCCTCTCCTTCACCAATGCATTCTCCTTCTCCTCTTCCAAAGTTCGTCGCAACTCCTCCAGCTCCGCCGCATGTTTAGCGCTGAGACGGCCATTTTGTTCCGCGTGGAACATTTTCAAATCTGATATCTCTTTTTGCTGTCGTTCTGCCATTTCACGTAATTCTCCTTCCAGACCTTTTACTGTTAATTCCTGGAAGGTTAAAAAATAAATGAATTACTAAATAAATACATAAAGTTAATATAAAAAATAAATCAAATAAAATGAGACAATTTAAAAGAAATATGTTTTTAAAAAGTTAATTTTTTTTTGCATCTTATGACAATTAATTTTAAATTAAATATTTCCACAAAAGAATGATCAAAATATTAATTTACCAGTACAGCGCCATCTAGTTTACCGAGCCAAAAACAATTAACGAATTGAGTCGAGACAATAAATTATACACATACCTTAATTTTTTCTGCCTTTTGTCGCACCCATCGCTGTCTTGCTACCTAACACAAATAGTGTATTAAAAAATTAATGTACACTTAAAAAAAAATTAAAACATATTTAAATGTAAATGTCACGTAAAAAACAAAAATTATATTAAAAAATAAAATAAAAAATTTCCCGTACCGGGAATCGAACCCGAGCCTCCTGGGTGAAAGCCAGGTATCCTAGCCACTAGACCATACGGGAGATGAAAATTTAGTTGAAAATGTAAATCACTTGCTTTTCCGGAATATTACAATAAGTATTTAATAAATTGTAAAAATAGTTTTTATGGTATTCGTTTAACCTTCATGCTGTATTCGAATGTCATTCAACTTAAATGTTTGATTCTATATTATTATAACTGTCAAGCATTAATATATATATTATCGCGAGAAAAATAGTTAGAAAAGAATTAAAAAAAAAATGTTGTTTTACTAAGGGTAAATACCATAAGATGATTTTGCCACAGACCTCTAATAGTAGTTACGCCACAGGAACTAACAATTGCTCATGTTTTTTTTATAGGTTCAAAAATAAAGTTTCCCTTTCACTTTGAATTATTTTCACAGAGAAATATGGAAATTTTATTTAATAAAATATTAATTAATAATTACTGAATTACGATAATGTAAAAATACAAAAAAGGTTTTTCCCGTACCGGGAATCGAACCCGAGCCTCCTGGGTGAAAGCCAGGTATCCTAGCCACTAGACCATACGGGAGATACAGATATAGTTGAAAATGTAAATAATATAGTATTAAATGAAATATCTGAATGCTATCATTAATTTCATTTATAAATAAAAAACATTATATTAACATGAATTCAATTCAATTAATATGGCCGTAACCTTAACACATATAGAATAGTATTGTTCTGTAATATATAATAAATACATAAAAACAAGTGTTACTCATTATGATTTTAAAGTGTGAAATAAAGTATATATATTTACTTGTTGGGCGGCCGCCATCTTGTCGTGTTGGTTCCGCAGCTCAAGTTTGTAGCGTTCTTCGAGAGATTGTGCGGATCGCTTCCATCTTTCTTCCAAGGTTCTTCGCTCATCTACTAATTGTTCTATGCGATGGTTTAACGTCTTCTTGTCGTTTATTAACTGGGAAATTAAAAAAGTATTTAGGAACATATTGCGGAATCTTCTGACCGCAGACATATTTTATAAATTTTAGATACATATTTAAACAAATATATTTAAATAAATATTTTTGAAGGAAATAGACTGGTAATAACTGACCTGGTCAATAAAACTTTGATGTCTTTTAATAGTTTCTTCACACTCCTGCTTTACTTTAGCAATATTGCGGAGAGACTGTTTCTCTAAGTTGCTAACTTTTGCGATCATCTGCAATATTAAAAAATTGTGAAATTATAACATTTTAAAATATCTCTATCCAGTCAATAGAATTTATAGATTACCTGTTCCTTGTGATTGGCAAGACTCTCTTGTAATAGAGCAATGCAACAAGACCGTTCTTCTAATTGAAGAGTGGCTGTTACAAGTCTTTGGGCTAATTCCGTTTGTGGTAGTTTTAGAAGGGCTTCCAATCTAGAAAGATAAAAAAAAAATATTTTGACTTGTAAGTACCTACATTATTTACTTAAAATGTTAAAGTTTTTCTTTATTCTCAAGCAGTATATTAATTTATTTTTATAAGATTACAATTTGACAATACTCACTTTGGAATGGACTGAGGAGTTGTATTTGTAACAACAGACAAAGCATCATTCGCACTTTGTTCAACCTTCTCCAAAAATTCGAATATTTCCCTGAAATTTAGACAATATTAACAATTCATCATAAACACATTGAGAAGAAGACCGTCACTATATAAAAAATGTGTTTTGTGAAAGTGGCGCCATCTCTTAGCGCGCGAAGCATACTACAATTTCGCAGAAACACCTGTTGTCGTAACTAATTATTTCTAGTATATAACGTAGTGAACTGAACTTGTTAATTAATGGAATAACGTCATTAAAAAAGGTTTTTGGAAAAAACTGATAAATAAAATTTAAAAAAAATACACTCCAATCGTGCTTAATGCCTTTTTAGACCACTTTTTTACGTAGTCGGGTTATAGTTTATAAACTTTATTTTTTTATTTAATAGTTTACCGTTTTCTGACCGATCGATAACCTTTACAATCTCATATTGAACCGTAAGGTTGGTTTTTATTTGCTTAAACGAGTAAATAACTGCAACGACTGGACCGCGCCAAATTATACGACTTAAACAATAATACATATTAGAAATGTGCTCGCCAAGACCTTTCTTTTGATACCAAACACGTGATAATTATCTCAGTTTAATTTTTTTCGAGGTTAGAATCTGAGGTTTAATGTCATTAAAAAAATCATAAATTTTTTATAGCCTATGCCACCCGCGCCATTATTACGAATCTATTGACACCTCATTCTTGAAAATTGGTTCAGTAGTTTAGGTGCTAGGGTGGAACATACAAACATACATACATAAATTGATACATACATACTGCCAAAATCATAACCCTTCTTATACTGAAAAAACAACTTTTTTGTATAGTGTCACTCTTCTTCTCAATGTGCGATATGTTATTAAACTTACATAAAATTATCCTTAGGTGTGGTAGACCTTTCTTCTTTTACTTCTGGTTCGGACACACCCGTTGGGACATTGGAATTTATAACAGATGTTACAGGGTTATCTCCATAACTTTCTATTTCCTTCAACATAGAGTAAATGTCTAAAACAGTTGATTTTGGATTAAGATCATTTGTTTTAGGAGTTTTTGGCGACGTAGTTACAGCAGTTTGGACTTTTGTCTCTGGTATTGTTTCTTCAATAGGGTTATCTTCAATTAATGGTTCTTCAATTTTCTCCTCATAACTTTCAGCTTCGAGTATTCTAGGTGAAGGCACGGAAAGAGACATCCATGACTCAATATCTTTATCATTTTGCACGCTGTCAATTCGAGCGCTTAGCGGAGTGCGGACAGTAAACGCGTTTTTCTGAGGCCTCATATTGATTGGCGTGTTACTTTTGTCTATATTGTTCTTTGCGTTTTTATTGTTCCAGAATTGTTTGTAACCTGAACTTTCTTCAAATTTGGAGTTGATGTTGTTTAACTTTTTGTCGTATTTCTTCATATTCTTAGGGCCTTCTTTTGGGTAATCACTCTTCACTCTAAGGTAATTTTGTATCAATTCTTTTGTACTGATTTTAGATATATCTCGTTTTATATCTAAAGAGTTTTTATCGCTAGTTGTTGGTATGTCACTAATGTTGGAATTTTCTTGGGAATTTTCACTACTTCCTTTTTTTTCATTGGGTAACTTAATTGAATGTTGGTCAAACATTTCATCGATATTTAGTGGTGTTGGCGAAATGGTATCTGTTTTTATATCTTTCAATGTGAGTTCATGCAAATTATTTATGGCTTCTAATTCTTTTTTGTAATCTTCAATAACTTTAGACGTATAGGCTTTAGTAGTGCTGTTTAAAAGATATGTAGGGTATTCTAAGTTGTGGTTTTCTCCATTATTTTCAACGATAGGCTCATTTGTTCCTGGAATTGGCAAATCGGATTTTATAGGAGTATTATTAGGAGGTAGAGCAACATGACCTTCTTTTTTTAAAAAGAACTCTTTATATAGCAAGCGGCTATGGTTTAATGGCTCTGTGCTTTTGATTTTAGACTGATAATTATCAAATTCTTTCTCCTTGGCTAAGGAAAACTCTAAGCTTTTAGGGTGATTCTGTGTGTCTACATAAAATTCCGAGTTTTTCTGAAATGACGATGTGGGAAGGGAATAATTAGAACTAACTTTATCATCTTTCATACCACCGTCAGCAAATCCTGAATCCTTTGAGGAGGTGTCTGTATGTATCACAGTACTGGACAATTTAGTCCTATATGTATTTCCATGAAATTCATTGTAAAAATTTCTATAATTTTGAGTATCAAAGCTGTTTGAAGTTTTTGGATATGTATCACATTTAACTTTTTCTCTGTAAAGATCTTCATTATCCACAGATTTTTCATTTTCATGTGAAGATTTTGGTGAAAGACTAATCATATTTTGAGAAGGAATACTATCAAGATCTTGAGTGGATTCTTCCTCAACTAAGGACAACTGCTGTTTAGTTTGGCTTAGTCGACGTGTGTATGTGTCTATGGATCTGTCAATGTCCGTGTTAGGTGCAAAAGATACGCGTCCTGCTAACACATCTCCCGTTTTAATTTCACCATCCAAAGAAAGAAAATACGATTCATAAGAATTATTCTTAAATTGTGGAGAAGATGCTCTTATTTCAAGCATGTCTCTATTTCTAACAGGAGATGGAGACCTCGGCTTTTCAGTTATTGTGACTTCCAAGCCATAGTTATTATTGCTATTGGTTGGGTCATTCATAACGCCATCTACTGATTTTCGTCCTTTTTTGGCAATATTTCTATATTTTAAAATATTTTTTGTGTTTTGATTTTTGTTTTTGAATGATTGAGCCTTAGCTTTAATTTTTGTACCTAAACTTATAAAAGTGTCTTCAGAACCGTAGTCAGAGGCATTACTACTTATATCTCTGTTGATTTTAGGAGTTTGGTTGGGATAAACTTTAGTATTCAATAATTCTTCTGTTGGTGGCAGTACTTTAACACTTAGTGGAGAATCTGAAATTAAGAGGGAATTAATAAAAAAAGGCAAGTCAATATGAAGACTAGATTGTTATAAATTTGTGTGTATATAATTTCAATAAAGCAGTGATAGCATAGTAGTTGAGACATTGGTACCTTACTCGGGAGGATTGAGTTCGATCCTGGGCACACACGTCTGACTTTTCTGAGTTATGTGTTTTTTAAGCAATTAAATATCACTTGCTTTAACGGTGAAGGAAAATTGCACTTATGAGTTCCCTTAAGGTTCTCAAAGGTGTGTGAAATCTGCCAAACCACACTGAGCCAGCATGGTGGACTATGGCCTAACCCCTTCCTCCTTCTGAGGAGGGGGCCTGGCTCAGCAGTGCACCATTAATAAGTTGAGATGATGATGATAATTTCAATAAAATGATAGTTTATTTTTTAGCTTTAACATGTGTAAATAATTTATTGTCGACTGATTTGGTGTAGTGGTTAGAAAATTTGACTTGTGTCTGCGTTCCCTCCCTCCCACTTGAATGCCAGTATTGGTCATAAAGGTATTTATTATTATAATATGTATTTTTTTAAGGGTTTTTCTCAATAGAATCACAATCTGCTGAACTAGCGGCTTGAGTCATAAAACACTCTTTCGTAAATTATTTTTACTTTAAGTCTACTTACTATGATAGGACTGAAGTAGCTCTGCACTGAAAGATTTTAAAAAAGATCTTGTGGAAATTGTTCTATCTTTAGTATCTGCTGAGAATGGTCTTTTATATCTTTCTTGAATGTCCTGAAAATATTAAAAATTAATTAATTAATGCATTACATTGATTTTTTTATCTACAATTAAAGCCCTCATGTGAATATACTTTTATAAATATTAAATGAACTAGTTGAGTAGTCCTTAGCTTCAGGTAAGATATACCACTAGTTCTTAAAAAACATTTAATTTTTTTATACATAAAAATTGAATTTTTCCGGTAAAAGGTATCTATCCTATGTGATAAAGTATCTGTGTGCCAAATTTCTATAAAATCTGCTGAGCCGTTTTCGTGACTCAGTAACAAATAACCAAACATCTAAATTCATGATTACCGGAGAGGAACAATTCTGAAGAGCAGAACGAGGGCGGTTTCTAATATTCTTTCTGTCTTCTTTCTTCTTATTCCTATAGGTTAGGTTCACCGGCGAGCCCAGTAGTCGTAAATTATTATTTTCTTTCGACATACCTACATTGGATATTTGACTATAAATAACTACCTTGGTCACGGAAAGCCTAAAACATCAATAACGGTGTCAATTTTGCGTTTGGTTTGTTTACAAGCTGTCGTTGCTAGGCAACCAAAGATTTATTATGTGTCAATGCAAGGCACATAATTGAAAAAAAAATATAATTATCGTATTACATGTTAAAAAAAATTATAATAAATTACACAACAAACAATACTAATATAAAGTAAAATCAACTTTTTTTTAAATGTAATACTATACCTATAGTTATAAGTTTATATCATATTATTTCAGTAACCATAGACAAATGATATTTTATAGTTTGTACTATCGTATATGAATAATAATTATCGTACAATTATCAACCCTTTCAAATGCATTTGTTTTCACATATGGCAACACTTATTTATATGTAAAATATTAATCTAAAATTAAACGAAGTAATTATTACAGATTATATTAATTACTAAAAAATTTTATAAATGTTAAATTTTATAAATATTTTAAGTAGCAACAAAACGCGAACAAATGACGTAACAGTTAAATGTAGATGGATTGAGTCACTTTGGTCGTTGGTACTGGAAACCGAATACTGCTCGGTAGAGTTCGGATTCTTTTCTAGTACACGGCGCGATCTTGAAGGTTGCGGATATTATTACGGAGACTCGGTCAAACTGCGTGCTTTGTAGAGCAGAGTTAAAATTAGTGCGACATTTAAATTTTTGTGTTGTTTGTGAGGATATTATCTAACAGGAAAAATGTTCAGCGGAATCGCAGGTGAGCTGTTTCATTTTTTATATGAAAGTAACATATTTATTGTTTAATTTTTTTTAAATTATGTGGATTTCATTTGAAAAAGGTGGGTGAAATGAATTTATTATATTATATGAATTATGAATTATTTTATATTTTTTCTTGGAATGAATATTGTAGAGCTTTCTTATTCTTAGTTATTATTATTATGTATAAAACTAAGTAGTACGTAGTAACTAGTTGTAGATAGTCTAGTCTAAGTACAAATCATTCAGACCATTACATAAACCACCAATTATAAAATGATATGAAACCAAACAATATTTACGAAAGTAAAGCGTGGAACATCAAGTCCTGGAATATTATTAAAAGGCGATCTGTCTGTAATGATTGATTAGAACGACGTTTCTGTAGCAATTAGCTAGTAGTACTGCAGTTTTTTTAAATCCTGTGAATTAATAATCCAGTACAAACAATAGTAATGTAAACAAAAGAATAATAAGGTCAGCCATAGGACGGTGCTCATCACCACATTCGATGCGATATAACATTAATTGTTTTGGAATGTACCTATATCTGTGTTAATGAGTTATAAAAGCTACGATTCATTAATTGGGTGACTCACTTGCTGAGATGGAAGGCAATATGATTATGTAAATTGACTATTGAATATAAACAGTTTTTATTATTTATCCAGAGCATTGTTTAGTGAGATCAAACAATAACTTACACAAATCAAATAACTTAAAAAATAACGATTTCTTTTTTCTTCAATAATCTCTAAAAGAAAATATAGTTTGCTCTTTTTATTATGGTAGATAAGGTGCAAACAAGGTGATGGTCCACCTGATGGTAAGTGGCCACTATGATCCATGGACATCGGCAAAACAAGAGATAGGTACAGATCCCCTACCACCAAGGGGAGACAGATCCCCTACCACCAAGGGAGTGCTGGGTTACTCGGCTCTTACGATATGGTTTCCCAGCGGCAGAGGGGAATGGTATTCTAAACCATCCCCTTACGGGTAAAATATTTACAGCTCTATATTTTTTAGAGATTTCACCCTCATAGTGAAAATCACTTTAACTCTTAAAATTGATCATATGGTCAAGAAAACTTATATTAAGCAGCTGATTCATATAACATCAAATTATAAGACGCAAATTCTTAATATATACCTGAGTAAGTCATTAAGGAACTACGCATTAAGAAATCATAAGTTGGTTTACTTTGTCAAAATGGTTAAAAGCGTTAAATAGCTGCGAGTCATGTTCACTACTTAGTATTCGAGCCAAGAATACCAATCTGCATTATGTATGTGTAATAACTATTTAGATTGAAAATAATGCAGACAATGAGATATTAAAGGAATTAACGGACCAAAGGTTGTTACTGCTTTATCCGATATATCAGAAAGACAAGCGACACCCTCCGGCTTCGCATGGTTAATTTCTTCTATAATATGCATGTATTATTATATATGTAATAAACCTTCCTCTTTAATCACTTATTTATTAAAAAAACTGCATCAAAATCCGTTGCGTAGTTTTCAAGATCGTAGCATACATGTTTTGTACTACATAGCGAATAAAATGATAAATAAGATGAGCGTAGGTAGATACAACGATAAGTCCTTAATATAAAGGTACATAAAATGTGGGAAGTAAGTGACTAAAGCTATACAAAACTATTATTTTCAAAGTTAATCAGTAAAAAATTGGTCAATTAACTTGAACACGACTAAAATGTTAGGTATTTTGAAAAGTGAAAAATAGTCTACGTGCGTCATACTCTCGCTTAAATCGATATTCTTACATCATCCTTTATGTTTCATACATTAGCTGAACAGAACAGAAAGCAAACTAACTTTCAGCGTCAATATTTCTGTCTGTTTATTCAAGATAAAAAAAGCTTAGCCCTGCTAAACCATGAAAAATATTTTGAAAAAAATGTTTTATAAAAATGTAGTATAGTGTCTTATAATTGAAAACTATGTGAAAGCAAATGTATTTTTATGTTACCCTTGCTGGAACGAGTTCCATTTCCCTAAATATATAAAATTACGACTGGCGACTGTGTGGGCGCCCCTGCTGCGGTGCACGTGCCCTGGGACAGAGGTCACGGTCGCACTATACACAGGATAACGATTCGAATGTCGAAGCATAATAGAAAGTAGGTTTGTTGATATTTTTTTAAACATCGTATTTTCAATTTATTGAAAAAAAAGAGATTTCGACATATCGCTTTATTTAAAAAAATAATATTAAGTCAGCTCAAAAATAATTTACATAATTTATAATACAATATATTTACAAATTAAATTGTAAATTAATGTTCAAAGTTACAAACACAGATTACTAATAACTTGTGAGGTGTAAATATTTTATTTTTTCTCTCTGTTTTTATTTCATAATAGAAAAGCCGAAAGTATTACACCGTACAGCTTTGTAGACAAATAACTATTTTAAGAAAAATATAACATAGTATAAATAATGTAGTTTTTGAGAAGAGAAAAAATTCAAATTCACTTAAAAATATATATTGACCATCGATATTAATTTTACCCGTGAGGGGACGTGTTAGAACACTATTCCCCTTTGCCACTGGGAGAGCATCTCTTAAGAAGCGAGTAACCCAGCACCACCTTGCTGGTATGGGATCTGTTCCCCGACTGGCTTGCGACCACCAGTATACGAATCTGACCGCCACGTGTCATAGACGCGTTCCAGTCGAGCTGCATGTGGACCAGATTTACCTCCTTTCTCTCCCACCCCATTTATGCTGCGGATCTAGTGGATAGATGGACCGTCACCTCGTTTTCAAAAAAACTTCATTTAAATATCAAACTATCGATATATAGTCAAAAAAATATTAGTAATAAATATCGATGTTTTGATACATCAACAGTCCAAAATAGAAAGTGTTTATTTAGTGTTTATTATCTGTGTTTGTCACACAAAGAGTTCACCTTATATGATCTTTTAGTATACAAAGTCCATGATATGATCACGCTATAAATACAGTGATAGGATGAAATGGCTTTTCTTTAAAATTGTTATCGTTCTATGAATTATAAATTATTAGAGCTAAATTTAAACATATTAAAAATGTTTACATGAACAAAACCTTCCTGTCGAGCAACAATCAAAACAAATTCTGTAAGCAAAACGGTGACATCATCAAGGTCGACGAGTGGTGTGTAATTATATTGTTATCTCTTTCTATCCTACATGAAAATGTGAGGTGGGAAAAAGATAGCGAACTGAGTTGGCCCATCATATTATGGAATGTTGTCGGTATATATATATTCGAAGCATTTATATCTATAATGGTTAGTATGTAGAAACAATTTAATTTTTTACAGTAAACAAAATGGATATTTTAACGAAAGAAGCTAACGTTACTAAAAGCTCTACGTGATAAGCTTTTATTACGTAGTTAAGATAAAATAATCGATCTACTTCCTACTAATATTATAAACGTTTAAGTTTGAATGTGTGGATGTATGTTTGTTACTCTTTCACGCATAAACTACTTAATGGATTTTGATGAAATTACAATAATATAGCTTACACATCAGAGTAACACATAGGCTATAATTTATAATGATATAGTGTGAATTATCCAAAATATAGCGGGTGAAACCGAGCGCAGCTAGGTTATAATAAAATAGAAAGCATAAATGAGATATTTTCCAGTATTTAGCACTAACTAATTTTACATACTATTTAATCTAAAATAGCCAAATATATTAAGTTGATTCATTTAAGGGGGTATTCTATAGAATGAATTTAAGACATTTTTCAAAGTAACATAAAAAAATAAACATTTTTGCTATACATTTTTTCATATGTTGTTTATTGACATTTCAAGAATATTAAAAAAATGTAAAAAAAATCAGAAATTCAACAAAGTACAGGTCGGTGAAGTGGGGGCTACAAAAAAACCGTGCAACATTGTTGACATGATTCCAGCCCTTGTAGTGATCTGAAACAAAAAAATTGAAAAATACTCAATCTTTAAAGATGTCGCTATCGCATTGATTTTTTTACCCTTTTTTGACCTTTTCGATTTTTTTAAAAATATTCTAAATTGAATTTTTTTAAATCCAAAGCAGACGTGATAGACAAATATATAAAGAAGATTTCCACCAAATTGCAAAGGGTATCGGTTGAGTAATATGTGATAACATGTCAACCACTTCAAAAAAAGTAGTTTCGTGAAAAAAACGTTTGAGATTAGAGAAACAATTCCAGTTGAATCTTCGAATTCGAATTTTGAAAAATCCATTTTTTTCACATTTCTAGACAAGAATACCCGCCTACTTAGGGAAAGAATGTAAGTTTTTTCTAACGACTAATGGAGTCTTATTTTTTACGAAACAATTATGATAAAATAATGAAATATTTTCTTTGTTTATTAAGGCAAGATTATCTGAGTCAGCATTACCACCTGCTCTACATCAGAATGCATCGTATACAATGAACATTGTTATAGTTTACACATTCATGAATAATTGTACGGTTGTATGAGGTAGACGTGTGTGACGCTCAAGATCTAACTGTTTAGAGTTTAGACGAACTGCGAACTGAGAAGCACATTGTTTTCTTTATAAAGAACTAGTTGTGCCCACGACTTTGTCTGCGTTGAGGGTAAAACTTTTACAAACTTTGAATGACATATTTATTTATATGGACAGACTTCTAGCTCTAAAAACGACAATACTTCCATACAATTTTTTTTGCATTAAAAGTAGCCCATGTCCTTTCTCAGCCTCTAGACTATCTGTATAACAAATTTCATTTAAATCGGTTTAGTAGTTTTGCATTTATAATATTAGTAAAGAAATGAAGTCGGTTAAAAACTACAATGATTAAGTCGTGTAATTTTACATCTCTGGCTCTTTGTCAAGAGCTTTATAAACAAAATTATTTTCTTGTTTTGCTCTTTTCTACTATTAAGGAAAAATTTCCACTAACTATTCAATAGTGCGGTTTTTAAGATTAATTTGCCCAGATATTTATAAAATAAAACCGGTCATACAACGACACGAAACGGCACGAAATATATTATGAATATCAGAAAAGTATGTCTAGAGATTGATCAATCAAACAAAAATCAAATTATCTATACAACTATTCAAAATTACAAAAGTCGAGAAGAGCTGGATTGTTGACAGCAGACTAATGAGATTGTAAATTGTAATCCTACTAATATTATAAACGCGAAAGTTTGTTACTCTTTCACGCAAATCTACTGAATGGATTATAATGAAACTTTACAATAATATAGCTTACCCATCAGAATAATACATAGGCTATAATTTATATTGATACTAGCGATCCGCCACGGCTTCACACGGGTGCAATGCTGATACAAAATATATTATAGAATGTCTTTATATACAACGTTCACAGCTTTTGTGTCATTAGACAATACAAACATGTCGTAGGCAAGCGCCGCGCAACCGCTATGTCTCTGCATTTTAAATCTGTAATATCTTCGAAAATATTCATTTAAATTACATGCTGTAAAGGGCCATATTGATCTATATTAAATGCACAATGTATTAAAGTACCTAATTGGATAAGGATTAATGCTGTATTGTTTAAAATCGCTTCGTAAAACAGCCATTATTTCTCGTAAAAATTAAATGATAAAAAATGGTTATTGTGGGTTATCCCTAGGAGATAGACATATATAATCGCGGACTTTTTTGTAGACCTTTTTAAGGTGTACAATACTGTAGTACATCTATCTCGTAGGGTTCAGCCAGCGTTTGCAATGTAAGCTCAAAATTATGTGTTTATTTACGACATCACCTTAGAAACCTCACCGTAACCGTTACTTAGTTTTAAAGATCTAAGCTTACATAGTGACATACAGACAGAGGGAAGCGACTATGTTTTTTATACTATGTAGAGATAGTATAATTATTGTTTTGGACGTCTGCGTGATCAATATTATCTCAATACGGCTTCCTAATGGAGTATAAAGTCCTTTCCAAGAAGAAATGGTATATTACTGATTATAGCGTGGGCTGCGTGGGCCGGTAATGTTATCTGTATGTCTCATATCTGACTTCTGACCGTTAGTACGTAATGACCTGCTACATTCCTGGGATGAGTGTTCTGTTATATAAATAGAGCTATTACTGTTTGATTAATTATGATTGATGTATCATTATGTTCAATATTTAATTCAAACCTTTTGTGTAATAAAATGAAGTCGGTTAACAAGCAAATTAACTAGTTGAGAGCGATTCCTTATAAAATCGGACGTACCCAATTATATCAGTATTAAAACTATATGTCTGAGAAAAATAAGAGAATCACTGAGTAAGCCTAATTTGTGGGCGTAATGATTGCCAATAATAGAGGATGGAAGGCTGCGACAACTTTCACCGAGTCCGTCATGAGACTTAAGGAGGCGGCGGAAAGTGGAAGAGAGTTGGAGGCATCGGCGCCTTCATTCCGTAGGAGGAGGACGGGCATCCGCAGAGGCAATTATGAATTGCGGATGGTCCAGGCTTCCTAGTGAAGCCTCGGAGAAGTTCTCCGCGACGGAATGAGGCTTGGACCTTCACGTGGACTTCCGTCGGGACACCACAGTTGAGTGCATATAAGCGATCCCGTGGTGCCCACCAAAAGACGGCTACGGCTTCGATGGTTTTTAGTGGGTATTCAGTGTTTACCGTGGGACTCGCCCACATACATCTCTCTCTCAGAGAGGATGCGTAAAAGCATTTTCTATCGTTAAAAAAAAAGGTTAGGCTAACATAAACCAAACCTAACTCAAGGCTAACCTAACCTAAACGTGGCAATTAATGACCACGTGGAAATTACATTGTAAGGTCAATGTAACCTTAATCGAACTCTAAGCACTAACAACACTGCACTTAACTTAGATTACTACACTCCTTGAGAGACCGCGCCAGACTAAGACTACAGTCAGACTATCGAGGGGATATAAAGAGACGAGGCTGTCAAAATGACGAAAATGACTACTACCCTACTCCAGCGTCAAAGATGGCGTTGACAATTCGATTATTCGATAATCGTTTACTCCGATTGCGACATATATCTAGCAAACCATCAATCCATACAAATAAATAAAATTGGAGTGTCTGTTTGTAATATTATAATAACCGCTTTTTACTAAGTGCATATGGATGTATACACGGTACATATACCTAAACAACATTTTTTACAATTTTCGTCTTTCTGTTTGTTCCGGCTAATCTCTGAAATAGCTGGACCGATTTTGACGGGACTTTCACTGGCTGATAGCTGATGTAACAAGGAGTAACTTAGGCTATTTATCATCTCTCTACGACTTATAGGAGCGGAGCAATACGCGAACGAAGTCGAGCGGGTATCTCATATCAGTAGTTTTAAATTAACATTCCCATTACATATAGGTATGTGTTTGAGAACGTTCACGTACATTAATTTTATTCCTAAAACCATCGTGAAAAAAATACAAATGTTAAGAGTGTGCAAGATAGATTCATTGGATTCAATCCTGTATATTAATGAAGATTCTAATGAAGATCAGAACATAACTATTATATACTAAGTGTAATATACTCGTACCCTTGGCATGTAGGTCAAAAAGGTTATAATGTCTTAACCTAGACATTTTCTATAAGCTTTAAGAATTACATAAGATAAGCTGGATCGTATAAATATTTTATGTCGACGTTGGAATCAGAAAAGTAGGATTATAGTATTCAAATTAATATAGTACGATTATCATCATCACGACCCTTGAATGGCCCACTGCTGAGCCGGGTCTCCTTCTCAGAATGAGGAGGGTATTAGGCCATAGTCCACCACGCTGACCCAGTGCGGGTTGGCAGACATCACACACCTTTGAGAACTTTTTGGGAACTCTCAGGAGTGCAGGTTTGCTCACGATGTTTTCCTTCACCGTTAAAGCAAGTGATATTTAATTGCTCAAAACACACATAACTCAGAGTCAGAGGTGTGTGCCCAGGATCGAACCTCGGACCTCCAGAGTAAGACTTGAAGTCTGCCATCACTGCAGGATTATACTTAAGAGGAAATCAGTCTACACTTTTTTCATACAAACATAGTCCCTTTCCTCCTAGGATAATGAAGTTACAGAAGAAAAAAAATACCATGCGATATATATTAAAATTAAAATAAAAAAAAAGACTTTTATATTTACATTTGCAAACATCCAGCAAACTAATTATAACTAACATTAACCAAAAAAGCAAAACGTACGCGCATAGCTTAGACCCTGTACTGCATTTTAACGAAATAAATATTAAAATCGGTCTAGATTTCGAGGAGGAAACAGGGGATTACGAAAGGACGATTTTCTTAATGTTACGTAGGTAAAATCAGTTCGAGCTGTAGTTCTCTCTATCACACGGTAAGGGGTAAGCTTGGGGGTCAGCGCGACACCAATAATTTTGGTAAAAATCTATTTTTCAAAAGTGTCGTTCGTACGAAGTCCTCTTAGTCCTCAGCGAAATGAAGCCAACTACTATAAGTAATATTAACATGTTATGAAGTAATAATTTAGTTTGCATTAGTACAGGATGTAAGTTATTTAAACATTAAACTGAAAATAGGTTATAAAGTAGGTACGGCTACCGCAATATATTATCTGATGTGGAAAATCGAGGATAAACCAACTTATATACATACCTATGTAATAGTTGATGCTCGATACTTTATCTATCGCTACATATTAAAACAAAGTCTCATGCTGTGTATGTCTCTCTGTTGGCGATAAAGTCTAAAACTACTGAATAATTCTTAAATTTTCAGCAACAGACAGTTTGATTCATAAGAAAGGTTTCCTTTTGAAATATAACCACAACAATGTCTTATTTAAAGTAGTGATAGCTCAGTGGTTAAGGCGTTGATGTCTTCTCGGGAAATCCGAGTTCAATCCCCCACCCACCTCTGACTTTTCTGAGTTATGTGTATTTTAAGAAATTAAAAACATCGTGAGGAAACATGAACTCCTGAGAGTTCTCTATGTTCTCTGATGTGAAGTCTACCAATCCGCACTTGACCAGCATGGTGGATTATGGCCTAATCCCTCCTTATTCTGAGGACGAGGCTCAGCAGTGGGTCAGTAATGAGTTATGATGGGTAATGTCTTATTATTTGTATGGAAGTGAGTGAGTGAACGATAGCAATATACAAGTAACTCAATTATGCTCTTCATGGTGTATATCTCTTTAAAAAAAACATCTAAGTTTAAAAAAACCGACTTCAAACTAAAAATGCACTAAAAAGTAAGAAATAATTCCGTTTTAGTGTCTGTAATAGGTTGTTGTGTAAATAAGGTAGACTATATCATTTCGTTGCTTTTTATTGTCATATATTGAATAGTAATTTTATATTAAGTAGCTATGGGTAGGCCTAACTAAAGAAGAATCACGTAAACCTCAGCGTAATCAATATACATGCAAAAATAAACTACTTATATAAATCCCAAGGTACGGGAACAGAAAAAATGTTCATAAAATTAAAAGTACTGGGCCAAACTATTTTAAATTTTCGGCAAAAATTCTGCATTAAAAAAAAGAAGAATCTCAAGCGTAATCGGTATTCATACATAAAAAAATATATATACTAATCGAATTGAGAACCTCCTCCTTTTTGAAGTCGGTTAAAAATCTCATTAAATGTAGTTCAGCGGTTTAGCCATAAATACGCAACATGGAGATTAAAGACACATATAAGATTAATGACGATTAGTACTTCATTGATATATTTTTCAAAGGGCACAATAAAATAATGATAGTAAACTAAAGCAATTCGCAATTCGCAGCCGGTTGTAAATCGTTTCTGAGAGTAATGACATCACGGGCATGAGGTCACCACCACACCGGATATTCTGTTAGAAAGACGCCCACAGGTATAATATAATAATTTTAAACAGCATTCATATTAACTATTTTGATTTTTGACTGACTTAATAATTTGCTTGTTGCCGATAATAATATTAATATTATTTAGTTATATTATAGACGTTTTATTAATTAAAGTAAATTGAGTACATTAAGTACTTTATAAGCGACCCATATCAAGTATTTTCTTGATCCAAAAAAAACCTTAAAGACCTCTGGGAAGGTCTGTTCTTATGGTACTATTGTATAAAATTTTGTAAACGGGGATACTTTATAAACTTCTTCGAGACATTCACCTTAATAAGAATGTGCCAAGCATCACTTTTTGGGGCCTCTGTCTACATATATAATGAGGTGAGATCAATCAAATACGGAGATTTAGAGACCTTAAAGAATATGCTATTGTTAAGCAGCCGCTCTGCTCGACGAGCTTTTTAGAACAACTTTTTTTAATTCGATTAATATTATATTTTTATTTTGGAGCCCCCTGACACTAATATTTCTAATAAGTAGTACAAAACAAAGGACGGTACGTCCCTGCACCTTAATTATATTTGGAAATCGATACACCTCTCCCGAAAAGTCATTTAAAATATAATAATGATAATAATAATGATAATAATAATGGTAAGTAATAATGAAGAATGAAGCAGTGATAGGCCAGATAGGTTTAGACTTTAATGTCTACTCGGGAGGTCCGAGTTCGATCCCCCACACCCCCACACAGGCGCACCTCTGACTTTTCTGAGTTATATGTGTTTAAGGCAATGGAATATCACTTGCTTTAACGGCCAAGGAAAACATAGTGAGGAAACCTGCGCTCCTGAGAGTTCTCCATGTTCTGAAAAGTGTGTGAAGTCTGGCAACCCGTATTTTGGCCATCGTGGTGGATTAAGGCTTAATCTCTCCTTATTCTGAGAAGGAGACCCGGCTCAGCAGTGGGCCATTAAAGGGTAACGATGATGAATGGTTAGTAATCATTCATCATCAGCGGTTACTTATACTTTAATACTAACTAAACTAGTATTTCTTTAGACATCGTGTAAGTTATAATTGTGCGACGCATTTCAAATATACATAATGTGCACTAGCTATATTTAGCTGAAGCAAAACAGGAAAACGAAAATTACATATGGACCAGTATAATTTAAGCAAATTAGATAAAATATACTATAACATAGTGAAAAAGAACACTACAAACTTTTTTAACGATTAAATAACCTCTACCACTATCACTACATAGTATAAAACAAAGTCGCTTCCCGCTGTCTGTCTGTCCTTATGTATGCTTAGATCTCTAAAACTACGCAACGGATTCTGATGCGGTTTTTTGTATGGATAGAGTGATTCAAGAGGAAGGTTTATATATATAATACATACATAATATAGTACAGAAATTAACCGTGCAAAGTCCGAGCAGATGAGAACAATAACTTTTATTAATATGAATCTAATATATTAAATTCTCGTGTCGCGGTGTTTGTTACCAAATTCCTCCTAAACGGCTCGACCGATTTTATGAAATTTGGTGTACATATCGGGTAGGTCTGAGAGTAGGCCAATAACTATTTTTTATACCCCTAAGTGATAAGGGTGGCCCACCCCAATTTTTTAAATTTATATGGCAAAACAACGTTTGACGGATCAACTAGTATCATATAACAATTCAGAACTGAAATTAAACCCGTCTTTATTTATAGATTGTAAGTTAGCGGTTATTCCTTTCTATTTGAGATATTGTAATTTAATATTGAACAGAACTTGCGGAATGAGTTGCAGAACTGACTAGAACTTTATCATATTTCACTACAAATTATATCTCGTTTTACTTTAATCTTTAATACAATGGTATAGAGTAGAGATGAAACTATTATGCGGTATCCGGCCTATCTTGCCATGTTTGCGCTATCCAGCCGGATACCGGATAGTAAAATTCAAAAAAATCTCATTGTTTTACTGATGGCAAATCATGTCAAAAACGATTGTTTTATTAATTAGTTTAGTAATCAAGATTAACAAGTGGCAAATAGTGGTAAATAAATACCAAATGTACCCCATTTTTTGGTAAGAGGCGACTCTGCTTAGTTTCGTATACCAGACCAGCTTAGGAAAATAGCCATTCGCTGTAAACACTACTACCAGGTGCTGAGGGATAAATTTCAGTATTATTAAACAACTATATTATTATATATAAAACTGCGGGTACTGATTAAAATTAACTTACTGATTACTAATTCGAGATGTCTTTAAGAAAAAGTCAATCTTCTTAGTGATCGGTGAGATCACTACTACTATTATCCTACGCGCCTATATTGAATATAATCGCTGAGGTGATAAAACTGATCGCGATCGAGTAACGAGGATATCCGGTAGCCGGATATCCAGCGTTCTGGACTCGTAACGTCGAATATCCCGTATCCGGACAAACTAATATCCGTTTTAACACTAGCTTAGAGATTAAAGTTATCAGAGGTGAAACGAAAGAGTTTCTGAAAATAAGTTTTCCACAATGTTGAAAACGGTGAAGATCCAAAATGGCGGAATCTATATACATTGATATTATTATCAATCACATCAATCTTTTTCTATATTGGTTTTGTACTTTTCAATATATTCTAATTAAATAATTATACTTAATATCTATTGCTGTTAAATTATCAATTATTTCTATTTTATTATTTATATTAGCATTGCTCAAGAGTATTAAAAATATTACAAGATATCGATACTTTGTGGCCGATAATATCAATTTCGACATCGATATTACTTTAAAAAATTAATAAAAATAAAAATTGTAGTCTATAAAAACTGGAAAGGTTGGTTATATTATAGGTGGCTACATTTAACATTGCAGATGTTCTTTAAAAGTCTGTGGAAGGTCAAAATGTCCGGTTCTAGAAGGTTGACGCTTCATGCTACTGCAGTTAAATAGCGATCGATACTCGGTCTATATTCTAGACCCAGACGCTCCGGCGCGGCTATAACTTTGGGAATTGTTTTAGTAACTAGGTTTATTAATGTCTACGGCTTTTATATAGGACATTTTGTATAAAAAAGGCGTGTTAGAGTAAGAGTTGGATGGGTTAATCAACTTTATGTGTTCACAATTTGAAAATTGCAATTTTAAAGTAACAAGCCTTATTTTTCAAAAAAACGATATAATTTAAAGTAAAGTAAAAGTGAACAGTGCACTTTTTTGAAAAATATGTGAATTATAACAGAAATACTCGAGTAGACTCATTGGATCTTTGTGTGATTAATTAATTAGATTTTAGCGATTATTTTGTGTACTATTTAGAATTAAAAGTAAAGTGATTTATTTTCAAAATGGAAAATATAAAGGATAATATGCTTTTTAGATACGGGGACAACTTGGTTGTCCAGTAGACATTAGATATTGGTTGTCCAAAAGAAATAGCAATGTTTTTGCAATTAGTATGATGTAATTGTCATGTTTTAAAGAAATATTTTAATATTGTATGAATATACTTTAAAGTATTTATTAGAAAAATTTCTCAATATTTAATAAAATAAAACAACACAACCACCATTTAGTTGTCCAAGTGAATAAGTTGTCCAAGTGACATATTTTGAAATTTGAGAACTTTTTTTAATTATGTAAATCTCACGTTTCAACTAAGATTAAAAACTATACGGTACACTGTAATTAAGCACAAAATAGCAATTACTTATATGTTTCTGCTGGTTGTCCTACGGACACAATAAAGCCACCCACCCTCTTCAAACCAAGTCAGCTGACTGACGCCGTGGTTATTGACACCGTACTAGCCTGCCATCTATATTTTATTTTTACACATTGTTTGCGGTTGTCCAACGGACAACATCATTGAGGAAACCTGCACTCCTGAAAGTTCTCTATGTTCTCAAAATTGTGTGAAGTCTGCCAACCCGCACTGCCATGGTGGACTATGGAATAATCCCTCCTCATTCTGATGTTGTGTAAGGTGTTCGATGATTAAAATTGAATAAAAAATATTCCAGTTTAGTATATCCCTAAACAAAATCGATTCTGTCTCGATTCTAGAGCCAGACGACCTGGCGCTAATAATGCCATTGGGGATGTTATACTGAATAGCGTGACCTAATAGTATTAAGCGGATGTATTAATTACACCGGATTAATATATTTACTAAACAAACAAGAGTTAAATTCATTGTATATTGGTATTAGCTGACGTCCACTATTTATCCGCGTAGGTAATGCTTTGCTCAAAATCTTCCTTGATAAATTTTATCGAGACTACCCATCATTAAAAGAATTTTTCAATTCGAACTTGTAGTTTCTGATTAGCGCGTTCAACCAAACAAACAAACTTTTCAGCTTTATAATATTAGTTACTTATACTAGTCTTCTCGTCACCTAAAATAAATACGTCGATTAAATCATTTCAACAACAGTTAATTCAGGTTAATCTCTGCATGGTAAGTCACTACCGTATCAAAATACTACTGCAATATAAAAAACTAATTGACCATAAAAATTCATAGGTTTCGTGTGTGATAGGAATGCATTAGGTTTTATAGCATTAAAAGCAATCCTCGACCCACTGCACTATATTCATAGATATTTCCGATGAGATTACAAGCGATGGAATACACTTTTTTGCGCAAGAGGGCTCAGTAGGTAGAATATTTCGTACCAAGTACAAAATAACGCTTATTTTTCCTTAGTTTTTAGGGCTCCGTACCCAAAGGGTAAAAACCGAGCCCTATTGCGAAGACTCCACTGTCTGTCATCAGGGTGTATCTCATGAACTGTGATAGCTAGACAGTTGAAATTTTCACAAATGATGTATTTCTATTGCACCTATAACAACAAATACTAAAAACAGAATAAAATAAATATTTAAGGGGGACTCCCATACAACAAACGTGATTTTAACAAGTTATATAGCTTAATATTGGTAAGAAACCCTTCGTGCGCGAGTCCAACCCGCACTTGGCCGGTTTTTCTTATTACCCCGTAGACAAGATGATACTTATAACTTTGCATTGAGACAAATCATAACGAGGACAAAACACATGATTCCTCCCGGGTAACAAAAAATATAGTCGGACAAAATAAAGGGGCGGTAGGTATTAAAATACTAAAAGTGAGATTTGAATGTACAATCGGTTACACGCATTCTAAATGCACAATGGATATCACGTCAGGAGATAACTAAACATTACTATCTCGCATTATTCTGACAGAAACCCAATCAGTGCCTTGGACTTGTGACCAAGCGTGAAGGTTTAAACACGTCTTCAGGACAATTGTAACACTCACCTTCATTGTCCAGGTTTGCTGTTTAACCCTAAGGTTAACCTAACACAAGGCCAACCTAACACTAATCTAAACCAATTTTAAGTATTAAATAGTAATTAATATTTATCATAGGTTTGCTAATGAGGTGAAAATACTCCACACCATATTATCTCACTCGTATACACATTAGTGATTAGACATTTAACAAAATGGCTGTGGTTTGACGTAAAAACATTGATTATATTAAGAACTAGCGCACTTATAAAACTGGTTTATGACGGCGGTAAAGATGTATTGCATTGATAAACCAAAACCTTAAGCCAGATAATGTAAACACGATAGTGTTGGAAGCTGTTTCACGAGGTATTTTTATCCGGTAAATATTTATACACGATACCAAGATTAGTAACAACCAAGATCACGGAATATCAGTTCTCATTTTGCGTTTACAATAGTTTAGATCACTATTATCCAAAGTAGGCTTTATCGACCTGTCCCTTATAGGTCGACGGGGGGTACTTTGAACCACAGATTATATTTATGTAATTAATAAAAGGATTGAAAAAGTGTTTCTGATTATGACTTTTCGATAATAAAATAATGATGTAGATTTTTCTTTTTTTGCTCTAAGACCAAAATTAATAGTCAAAAGAGCTAAATTTTGAACCCCTCTATGGTTTAAAATAAAAGTAGAAATTAAAAAAAATACAATAATGACCATGAAACCATTTAGTTGTGATGCGGAGAGTTTGTTAGAGGCAGAATAGTTTTAATATATTTTTGCAATAATTTAGTAAATGTTTACGGCCAAAATTAAGTATCAATTCTTATGCACAATCATCAGATCATAGATTGCAAGTATTAAAAATATATATAATAGTTTCCAAATTCAAATTTGTATATATAAAATTCAAATTTTAACTGAGGTAGGACACAGGAAACTTCCTGCTCAAATATGGAGCGTCCCGTCTGGGGTAGTACCTCGACCTTACAGAAGATAACAGCTAAATAACACTGCTCTAAAGCAGTGTTGTGTTCCTGTTGGTGAGTAAGGTGACCAGAGCTCCTGGGGGGAATTGGGGATAGGGTCGAAAACGCGCTTGCGATGCTTCTGGTGTTGCAGACGTCTATGAGCTACGGTAATCGCTTACCATCAGGTGAGCCGTACGCTTGTTTGCCGACCTAGTTACATAAAAAAAAAAAAATTGGAATCTATTTTAAAAGAGAGTGAGAGAGCTTTTTTATAATCTATGACGTCTCATGTTTAATATCTGTGAAAATGCTAATATAGGTAAGAATTAAAATCAACATAATTTTTAAATTTTAGACACAAATATTTACAACGACCTCTCCCCCGTTTTAACTCTTTATACGCATTACATAGTAGCCTATGTCCTTTCTCAGGCTCTAGACTATCTGTATGCCAAATGTCATTTAAATCGGTCAGTAGTTTTGGCGGTTTTAATTAGGATTAACAACGAACTCTGTTGAACTCTTGAGAAACTTCAAAGCTATTAATAGCCAGGAAATAAGCCAAGAATAATGAAAGCCAAATTTAAACGATTAGCCTTGTTAAGACTTCAATAACCATTCTTGAAAACAATGGTGTGTTACTTACCTTATTAAATAATTAGTATTTCACTCCATTCTAGAAGTTTTTATATGCGCGTTATCTTCTTAATTAGAGATCACGCAAAAATACATCTTTAATATTAATAATTATGTTACTACATTTTTTTTTAACATCAATTAGAAAATTTGTTAATTTTGAAAACACACGGAATAAATATTATTTTATAAAAAAATAAAAATATTTTGAAAACCTAAAAATATCTAAGTTTTACTAAATGCTAGAACCAGTAACTTATTTTTTTTTTCGTTTTTTTTTTATTAAAAAGAAATACTTGTATTTCTTTATTTTTAAATTAAACTTCAATTAGCGATACGTTATAAGCACGTTTTTTTTTTGAAAATTGACATTTATGTCTGATCAAATAACTTTTAGGAGTCAGTCTTGATTTGGGGGTGAGCAGGCTCCTATTATTATATATTACAGGTCTTCTTTTATCGATACAAATAAAGAAAATTAGAGTGTCTGTTTGTAATATTAAAATAACCACTGTTTACTAAGTGCATATGGATGTATGCCGGTACATATACCAGAACAAATTTTTTGTCTGTCTGTTTGTTCCGGCTAATCTCTGAAATGGCTGGACCGATTTGGACGGAACTTTCACTAGCAGATAGCTGATGTAACAAGAAGTAACTTAGGCTATTTAACATTTCGCTAAGACCCATAGGAGCGGAGCAACACGCGAACACGCGATTTCCATAATTTACCATCTCTTTAAAACCAATTTTTCGCTTGATTAAGAAGATTTTATATTTCCGTTGCTAGTACTTATTTTAAACAGATATTTCTGTATAAATACACGATAAAGAAGCAATAGACTTCCACAGATAGATGTCAGAGACCCTGAGAAATATAACAATTGAAAAAAATAGAAAAATAACAATTCATTAGGGACAGTCACTTGGCACGAAGATTGACAGGTTGTTAACACTTGGGAACTTGGAAGTGTCACACGCGGTTATTGGTCCAATTGATCTAAAATAGATTCAGTTAGGATTAAACTATGTTGATGTCTGTTGGCCATCGCTTCGCTTAGAATTTAACGAGATTGTATTCAGTTTATAGAAAAATATTAAAGCTATTGCCTAAATCGGTAAACAAATCCATATTAGGACAATGAGATACATACGATAAACACACGATAAACACCATAGGAAAGTATGTTTTATAATAATTACTAGCTGTGCCCGCGACTTCGTCCGCGTGGAAATGTATATCGAATCAACAGCCTACACAATAAGTTTCAAGATTCAAGCTCTAAAAATGACTATACTTCCATACACCTTTTCATCCCCCCTTTCAATCCCTTACAACCCTTTATTCGCATTAAAAAGTAGCCTATGTCCATTCTCAGGCTCTAAACTATCTGTATACCCAATTTCATTTAAATCGGTTTAGTAGTATTGGTGTGAAACCGCGACAGACATACATAGTTACTTTCGCATTTATAATATTAGTTAGGATTAAAGACTACCTATTTGAAGTATATGTCTATAAGAAACATTATTAGGTTATTCCAGCTCTTAAATCTAATTACTGATCATATATGATGTAACAACCGTTTTTTTTTAATTTTTCTTGTATATTTTTGTCCGTCGCATTGGGAAAGTACTTAGTAATATTAGTTTTGATAAGATAGTAAGTTTTCCAAAAACCGAAATAAACGGCATTTTTAAATGCATTGACCTAGAGGTTTTTCTAAGGAAAGGGAAAAACGATAAATTGTTGAATTTAGAAGAAAACTAGCCGACTGTGACTTCGTTCGCGTGTTGCTCCGCTCCTATGGATCGTAGCGAGATTCTAAATAGTTTATAGCACTTCCTCGATTAATGGGCTATCTAACACTGAAAGAATTTATCAAATCGGACCAGTAGTTCCTGAGATTGGCGCGTTCAAACAAACAAAATCTTCAGCTTTATATATATGTCAGTATAGATAGATAGCAAAATCTCCTTAAACCATACCTAGACTTGGAACCAAGATACATAAATACCCTATAAGAGAACTAAATATACTAAATATAAATAAAACAAATATCTAAGTAAACTTGATTCTGTATCGTAGAGCACCGGTTTGCGAATAGGTTGAGGTCACTGGTCCCTTATGGGTGCTGCGCCACCAACATCTGTTTAGCTATGGAATTTAGAAAATAATATTTTACATCTATTCTATCTATTAATACCTTTTAAACAAAATAAGTGATATTTATACCGAAAAAAACACTGTTTTTAAGGTATATTGTAGAATTCTTAACATAAAGAGCAAGAAACTGAAGAACAGATTTAAATGATATGTACACATATATGTTGGTATGGTTTGTAATCTATGTAATAAAATAGTTAATGTGTAATATAAAAAGGAAGTTTTCTTTCTATAATCATATTGTGGCTATCTGTGGTCGTCCTCATCAGTTCCACTTCACCAAATGATAAGTTCTGAATGCAATTGCTTGAAAATAACAAAATCACTATATGTGTGCCTATAACTTTTGAGGAGTTCTGTCACTTCCTCAAGGATCCCATCATCAGAACTAGGTTTTGAAAGAAATGGGACCAATCTTCAGGCATACTCTACGAAATACAAAAAGAAATTTCCAATTCGGTTCATAAACGGAGTTCTGAGGTACTGATAACCTCCGTTTCTTCGAAGTCGGTTGAAAAATCAACGAACTTTTTCACTGTGAACACAATAAAAGTTGGTTCATAATAAAGTTCTTTGTTGGTCATCCAGAAAATAGGAACAGAGTCAGCTACGTCTATTATATCTTTCTTTAAATATCGATATTATGGT
The DNA here is from genome assembly GCA_905147385.1 of Limenitis camilla. Classification (NCBI taxonomy): domain Eukaryota; kingdom Metazoa; phylum Arthropoda; class Insecta; order Lepidoptera; family Nymphalidae; genus Limenitis; species Limenitis camilla. The sequence continues at coordinate 11,815,358 of LR990239.1, read as the reverse complement.
TATACAATTATAAATATTAATTTTTTAGATCACGAATGAAATCATAGATGAACGAAGTACCAGAAATCAACAGTATGAATTTTTGAAAATATTATAAACCTTCAAAAGTTATTATATTTATTGTATTATAATGATAATGATGTAACAGATGACTATGTTTACTAAAAATACACATTTTGTATCATAAACTTTTTCATTGCATGAGACATAACGGTTAGAATATGTATGGCTAGAACTAGACTCATGTACATAATATCTAGAAATATCGACCTTTAGCATGACTCATATTCTAGTATATCTCATTAACTGTTTATTTATAATACTGCGCGCATTTTAGCATTTTCTTACAATAGTAGCTGTTAATATTAGATAAAGTTTTGGCATTGAGTTTGAGGTATTCATTAGTATGTATCATGTAGCTGGAAAGTTTTGAACTATAAATAATTGTTATTTACATTTCCATGCTGCCCGATAGACAAGAACCTTGGTGAGTTCAGATGTTTTATTATTTACCTTTTCTTAACTATGTACTTAAAGCTCCAGATGACAATGCTTGATTTTCATAAAAAAATACAATGTTGTATTTAGGGCTGGCCTGTCCGTAATCTAATCTGAATCCAATCGATCGATTCACGAATAAATAGAGCATTAAAGGATCAATTTTCGGATAATCATTTGAACCTTGTTAAGTGGTTCTGTTACTGCAAAACATAAAAAAATCTCTACCATCTAGTAAGTAAAGGACCTTAATTATAGATCGTGAGAAAAGCAATAAAAAAATATTGGATAAAAATTTTCGTATTTCAACGACGAACCGAGTTATTATGAAAAAAGTAACCCTTTTTTCAAGATGGCGGAAAATCCACAAGGAAATTTCGGTCGAAAATTCGAAGTTAAGCTTTTACGTTCATATGCTTATCCAAATGTATATACTCGACTATTATGTTATAAATCAATTACCTGTTAAATGTTTATAAATATATAGTTAACTAGTCGACCAGCGCGTCTTCATCTGCGTGATGCTCCTATTGGACATACCGTGATGATATATAGCCTATAGCCTTCCTCGATAAATAGGCTATCTAACACTGAAAGAATTTTTCAAATCGGACGTAGTTGATGAGATTAGCGCGTTCGAACAAACATACCAGCTTTATATATTAAGTATAGATTATAGATTAATTCCCGTTACGACGTGTAGTGAAAACAGAATACTTCCATTGATATAATTTATATTTCTTGGCAACACCATTTAACCAAGTGTTTTTTTGTGTATTTTGTACGCTGATCGAAAGACAGAGCAATTAGGCAAAAGGCACTATTTAGGCAAAATAAAAAAAACTATTAAGTATTATGTCTAATGTTAAATCACACTGGACAGGCGGGTTATTGAAGGGTTTTTGCACCTATGACGTTAAAATGGCGGTCATCGTATATCATCAAAACTTAGATCTATATAATTTGAATATTTTTAACGCCATTTAATAATAGATACAGTTAGTGAACAAACTGGTCAGACTTGCATATTGATTATCCAACCATACACGTCAGTATGATTTCCGAGAATACTGTATATTTTTCCTGTAGAAACAGTAAAGGCGTGTCTTATGGGTTAATAGTACGAGGGTGGGGCGATTTTATGGCGTTACTTATGGAAGGTTGCGCTGCTATAACCTATTTAACTTTGATTACTTATTACTGCAATAAGTCTTATAGTAACACATTTTTACGTCATGTTTATCAAAAGCGTCCATTAATTTATTTAAGTCCAGACTTAAACAGCACTATATCTATGCTGTGATCAATATGTCAACATTTATAACTATTGCTATAGATTTATACTTATATGTCGGAGAATAGTAAAAGACTATCGAATAATCGAATCGTCATCGATATCTATGGCGTTGGAGTAGGGTAGTAGTCACTTTCGTCGGTTTGACAGTCTCAACCCTTTGTATGCCATCGACAATCTGACTGAAGTTTTAGTCTTGCGCGGTCTCTCAAGGAGTGAAGTAGTCTCTAGATAGTGTCAGTGAGTGTAAAGTGCAGTGGTGTCCGATTAAGGTCACGTGACTACCTTACAATTTAGTTGCCACGTCTTGTGTTAGGTTAGGTTCATTGAGTTTAACCTTGGGTTTAAACAGATAGCCTTAGTGGAGGCGAGTGTCGTTATTTATCGTTATTTATTGGAGTATCGTTATTTATCGGTTCAGTAGAAGTATCTAGTTATCTACGTTGCGTTTACCCAATAGTCCATTCAATACTATCCCCCCTGTTAGTGTTTTCCAATGTTCCCCTCACCTCCTTCTCATCCTTTAAAATTCCCGACATATAATATATGTATATGTTTGCATATATATTCTGGTATATATATTTATGTATTTTTTGTGCGTAATTTTTATATCTTATCATTATTATCATTATTATTATTGATATTCTTTTTTATTTCTATTTTATTGTATCTACTCCTCGTATAGTAACATCTACTTCTCACACAAAAAAGGGTTACTGGAAGAGATCTCTCATAGAGATAAGTTATCCTATTGTACATTTAAGTTTGTAACAATTGTTTATATGTTTGTGGTACAGAAATAAATAAAAGCGAATGCTTATTACAAATAATATTGTAGCATATTCTAGGTAAATGATAGATATCTATAACTATTATAAAAAGTTTATAATTTGGGGAGAAATGTAGTGTTTTTTTTATTTTACTTACTTACTTACTCTACTTCTGTCCTTAGGGAGGTCATACTCATTTATTATTTTTAGTAAATCTATTATTTTTTAGTATATAAAGCAAATAACCTAAAAATTTTCAAGATGGCGTTGCGCTGTCATGAAAACGGATAATATTCAATTAAAAGCTCTGGCTAAAAAGGCTCGTTTTTTATTTAATTATTATATATATAAAAATTGTTTTATATACCAATTTTGTACAAAAATGTGCATTAACATGGCCATGTATATAATGTTAAAACAAAATAAAAGTAGATTGTAAAAAACCATCTCAAAGTAGGTGACCTTATTTCCCGCAGTACAGCAGCAAGTTTCTTCAATGTGTCATAATGTCGATGTCCTTCTATTTTGACCTAAAAAGTGGAAAGGGGTGCACAGTACCGCTTCCGAGAACTCGATCAATACAGCCTCTTAATGCTATCTTATGTATCTTTCTTTAGTTTGAGTCGGTTTACTTTGAGAAGTTCAAACTCTCAAACTTATTTATTTATAGTCAGTTTTACTAATGTTTATCAGTGATTTTTGTTTTTGAAAGAAGTTAGTATAAGCATTAAAATTAATTGTTTTTAATAATAAAGGACTCTCTCTCTCTCTCATATTTTATTGCGTGCATTGTAGGGCATTAAACGAACAATTAAGAGGAAATCAGTCGACACTTTTTTCATACAAACGTAGTCCCCTGTTTCCTCCTAGGATAATGAAGTTACAGAAGGAAAAAAAATACCATGCGATATATACGTACCTCGGCCATGACTGTACGTTTTGTTTTTTTTATTATTTGATTAATATAATAGAATAAACAGAAAAGACTTTATTTACATTTGCAAACATCCAGCAAACTAATTATAACTAACATAAACCAAAAAAGCAAAACGTACGCGCATAGCTTAGACCCTGTACTGCATTTTAACGAAATAAATATTAAAATCGGTCTAGATTTCGAGGAGGAAACAGGGGATTACGAAAGGACGATTTTCTTAATTTTACGTAGGTATTATCAGTTCGAGCTGTAGGTCTCTCTATCACACGGTAAGGGGTAAGCTTGGGGGTCAGCGCGACACCAATATTTTTGGTTAAAAATCTATTTTTCAAAAGTGTCGTTCGTACGAAGTCCTCTTAAATAATCTTACTATTATTTAAATCAGTAATATATTTTAAAATTGAATGGGAAATATAGTAGAATATAATTATAATATTTAATTTAATTGTCCTATAATAATTTAATAATATATTCTTTTTTTTTAAAAAAGATTACTAGCAGTATGGATCACATACTACTAGTATTCCCTTTACCCCTCCTAGTAAGCTAATAAATAGCTTGTGTCAGGAGTGGGCCACGCCAGTAGTCCAATGTCCGGGATTTGAATCCACGACTTGTTGATAGTGAATCCAACGCCCGAGCCACTGTGCTACTGACGCTTCAAAATATATGTCGGAGAAAAATAAGGGAATGACTTTTTTTTTTTGACGCTGGAAATGCATTTACGCATACCCCCCGTTGACTGCGGGAGGTTATGTGGGGCTCAGCCCTGCGCTGCCGCAACTACAGCTGCAGGGGAATACCCACTAAAACCAGCGGTACCCTCCTCCGCCTTAGTGAGGCGCCCCGGGAACGCTTTCACAATCAACCGTGACGCCTCGGCGGTCGGCCCGATCCACGCGGGCTAACATAAACCTAACCTAACTCAAGGCTAAGCTAACCTAACGTTGTGAGACTGAATTTAACACTTTCACTAACACTATCTAGAGACTACTGCACTCCTTGAGACTGCGCAAGAGTAAGACTATAGTTGGACTGGTGAGGGTATACAAAGAGTCGAGACTTGATAGTAGGGTAGTATCAAGTCTCGACTCTTTAGATGCCCTCCAGCGCCATAGATGGCGATGACGATTCGATTATTCGATAATCGTTTATTATTTTCCGACATATTATATTAATATGATTATGTACAATTTGATAAATGAAATTAATTATTTTATTATTAACTGTTCATATAGGATAGTTAAACAATTGAGAGGTTTAATGGCGAGGTGTTTGAAGGTCACACTTAATGTGTCTATTACGTGTTACGTGCACATAACTGATGGTTTCGTAAGAGCGATCGATGATTTAAAATATTTCCTAATATTATATTTCGAATAGGTTCGATTTGCTAGGGAGGAATTAGAAGAGACCTGACCTCAACTTTCGATTTAAAAATTATTTAATTAAAATGATTATATATTCATTAATTAATTAATGGATAATTATATGTCTTTATGAAGATAATATCTGAATTCATGTAGAAAGAGACATAAAAAACCTTTTTATGATTTTTTTTGATAGACAAGGGACAAACGAACAGACGGTCCACCTGATGGAAAGTGGCCACCGTCGCCCATGGACATCGACTGAACTAGAGGATATCTCTTGTTTTGTCGATGCGTTGCCGCCTTGAAGATAGAGTGAGGAGGGGGAGCGAAGAGAAGAATACTGCGGTTTCAATGGACCCTGAGCAAGAACTCGGTGTTCATTGAAATCGCAGCAGAAATGGGATGGGAGAGGGAGACGGTCGGATTCGCATGCTGGTGGTCGGAAGCCACGACATGCTCTCTCAGCGGCAGAGGGGAATTGTATTCTAACCCGTCCCCTCACAGGTAAAATTTGTTTACCTTTTCTCATACAAGGTCAAAAGAGTATGTGTTATTTATAAAGGAGTTAAAAAAATAGGTGAATTACTAAATATTTTATCAATAAAAATATTTATTACTTATTTATATTTTTCTTAATCCACTGTCCGGTACGAGTATACTTAGAAAAATATGAAGGACTTATTGTTAGTGCATTAAGTAAAACAAATAGTTTTTATTTAACAATCTACTTATGTAAATTGTTATAGCACTTACTTCATACTTTACAAGTTTAAACAGAATCGTCGTCAATAGTGATACTTTATTTACTATTAAACTCTACAGGAGCGTTCCGAAGCATCGGCGAGAAGACCGCATCACTCTTCGAGAGGAAGAAGAAGGATGCTGAACAGCTCGCCCAAGAGAAGGCTGCTGAAGCAGCTCAAGTGGCTGAGGAACATGTGAAGAAGGCAGGGGAACTGATCGGTGGAGCTGAGAAGTCTGCTAATGAGGCTGCTAATACTGGTTCGTATAGATAAAATCTAGAATGATAGATCCTAAACTTATAGCAATAATTTCTGATCTTACGACTCTTTCGCGTTTGTTTTGCTAAGGTACGTGTAATGATGATGCGTCGTGGACGCTTTTGTTTGTTGATAGGACAGCAGACCCTTATAAGTGGTGGTGGAAAAAAAACGCAATCATTTGCTATCATTTCATTCATCATAACTTACCACTGGTAGACAAGGTACAAATAAAAATATTTGTGACTTATATTATGCATTCTTTTTTTTTCGTGATTCGTGATTCGGTGTTCAGTCGAATAGTCCCCAATATTCGGCAAAATACCGAATACTGAATATTTACCGAATATTTGTGGCATCTCTAGTAAAAGGAATTTTGTCTTATCATATAATAAATTATCGGAAATTATTAAGTTTTATTCTTAGTATTTGATTTTATACAAATTATTTATAACAAAAAAAAATTTAAGGTGATAAAAGCTGAACCCGTTAATTCATTATTTTAATATGTTTTGTGTTTTATAATTTTATCTATTGTTTTTAACCCAAACTGGGTAAAACTTATATATAGAAATTGCCGTAGATCGTTCATAGATCCCAAGAATTGGACAAAGTTTTTCTCCATAAAATATTCTAATATTTATACTTGTTAATTTATCCAGACGTTATAATTTGCAATAATATGTTCATAAATAAATTGCATAACCTTGGCCTGAGTCATGGTCGATATTATATGCAAGCAGATCTAAATCTATTTGTGCACTTAATTTTCCCAGGCCTCATTTAAATACTGATATAACCGCCTTTGCGTCGATTGTAAATTATAATTTCCGCCTGGATTATTCTTAACGATAGTATATTATCTTTTATTTATTAAATATTTCAAATAGTATCGATTTATTGTTAAATGTTACCATTTCTTTCAAACAACGTGCCAAACTAATTTATTATCATTTTAAACAAAGGTGAGAGTTCAGCAAGAACTTATTTAAAAAATAAGTGATATTATATCTAAATAACTTCGTTATCTATGAACAAAGTCATTTAAAAGTAAATAATTAATTCAATAACAAGTTTTCAATAACAATTTAAGTAAAACAAATAATAAATAAAATTTTCCACAGAAAGTTCCGTTTTAGACTGATAGCTAATTTGGACGATATATATTTTGTAAACAACCATTTAACAACTTTCATTACACAAGTAGAGTCAGTTACAAAGAGTCGTTTCAATATTAATATCAAATTCCGATTCGGTTGTGACTTTTAGACCAAGTGCCCGCGACGATCAGACCTTCATTTTTTTTAAAAGTTTATCTGTGTCCCTAATGTAGATATAAAGAATCTCCAACTTTGAAGTTTGGTTTGAAATAGCTGCTTTGAAAAATATCAAAAATATATATTCAATTACACCACAAATTCGTGAGTATAAAGCTCAGTTTTTATAAATTTTATTTCTGATAAAACTACGTCGTCCATTGTCAGGCACTTAATACAGTAGCAAACCCTTTTCAGATAGCCTTAATTAATTAATTATAATTATACTTACGTTATATAGTATAAATAATAAAAAAAATATTTATGTTACGTTTTTTATTATTAATATTTATTTAATGAAGCAGTGACAGCCCAGTGGTAAAGACATCAGTGTTTTACTCGGGAGGTCCGGGTTCGATCCTGGGCACACACCTCTGACTTTTCTGTGTTATGTGTGTCTTAAGCAATTAAAAATCACTTGCTTTAACGGTGAAGGAAAACATCGCAAGCAAACCTGCACTCCTTAGAGTTCCCTAAAAGTTCTCAACGGTGTGTGAAGTCTGCCAATCCGCACTGGGTCAGCGTGGTGGACTATGTCCTATCAGGGGGATAGGCCATAATCCTCATTCTGAGGAGGAGACCCGGTTAAGCAGTGGGCCATTAATGGGTTGTAATGGTGATGACGTGAGGAACTATTAAAAGATGTTTTGCTCTTGCTCTATTTTGATAGTTTGTGATTCACAAATGTTACCTTCTGTTTTACGAAGAATGTGCTTACTTTATTAGTACAAGTAAATGTTCGTTTAAATTCTATAGACTGAACGGAAGAATTAAGTGAGGCTGAAGTAGTATGATGAGAAATACCAATAAAGATTATTTCCCAACAGCTGCCAACACCAAGCAATCAGCAATCGACGCCTTGGACAAAGAATTAGGAAAGATGACACTTGCTGCCGGCGAAGCGAAAGACGCAGCCAACAAAGCTGTGGAAGATGGCAAGAAAGTCATTGATACTACTAAAGGTAAAGTACATGTATAATTAAAATTCATTATCACACGCAAATCAGCAACTTTTTACACATTTAAAATATTTCGTTTATCGTAGAGGTTTCTTACTTAGTGTTTTAATTTAATTTTCTTTCAATTGTTTCTTTTTATTGTCTTAATATTTTGTTTCTGCTTCTCTTTTCGTTCTTGTAGATACAGTTGCTACTACTGTAGATAACGCGAAAAAGGCCGCCGAATCTGTAGTAAATACCACGAAAGGTAAGTTCTTTTTAATTTTGTATGAAAGCACATTTCGTAGAATGTTTACAAACTAAGAATGATTTAACTGAAATGGGATATTTAGATGCAATACATTATAAAAATTTAACGTACACTCTAAATTTTGCATGCAAAATTCTCTTATTAATATCACTGGATTGGTTAAACTAAAATTTTTGTATATAGTTTTTATCAAACCTTATTTTTATCTATAGATACAGTTTCAAATGTAGTACAAAGTACAGTAGATACAACTCAAAAAACTACCCAATCTGCTTTGGAATCGGGAAAATCATATGCTGCTAGCGTAAAAGGTAAAATATTATAAAATTCAAAATACAATTTTTAGTTAAAATAGAGAAAAAAAAACAATTAATTTTTAAATTTTAGATACAGTAGCGAGCACAGTTCAAAGCACTGTAGATACAACACAAAAAACTGCTCAATCTGCTTTAGAAACTGGCAAATCTTATGCTACTAGCGCTAAAGGTAAATAATCAAACATTCATACAAATACTCTGAATTAAAGTTTGTAGATATATTTAGGTTTAATTTATATTTTAGATTCAGTAGCAAGTACAATTCAGAGTTCTGTCGATACTACTCAAAAGTCAGTGCAATCTGCATTGGCTGCTAGTAAAGATTACGCGTCATCGACAAAAGGTATACTTTTACGCAAATCCATATATAAAGAAATAAAATAAAGATTAAAATAAGCCTCAATTTGATGATAAATATTTTTTTCGTAGATTCAGTAGCAAGTACCTTACAAAGCACATTAGATACGTCAAAAAATACAGCACAATCTGCTTTTGATACTGGCAAACAGTATTCTACAAGTGCAAAAGGTATTTATTATTTATCTAAATTAAATACATGCATTACATTCAACTGCTTATATGTATGTATTTAATTTATTTTAGATACAGTAGTTGATACAATTCAAAGTACAGCAGATAAAACACAAAAAACAGCACAAAGTGCTCTCGACACTGGGAAATCTTATGCTACATCTGCCAAAGGTATTTTGGTTCCCACATAAATAAAATACTGCTTTTATTATTTTTACAATTGGAGATTTACCGCTAATGTTTTATATTGTAGATACATTAGCAAGTACCATGCAGAGTACAGTAGATACGACACAAAAAACAGCTCAGTCTGTTGTTGATACTGGTAAAAACTATGCATCCAGTGCCAAAGGTAATTAATTCCTGATTTTAAATGTATAATGATATAAACAGTGAAAATAAAATAGTGCATATATAAATTGTATACAATTCAATAGATACTATAGGTGACGCTGCTAATAAAACTGTTGAAGGATCTAAAAACATCGTAAATACGGCCACAGAAACAACTAAAACGTATGTGGATAGCGCGAAAGGTACACTATAATGACGTTGAATGCGCCTGATGTGTTGTTTTAAATTTGTCGCAAGAATATATTTATGACTGTTTAATTATAAATTAACTGTGTGCCTCTCAACAAGCTTATTTTGTTTTTGTATTTTGTTATCTAATATATGTTTGCTTTTTAATTTGTTTTTGTATGTCACTAAATTAATTTAGATTCTGCTCAAAATACATTGCAATCAGCATTGGATTTATCAAAGAGTTATGCGTGTTCTGCTTATGACTTTGGAAAGTCTTATGTAGATAGTGCTAAAGGTTAGATGCTTGTTTTATTAACTTTGATGTTATTTTAATTATGAAAAATTCGCGTTTTGTTTACTTTGTCTTAAATTTGTAGATACAGTAGCAAGCACAGTAGATAATACCAAAAAAGTTGCACAAAGTACATTAGAAACGGGAAAATCGTATGCGGAATCAGCTAAAGGTAAATAAACTACAGCTTTTAGTTTTGTTTTAGAGAAAGTATGATTGAAAATACTATTTATAAATTTATAATATTGTAGATAGTGTAACGAACACCTTTAGTACCACTGTTGATAGCACAAAGAATGTAGCTTCGACAGCTTACGATAAAGGCACCGCCTTGATTGGGGGTGTTAAAGGTAAATTTCATTTAAATTTTGTAAACATATAATTAATAAGTAAAAATTAGATGTTTAAATCTATGAGTGTAATGATTATAAAAAATTTAAGCGATCTCTTTCATTTCATGTTTTTGTTAATTAGTAACGAAACTGTATTATTTACAAAATTGTAGATACGGTAGCAAACACTGTGCACACAACGGTAGATACCACAAAAAATGTAGCAACCTCCGCTGTAGATAAAGGCACTTCGCTAATAGGATCAGCCAAAGGTATATTCAATATCCGCAGCTTTACAAAAACATCTTACACTAATTTATGTACTAGACATTGTAGCTAACACTGCAGACATATCAAAAAATAAAGCAGAATATGTTAGAGATAAAGGAATCTCACTTTTTAGAAATTAATAAAAAAACATTACTTTTTAATGTTTTGCCTAACATATTCTGTCCTACTTGTAGATACTCTTACAAGCACAGTAAATACTACTGTAGATACGACTAAAAGCGTAGCAGCATCTGCTATCGATATGGGTGCAACTCTGGTAGATACAGCTAAAGGTATGCAAGAAAGCCTAATGAAGAAATAAATGAAAATTTACGTTTTGCATATTATATTATTTAATTTTTAGATACCGTTGCAAATACAGTAGATACAGCAAAGAACGTAACAGCTTCAGCTGTTGATAAGAGTTTTGCTGCGGTAGGCAGTGCTAAAGGTATCACGAATATTCATATGTTAAATAGAGACGCGGTATTTTTTATGATATCATTCTTTTATCAAATTTATTTTTGTAGAAACTGTAACTGGATCTGTTCAAAATACTGTAGATGCTACAAAAACTGTAGCTGTGTCTGCTGTTGATAAAGGAACAGCGTTAGTAGGTGAAGCTAAAGGTATCATTTTAAATAGCCCAGCAACATATAATATTATATCAGCTTTTTAACGATTTGTTATAAATATTTAATTTTTTGTAGACTCAGTAGTAAGCACTGTAGATACTGCAAAGAATGTAGCGGCTTCAGCTGTTGATAAAGGTGTTTTAGTTGTTGGTAGTGCTAAAGGTATAACGAATACAAAACATTTTATAGTAATAATAATTTTTGTTTTGTAGTTCAGTCATTTTCAATTATTTTTGTAGACACTATAGCAAACACTGTACAAAGCACCGTAGAAACCACTAAAAATATTGCCGCATCTGCTGCAGATAAAGGGGCACATTTTGTAGAAGCAACTAAAGGTATATTGCGCTAAAATCATGATATTCTGTTGTCGTAAATATTACCTACATTAATTTGTTTTAAATGTTATCTTGTAGGAACAGTCGCTAGTACAATAGACACAACTAAAAATGTAGCTTCATCGGCAGTAGATAAAGGCTTTTCTTTAGTTGGCACAGCAAAAGGTACAATTAATTAAAAAATCTTTTCTTATTATTTTTATATATTCATACACATTCATATCTGTTATTATTTGCTTGTAGAAACCGTAGCCAGTACTGTAGATACAACAAAAAATGTAGCAGCATCAGCTGTTGATAAAGGCACTTCCCTATTGGAAGCAGCTAAAGGTACTTTATATGCCACACTTACAAGTATTATTACATATTCAGTGCTTTGAAATTCGTTCATTAATAGTTATTTTAATGTTCACTATTTTTGTAGACACTGTATCAAATACAGTACAGAGTACTGTAGACTCGACAAAGAGTGTCGCTGGTTCAGTATACGATAAGAGTGCTTCATTAGTATCATGCGCTAAAGATACTTGTTAATTCATTTTTTAATTTTCAATATTATTAAAAAGCTAAGGAATATACTAATTTGGAATTTTAATTCTTATTCAAGTTGTTAATGATATTATTTTGATTAACTTTTATTATTGTAGATACTGTATCAAATACAGTCCAAAACACTGTAGATTCTACAAAAAGTGTAGCAGGTTCAGTTTATGATAAGAGTGCTTCAATAGCATCAGGCGCTAGAGGTACTTATAACTACAATATGCATTCATTTAAAAGTAAAGAAGAATCTCATTTTGAATTAACTTTCCTATGAGTTTTAATTATTTCTGTTTCAACCAATTTCGCAGTCATTACTGCTAATACATCAAAAACAATTACTCGTCTTAAATTAGTTTCATATGAAGCATTAACTAGAGCTTTTAGATAGTTCTTCTTTTAAATAAAATTACTTTATTTCTTTTTATTATTGTAGATACTCTATCAAATACAGTCCAAAGCACTGTAGATTCTTCAAAAAGTGTAGCAGGTTCAGTTTATGATAAGAGTGCTTCAATAGCATCAGGCGCTAGAGGTAGTTATAACTACAATAGGCATTCATTTAAAAGTAAAGAAGAATCTCATTTTGAATTAACTTTCCTATGAGTTTTAATTATTTCTGTTTCAACCAATTTCGCAGTCATTACTGCTAATACATCAAAAACATTTACTCGTCTTAAATTAGTTTCATATAAAGCATTAACTAGAGCTTTTAGATAGTTCTTCTTTTAAATAAAATCACTTTATTTCTTTTTATTATTGTAGATACTCTATCAAATACAGTCCAAAGCACTGTAGACTCTTCAAAAAGTGTAGCAGGTTCAGTTTATGATAAGAGTGCTTCAATAGCATCAGGCGCTAGAGGTAGTTATAACTACAATATGCATTCATTTAAAAGTAAAGAAGAATCTCATTTTGAATTAACTTTCCTATGAGTTTTGATTATTTCTGTTTCAACCAATTTCGCAGTCATTACTGCTAATACATCAAAAACAATTACTCGTCTTAAATTAGTTTCATATGAAGCATTAACTAGAGCTTTTAGATAGTTCTTCTTTTAAATAAAATCACTTTATTTATTTTTATTATTGTAGATACTGTATCAAATACAGTCCAAAGCACTGTAGACTCTACAAAGAGTGTAACAAGATCAGTTTACGATAAGAGTGCTTCGCTAGTGTCAGGCGCTAAAGGTACTTGTTTCATTTAGTGTGATTTAAAAAAAACCTTTTGCAATTCTCCCGAATTTGAATAACTTTATTAAGCTTTAAAGTGTTAACTTAAGCATCTCCAATTGGTGCTATTATTTCCTAACTATTATTATAAATAACTAACATTATACACTGTTTGAAGTAGTTGCATGCTCTATCTTTTATCTATTTTATTTCTATTTCTATGTTTCTAAACTATTATAGATGTTATGGTATCATCTTCGGTGGAGGCTGGAAGTGCGGCAGATACTAAATCCTTTCTAGATAATACTAAAGGTACGGCTATTTTATCTCGCTTTATATGCTTTTTGAGTTCATCTTATGTGTGAAGGAACTTTTAATGAATCGCAGGTAAGTGAATATTCTGTTTATGATAGAAAGAGCTTTTACGATAGCAAATGCTATTGTACTCGGTTTTTTGTTAGGGCAAAGACTTACTGCTCCATTAGTATATCAGACAGCTTTTAAAGTTACTAGAAAATCTTTATTTTATTACGTTGACTCAACGCGTGCGCACATTCACAATATTTCGTGAGATTTAACTTTATTGTTAATGAAATAAAGCTTTTCATAAAATCTTTTTATATGCTCTTGTATATCATGATATATCTTTTTTTGATTTCCAATTAGACTATTGTTTTTTTTTTATAAAACGCAAACATTCCTTTTATAAATCGTTTCTTTGAGAATTGTTCCCGTTTCATAACAATTATTGAAGTGATAACTTCTTATGGGAGGGTAAACTGCTTCGTAACGTAACGCGTTACGGCGCCACTATGTCTGGCTTCTCTTTCTCTCACGCATACGGCAGCAGTAGGCAGGCTGCTCAGACGCTTCCCCCTCTCTCCACTCAGTGTACAATTTCAATATTAAATAGTTCAACTTAGATTAGTTAAAGTTATCACTTGTGTCGAGCGTCCCGAAACGCACACTTTTTTTTCTGTATAATGAGTAACGTCGATTTTACAATGATCATCATGTTATATTTGATCGCAGTTCAACTACCACTAAGCTAGAAGAACTATCCTACCGACTGCGCCATGTATCAAATAATTTTAGTTTCAATGTTCATATTATAATTATACGTCTCTTATTTTATTTAAAATTTTAAAAATATATCAAAGCTCTTCCTATCATGACTTATTACGTATACTGTTAATAATATCTACAAATAGTTTTAAATATCCCTAGATGTATTCACAAGCAAGTTCGATGGTGCGAATTCTACGATTTCTGATTTAGAGAAGTCGGCTGAAGAGTCTGACGGTACTTGAACTAATTGAGTTGTTTGATTGAAGAATGCTTTTTTTAAATTGTACTAAAATACTTTAATACTCGCAGTTTATAGATAAGAAACAGCCGCACAGTTCATTCGATCATTGCCCGTATGGCCTCCGTAATTTGTCTACGAGTGATAATCACCACTAATTATTTAGAATATAAAAACATTAAAATGCATATCAAATAATCTAAATTTAGCTGTATTTAGGAAATTAAATAGATTTTTTAATATTTTTGTTTATAACTCAATTCGCTACGAGACTGTATATGATATTTACCGTTCTATTTCTTGGTTTTAGCGACTATTTCAATGGTTATGTTTTGTTTTCCCCCTTTTTTTTTAATGATAGTTCAAAAAAGTGAAAGTACCTATTCAAATGATGTCCGCTTAAACATTAGTTTCATATTTACATTAGTTTCAATTAATACAAGAAAAACAAGATATCCAAAACTCTTATAAAATCACTAGCCGATCCTTACGACTTCGTCCGCGTGTAGCTCCGCTCCTATGGGTCGTAGCGTGATGATATATAGCCTATAACCTTCCTCGACAAATGGACTATCTAACACTGAAAGAATTTTTCAAATCAGACCAGTAGTTCCTGAGATTAGCAAACAAACAACCTCTTTAGCTTTATATATTAGTATAGATACTTCAAGAACGCTAAAAATGATGGAGTTTAATAATACCTATACTAGTTGACCCGAAAAACGTTGTTTGGGGTGGGCAACCCTTAACACTTAGGGGAACATAAATGTTGACCGATTCTCAGACCTACCCGATATGCACACAAAATTTCATAAAAATCGATCGAGTTGTTTCGGAGGATTTAGGTAACAAACACCGCGACAGTAGAGTATTATAATACTTATTATTTTATCAAGATATCAGAATATTTAGTGATAGAATCCTCTGTATCTTTAATAATTAATGAAACCGAATTAAATAATAATGCATCAGAGTAATCTCAAACTCACTTGTCTAATGTGTGGCGCCGAACCCATTAACCTTATTCCTTTAACAAGTGTTTATTATATTACTAGCCGATCCGCGCGATTTCGTTCGCGTGTTGCTCCGCTCCTATGGGTCCGTCCGATATGTTAAATAGCCTAAGTTTCTCCTTGTTACATCAGCTATCTGCCAGTGAAAGTCCCGAAAATGTTGTTATGGTATATGTACCGTGTATACATCCATATGCACTTTGTATAAAGTTTATTTTAATATTACAGACACTACAATTTTATTTATTCGTATGGATTTCCATGACGTAAGATTTATTTAGGTTATACTGCAGTAAGACAACTTCGTGCAGTTTTTCTGTCATGCATACAAACATACAGACAAAGAAAAAATTTAAAATAGTTAAATTTGTATTCTATTGGTGATTTAAAGGCCTTTCATTAAGCATTCTAAAATATCTTCTATGTTTATTCGATAAGTTATGTTTTTATTGATCTCGGAATGAGGGATGGGAGATATTCAAATGAAACAATAAACGCTGCATATTAATTTGTTTACGATCCCATAAATTCAAGTTGAGCAACTTCACTTTGAGGATTACTTTTCCTGATATACGATTAAAATAAAATCATCTCTTATCTGATATTTTGGTTTTCTAAGCCTCTAACCCGGCAGTCAGATATTTGTCTGAGTGATTTAATTTTAAGTGTTGACCATATTTTTAAAAACATGACATCATTGATCACACTAATAATTAGAGATGCCTCGAGTATTGATTTGATCGAAAAACGAATATTTGGCGAGTCTCTTGGCTATTTGTTTGTTGATAGAGCAGCAGACCCTTAAGGAGGTGGTCAGCAAACGCAAAACAATAATTTGCTAAGATTGATTTATCATCTCCCGGTTGTTTTGTATACAGTGAGCGGCTATTTTCGAAAGCAGGTTTAATTTATAAGTAATGTTCAATCGTTTGCTATCAACAAATGCTAAAAAAATATTTTCATTCATCATAACTTACCAATGGTAGATTATAATTATTAATATGTTATATTAGGTATTCGGCCGAATATTCGTGGCATCTCTACTAATAATATCAATCAATTTGTCATATTTTGTGTGATATATTAATGTGTGAGAGAAGAATAACATTTTTTTCAATAATTTAAGTTTAAACATTGTAGTGATTTCGATAAATTGTTCAACAGATACTATCAACGCCACAGTAGACACAACGAAGAAGGCTGCCGAGGACGCCAAGGAGAAGGCGAGACTGGCTGCTGAGGCTGCCAAGGAGAAGGCGAGGCTGGCTGCTGAGGCTGCCAAGGAGGAGGCTAAAAGAGCTGCCAGTAAGTTTTTTTATAATAATTACATGGCTTTGAATGTGCTTATGCACAAAGCATTCTGCCAGTGTCACGTATAATGAAAAAAACACGGAGGAGACTGCGCGGTAAATCGTGCCAAAAAGTTAATGAGATTATAGGTGATTATGATAAAATGTTGATGGATGCTACGATACAGGAACAACCTAAAACAATAAAATGAAATAAAGCAGTTATACACAAGATAAACAATAAGTGACAGAAAGGAAGTATTTATGCAAATAGGTACAATAAACAATTACTTAAACTTTAATTTTATTTTCTATAATAAATTTGACCAGGTTCCTAACAAATGGGGTGAAAACTAACATTAATAGGCATTTTATATTAACCGGCCTTTGATGCCAGTAAGTTATTGATGGCTACTAATTTATTTTGACAACAGCTCCGAAGAGTTACGACATTCAGGATCCCTCAATCAAATATTATAGAGTTGTGCATAATATAATTTACGATTACGAATAACAATGAAACTGAACGTGATGACTCAATAATACACAATAAATGGCCTTCAACACAATTTAGTGTTCTACAGCTAAATAACACTAATTTTATTAACTTCCTATAAACAGATGTATTTATATAACTACTATTAAAACTATGGTTAGTTGAAACACATTCGTCGTATTCGTCGTACTGTTTACTTCTATCTTTGACGTGTAATTCAAAAATGAATTTTCACGCAGACGCTGCAGTAGAAGAATCCAAGAAGGCGGCGGAAAAAGCAGCAGCAGATGCAAGCAATGCTGTCCACTCCACCGTTGACAACACCCTGAAGAGGGTTGAAGGTGCTGCTGACCAGGGTCTGAAGAATGCTGGACAAGTGGTGGATGTTAAGATCAAGGACACTGACAAGTACTTGAGCGAGAAACGTGACGCGGTAACATTATATTCATATAAGTAATAACAAAAAAATTAAAATCTATTTTTTTTTTAACTTTATTTTTCATCATTGCAGTTGGTCTCAAATCTCTCCCACGCGGCTCACGATGGTGCTGAAGGTGCCGCTGGTCTCCTCAGCAAGGGTCTTTCTGCCTTCCCCAAATAAATATCTGCCTGCATCTATTTAATGGGAAACTCATTTAAGTTACAAACTACATTAATTGCTTTACAGTAAATCTGATTTTTAAATTATCGATTTCCGTTTAATGAAAGAATTAAATCGAAATTTATACAATTCTTCGTTATCTGTATTAGGAAGAACACCACCTTACTTTCTTTTTAATCTATTTACATCTTTGAATCGAAACACTTTTCGTTTATTTTATTAAAAACTGTCAAGGCTGTACGTTGTAATACCTTTGCCATTTCCAGTATGGAATAAAAAAAGAAAAAAAAATTAAAAACTCAAAAGACTTAACCTACTGAAGACAAGGCTGTACGGTGTAATACCTTTGCGTTTTTCATTATGTAATAGGTAACGAGGAATAATAATTAATTACTCAAAATTAAAAATGACCTACGAAAGACAAAGCTGTACGGCGTAATACCTTTGCCTTTTCCACTATGGAATAAAAACAGAGGAAAAAAATTAAAAACTGTCAATGCTTTTTGATTCTTTCTACGATTGATCACTAATCCTACTATGGAGATTTGTGATTATTTTTGAATTTCGATTTTATTCTTTAATTAAAATTAATATAAAGTTTCCCTCTCGTTCATATTCTTGCACAATTTAATTTAAGCGTAATATTATTTGTCTAACATTTGTTATAAATTATGTTATTAAGTCACAAATCGGATCATTTTCATTGATTGTAAATAAGTTACTTTTAAGGAATATGTTTTATTGCATTTGGTGTGCATTTTAACTATGCTTGGCGTATACCGTCCATTTTGCCTTTACGGTCCTACTGCTAACAGATATTTCCGTTTTTGTTTACTTGAACAAAATAGTAAACGCATACTGATTCTCAATAGTTCATAATACAGTATAACCTCGATTATCCGAACCAGTAGCGGCGTTAGGGTAGGGCGGGGAATTTCCCTAAATTAAGCGAAAAAATCTTTATGTTGGCAACACTTAAATGGAACGCAGTATTCAATCTGTTTGATCGGAACACTGCATGCAGTTCATTCTATCGGGGAAATTTTACACTTTTTTATGGGAAACAGCAATCTATTAAAATTTTAAATATTATTTTATAAAATGTCAGCGAGCAACATATTCACGCTAACGTTCAGATAATTAAGTGTTCGGATACACTAAGTCAGCGTTCGGATAAACGAGGTTCTACTGTATGTGATCGACTAGTGTTTATTTACTATTTGGTTCAAGTAAAAAAAAACGAACTATACAATACATTTTATACATACCTACTAAATAATTAAAAAATCCTGAAAAAAAAATGTGATGATACTGGAGTCTATTTTATATAGAATTTTATGTAATATATAAATATGATGAGACTATATATATATTTTCCGAAATTTCTCGAAATGTTAATTTATATTGTTACAAATGCCATGAGCTTAAGCAAAGTTTTCGCTATTCAATGTTAGTCGTTTTATGTATTCTATAATTATTATTGTAAATTATCGTCATGTGTTATTTAAATAAATGCATTACCATCTGTTTTTGTCCTTATTTTATAATAATTTGATATTTGTTGGTGATTGTGGACTGCTAGTGTTGCAATCGCTCGAATCGCACGATGACAAAAGAAGACTCGAGTCCTTTATATGCAGCGAGCCGCGTTCGAGTTATAATTTTATTTTATAGTAGATAAGGTGCAAACGAGCAGATGATCAACCTGATAGTAAGTGACCACTATAGCAAAGCACGAGTTACTCTCTTTGTCGATGCGTTGAATCCTCGAAGATAGAGTGGGGACACTCCTCAGAGCAAAGAAAGAAATGCTGCGGTTTCAGTGGACTCTGAGCTCTGAGTCCTCTAGATCCGCAGCATTAATGGGATAGGAGAGGGAGGGTAAGTCTGGCCCACATGCTGCTCGTCCAGAACGTGTCTATGATACTTGGCGGTTGGATTCGCATGCTGGTGGTCGCAAACCAGTCGGGGAACAGATACCAACAAGGGGGTGCTGGATTACTCGGCTCGGTAGAGACAAGTTTTTTTCTCAGACCCGTACATACCTCTCTCTCTCAGAGAAGATGCCTAAAAGCATTTTCCATTGTTAAAAAAAAAGCAGTAAAATATATTTTACACTAGTCGACCCGCCCCGGTTTTGCACGGGTGCAATTTACTACATATAAAATTAGATTTATCAAAAACCATTTAATTCTCAATATAATGCTGTTAAATAAAAATATTTAGGCACTCACGACTGTAAACAAACAGGGATGCGCCAATCCATATGTGCGGCGCAGGGCAGAAATGGCGCTAGGAAGCTCTCTGAGGGCGCCAGGGCGAAAACATAATATGACATTATTCGATAAAAAAAGGTTCAAAGGGCGCAAATAATTGTAGACGCACAATACAAAAAGTACAGGAGAGAACCACCCACATGATTAATGTAGGCGAGACAGAATTTCTTTTTTTTTTTGTTCTTCACGACGCTTATGAGAATTTCCTTTTTTGCGCTTACATAATATGTTGTATCATTATCCCGCAAGAACTCTGAATTTTTAAAGATAAAAAGTATTATATTTGTTAATTCAGGTTATAAAGTATCTGTGTGCCAAAAATTCAAATCCGTTCAGCAGTTTTCGCGTGATTGACTAACAAACATCTTAACATACAAATTTTCACATTATTATAATACTCTACATTTGAAAGCACCAACATTGTACTTTTCAGGAAATACAGACTCCGGTAGATCGTTCCACATCTTCGCAGTGCGAATAACAAAGGTGGGCTCAAAGTTCCTTAAAATACTTCCTTAATTATTAGTTTCCATGGTGTTGAATATTTTATAACACATTCAAGTATCAATGTAACATACATTATTATATGCAAATTCCCTATTATTAAAACGGGTAAAATTTATTACACTGGCTGGCAACACTGAATTCCACAGATATTTTGGAATTATACTAACAGAGATGATGGAAGTGAAAAATATATCAATGTATCGATATTTATTATAGTATCAACATTGATCTAGATATATCGAGGAATAAATATCGATACATCGATATAATGTTCATTTTTCAAAAGATTTTGCGGTGTTAAAATAATAGTGTATATAGCTAAATATGTAATATCAACAGTAATTTTTAAAAATGGAGATAAACCAGTATTTGTCCGGTAGCCAAAGTAAAAACACTGATGTAGAGCAGCGGATCCGTTGTCAGCCGGCTCCTATACAATTACTTTTTTTTTTACGTTCCATCCTTTACGGTTTTTGATTCGTGACTTTAGTTAGATAAATAAAATATATATCGTTTTTGTTACAATTTTCGATATTGGATATTTTGTATCGATATATCTGCCAAAATTATCGATATATTGAATTGAAAAGACCGAGACATTCAATACCACATTCGTTTACAACTTAAAATAAATACCGTAAAAAGGGGTGAATAGGCATGAAATCAAACTTCACGATAATTTTTTTCCTATGATGTCGTAGAAATATGCATCAATAGTTGTTTTTTATTTTCTCCGCCTACTTAAATTTGATAAAATTGCTAAAAAATTTCCATAAATGTGGCGATATATAATAAAAATAACAAAAATATAGGCAATCCCTATTCATACTTTAACAGGGGTGTAGGGGGGAACGAACAAGATGTTAAGAGGGAAAAAAGCTTAGGGTTGTCAATATTTGATAACAATTAAATATACAAAGTAGGAGGCACATTCATTTAAAAAGA
Source organism: Limenitis camilla (assembly GCA_905147385.1). NCBI lineage: Eukaryota > Metazoa > Arthropoda > Insecta > Lepidoptera > Nymphalidae > Limenitis > Limenitis camilla. The sequence continues at coordinate 11,793,572 of LR990239.1, read as the reverse complement.
AATTAATTTTGTCTTAAACAAAAACAATATATTTTTTTATTTAAAATCAACACAGCACTTGGTATCAATTAGTAAAAATTACAAAATAAACAATTTTCTAATTAAATAAATCAGAAAAGTTTAATGATAATCAACCAACTGAAATTAATATAACATGCTTCTATTTATAAACTATGCAACATAGATATCTTATAAAAATATGAAACTTAAGCAATCTTATAAAGAAAGACAAACAAATAATCTGTTCAAACAATCCAATTTAAAATAAACAATATAATCATATACCTAAATTATAATTTATGTTTTTGAACACAAATATTATTAAAATTATTTATGTATTAATATAATAATTTATTCTCTCGGAGATCTTTTTATTGATTAATCATTAATTTATGTCATTGTTCATGAGATAACGTAATATTTCTTCATCTTTGGAATAGTAGTTTGTAGTCTTAGCCGTAGTTTTGCTACTAAGTTCATCAGTCAAAGATATTTTTTTAATGTTTTGTAAATTAATTTTCATCTTTTCTTTGGTTTCAAAATTCTCAACTGATGTTATAATTACCTTGTCTTCTGTAGTCACATTACTTACTTTTACTGGTTCTTCTTTATCAACAATTAACATATCACTTATTTCTATCTCTTCTTGCAAACAAAAATTATCTTCAAAAAGTAACGGCATTTTATCAATATCAAGGTCATTTTCATCGGGCAATTGTTCTATAGCTTCTACATCGTTCGAATGAATTCTAGTTTCTTGTGTTCTGATCTTTTTATACTTTTTTATAGTGTAAGGTTTTTTAAAAAACTCTTTATCAGCATCCTCATTTTGATCATGTCGTTCCGCTGCCATATATTTTTTCGCAAATTTTGCTTCGAATTTCCTTTTTCTTTCTTCTGAGATTTGTTTTGCAGTTTGTTTCATTAAAATTTCTTTATTTTCCTTATTAGGACCAGTGTTTTTGGATTGGACTCGGTAATTTTGCGAAAATTCGTGGCAATCTTCTAAATCTGACTCTTTGTCACACAACCAATACCAATATCAACAGAAACGCTTTGACCAGGCTTTATATCAATTTTTTTTCGTTTGCAAGATGTTTTGACATTGTTATTACCATATCGCATTTCTTTCAACATTTCAATTACAGTTTCATCAATGCTATCTTTGCGAAAGTTTTCCTCATCACGTATAATATTTCCTGGTAATCTTTCCAGAACTTTATTTTTATTTAAGGAGCTAATGCCAGTTTTCATAAATCCTGCTAATATATTAGACACGGCTTGACCTTCTATGCGAGTAATCAACTTCTTAAGTAAATTGGGAAAAATGCTCTTGGGAATAGTAGCCATCGTTCGGCCATCTGATTTCTTCCATAAATATAAAATGTTTCTCCAAGCTTCTTTAGTTGGTCTAAAAAATGCAACATCCAATGGTTGCGTAAGATGGGTCGAATTTGGAGGCAGGAAAATGAAATGCACGTTTTTTTCTTTGCATTCTCTAATCAAATCTAAAGATAAATGCGAAGAAAGATTATCTCCAATGAGAACCTTTTTTCCCTCCTTGCCCTTAAAATACGGCATTGCGATAGTACGCACCCAGTCTTCAAAGGCGGTACTGTCAAACCACCCAGATGGTGTACAGTTGTATCGACACCCCTTTGGCCCCTGCTCGACCCAAGATTCATATAAGTTTTTTGCTTTATACACGACGTAGCAAGGAAGAAGTACACCATCTGCAGATGCTGACATCATCAACGATGTTGATGCCTTGCTGTTATTCATCACCCTCTCGGGGTACTTAGCATCTCTTTTTGTTATCACCTTTCTTTTCCCAGGATCATCACTTAGATTGGTTTCATCATAATTAATTATGTTAGATAACGGGACTCCTGATATTGATTCTTCTAGATTACAAAAATATTGTTCTATAACATCACGTGAAACTACTGCCCGTGATTGTTTAATATTCTGACTTATTCTCAAGGAAACTTTATCTTGGTGTAGAAAGCCTTTAACAAAGTCACGACCTGGTAGATTGTCCTTAAACTTTTTGATGTTAAGACCAAGTCTATCTAAATAACCTTTAACCAACATTCGCAAATCATAGGTATCTAAGGGATATCCCCACTCTGAGCAATAATTTATATTTGTAATAATATACGCCTCTTCCTCCGCGGTTAACACTGTTTGACCACCCTGTTTCTTCATGTACCTGGTATTGTGCCTATGTAAAACTGATTTAGAAATTTTATGTTTTGCACTAATTTCTGCTAATGAAAAATTGGAGGTTTCGTATTCTCGAAACGCTGAATGTATCGCTTCTTCATCATATTTTTTGTAATGCCTAGTCCGTGGTTATAAGTACGAGGCATAATTATCTGAAATAAAATAAGTTTTCAGTGTGTAATGGAAAATGTATATGCCATTTGGTTTGATGGGTAGATGATAATGATATTTTTTTTAAAGTGACAACCCTGTCCCTATTTAAACTTTACTATTCCAATTAAAACTATAACCTTTCCTATTTGACATAATTGCGTTCTTATTGAAACTTACGGCGTTTCTATTCACCCCTGTATTGTATCTTTTAACCTCGTAACAAATCCGAAATATTAAACTTTAAATTATTCTAGCATTTAACTAAAAATACATTATATTAAGGCTTACCTTTTTGTAGGATGCTTCAATAATAAATAGGTATTAATTTAAAAACACTGGAATCCACAATACACCACAAGTTTTTGAAATATGGGCGAACTTTTGGGAGCGATATACACAACAGTTTTTAACATGCCTTTTTAAATGTTCGTTACGACCATTTGTTGCAAACTTCACTCTGGTTTGGTGTTGCCAATAAAAAGATTAATTATTCTACTACAAGATAAAGCCATTCGTATCAATTGAGAAGTTTTTAATTTTGTTTAAATCACGTGCCAAGTTCATTACTGATTTTATCCTTATTCATCCCGGGATTCCTATTCACCCCGTTTTACGGTATCGATTATGATACTAGTATAAAAAATTAACTTTTGTTAAAAAATCGATATTCTTTCGGCAGCCCTAATGTAAAATCTAAATATTGATGAGAAAATAATTGCAAAAAATGTCGTTTTTAACTCGAATAGGTTATTCATTAGTGAAAAATGCAATATTTACAACATCAACACGAACTCTATCTACCACAAAGCAATTACAAATAAAGGAACGTAAGTCAATAACAATATGATATTAATTAAACCTTTTTTAACATAACCTCAAAATTATTAATTATCTCATTTATTGTTTTTTAATTTATTCGCAATGGGAAAAGCACAGTTTAGAGATTATATACTTCACTATCTCATTCACTTTTTTTAATACAACCTTGTCCTGATAATAACTAATATAACAAAATAAGAATTATCCAATCCATTGCTTCATATATAAGTAGTGACAATTCATTATTATTTATATATAGATAATTTGTATCTAATTTCTAGTACGAGAACATAGAGAGGGCTCTTCATTGGTCATCGAAGGAGTTACCATACCTTCTCCACACTCAGAATTGTTAGTAAGAGCAGAGAACATTGTAGAATTGACTCCAATCGTTCAAGAATGTAAAACTTGTTATATGTGTGCACTTGGACTGGATGTTAAACATACAGATGTTTTGATTCTGAGCCAGTTTGTGAGATCTGACGGCTGCATGTTACCTAGACGGATAACTAAGTTATGTTCTCGGCAGCAAAAGAAGATTGGAAAATTAGTTACAATGGCACAGAAAGCAGGTATGACTTGTTGTTATTTTTTAGTGTTAATCAAAAAGGAGAAGAGTTTTAGTCTGTATGCAGACTAACAGTATGACGACTGACTATCCTCCTGGGTTTATACTTAAGACTACAAGGCTTCAGAGTTATTGCTAGAATACTTGCGATGTAATCAATAATTATTGTGTCGTGATGGTGTATTTGTTTTGCAATCCCCACTTCCTTGATTTGTGTTTATCAGTTGGCCCACATTCAAGAAATATGCTACCAATCTTAAGTAAAAATGCTACTCATATCAATCCTACTGGCATCAAATAACAGGATGCTACTCAAGTGTTGCCATGATCATAAAGAGTCCATGTCTTATTTTTTAGGATTCCACTCTACAAATTAAATAAAAAATTAAACATCTTTCTGAATAAACATCTAAGAGCCAAAAATAATAATCAATCTAAATCCAAATTTCAGAATCTTTAGATTATAGATTAATAGTAGATTCCAAATTCAAATTTTTGTTTATAACATTCAAATTTGGAATCTACTTCCAAATTGTAATCCAAAATCTGCAGGAAATTAAAATATATTCCAAATTTAAATTTTATAACACAAATTTGAATTCTATATTGAAAGATTGACAAAGGGGCGAGAGCAGTGTGTTTCAGTGGAGCCTGTACAAGAACCCAGAGTTCACTAGAACCGCAGCATATACGGGTGGGAGGGGTAAGTCTGGCCTACATGCGGCTCGATCGGAATGCGTCAGAGAGACTCGGCGGCCGGATTCGTATGCTGGTGGTCGTAAAGAATATATAGACATTTTACACCTTTTCGCTTTATTGTCTCAATTTATCATGTAAGTTTTTATATGAGACTTTCTTTTCAAGTTTTTTCAAAATATTTTTTTTTTTAGGTTTGATGATAAACTTAACACCAAGTTACTGTAAGAAGGACCCAAAGAAAAGATTTGGACCAAAGAAATTCAACACTTACTTTGATGAGAGCACAATATTCATGAAGAGGATACCCAAACCTACAGATAGATTTAAACGTTAAATGTAACATTATATGGTTACTTAGTTACTCATAAATAAATTATAATAGAATTATTATTCTTTTTTTTTAGTGTCCATTAATAAATTTAAACTGACTGACTAGTGTCAAGTATCCTAATTCATCACTTAGCCCAAATAATGTTTGTTTCATTTCTTTGTTACTAGGTAGTTGTTGATATTTTGTTAATATCGGATTTTCGATATATCGATATATTTTATATTGGCTTCAAGAAAAAAATTACAGTCTCAAAAATAAATTACAGTTTAAAATTCAGTATATTTATTAAAAAAAAATTAAATTACAAATGTTTCGAAATGTAAAGTCTAGTTAGTGTGCCTTATTATTTTTTTGAGCAGTCTCCGAAAAAAACAATTAGATTGAGATGTGATGTAGTTAAATAATTGGCGAAAAAAATAAACTTATTTAAAACAAAATATCGAGTGTCGATATCTACATTTGAATATCGATATATCGCCAAAAAAATATGAGTAATAAATATCGATAATTCTAAATAAAAATATCGATATTGAACATTGTGACTAAGGCGTTACATTTTGATTTTTTAACGTATGATTGTTTTTTAATTACTATACAGTACAGTGTATAAAATAAAACCAACACATTACTTACATGTTTTATTTCGTTGTCTATTTATTTAACCATTTAATTCACTAGGACATTTCCATATACGACATCAAATCAGAACATTCTTACAGTATTCATAATACTATCGAGTACTAACAATCAGTGCGTTCCACAAGCGATCACAACGACCATTCCACTTGTCCGCGAACGTTACGATCGTTTAACCCAAGCCCGCTATAAAGCAATAGTTTCAAGAGGCTAAGGTTATAATTTGTAAGTCACAACAAAAAACTTCAATAATTTTTGGTTAAATTAATATTCCTATTTTATATTGTTTTTTTTTGTTTATATTTATAATTTAAATGAAACTAAAATTATTTTACATAAATATGCGCTGCACAAACATTCACCTCTACTAATAAATCTCTATCCATCAAATAAAGTTATTTACATCGTCGCCATTTTTGTTGTTTTAAAAATGACGCCAATTACAACAGTCAACTAGTTTTTTGGTTAAAGTTTGTTTTTCTAGAAATATCGTTTTCATAGAAAATTTGATATTATTTCGATAACTAAAGTCTGGACGCTATTTTGCGACTCAGTCAAATACAAAAATAGTTACTGCAGTTATAATAGACATACATACACTCAATACAGTAGAGTGCGCGATTTGACGCCATTTTGTTTTAAAGGATTACCAACTATTATTTTACTCTCCACTAAGAACTTTAAAGACAGAGACTTGTCATTAAATAACAGACACAAAAAAAGTTTTTTTTTTGTTGACTTGTGTTATTTAAAAACGCTCTCAACGACTTGACATGGATCGTCGTGAGCTTCGAGTGAGCACAAGTCATGACGTCATTAATGACGTTTTCGGCAACGCCCGCATTCGCTAAGCGGAACGGCTAAATGAGCGTTGTGGGCGTTGTGATCGCTTAGCGGAACGCAATCAATAATTAATATACTATATTTTAGCAACACAGAATTTTCAACACTTATCCTTAAATATTTTTTATTGATTTTATTTCAAAAATTCTGAACTTTTTAATGGCAAATGACACAATTAGATTATTATGTACTCTACATTTAAAAAAAAATCACATTAATCTGTCTGTCACAACATGATAGAAGGACAACCCAACAAACACACTCACATTTAATATTAGTATGGATAAATAATCACTAAATTTAAATGCCCTAATTCTGATTTTAAAACACGGATTTGCTAGAGAGATTGTTACTTTTAAATAAATTATAAACATTAGTAAGCAGTTTTACCTTTTGGTATAACACTTAAGTGAATATAAAAACTAAGTACTACAATTTTTATATTTTATTTTCAAAATAATATAACCGTACCTCATACAAAACGTAAATATAATATTTTTAAAAGTTACATCATATATTTTAATCATCCAAGTATAGTTCTAACCTTGAATGCGCAGAAGTTACTATTAAAACCTTTTTAGCACGAAACGAAGGGCGAGAGGAGCAGGACGGTTCTGCTCAAATAGTAGTCTTGGGTAGTTCGCGAACGACCCAGTTCAAAAGAGCGCTCCTTTAGGTGAACTATACGAACTAGTTCTTCTATAATCTCGCTCTTAGTTCTTTTTAGTTCTTATATTTTTTTTAATTGAATTAATTACTTTTAGGTATGCTTATGTTTCATCCATACTTGACTACATGTTTTCTATAAAAATAAATGTGTAATAAATAAAAATAGCGGATTATTTCTAATAAAAAATCGATATGTACTTATTATTTAATTGGTGATTGAAATATCAAAATATTGTTCATATTTCTAAGATCGATGTCTCACTCAATAAATTATTTAAAAAAAGAACTAACGAACTAAAAGAGCGTACTAGTTCGCCATTGAAAAACGAATTAAACGGATCCCTCTTTTTTGTGACCGACTAGGGCCAAGACTAGTAGATAGCGATCCATGGAAAAGATTTATTATAATCTGTGGTATTGCCATCTGTATACAGCGCCATTTAATTCACAATTAGTAATTGAATAAGATCGGAAATAAACTCTTATTGTAATACATGGAATAATCGATAATTAATAAAAGATTTACAGTCGAATAATCGATCGCAGTGACTATTAATACGGATATATAACATATAACACATTATTTATCCGTATATATAAATATATATATATTTATAGATAGATCTAGATGTAGAATCACTCAATGTAAAATATTGAAGCGCGGAAATCAATAGTTTCTGAAATATAACATTTTAACATTCTACAACAAATATTGTTTTACAATAGCCAAATGTCACTTGTGATCTTTGTGATTTATTCCACAGAGTAAATATATAATAGTGTTGCCGATTTGCAAGATTTCTCCCCGATTTAGGGATATTACAAAAAGATACTAAAAAAAAGTATGGCCTAATATGTTACAATTTAATAGTTATAATTTTAGTATTGATAATGAATAAAGATTTGATACTAAAATAAAAAAAAAACCGGTTGGTTAGGTTATGTTAGGTTAATCCATCCAGAAGGAGCAGCGAGGCGACGTAGACTTTCTAATATCGAGTATCAATCAACATTTTTTAACTTCAATCATATTTTAAGATTATTTTTAATAATTATTAATTTCCGGACGACTAATTTATAACTTGATACTTCTGACATTGACATTAAATTATTAAGCAATTGGATTAATTACTCTAGTCTATGGTTTTGTTTTGGGTACACTATGTTAAACGTCCGGTTTCAATTTATTTAGATTATTACCTTATTAAATTATTTAAAACATATTAAACTGTTTTAATAGGATCAGTAATTATTTTGTGTTAGTTTTAAAAAATAAATTATATTTGACATCGTGGATTAAACTACCAATACCGCCTGTATTACAACTATCGACACTACTTTTGCTCAAATGTTTTGTAACCAAAGAGTATGTATCACGAGTCACTTAATTATCTGTATTCTATACATTTCCCGCCAAAATCAAGTTTGACAGATATAAAAACAGAATTACTAAAACTGTAAAATAATATTTACGTAAGTAGTCTAGTTATTTTGATGTATTATCCCATTGTGGGACCTCACAATAATTATAAACTTTATAATTCATATTAATACACACAAAAATTACTATGTTACTGACACGACAGTGACGTCACGGCCACGGTCAAAAACCGAACATTTTTCTGCACAAATAATGTTTTAGTAACTCTCTTTGATTGAATAAATTAAATAAATCTGTCATCATGGCTCTTGTAGTTAACAGTGAGAATATTCTTCGTATGTTTTACAAATCATCTTTTCCAATTCAATAACTTCAAGGTATGATTGTGATCGAACAACCATTACAAAAAAAAAACAAACAAAAGAAAATCTACAATAATGTTGTATTGAAATTGTTCACTTAATCACCCACTGAATTTTATTCTATAATGTGAGCATCGCACTGATTTGCGGTGAACACCACCATCTCACTCACTATCTTTTGTCTCACTCACTTATTGTTTTATAAAAACCTTGTCTCTTGAAAAAAAAAGAATTATCTGATCTGATGCAGTCATTCTGAAGTTATGAGCTTCCATAGAGAGTAGTGCGTCAAATTTTTATTATTATTATTAATACCTTCATAAAGAACCTACAAATTGGATGATCCATACTCGAGTTATGCTCTTAGCAACATTCATTTTTATTTATATAGATTGTCAAAGTTTGACGTATTATACAACCAAATAGAATCGTACTCACAATTCATATATATTAGGATAAAGTATGACATTTTTGTAATTAGTCGGCTTATACATTGATTTTTTTGGGTCACATAAGCTGAAGAGTATTTAGTAATATTGATGTAACTAATAAAAATATTGGAATAAATACATTAACGCAGTCTGAGACATTGACCTCGGGACATATTTGGTGCTAAGCAGTCAGACGACAGCCATCACAGCCGCTCGTATAGGTATAAGTAACCGAGATCTTTGGGTGGGTTTTCTGAAAGAGCTACCTGCAATGTAGAAATGAAAATATTATACTTATAAATCAAAAACAGAACAAAATAAATACATACGTTTTCTACACATTTCTTATACTAATATGTATATAAAGCTGAAGATTTAGTTTTTTTGTTTGTTTGCTTGAACGCACTAATCTCAGGATCTACTAGTCCGATTTGGAAAATTCTTTCAGTATTAGATAGCCCATTTATCGAGGAAGACTATAGGCTATATATCATCACGCTACGACCAATAGGAGCAGAGTACGTGAATGAAAGCTTACCTTATTATCATTGAATATAACCCATCGTCCCTCGTGCAGGATGTGGCAAACATAGTGTCCCACCATTGTGGAAGTGCCCATGTGAGATATAAATGCAATTAGTTTGTATTCTGAAACAAATTTAATCATTATATCATTTATAAATAAATAAAATAAAAATAGCCTTTATTTCCGTATTTTGTTTGATTTAAATTAGGTCTCTAATTTCAGAATGCCTTTTGGCTTAGGCAACATTACACATAATGTTTGTATAATGGCCGCCCGCTTCTTCTGACACCGTCTCATGGGTACCAAACGGTGACTTGCTGGCTCCATCCAATCCATGTGGCCAGTCAACCTCCACTTTCGTCTGTCTATGCGGGTAAGAATGTCTGTTACTTTAGTTTTCCCTCTGATAGAGGTACTCAGTATCCTATCTCGCAGCCTATATCCGAGCATACTCTATCGATTGTTGGCAACTTTCTATCTCTTGCCTTAGCTGCTTAGTTAGGGCCCAAGTCTCACTCACAGCCATATGTTATTGATGGCCAATAGCAATCTTTGTTTTTTTTATAATTTCTTTGAGCGACCAAAGTTTCTTCCTCATTTTAACTGTTATTAATTTTTTATTTAAAGCGAGTAAGTGCTAGAATTTATTTTTAATAATTTCTTTGAATCACTTATATATAAAAATATCGTGAATAATAATGGTAAATTTAGATATAGTCATTACAAAACTTACTCTCCGGTCCATCTCGGCAACCCAATGTCCTATCCTGTACAGGATGTGCAGTAGGAATCTCCTCATTGTCCAGCTGATCCGCATGGCTGAAGATCCAGTCCAGAGCCCTGGCTACGTCCCCGTCGGTAGCTTGCAGGGCCCGCGCAGCCTGAGCGCTTGTGAAGCCCATGCTTGTTATTTGCTCTACACTCGCTTCGTCTACCGGTGGTGCGTTGCCTTATGAAACAATAGGTTTTATATTAACGATTGCAGCCTGATCAATGGATTCACAATAGTAATCATCACACCCTATTAATGGCCTACTGCTGAGCCTGGTCTCCTCTTCAGAATGAGGAGGGGGTTAGGCCATAGTCCACAATACTGGCAGATTTCACACACCCTTGAGAACTTAAGGGAACTCTCAAGAGTGCAGGTTTCCTCGCGATGTTTTCATTCACCGTTAAAGCAAGTGATATTTAATTGCTTAAAACACACATAACTGGTGAGTAAGACACCGATGTCACCCATGGGCTATCAGAGATTCAAAAACAGACTTATCGTAAAATGGACTTGGATTATCGGTATATTAACTAAAATCTATTTTACCCCCTGACCTTTAATAGTAAAATGGTTTAATAATATAATAAATATATCAAGAGTCAACAAATAGGTATCCTTTCCCTTTAGTTTTTTTAAATCAAAATTAATAAAAACTTAACGGAAAGTAAAAATCATATTCAAATAATTAATCTTTTCACGTTATTTACTTTTAAACGAGAATCGATTCTGCTGTATATAAGAATATGCGATTAATCCTCATAGAAATCAAACCTTAGAAGTCATCCTTACTAATATTATAAATGCGAAAGTAATTGTCTGTCTGTCGCGCTTTCGCCAAAACGAATGAACCTTAAATGAAACTTGGTATGCAAATAGTCTAGAGCCTGAGAAAGGACATAGGCTACTTTGTAATGCAAAAAAGGGTTGTTAGGGGTTAATAGAGGGGGATGAAAAATTGTATAGAAGTATCGTCATTTTTAGAGCTAGAAGCTTGAAACTTATTTTTTAGGCTGTTGATTAGATATAGATAAATATGACACCAAAGTTTGTAAGTTTTACCTTCAAGGATGTGAAATAACAATAAGGAATAGGGGGTGAGAAATGCTATCCAAAGACACTATTCCACGGGGAGGAAATCGCGGGTACAGCTAGTCTATTCTAAATTTATCTGTCTAGCCAAGATCTATTGCTATATATTTACCTGTACTCTTGGAGCCAGGAGGTTCAAACTTGTTGGCGAAGTCCCAATCAGTCATGTGCTCCATGAGCCAATTAGAAGCGGCCTCCATTCCAGAGTTATTTGTGTAGTATAAAGACTTTTTACACGCTTCGATAGGGAAACCCATGTCCAGCTGAAAATAAGTTATTTTATATTCTTTCTTCTTTCGTACAAATATATATCTTGATCAAGAGGTCAAGGATTTAATTAAGCTCTCTTCTTTCGTATTCGTAAATGTGAAAGGTTTTTTAAAATAAAAAAACAATATAATTCTGTAAATATCACCAAACACTGAACAGCTAGACTTTTTTGTGATTTTATTTTGTACAGATTTTCTGTTTATATTTATTTGAGTAGATTTACAATTAAATAACAGTCTCTAAGATTGACTGGAAATTTATCTTATGGTCACAATTAATTAAACGTCAGTAGCTCAGTGGTTTAGGCGTTGGACTACTGATACTTATGTGACTCCTAACACAACCATTAAGCTTAGTTGGAGGGGTTAAAGAATACTAGTATGTGATCCATACTGCTAGTAATTTTTTTTAAATGTAAAATAAATAACTAAAATTCAACGAAGAGTGAGTGTTTAATTTTCTACTAAGCAATACTTACCAGTTTGGCTAGCAAGTCCTCATTGTACACAGGTGCGGGGGTGTCTGGAGCAGCTTCAGGCAATAAGGTTTCATCAGGCTGTAAACCTCTTCCTCGCAGGGAACCTAGATCCATCTACCACAAAATCAACAGTTCTAAGAATTGCTTACAGCTTTCGTTAGATAATCTACTACTAAAGTTGCCATCTCCTAACATAAGCATTTTAGCTTGCTTGGAGGGGTTGAGAATACTAGTAGTTTGTAATTCAAACTGCTAGTGAACTTTAAAAAATTCGTTTTTGTACTATGAGATATTCTGATATTATTTCAGAAACATTTATTCACATATTCTTAATATTTTTTTGACAACTTCTAATTTTTACATGACTTTTGGTTGGTTTCATACTTCCACCTACAGGGCCGCTAAGTTGTCTAAATAAAAAAAAATACTTTCGTACTCGAAATTAAACTTTATACAATAGCTTGTGTTTAATTTTGTTACAATCGATAAAAACTATATTTTATGTATCGATATATTTCCCTTCCTATTTTTAAATTGGGATTGGTGGGTTCCGCGCATGCGCACTGAAGCGAAAAGTTTTGGAACCGCGTAAAAACGTTTTGGAAAACTCTCTTGAACTTGCTTGCCGCTTGCTATGTGTGTCTAGATACCATTTTTTTATATTTACCGCCCCGGGGTGAAAAGCGCATTTAAACAGTGGATTAAAGTGTATCAGTGCAGCAGAATTAACTGGGTGGGTTTAGAAATAACATTTATTATAAGTATTAAGTTTTATTTCCAAATATACACGTGCAGCCAAAACCTTCAAGGCCATGTCAAAGTTTTTGAGAAATTTATATTATTGTTATAAGAAAAAAACTACCAGTGCCTAAAACTAATAAACAGCTTGAGAGACGTTTTATTTACAATTTTGTAATGGAACTTTCCATACAACTCTTGACTATCTAATTGCAAAAATTATAAAAAAAAATAGAAAAAAAAACGACAACGCAAGATTTTTTTTCCAATAAAAAGGTTTTTTTTTTAAATAAACTGAATGTTTCAATGACATTACTTACCTCCCACGGCATGTCAACAGCAACATCTAGCTTCGCCGGCGTCCAGTCTTCTTTAATAGTGAATTTCTTTAGTTGAATTAGTAAGTAGTCGGGGAACGTGGCAAGGCGTGTTATTCTAAAAAAAAATTATAATTACATGAACTGAAATGAACTCCAAATCTACTTAACCGATCTGGATTAAATTTGGCACACTGTATTTTAGACTAATTTTGTAAGTACTCAATTATGCAGATTAGGGTGGCGCAAAAATTTTTTTTTTGAGTCTCGAGTGAAAAAATGTTAGTTTTTGATGTTTTAAGAGCCCTCTCCAAAGGACAGCTCAAAAACAATTTTTTAAAAGGTCGCTTAAAATTTCAAAAATCGTCATAAGTTCTTTTTTTAATTTTTTCTCTCGTAAGGTAAAATTTTATAGACAATAAAAAAAGTTTCTGAAAGTTTCTGTTCAAAATTTAAATTTTGAAAGGTCGCTCATATTTTTTTTTAAATTTATTAGTGCATTACTTTAGATACTCCAATTTAACTGAGGACGAATTAAATAAAATCTCGCTAATCGGTTCATATTCTGCCTTCGCAATCTTTGAGTCCAATCTTTTGAAAATAAGCGATTTAATTTTCCTCGAGATATCGACGTCGTTATTGATATTTTAATAAATATCGATTCATCGATATATTGATTTTTTTTTTCACTTCATACATTCCTAAACTGTTAATAATTTTTGTAGTCTTAAAATTCGACATTCGATTTTATTTGATGTCTCCATACGAAAAACGAATAATAATTTTCGAATGAATCTGGAGAAAATGGATTGCTTTGACTTTATAGTATACTAGCGGCCTGCCCTCGCTTCGCTCCGGGTATTTAAAGCAATATTATAATTGATGTCCTTAAATTGTCACTCTGTAATTGTATAGCTTTTTATTATTTGAAAAAAGAGAGAGTAAGAAAAAGAATAGAAACATAAAAGAGAAGCGACAGACGATAAAAGAGGGAGGACAGAGCCAGAATAAAATTGAATAGGTAAAGGAGAGAGAGAAAGAGATAATCTAAAGAAAGAAAGTGAAAAGAGACTAATCATTCTGAACGGATAAAAATTAAAATTAAAGAGAGAAAAAAAGAGAGGATGAGAGACAATGATAGTTTTATAAGAGGAAGAGAGACGGAAATACTATAGACTTCTCTTAGTGACAGAATTTTTAAAATCGTATCAGTAGCAACAAAATGACCATGTTCTATTAGTTTAAAAATGTATATGGCAACACTAAATCACCTTTGTCCCTCACGAATAGTGTAGTTTTCTAACAGTGAAAGAATTTTTAAAATCGGATTAGTGACAACAAAATGGCCATATTCTGTTAATTAAAAAATGTATAAGGCAACACTGAATCACTTTTGTCATACACGAATAGTGTAGTTTTTTATAAGTGAAAAATTTTTTAAATCGGATTCCTGAGAAACTTCTTTTTCAATCTTCAATTTACAAAATTACCACCTTGTGGCACTTTAATGGCCATATATTTTTAATTAGAGTATTTATTGCAACACCACATAGCCTATGTCACCCGGAAAGGATGTAGCTTCCTATCGGTGAAAGAATTTTCAAAATCGGTTCAGTACTTTTCGAGCCTATTCGCAACAATCAAACAAACAATCAAATCTTTCCTCTTTATATAATAGTGTAGATGAAAAAAAAATTATGGAAATTTGAAATAAACTCGACTCGATATAGCTCGATTTAGTCGAAAATCGATTCAGGTGCGTCCAATTCGGATACATTAAGAAATCGATTTTTTAAGAAGATCGATTAGAGCATCAAAAGTAGGTATGATATATTGATTGTAGATAGACGCCTACTGTGTGTTATTTAGTCCATACGCTCCTTTATATTTGAAGACTAAATTTGTTGTTATGAAAACCCTTCAGGCTTTAAGAACGACGCAGAAATTTAAACTTCGGCTTCCAGAATTCTCAAGTAAATTTTATTAAAAATTCTTTACCTATATAGGCAATATATTGGTTGTAAATTATATAGCTACACTACTCTAATTCAACCTCCTTCTCTTTCCAAGTCTGGGTTGTCTAGATGAGATGGCTACTTAGCCATAACATCGCCCATTTTATATCTCTGTAAATTTACGCTGTGTATCCTTTATATTATTCCTCCTTAAAGGGGTTATGTGGGACTCTCGGCGATAAGCGACGGCCTAGCGCACTAAAACCCACCACCGACCATGCCGTATGTTAGGCGCCGCAGGAACGTGTTAGCATACTACTGCTGACGCCTCGGCACATCCTCCGTCTGCAGGTACAAGTACCCGCAATAAAACCCGCCCATCGGCTCGCTTTTCCAAGCACCTAACGTAGGGGGGATGCCAGGACAAGTATCCTTCATCTAGGCTAAGTAAGCGTCAAATAGATAATGTTCCTTAACTTAATATGCGGCGAAACCGGGCGGGTCGCTAGTTAAATTGAAAATTTTAAAGTATTTAAGGATGTATAAATTAAGACTTTCAGTTCGCCAAGAAAACTGAAAAAAATACTTACTTTCGTGCACTAACTTTCTTGTTTACAGCAGAGCTAAAGAACTGCTCCACAATTTCTTCTTTCATGAAACTGTCGAGACAGGCCTGGAACGGGATGTGAGGCCGGACCAGTTCTGATGGATCACTATAATAATAACGATGATATTTAATATATTAAAATTGGTTAAAACTTTGGAGTGCTATTTGGGAGATTTGAAGTTTCAACACCTCAGGCTATTCAGTGGAGGAAAAAACATCGTAAGGAAATCTCCATGTCTTCTCATCATGGTGAGACCTCAGCAGTGAATTGTTACCGAGTTCAGAGACTAGAGACTATTTGGTGTTTGCTCACAGTCTCTGTCCGCTTCGCTCAGCAGCTTCACGACGTCGCTCGTATTCGTGTAATGCACTCGTATTAGTAGCTGCGTGAACTGGAACGGGCAGTGGGAGGTGATGCTCCCCTCGTAAAGTGTATCTCACTCCGAGGGATTCCGTACATTGTACTCGCTCCTCTACTGCGAACTTGAGACAGTCGGACGGATTCGATTTGTGACGGCTGTGACGCTGGAAATAATAAATGTTTTCTTTCATTAATTAATTTGTTTTGTAATAGTTTAAATCAGCGGTAGTTGATGTAATATAATGTCATCAGGCAGTATTTGTTGAAAATTTCCCTACTAACAATAACTAGGTAGACCTTTGCTTGACTAAGCTGTTATTCTTTAAAGATTTGTTTGATATCAATTAGTTGCTGATACTCATGTTAATTTGCTTAAATAAGCTAAAATATTTGTGTTAACATCAGTCCACTCGGTCGAAATCTCTGGCTCTATTAATTCGATATTACTAGAAATAAAATTTTACAACAAACCTCTATAAGATTGAGTAAATGCAAGTAGAATTCATGAGCATCTTGTTGTCGCTTGGTGGTGAATTCGGGATGTCCTCGGGACACTACGCGTCTGTACATGTGCGGCGACACACCGGCTTGCGACCCTTCTTCCCCAGGGAAGGAATATCTTCCGGACACAAGACCCACACCCAATTTTGCACTGAAAATTCAAAATCATTAAACGTTATAGCAAGCCTTTAAACTAAAATTTAGATTGCCATTATAACAGTAATAAAACTTACGTCTGTACATCAAAATCATTGGCAGGATCTTCAGGAAATGTGGAAAATATTTCGGGAGCACCTTCTACATAACGACGGACGAAATCAGGCATACGAAACAGCACCTGAAATATTTATCTAATATTATAATATTATTTTAAGTAATTGTTACACACATTATGAAAGCTTTGTAGGAATTACCTACTTAGTAATAACCAGTCACTATTTAACTTTAACAATTCCTTGAAAATTAACATTCGTGACTAAAACTATCTAAAAGTAACAGATAATGCAAAATAATTTCAGGTCCGTAAGTGTATATCAATATAATATTTTTCATATATCTGCTCATCTAAATGCAGATCTGAAATATCATATAAAAGGAGGCGAGATTTCAGAGGGAGTAGAAAATAATTAAAAGCTGTAAGTATCACTGACCTGAACAACGCTATTGATGTAACAAGAATTTCCAAGATTGTTGAGTCCAGTCAGTGCAGGCCCATGGAGAGGACGCAATTCACTTCCAGACTCCTGGAGCATGCTCCATTCACCAGTGCGACGGTTCAGTTCCAATTCTAATTCCACCATAGATTTATCCGTCTGTAAATGAATTAATATTATTATCTTTTTATAATCCGTGCATCACTTTTGTACGGCCCATTTACTGCAGACACTTTCTATCCATTAACCGGGTCCTTAAGCCAACAATATATAAGTTAAGTGCAATAGCAGTGATTCAAGTGACAGAAGAGTTTTACCAACCTTTTCCAGTTGCTGGACGTTGATACCAAAATGCTTTAAATGCTCTGCCAAATAAGGATCTTCGACCATGTCGTCTTCGACGTAAGAATAAACGTCACCTTTTCCTTCTGACGTAATTGTACCAAGTTTAACAGCCAGCGGATAACCAGTTTCACGGTAATGTTCTACCTGGGGGATAAAAATAATGTTTTTATCACTTCACCCTATCGCTCCCAGTGTCTGTCGTGGACAACGGACGTCGCCGGGTCGCAACTGTTTGTGTTAATTACAAAGTTATTAGTGCAATTAAATGAATGTAAAAATATTTTCAGACAGGCACTTACTGCGTGATCGTTTCCTCCAGATCCATCAAAGAACCGCCTGCCACAGAGTATAGTACCATCAGTCAGATTGAGCCATAAATTATTTGTGAGATCACACTTGGCACA
This sequence comes from Limenitis camilla, assembly GCA_905147385.1. NCBI lineage: Eukaryota > Metazoa > Arthropoda > Insecta > Lepidoptera > Nymphalidae > Limenitis > Limenitis camilla. The sequence goes on along the minus strand of LR990239.1, from coordinate 11,775,438 downwards.
TTTCCACCCTGACGGCGGAATCTTGACACCATTGTCTAATTGATTTAGACTTACTGCTTGACTGTAACAGAATATATTGTGAATTACTGTACAATAAAATATTACATTCAAAAATGACAATACTAATCTATATTATAAACATACGTATGTGATAAAGTATTAAAAAGCTGGAAATAAATAATAAGAGTAATATTATAAGGAAGAGTATAAATATCATATTTTTCTATTTTTCAAGTAACTAAATAAGAATTATTATTAAAGATATTTTTGATTGAAAAACACTAACACATTTTTATATAATTTTAATTTAAAAAATCAATCATTTTACTTACACAGATACTTCACGTTTCTCACCATCCCAGGTGCCAGCCAAAGCCTCCATATCAGCTATTTTGAAAGGGGATTCTGCATCTAAGATACCCTGGACTGATTTTTTTATCTATAAAAAAATAGAAGCTATTTGATAAGGTTTCTTAAACGATGTTACAACATTTAAAGCCAACCGTCTATATCTTTGGCTATGGGTACTCGTAAGTAAATAAGATTATTCAAATTACTTACAACATCAGGCAAAGCGTCGTTGGGCCATGGGAAAGTCTGAAATCCAGGTAGAACAACAACACCATAATGGTCTGTGTACGTAAACTTAGGTTTGCCACAGTCCGGATCGAACCCACCCTCCACGCCAATAGCCAGACGAGTGATTTTCTTCTCTGGACCATCACCGGTTTGTTCTGGCTCAGGAATCTAATAAAAAAATGTCCAAAATGTTTTAGTACTAACAATACGATATAATATTACATTAATTCCATTTTTATAAACTCACGGGTTTCTTTTCTCTACATATGTGTAAAAAAACAGCATTGCCAGTCTTCTGAAAGTACTGCTCGACATAATTTCTTCCAAAGCCAAGGAATGATGTTAGAGAGACATACAACCCAGTTTCTGATTCCTGAAACAATATAAAGATATTATTGTTGTAGTACGTAAATGAAAAAAATAAGGAAATTCGTGACCGTGATTAAAGGATGGTCCCTGGAAGGAGTGGAATTTTAACGTAGTGGATTTTAAACTCCCTCTATATTTTAATTCTCTAGTCCCACAAATTTTATTCCATGACTTAAAAAATGGCTTTCAGTAATAAAAAAAGACATTCTTTTCAATGTCACACCAAAAAAATTCATAGTGAGGTAAAGTTACTTAAAAGCTATACACAATGATTGTATATTAAAAAGCCCCCATAATTTGCATACTGATAAAGAGTATGTATCACCATACGGAAACATGGCAAATTATGGGGGTCCATAACTGTGTATTCGTTTAGTTCGACAACACGCGGCAAAATGTTCAGAACCATTGATTTATATCTGGGAGGTTTCCTGATCCTATGTGGTTTCGGCATCAGCTTGCTAAACTTAAGAAGTTTAATTTACAGCAAGAATAAGTTCTCCAATATTCTATTATCTGAGAATATTCTTCTCATGTGTGTTGGTGTTGCTTTTATGTGTCGCGGGATTTATTCTCTAGATCCTGGTAATGTAGAAATGGAAGATGTGGAATTGAGGATGGCCGGAATCCCTAATGTATTCAAGAGTGATTCTGTGAAATGCGGCTTTGCATCTCTTCTCCTAAGCTACGGACCGTTTGTGGTCTCTTTGGTCAACAGTTTCCTTGGTCTCATTATAGACAATTATATGCATTATAGAATGCTGTGGGATTTGAAAAAGAAAGATGAAGAAGATATGGTCCAAGAAATAGGCGAAACTTCTAGAAGTGTTAAAGATGTGAAGTACAGTAAGATAATGGCGTTTTGGAAGAAATACTTCTCATTTATAACTATTGCCTTGCAGTGGATTGTACCAATTTTGATTGCCCTTTTCATGTATCCGATGAATGTTAAAGAGTTGTCTATTGGTGACGCACGAAGCTTGGAAGACTCTTGCATGTCAATGTTAGATATGAGAGGTGAAAGTTGCTTATTTAATTCTACAGATTGGATCAACGAAACTGACATTGAATTACGAAAGTATATACCGACTTCGATCAATTATTTAGAAGTAATAGAAAAGGATCATAACACAAATGCTTCTATCCAAATTGATTCCATACTTAACAATGTGTTTAATGTTTTAAGAAATTTCAATAATCAATCAGATTTTAAATACACAAACATAACTAAATCAGCTAGAAAGCCAAAGTTAGGTGATGAGTGCATGAAAATATGCTTCACAGATAATAAAAACATGCTTGTTTATATGTTTGTTCTCGCTTTCATCAGCTATTTCGTTCCAATAACAATGTCAACAGTAATATTGACGAAAATTCATATAATTCAAGTGAATAGACCGAATGCTAAGACTTATGTGACTAGGGAGCTTTTGTATAATATATTATTTTGGAGTCCTGTTATGTTTGATACTTTTCTATCATTGATAATGTGTTCCTTCTCTATGAATGGGATGAGAACATCTTTTTTCAACGTTGTGGCTAATGTGTACCAAGCTGTTAAAAATTTCATGAATACAAGATATTTTAAAGAGAACGCAATTGTTCCTAAATAAAATATTTAGAATTTAGTTTAAAAAAACTAGTGACTCGTTTAACTTTACATACAAACTTTCGTTGTTTATCAATCTCTATTAGTAACCAATACTAAAATCAGAATGTAAAGACAAACAGAAAAACAAATATTACTTAATTATATACTATATATGAAGGTTATAACTTGTACTATAATATCTGTATCTGTATCATGCCTGTAATTGATATTTTACTTAATTTTGTGTAAGCTACTACAAAAGCTGTGTGTTCTATTAATAGTAAGCTTGGCATGAATCATAATGTAAATAACAAACAAAAAATCAATGGAGACTAGAACTTAACACATAACAGAAATGTTATACTTTGTATTATGTATAAATTGTATTTAATTCTATTTGATAGTAAAATTAAACTTTGAAAATTGTATTGTTTTGTTATTGTATGGATGTATGTTTGTTACTCTTTCACGCAAAAACTACTTTGTCTTCAAGACTGTTTCAATGCCTGTTGATTACTTTTTGAATTATTGAAATCAGACATTCCATTCAAAAGGTATTACGAAATTAAAAATGTCAATATAAACAAAAAATACACGTCGACGGGCCGGTGTGGATTCACGCAGCGCAGTGAGCAACGCGGCGAGAGAGGGGAGATCCAAAATGCGGGAGAGCCAAAATGTTAAAAAAATTTATCCACGCGTGCGAAGCCAAACAACAACACCCGAACAACCCGTGACAATACCCGAAGCGAAACAAGGGCAGGCCGCTCATATAGAATAAAGTTATTAAACAATCAAAATGTAATTGTTATGTCTCCTTTTTATAATAATAATTTCCATAAGTTATGTTTGAAAATATGGATTATTAGTATAATATATATTTATAATCCATATTTTCAATCCATAATAAGAGAAACATTGAAAAAGCATTCAATGATTTAACCACATACATTTTCAAGTCTAAATATTCTATCATAAGCAGGCAGGAACACTAATTTATTTATTTATTCATACATACTTGATTTGCGTACAAGAATAAACTCAAAATTGTGATTGCATAATTCAATTCATAAGTTCGAATTAATAAACAAAGAAGATACAAGTCTTCAATAAATAATAATCTTTTTAATATTATTATGAATGTGAAAGTTTGTATGTTTGTTACTCCATCATGCACAAACGGCTAATCGGATGTCGATGAAATGTGATGTGTGTATAACCTGAATTACTGCAAAGGCTACTTATCATCCCAGAAAAATACAGTCCCTGCTGGATAATAATAAAATAAGTTTACTGTCCTAAGAACTACTGTCTTAAATCTTTAAATCTTAAAATAATTTTATATAGAAATAACTGATCTCTTATTTGTTTACGTGTTAACAATGATGACATGTTACTAATTTTAAGATTGCTTTCAGAATAACCAAACCTATAACGCAAATGACTAAGGTTTTCTTGGATCCTTTCTATATTATGCATATAGATTTTATATGCCATATATAATCTAATATTCCATACTTGTGCAAACCCAGCCAAGTCAGGTTGGGTTCACTAGTATAAAATAATACAAAGGAACATAAGTTAGTTTGGCTAATGGGAATATGGTGTTTTTAAATTTTTATACTATCCATGTTGTTGCAACTTGTCAATGCAAAACAATATATAAAAAAAAATTAAAAAATGCACTATAACAATATGCTTTTCATACAGAATTTTTTTTTTGTTGAAATAGAAAAAAATTAAAAAACTTAATAGGACTCATTCTATTTATTTCTGTTGGGAAATATGTGTTAAACAACTTGCAACATTTGTATATTTTATCTGTAACTGCATTGTTAAGCTGGGTCATGCTTAACAATCTTACAGTCCCTTCTATCTCCGCCTCTCATCCAAAAACAAAGTTGGTCATTGCTTTCTTGTATAAATAAACATTACACCCAACATTACACCTAAGAAACACCAGAAATCCTGAGAGACTAACATACCAAAAAAAACCAAAGACAGCTTTATATTTAAAAAACTGTGACGTAATGTGTGTTAAAATATTTAATTCTTTACCAGCACAAATTAAACAACTTCAAGGGCATAAATTTAAAAGGACACTTAAAACTTAGCTTGAGATTACGCTTTTTAATCAGTAAACGAGTTTTTATTATTAAATTAAGGACCAGGATAAATTACAGAAGAAAAAAAATACTGTATGATTCAGAGCAATAAATAAATTACTATTGTGACAGTGTACATAATATAAAAAGCTCTATTACTTTAATATATTCCACCAATTTCAATTAGTGCAAATGTAATTCCTCTCTATTCACATCTATATCATACTCATAATAATCTAGTGGAGATACAGGTTAAGACTTAAATATTGCGAACAAACTTTTGTCAGGCATGCAACTAAGACTTCAAAGGTATGTAAAGTCATTCTGAGAGGAGTCCATGCTTAATAATGAGTGAGTTGATAAATATAAATTAAATATTAAACAAATTTAAATAACTAACTCTTTCTTAGTTTTGTTTCTTTATGGTATATTTCGGAAAGTTAAGATTGGAATTTCTTACTCGGCAGGTCTAAGGAGTTTGATCCCGAGCACACCTCTGACTTTAAATATCACTTGCTTTAATGGTGAAGGAAAACATTGTGAGGAAACCTGCACTCCTGAGAGTTCCCTAAGGTTCTCAATGGTGTGTGGACGACTGCTGAGGAGACCCTACTTAACAGTGGGCCATTAACGGTTGTGATGATAGTATATTTTAAATTGCTAAAAACTGAATATTTAAGGTTTAATTTTATTTATTTATATGAAGAATTATGTTATAATGATCGGTCTTAGTGATCTGGATTTCAAGATTAGTCATTTCAGTACTTAATTTTTCAATCGTTGTTGAATTTTGATTTATCATTAATGGGAAAGACAAAAGAGTTTTTTCTTTATCTTTATTCCGTAACAACAGCGAGCAGCAGCGGTAGGTATTGTACAGCCTTGTCAGAAGATTTTTTCTTTAAATGTTAGCTTTGGATGTGTTTATAATGAAAAGAACACAACGGATAAGAGGGAGATATATCTCACAGTATATCTAAACCAAGAGGTTAGAAACAAAATGCAACTCACCGGATTGTCAAACGAATAAACACACTCATCCTTGTAGACCAGCTGCTGGGGGGCCGGTATCTTTATTTTTGATAGATGCGGTGTTAATAGGTCTAACGATGCCATTTTATATTGAATCTTTGTATTGAATTAAATAACTATTTATATTTTCGGCGTCGATAGAATATCGAAGTCGATCTCTTTTTAGTGTAGTTGTCAATGTCAACTTGACAGTCAAATATATGTGAAGAATGATACCGATGTCAATAATCGATTAATCATCGGATGTTATTTTATAAAGAATTAAATACATCGACCTGTAAATGTTAGTCATAAACCAGTTAAAAAGGAGCTCCACGCAGTCTGAACCGAAACAAATTATACACATACATAATCAGATTTTATTATCGTTTCTAAAAGAACTCGCACTCACTAAAAAATTAATATATAGTCTTGAACATATCACAAGATACAAATACAGAAACTGTTCATTAAAAAATCTTGCAAATAAATAAATATCTGAACAAAATAACATATAAATATAGACTTCTAGACAAAAACAATTATTGGCCGCACGGTCGTTTCATCTCTCTTACGCTTTCCTACCTGTATCTACTTTATAGTTGGATAAGGATTAGGAGACATGCGTAGTTGCGGATTGAAATAGTTCCAGGAACTACGGTCGAAACTGAACATAATCAATCCAATCCGAAATGTTTAAATGATCATGTTCATCGTACCAAATGTCCCCGAGTCATGTGCGATCTCCAGATCATGTTCAACGTTTTGAATGCCCCCGAGTTATCTGCGTCGTGCGATCTCCGGAGTCCGCTACGCTTCACAATGACATCACGAAGCGAATCCGAACGTACTCGTACTATAAGTAGATGCGAAAGTGATAGGATATTGCTTGGTCCCTCAAGTCTGAATGAATTAGATATTTACATTTTCATGAAAACGATTGTTCACTGTTCAAATTATACTTAAAATTGAGTACTAATCCAAGAGCCCTAAAGAACCAAACTGTATGTAACTGTTTGTATAATTTTGTGTAATTAATAGAATATATTTTTTTTTTTGCACCAAATCGTTAGGATCCTTTATCTCTAATGGAAAGCTACATTGTTCCCATAGTTCAAGTAGCGTTACCAATTTCCATATTTTATTTTTTTATTATTTTTTTTTTCGTAACGCTTATTAGGTATTAAAATTATATCACTGATAGATATCAAAACTATTACCGTCTCTTTCATATTAAATTGAACCACACTTGAACCACACATAACTCAAAAAAGTCGTCGGTTTATGCCCAAAATCGAATTCGGATCTCTCGAGTAAGATGTCTCAACTACTGGGCTACAAATACAGTACAATTGTTAGAAAGAGAAAAATATATAAGTGCGACTTACATATATTTAGATTATACCATGCATGGAAGATCGGATAACAGTACAAAAATTATTAAGAATTTGTATATGCATTTTCGAACTCTATTTTGCTATATTTGTATGGAGCTACATGTTATTATAGTAATATTAGTATTTTAATCAATATGATTATTAATTTGTTAGTACTTACTATAATAAAACAAAAAGATATTTGTAAGCTAGGTTTTTCAGCTCTGAATTTCAATAAGTTAAGTTTGTGTAACTGTTACGATTTCAAACGACGAAACTTGGTACAGAGATAAAATAGAGATTAGAAAAAGATAAAGGCTTCCTTTTGATACCAAAAAAGGCTCGAAAGACTTCGTGATTATCGAAGATGAAACCATGAATTTATACAATTCCATATCGATATTGAAAATTTAATGTATTTTTGGTAAATCAAAGTCCACGTTATAAATTACACTCGGGCGAGGCAGGGTTGGATCGACTAGTATTTTATATTAATAATATCCGTCGTACTTAGAAATGTCATAAAGAATTAATGAAACTTCATAAATACGCAAAACTAAGTCTTATTTCGCAGGGACCGTTCTCAGTTCTCTGTCTACAAGGTCCGTGAAGTCAGAGGAACTAAGGTAGTTCCTCGAACATGATAAAGGAGTATAGTTCCGAAGTGAAGATGAACTGAATAATGCGCAATCAATTTACAAACATGATTTGCGCACCTTTGGCGCCATTAGGGAACGCTCTGTCCATTCTCTAATCTAAATTCTATGGTTCAAGATGCAAGCAGAAAAGAAATGGGCATCATTTCAAAGTTTTACAACTTAGGAAAAAGGGTTTGAAATGGATAAACTTTTTTATAGCGAATTACTATTAACAGTGTTTTTTGAAATTTTGTTTTCTCTTTAAATTATTGATTAAATTTTTTTGTATTATGTATATGTATATTAAAATAGGCTAAGGGTTGTTAGTTTTATTCAGTAGGCATTTCTGCTTTTAACTTTCAAAGCCAAATCATGGACCATTGACCTCTATATATATACGTAATATGAATTCGGTCTCATTAGAATTAATTTTCAATATAAAATTAAGCGTTAAAATATCTGTATAAGATTCGTGATTCATAACTAATATATTTTTTTCTTAACTTAACGTAACTCCAAAGGTTTTTGTTTTTTTAATCTTTAATATTAAACTAAATATTTTATTCATTTTTCTAATCAAAATCTGATTATAAAAAAATATTTAAGAATGTTTCACTTAATTAATTTATAATTAACAATCTTAAATAAGTACTCGAAAGGTATGTCAAATTAGCCACTGAAATACTTTTATTCATCAAACATAAAATTACCCGTAAATCGGGTAATTTTATGGAGCAAGTGGTGGCAAGTATAGAAAAAATCGATTGGATCGATTTAGTGCTAAGCTAAATATCGATAAGATATTTATTGTAGTCTATAATAATATATTATATTCTATAAAGTTTTTATTGTTAAGTTTAAGAAGATGAACTTTGGATTATAGATATGATAATATTAATTGAATTTTCTTTTGAGTTTTATTGAGATTCGACACAAATTTGGTCTCCAAGTATTACAAAAATAATTTAAAATGGTTCTTAAATTATATTACGATTTGATGTCTCAGCCATCGAGAGCATTATATATTTTACTAAAAACTACAAATTCCAAATTTGAATCAAAACTTCTAGACTTACGCAAAGGTAAAATATCATAATTGGTAAATTAATTTAGTTCTCCAGTTCTTCATATAACGAAAATGACTGTAATTTAATAAACAATATAATATAATAAACAATAAATAATACATATTATATATTATTTTATATTTATAACTAGCTGACCCACCCTCGCTTTGTTGAGATTCAAACCGTTCAATCACTTATTTATTCATTCCTACTCTGCCATCGCCATAAACATACTATTTTCCCACTATTTTCAGTTTCTATTTTATATTGCATAGTAGGTCACTTATTTGTAGTGGACACCATCTCACTTACTGTCTCCTTTCTCACTATTTTTTTCTTTTATACTAATCTTGCCCTGACAATAACTAAAGCAACAAAAAACAATTATACAATTTGATACATAAATTATAATAGAAGATAATTAGAAATAACATATGATAAAGAAGGTCAATTTAATGGTAAGTGGTTATTGTTATATGAACATTAACAATACAGGAGTATTAGAAAATTGTGGCACAATTAAACTGCGACTAATATTAGGATTTTCATCATTGATGTCTAAGCCAGAATGGATTGAACCACAGAATACAGAGATAAGTAAGATGAGAACTATGACAATAAACTCAAATTTTTTACTGTAATATCATTTCATAGGGGAGCATTATTCAGAAGAATTCACAGCTATCAATAGAATGCAAAGAGTACCTGTTATTGACCATGATGGCTTTATTTTGACTGAAAGGTAAATTATTTTGAATTAACTAATTAAAAATAAAGATTTATTCATTGTATTTTAATTTTGAATTTCAGTATTGCAATAATTAGATATTTGAGTAGAGCTAATATAATACCTGATAGCTTATATCCTAAAGATAGTAAGTTACAAGCTAGAGTTGACGAGTACTTGGAGTGGCAACATGTTGGTCTAAGACTTCACTGTGCTATGTATTTTAGGGCCACAGTATGTATAATTTTATATTTTTTTCTTATGTTAAACATATTTTAAATTGATGTTTTGATTTTTTGTAAAGTGGAGTACTTGTTTTCTGTCAATTTTTTTTTAAATCCCTTTAACAAAAATAGGGAAGTGTTTCCCTTAATTTTTTCAAAAACCTACCCAATTTACATTTTTTTTTCCATTCAAATATTTGTATTAGGTACTGTATAAACAATCTTATAACGTCAAACTCAGTTGCAATTCTCAAAACAACAATGTTTTTTAGTAATTTTTTTTAATGTTTTGGCTTCCTCATACCTTAGTTTTTTAAATGCTCTTTTACTACATGCGTTATGGAGAAGAAATCACACTCCATTCTTGTATTTAAGATCTGGTTTAAACCAAAACTTAAACAAGCATACCCTCATTATTTTTCAGTACATGGATCCAATATTGTTTGGTAAAAAACCTAATGAGAAAAATTAAGTATTGCATGAATGAGGGGTATTATTGAAAAAAAAAAATGTTTTTGCTTTTTAAATGCTCTTTTATTAAATGATTTATGGAGAGCCTAATTTAGATCTTTGGTTTGAACCACAACTTAAGCGTACCCTCATTATTTTTCAGTACATGGATCCAATATTGTTTGGTAAAAAACCTAATGAGATAACTATACAGGGCTATGAAAATCGAATGACTAATGCTCTTGATTTGTTTGAAAATAAATGGTTGAGCAATGGTACTGAATTTATAGCTGGCAACACTATCACTGTGGCAGATCTTCTAGCTGCCTGTGAATTGGAGCAACCAAGTATAATAATTTAATATAATTTAGACAAATTAAATTACTGACTGTATTTTTATTATTTTTGTTACTTGTTTTTTTAGGAATAGCTGGATATGATCCAGCGGAACATTATAATGGGATTTCTTCTTGGTGGAAGAAAGTAAAGAACTACTTCAACCCTTATTATGACGAAGCACATGTTATAGTTAACAAAATTATTGCTAAACAAGCAAAATCAAAAGCTAAATTATAATCATAATTTTCTTGTAAAAAAGAGAGATTTTAAACATAAGTGTTTTTATATAATAATAAAAAGGAATATTTTGGATGTTTTTACATAAGTTGTGGGATTTATATAATTATGGTGAAAGTTTATTTTTATATCTAATAATATAATCTATAAGAATATTGTTTTGTTATTATTTTAAGAAAAGAAAAAGTTTATATAGTTTATATTATACTTTTCTATAACTTACTGTAGTTTTACTTCTTCACTTCTTTTACTCTGTTGACGCTTTTTCAAATATACCTTTTGAGTTTTTTTTTTATGTCAATTGCAGTATACCGATTGTGACAAATAGTTTTGATACTTAATGAAATATTATTTATTAACTAATTGATCCCAAAGACGTTATAACAGTCAAATTATACATATATCGGCGCGTAAGATAGTTTAACCTAACCTTAGGTTTAAACAGAGAACCTGGGCAGTGGAGGTAAGTGTTCACATATGTGGTAAGGGATCCCTTAAACCTACACCATGCTCACAAGTCTAAGGCAATGCTTAGGTTCTTGTCGTAATTATAAGAGATCATAATGTTTAGTTATTTATCGGTTCAGTAGCAGGATCTACGTTGCGTTTACCCAATTTTTTTAAAATATATCCCCCCCCAGTCTGTGGCTGTTATAAAATAACACAACTGTAGCAACACCAACCAGTCAGCAACCTTTGAGTCCTGTGTTATTGAAAATATGAGTAGGTTCAATATTCGTATTTAATTATAAGGGTTTTAAATTTAAAGCGGGATGGCGTCGTCAGGGGAGGAGGAAAATTCGGAACAATCTTAGAAATTATTATATTTTCTTAATTCTTTTACATATTTACACAATATTATAACTTAAAACTACAGGAGTGATAGTCTAGTCAACAAGTGCTTTTATTACAATTTTTTTGCAAAATTTTTAATAACTTTTGCAATTTTTCACTAAATTTTTAATAACTTTTGCAATTTTTGCGGGCGGCCCTTCAATTTTCTCAAAAAGTTTCTACATGCCATTCCGAATAGAATGACACCTAAATCATAATTTTTGGAGAATTAGAAAAAGTTTAGACCCAAATAGCACTTGTTGAGTAGACCATGAGCTCTGCACAAGTTGGCGGCAGAGACCGACTCGGTGAGGCGATGGTTCTACAGTACTCCGTGATTAATTTCCACGGAGTCAGCGAATTCCGGGACGCGGAATATGAGTTGGGTAGTCAGGTGTGCAGCGCCAGTGTTAGGTTTCCGTAAAAAAGTGTAACATCAAATCAATAATTTCTAAATAAGGTTATTTATTTAGGGCTATCTGAATTCTGATTATTGCTCGTTGATCACACATAGATATACTGAGATAGATACGCAACTCAAAATACAGTAATGAAAACTACGTTCCATCAACAATAGATGTAGATATTTAATTAGTTCATCATTTTGCCGATAGATGTCATTTTAAAACAATTTGATTTCTTGTAATCTGTATATAAAGCTAATTTTTGTAAAATTAAAAGCACGAGAGATTTTGAAAATATTTAAATCGAATTTTTCATAATAGAAAACAGTAGCGACATCTATTGAATTGATTCAGGCGTTACTTTGCGGAGATTCATATCCGCGGATTATAGTAAAGTAGTAATCGTGATTTCTTGTTAGTAGCGACATCTGTTGGAAGAGGTACGAACTACGTGAGTAAAACAGATGAAGTTAACTTCAATCACAATTTTTCAGTATCACAATCACAGAATATAGAGGTCGTAATATTCGTATTACGATTTATTAAGATTATAATTTGTTATTCATATAAATAAGACAAATATAATTTAAGATATATGCCGATAATACAATTACATATTGCTGGCTAGCTTTTGTGAGCGTTGGTTTCTGTGGGATTCATTTTGTTTATTTTGTAATTGCTTATTAAGGGGAAAAATTGAGAAGGTAAACCTTTAGTATCGTTTTTTTTAATTGTACAACTCTAGATATTTAAATTTACCCAAAGGTTGTTAAACAATATGAACTGATAAAATGATACTACTGTAACAGCTACTAGATGGTGCTACTGTACATCCTACTAATATTATAAACGCGGAAGTTTGTAAGAATGTATGGATGTTTGTTACTCTCTCACGCAAAAACTACTGAATGGATTTTGATGAAACTTTACAATAATATAGCTTACACATCAGAATAATACATAGGCTATAATTTATAATGATATAGTGTCAAAATATAGCGGGTGAAACCGCGGGACCATTGGTAGTAGGCAGCATGCAAATCCGACCACCAAGTAAGTCTCTTTGACGCGTTCCGGTCACGCCGCATATGGGCTAGATCTACCCTCTCTCCTATTTCATTAATGCTGCAGTTCTAGTGAATTCAGAGGTCTTCTCTCTTCGCTCCTCCTCCTAAGTCCACATCGAGGCTTAACAATAGACTGTCTAGTTTTGTCGATGTCTCCTCGTTAGTCCTTTATCTTTTATAAAAAAAAGCTTCTTTATAAACTTTATGATATACTTCCTTTCTTCTTTTTAACATTACCCGTCCTATTAACTTAATAACTTCCTCTAACTTTAGATATAATAATTATTATTGTTTTATAATATTTTCGTTGCTCTATTATTGTGATGTTGTAGATATATAACATTTTAATCCTCCTATTGTGGTGTATTCCAAACAGTAAAGCCAATCTCCTTTGTAATTTTCTCAATAAACACAACGTTATATGCAAACATCTCGTTGGACTCCTTGAACAGGCGAGGTCAACTCTTTTATATGGGTTAATACTTTAAATTGTCCCATGTGTATGAATTATGTGTATAATCCAATTTGTTAGGATTTTTTATACAACTTTTATATTTTACATTATCACTATTACATGATTTTATTTTAAGCAGAAAAAATAATATATATTGATATTATTACACACTCGATAAGTTATGATTAGTTTACCTTTTGTCTCACTGCAAACTTTTATAGTATAATTAGACCTAGTGTAATTGTACCTTGTAATGGATGCTCTATAATTACAAGGTGTATAGGGGAGAGAGGGAGTGAGCGGATTTTCACGTGAGGGATGTCAGAAAATTGTTAAAATCTTCCCACGTAATTGACCTCTAACTACCAGTAAACATTGCAAAAAATTGGTGTGTCAAACTATGGCTCATGTCAAGCTTAACAAGTCAATAATATTTATATTTAAGCTCAATTCTTTATAATAAGATAAATAAGGATAAATATTTTCTCACTTAACTACTTCCAATGTAAAACACAAGTAACCAACTGGCTTAACTTAGGTTATTATGAGACTGAAAATCTTATTACGCATATTGTTTAAAATTCAATCCCTCCTTTATCCTATCCCTTCCCATCGTATGAACGATGTCGAAAATATTTTTAATTTAAATTTTTTTAATATGTTTCTTTAATTATTAATAGTTTTAATCAATTTATTTGGTTGTCTTAATATTCACAAATTTATTATGACATTTGTAAATTCGCTGAGTTAGCGGGCGTTTGAAAACTGCGACACAGTTTTAATAATGCAGTTAGTCAAATTTCGAGAGCGTTCGCAGTCGTTTAAAAACTTATTACAGAGTTTTACTTAACTGCGCAGAGTTGTATGCGCTCTAACTTAAACTCTAACTGAAACTAGTGAGTCGACCGTACAGAGTTGGATGTTCGAATCAGACTGAGGCTTTTTCTCATGACGTCCATCAAAGTAACATTCGTTTCCTTGCTGACACCATAAGAAGATTCCGAGTAACTTCTATCAATAAGTAAAGAATGCGCTTATGGCGCATTACTTGTCTATGAAGCTAACAGAGGCTGACAACTTAACTAGTTACTATCGTTTGTGATGTTTTAGAAATGTAGCATCTGTTTCGAATAAATAAAATGAATGTTCATTTTATATACAATTTTTTAATCAAGAAAAAGGTTTATCAAATTTATTTTAGGTTTTATTAATATCAGTTGTTATCCGTACCAATGGCTGTGGCAAGTTAGATGAATCTTCAGATACTAATATTTTCTTCAAAATAAGGAAAATGTGTGCCATTAAAGTTCTTTAAGAGTCCTATTACATTTTTTATTTTTTTTTTCAGTAGCAATAAGATATTGTAATTATTTTATTATGAATAACGATAGCGCCATTATCTTTCTTGTAAGTTGGAGTGACACATTTTCATTATTATTTTCGTGTAATTTACTATAAATGTTTTACGAACTCAGTTTGCAAGCATAACCGTCGGCGATGGAAGTTTGACGCTGAAATTCACATTGTTACATGCAATTTTTATAAAAGCTAAAATGTATTAAATATAAGTTGAATATTGTACTTATTTATTGAAGTTTTAGAATTTCTTTAAATTACTTGAGTTTTCACGGAAAAAATCTTAAAGAAAGCCTAATTTAAGCCATAAATGTCTTGAATCAACGTCCATTAGCACAATTTTATCAAATAAACTAATATAATATAAAACTTCATTCTATAATTAATACATTTCTTTAGTTTTCGTTTGTCAATATAATCAGAAAAAATTGCAATAAATAAAATTAAAGTATAACCAAACACCACCGAAGTTGCAAACGAACACCAGCACGCCGGCGCGGTATGCGAGTGTTTACGATTCGCAATAGGAATCTTAAGGCACATAAAAGAAACCAGTAAAATGATATGAACGAGCGAGATTGTGGTCACCTTTGAAAGTATATAAATTTCTTGTATCAAAGCATATTTTTCCGCGTTTTAATAGAGACATCAAAATATAATATTTTTATAACCAAGGTAGAGGTTTTGCTTGTTGATATTACAGCAATTAAGGTTTATTTGAAAAGCTCGACGCACCGGATCCCTTTCAATTGCGCCAATTAAATTCGGCTTATACTCTACCCCCGCCGGGTATTACACGATCCAAAGTGCTCTCTGTTAGTTCAAGCATTACCAGATAGATACTTATGCAATTCCATTCCATTTCCATTTAACAATTTTTGTAGTTTTTTTAATATAACTTAAAACATGAAACGTTAATTACACGGTTTTTTTGTTGTAGTTTGCCATCATCTTAGGAATGAGTGATATTACCAATAACCCTCATTCCTTCCATTCTGTGTATAGATAATTCAATCCATGAAGTTGGCGCCACGCCTGTACTAACTGCACTATTTTTTTTGTACTAAAAATAATTGTCAAATGTTCAGACATAATATAATATTTATTGCAATAAAAATAATTGATTATTAAAACACTCTTTTTGAAATAGTTCTTGTATTGTAGATATTTCATCAAGTACCTATACCATAAACAAATATATTGTATTAGCTATCCGCCATGTTCTTTATATTATCTGTACCATGACGTCATTGAGCTTCTAAACAAACAAATATTAGTTTATATCAGTTTTCAGTGTTTCCAATACTACTAATTCAAATACTTATTTTTATCTAGCCTATTGAGATATATGAATCTGTAATACGAAATAAAATTCACGATTTATTGAGTTATGAAGTGGCGTACATCAATTATGCGCCATCAAAATTATTGTACTGAAAATGCGAAATAACAATTCATTAAATGCATGCGAGTTTAAAATCAATGTTCGTGTCTTTCGAGGGTCACTCAGTCTATTGGGATGGAATAATTTAACTTTTTCCATCCTCACGTTATTGAATCTAGTGCACCCTAACATCTGTAACCGCGGGCCCGAGCCGCGCGCCGACAGATTGAAAATTGTTTGATGCTTTTTTATTTTATTTGGTTTCACAAACTTTACTGCAATTCGGATTGTTAAATTTTATACTGGCAACAATTTAGAAAAATTATAATCTATTGTTAATTATGATGTTGGCAACACTTATAATTTGAGTAGCATTTTTACTTGACGTTGGCAGGATTTATATGAGTAGCATTTTTACTTTCTTGAAAGTTGGATAACTGATAAACACAAATCAAAGAAGTAGGGAATGCAAAAGAAATACGCCGAACGACAGAATAAAGATTATTACATCGCAAGTATTCTAGCAGTAACGATAAAGCTCTGAGTCTAAAGTATAGACTTAGAAATAAGATTGTTTCAAATTGACAAAGACAGCAATGGATATATTTTACTATTAGTCTAGTCGACAAGTTGAAAATGGCCTAAAAAAAGGCATTTTATTATTGCCTTTTCCTTGTAGGTATTATTAAACTATTAATAAATTTTCAAAAAAAAAGTTCTTAAAGAGGACGAAACTTAAAAAAAAAACATCTCTACTTTTGGAACTCTCCTCTATTATTTATAATGTTAATTAAACACTGAAATGTGCGCGATGATTTGCACTGAAACTGGAAAATCCAAGTAATATTGTACAACTACAAGAATTATAAACAAATCAAAAAAGTCTTTTCGTATTATAGTATGTATGAACTTGTAATTAAATCTCTTTGGTTATACTATTTGTATCTGGCTGGTTTTGGTATCATTAAAAGTTTACATTTTAAAGAAGATAATTCCAAATTCAAATTAGGAAAATGTGTGATTTTTATTTGTTTTTCGTACTGGGAAGATGAGTGAATCAAATGAAGAAATTCAATACATTTTAAAATTTTACTACAAAAAAGGTAAAAATGCAACGAAAAACCTTGAAAAAAATTTTGCGATGTTTATGGACCTAGTGCAGTGTCTGTGAGAGTAGCACAAATTTGGTTTAAGCGTTTACAATCCGGAAATTTTTATGTCAAAGATGCACCTCGCTCTGGTCGCCCTATTACGGATAAAATGGATGCCATTTCTGAAATAGTGGAGCAAGATTGGCATATCAGTAGTTACGACGTAGCTGAAGAACTGGGAATTAACCACAAAACAGTTTTGGCGCATTTGAAAAAAACTGTGTACACAAAAAAGCTCGATATTTGTGTACCTCACGATCTCACTGAAAGAAACCTAATGAAAAAAAATGCGAAGAAACTTTTTCCCCAACCTAATATAAAGCAGAAGAGTTTGTTTGTTTGAACGCGCTATTCTCAGGAACAACTGGTCCGATTTGAAAAATTTCTTCTATAGGCTATATAACATCACGCTAAGACCAAAAGCAGCGAAGCTACACGTGGACGAAGACGCAAGGGTCAGCTAGTTATAAATATTTTTTAAACTTTTATAGCGTGACTTGTTGTACGTACTCGTATATAAGAAAGGCTCCACGAAGCGTAAATTGGTTACGACAATTATTTAAACTTTTTTTTCATTTACAACGCATATCTGCGCTCTTAAAGCAAGAGAGATACTAAGTTCTAGGTTTTCATAGTGAAAAAAAAAAGTTGCTTCTTTAAAAAATAAATACATTATCAATATTAAAACGATATAAATACTAAGAGGAGATATTGGCCAATCGTAGCATAGGTTTTCCTGTTTTTAAGCCTACTGGTTTTTTTCTTTGAACTCAAAGCATCAAAAACGTTTTATATAGGTGAAGTTTTTATTAACATCGAAGTAGAAAACGCCATTCAAATACTTTGAAAGGGAAAGATGAAAAGAAATGGTTCGACAAATATAATAATCCCAACGTAAGTATGTTTTTCACATTACGGTACACAAGTTCTGTATTTATTTCTAAATCTATTTTGTAAGATAAAATCAATATTCTCTGGGGCGGAGATGACCGTTTGACATTTATAGCATCCAGAGCTCACGATAGGTTGTTTAAAAATAAACCGAGCTCTAATTTATCTGCTATTCTGCTATTGGTTAGAACATTTTCCATTTAATCAATACCATGTAGTGTGGGAGTTAAAACCATTTATTTTTTACACAAAAAAAAGTAGTAAAAAATCTGAGTACTGTTGTTATATATAGGCACTTGAAATAAAAGTTAATCCAACAATTTTCTATTAAATCGTGAGTAATGAGTAAAATATGTACAATTGATTATAGCTTGTGATCTGTTAATAGCTCAACAAAATATATTGTTACTGAACTTTACCTTGGTTTTCACTGACAACTTTTTAATGGACATTTTCGGCTTAGGAAACGTGGGTACGAAAAAAAATATATTCATGTGATATGTCAGTACCTCCTCCTCAACTCCGTTGAGATATTACTAAAGGATCTAGCTAGTTAAGCATATGAAAACTGCACTCGAGTCTGATGAAGGGTTCTTACCTTGTATATAAGAATATTTTTTGTTCACCCCCAAAAACTATAGGTCTCGTTTTCTACAGTAGGTATCTAATATTGCATAAATTCTAAAATTTATGTATTATAATTAGTTTACCGATAGTCATATACAGTTTAAATTTCATGAAGATATCTTAAATGGTACTGAGAAAAAAACATTTTACGTTCAGGATTGCTACCCCTATTATTCCCTTACTATAGGGGTTAGAGATGGAGTCGACAATGAATCTTAAGTTTTAAATGGAGCAATAGTTTTTATATAACAAAAACAGGCGCTAGTTCCTTGTCTATTTGATATTTACAAGATGAAAAGAGCGCGTAAAGTTTAGAGTGACAGAGCGCGAGCATTTGGTTGCCATTGGAGAGAAACTGTTCGTATTAAGTTCAGTAAGACACGCCCCTTAGTTCCAGGGCTCCCGGGGCTCAGCTACTGCCGTGCGTCGCGCACGGCAGTAGCGACCCACTGTCTATGTCGGTAACACGTATCAACCCATTTCATAAGTTTGCCCGAACGGCAACGGAAAAGCAACGGCTTATTTATAATTCTAATAATTTTGATGTATTACAAGGAGGATTTACTTTACAAGGAGACATGAATAAAGAAACAAATAAATCCAAGCGACATTCACTCCCAGTGTTTATTCCGGTGGAACTGTAAGTATAACTTTTTTTTTAAAAACTGGTATTGTTGATATTTATTAATTTTGGTAGTTCACGTATCAATTAAAAGAGTTAGTAGTAAATTAAAAAATATGTTTTGTTTCAGATTTCAATCAACAAGAAGAGGAGACACAGAAACTTAAAATAATTAATAAAAAATTATATTATGCATATACTCTATTTTTATTAAAAAAATACATAAAAACAATATTTAAAATGGTTTTAAAATAGTAAAATATTTATACCACCCTCAATATTTTATTCTTATTGTAATTTATGTATTCTCTAATATAGATTACAAAGAATACATATCTTTAATGAAGTAAAGTCAGCGATACTGATAGTTATATTTATGTATATAATAAACCTCAATTGTAATTTGAAAATAAATGTAATAGCAAAGCGAAACTTTATGGCTGCAAGCGTATAACTACGATATGATTTTACTTTTTATTTAACGTGGAAAATATTAAAAAGTAATGTTATATTATTCAAGCTTTGCGTACGCGCTGGGCGTCAGACTTGGGAACCTGCCTACTGGCCCGGCAATCAATTTTTAAAATAAATGAATATATTTATAAGATTTTTCTTTAATCAGGCGTAAATAAAAATGTGTTGCTCTCTGTAAACGAAGTTTTATTTACATTAATGACGTATTTACAAAATATTATCCTAAATATAAATTACAATATTACTAGCAGTATGGATCACATACTACTAGTATTCCCTTTACCCCTCCTAGTAAGCTAATAAATAGCTTGTGTCAGGAGTGGGTCACACCAGTAGTCTAATATCCGGGATTTGAACCCACAACTTATCGATCGTGAATCCAACGCCCGAACCACAGAGCTACTGACGCTTCAAATTATCCTAAAGCTCACCTGTAAAAGGAGAAACGACATTTAAAGTTAATTTCGCTCTCTTTTAGATTATTTACAAATTATTATATTATTTAATGATTTTAAAACATTGCGTTTTTCCTCTTACGATTTTTCAAATAAACAAAATGTTAAATATGAAATTCGAATAGTAACGGTGAGCATAAAAGTTAAACTATTATCATAAAACCTCAAACAGTTTATATATTACTGAAAGAAATATATTTCTTAACATCTCCCTCCATTGGGAAGAAAATTTCGAAGTTTTTCGCTTAAATCCATTTTGTTCAGTTTCTTCTTATTGTGTAGGAGTATAAGTTTTGTGATATGGAAAAGATTTGATTAGGCTTTTTTGTGACCTGTATTAAGTTTGAATTTTTTTCAATAATTTTGTATGGTCCAATCCTGAGTTCATCTAATTTCTTTCTGTTTAATATATTTCCATTTTCTACGTAGACTGTGTCTCCGAAAAGTTCATAATTTTTCGGATTTCTATCAAATAATTTTTTGTTGTAGTTGTGTGATTTTATCGTGTTCTGAACTGCCGTTTTTGGCTGGATTTTTCTTGCTTTAATTCATCTGGTAAGATAGTAACATCTTTACCGTATAGAAGATACCTTGGTGTAAAGCCAGTAACTGAGTGAACTGTATCACTGTATTTAGCAACGTACTCTTGAGCTATTGTTGCCCAGGCTTTCTTTTATCCTACATCTAATTTTATTCACTAAAGTTTGATTAAGCCTCTCATTAAGACCATTTAAGAATGGGGAATTTACTGCCGTGAAAACCATTTGTATCCGTTGACTATTTAAGAATTTTTTGAATTCTTCTGAATTTATTCCTGGATACTGGTCTGTAAGAAGCATACATACATCCTCAGTCTCAGTTATGTTCTTAACTAATCTTATAAAATCATCTGCATTCTTTTTGAAGTTATTATAAACGCATATCTTGTGAAGTGATCCACTAATAAATGTAAGTATTTCTTTTTCGATGGAACCTCCAAAGCCTCCTAAATTAAACCAAATTTAACTTGCCCTCTTGACTTATTTTTGATACAAATTTCACAACTTTTACAAATTTTCAGTATATTTTCTGTCAATTTTTTAGCCGCGTATAGCGAACTAATCGTTTTATGTATTTGCCCAATCCCAATAATACTAAATTCTTCCGATACTATAATCTTTTCTTGTTTTTTTGAAGTATATATTTTGTTTTTTTATTAAATTGGTTTTATTATTTTGTAATTCTTGATTTTTACTTTGATCCAGTAATAAACAAATATCTTTTTATAGAAAACTAGCTGACCCAGCAATCGTTGATTCGCCACCGTTGGCCACCCTTATCACTTAGGGGTATAAAAAATAGATGTTGACCGATTCTCAGACCTACTGAATATGTATATAAAATTTCATAAAAATCGGTCAAGCCGTTTTGGAAGAGTATGGTAACTAACATTGTGACACGAGAATTTTATATATAAGATATAAATTAAATAGGAGGATCTTATTAATCAACTAGCTGACCCAGCAAACGTTGTTTTGCCATATAAATTAAAAAAAAGAATGGGGTAGGCCACTCTTTTCACTTAGGGGTATAAAAAATAGATGGTAACCGAATCTCAGACCTACCCGATATGCACACCAAATGTCATAAAAATCGGTTGAGCCATTTCGGAGGAATTAGGTAATAAATACCGCGACACGAGAATTTTATATATTATATATTATTAAAATTACAATTATTACTATAAAATAAAATGGCTATTCTTAACGATTGGTGTGTATAGTGCTTGGACGATGCTTGATGGAGGTGCGGCGGCGTAGTGACCCCAATGGTATCCACACCGTACACATGGTCAACTGACGCATGTTTACAGCAATAACTTTGTTAGAAATTGTTGTTATTTTATTGAGTAAGAACTTCGAAACATATAAGTAGCACAGGTAAAAACAAACTTTTCCTATTTTATAAACTAAATTAGGGACATAAAATTCAGTCATCATTCATTTTACAATATAGTATTACTAACTAACCCGAGCAATGTTGTTTTAAATTAATATTATAAATATAAATTAATTTCTAGAGAGGACCACCCTTATCACGTAAGGGTATAAAAAATAGATGTTGACCGATTCTTAGACCTACCCCACATGTACACAAAATTTCATAAAAATCGGTCGAGATGTTTCGGAGGAGTATGGTAACTAACATTGTGACACGAGAATTTTAAATATAAGATATGAATTAACTGATAGTTAACAAATTCATGTCATGTTAGTTCCCTCACTAATACAATGTGGCATAATACAAATCCATATTGAACCTGTATGCAAGGTCAAAGAATTTATAATCATGCAGGTCAACAAAAATTTACAATCACTTGATTACGGTAACAATAGAGTTGATTACGAATATATTAGAAGTAATTTGACAATACGTTGCTACTAACATAATAACCAGTAGGTAGTACAACTTTTTACTGAGCTACTTTGAATGTATTCCTTTTAACAATAGCCCTTTTAATAGTATTTGAGATATAAGTATATGAATTAAAAAAAAATTTAAACTAACGTTTGCCATTACAAAATCGAGTATTGAACTAGATTTATTATTGGCAAACGTTAATGCAAATATTTATTTATTTGCTAGAAAATAGTACAATAATTGGTGTAAGTATATAATAGTTCAGTTCTAAAATATTCTGCCTTTTAGGCGTGCGTTAAGAAAAAGTAAAATTGATGTATATTAAAAATTAATTGATACAAATGTCAGATGATAGGCAACGCGTCGCCACCGTCATGGATTGAACAATCTAAATATACATGTCGGAGCATAGTAAAAGATTATAGATTAATCGAATCGTTATCGTTGTCTATGGCGTTGGAGTGGGGTAGTAGTCACTTCCGTTGTTTTGACAGTCTCTACCCTCGACCCTTTATATGCGATCGACAGTCTAACTGAAGTCTTAGTCGTGCGCGGTCTCTCAAGAAGTGAACATCATCTAAGTAGTGCTAATGATAGTGTCAAGTGCAGTGTAGTGTGGAAGTGCTGTCCAACTAAGGTCACGTAAGTCCTTACAATGTAATTGCCACGTGGTTAAGTAAACACAATGTTAGGTTAGGTTAGCCTTAGGTTAGGTTAGCCTTGTGTTAGATTCGGTTTATGTGCGTTTAACCTTAGGTTTAAACTGGGAGCCTAGCAGTGGAGGCGAGTGTCGTGATCACTTAAAGGAATTCCTTAAGTCTACACTTTGGTCACAAGTCCAAGGCACTGCTTAGGTTTCTCTTGTAATTGTTAGAGATCATATTTGATCATTTATCGGTACAGTAGAAGTATCTGCGTCGCGTTTACTCAATATTCCACTCATTACCATCACTCCCTTTTAGTGTTCCCCAATATTCCCCATCTTCCTCCTTCCATCTCCTTTTACATCGTTTTAAAATCCCCGACATGTATATTAAAAATTAATTGATACAAAATGTCAGATGATAGGCAACGCCTCGCTACCGTCATGGATTGAACAATCTAAATATATAATAATGATATGAACAAACAAAAGTATAGATAGCTCAATCACTTATGCACAGCCTTCTTTTTACATTTACATTTTATGATTGAGCTATTATGAATACATACATACATACAAACAAAGAAACAACCATATGAACAAACATCTAGTCCTTGTCTTGACTTTATCATTTTCAGACCTTTTACTAGTTGGTCACCTATGATTAATATTATACTATTTCCTTTTGTGTTTTCTTTGGTATACGATCTTTCTTCATATTTGGAAGTATTTTTTAATATACTAGAATCCATAATTTGATTTATTTTGTAGGAAAACACTTAGAATTCTTAATTTTTGGATTTCGATGTATATCTTCGGTAGAATTAAAATTATTTTCTATATCTCCACGTAAATTTGATGTAATTAAAGATGTCAACTCCACTGTTAGTACGATAGTTTGTTTTATATCCTTTATTTTATTATTCTCATTAGACAAAAATGAAGTGTTAAGGTCTGAATTTTCATGACGCAACTCCGTTAAGCTTGTATTTATTGTTTTTGGCGAGTAAGACTACATTGATGGCCCATCAGTCAGTTTCAGTTTTTTCAAAACATACTCGTTTTTTTAATGCAAAATTTTCTGATAATAGATTCTCTATTTCGTTATGTGCACTTAGTAATCCATTTTTTAATGTTTCTTTCATCATTTAAATCTTCCATATCTGTATTGCCAACTTTGGACAAATCAGTAAGACTTCTGTTTGTGGAGTCCGAATCCGGAGAGCTATGTATCAATTGTAGCGGTCGGTCGGTCTTACAGTTACATTATATTCATTCATTTTGTTTTGTCTAAGAAATAAAGTTTAAAATTAAACTTGAAATCGTCGGTTAATTCAAAGGCGTCGTGGCTCTAAAAATCAATACTTATTCTGAGATACGTATGAAATTTTTTTGAAGCGGTGGTTAAATAATTATTTTAGGTAGTAATCTTCACTAATTCACTATTTAATCGATAAAACTTGGTTTCTGATATTCTCATATCTTTTAAATGTATCACCTTATAGATGCTGATCACTTTATTAGCACACAATTACTGTTTAAACTCTTTGTTGACGAACACGAATGTATATGACGACGCAACTTGTTACTGTAAGTTTAATTTTTGAGCACTTATACACTTTCTTATCCATTTATCCACTGATTATGGTCCAAGTCACATTTGGTCCAAGTTATGACTGACTCTGACTGAAATTATGAAGACTATGTTATAACTTAATTATAGTAAGTACTTTAACTATTTATTATTATTTTACATAACGGATCGTAGAGATCGCTTGGCGTGGCCAAACATGATATAAAGTATAATCATTAAATTAAAAATTATAATAAAATAATAACCATTAGGTTAAAAATTTAAGTTACTCCCGAGTCCCGACTTAATTTAATACAGTCACCAAGTACCGATACTCAAGCGAAATCGATTTAGAAGAATTGATATTAACTTGTATAAGTCGACCTTTTTCTTTTAATGAAAATAAAATATAAAAATTGATTGACAGACTTAACACTTAATTTTAACATTACGTTGGTTTCTTTTGTATTATTTCATATATTTTTATTAAATAAATGAAATTCAAAATATACTTATATAATACTAGTCGACTCTTCCTGGCTTCGCACGGGTGAAATTTACAATGTATTCTTAGATAAACAAATGGAGTCGGTTATAAATATTTAATTTTCAAATATATTGTAGCTATATAAAGATATTCAGTTTCCAAAAAAATATATTTATTATTATGCCACAGGAACTATGAATTTATCCGGGACAAAAAGTATTCTATATGTTAATCCAGGTTGTAAAGTATCTGTATACCAAATTTCATTGAAGTACGTCATGCCGTTTTTGCGTGATTGAGTAACAAAAATCCAAATATTATATACAAACTTTCACATTTATAATATTAGTAAGATTATAATCTCTTGTAATCCTTACTGGATCAATATTCCACCATAAGCACCGGAGCGCAGGGCGAGACACGTACGTAGCCCCGTAGCACGGCGTAGAGAATCTAGTTTAGAGCTGTTTTTAACACTTCGTAGCACGCCGCGCGCCGTAGAGCAGCTACAGACATTGCACGGTGTTTAGCTACGTGGCTACGGGTCATTTCCCAGCTCACGAGTTTTACACTTAATTTGATCCTATTTTACTATTTTACTCATATTATAAATGAGAGAGTTTGTATATTTGGATATTTGTTATCAATTATACAAAAACAGCTGAATGGATATAATGAAATTTGACACACAGATACTTTATAATCTGGATTTAAATAATGATAGACAATTTTTATTCCCGAGAAATTCTTTAGAGGTATTTTTATTGAATGTCTGAATATAGCAACATTTATAAAATAAATTACACTACGGGCTCACTATTTTAAAATAAAAGATGCATCTCAATTCACCTGCTGGTACAATGTATATAACATGTATAAAAGAAACATAATATACTAGAAAATGAACGTTATATTTTTTTATACTTTAATAATTACAGAAATATTTCAATTAGTCTTAAGATTTGTTTCTAAAGGTCTTTTTAACAGTGTCCAACTATTGTATAGTGATCTCACAATTATTTTAATAGAGTGTTAAAATTCTGGTTAAAAGATAACGTATTTAACTACTACTTTACTGTTAAATTTATTCGCTAATTAGCTATAGGTGAAAGTTTTGTCAAAATAGATCGATTATGAACCTTCTTTGGACTTCCAAAAATCTGTTAAGCTGTTAGCGAGACTAACAAACGTCAATTCATTTTGATATATTTCTAATTAGCTATTTGAAATACAAAAAAATATTGTATTTTAGTGTAAACATAACAACAAATACTTAAGTCGAAAGCAAACAGCTTAAATATTTATAAGAACAACCCAGTATGAAACAAACAGGTAAGATGGATGGGGGAAAGGCTCACTCATTTATATTAAGTCCAAATCACATCTCACACTTGGAAAATTGTCAACAATGATTCTTTTGTAAATTTACGTAAGTATATTTCGGCAACTGTCCGGAATTATGTTCAGGATCCATGGATAAATAAAACTCCGAACACGTGAAAAGTTGTTTTATTTTCTACTTTTAATATCCCACAAAGAATGTGTGCAATATTGGAAATGAACAAAACAAAATCTATACTTATAAAGCTGAAGAGTTTGTTTGTTTGAATGCGCTAATCTCAGGAACTACTGGTTCGATTTGAAAAATTCTTTCAGTGTTAGATAGCCCATTTATCGAGGAAGGCTATAGGTTATATATCATCACGTTAAGACCAATAGGAGCGGATGATCACAGGCACTAATTCGCGAATTTTTAAATACATTGCTTTAGTTCATTTTATCATATTTCGAGTAGACAATATGTAACTTTTAGGTCCAATATACATATCAAAATATTGAGACTAGTGTAGTGTTGTTTGGTGACGTGGTGCTATGCCTCTATCATGTGAGTAATGCACTTTATTATTTTAATTAGCCATTAACGGGACGTGATGAAATAAAGAGAATAATTGTGAGGAGGCTTTTTTCAATAGCTAATGAATTTGAAAGTGCAATGCAAGAGGTGACACATGACAAAGATTTAAATATGTTTATAAAGGGGGTACTTTGGGGAGGCAGATAAATATTGCAGATAGTTATCAGATATCAAATCAAATCAAATCAAAATTATTTATTTCAATGATATAAAACGTCAAAAATTTGTCGGTTGTCTGAAGCTACCACCAGCTCGGATACGATGGTTTATAGAAAATTTGAGAGCATTTTAGAGAATTTAGTATTATTTATTTAGGGATGAGTTTTTGATCCTAATTTATGTCCAGGAACCTTAAATTAAATTATTTCTTGCAGTTATACTTCCTACTTGTATTTTAAAACTAATAAAATAATATTAGATCCTAATAAATTCTGACAAAAACCTGTTTAAATCCACTTAATTTAATTATAAACTATAAATACTTATTAGTCACCCACACAATAGCCTAATCACTTTTACAACTAACTCCAAGAACATCAAAATCATCTCTGCTTTTGTGCTTTTATCAAAGAACTGAAAGAGTACAAGATTTTTAAACTTTTTTATTCAGAATTTATCTAGGAATTGCCTAAGAAATAAACGATGTATAACATTCATAGAAAATATGTAGTATATAAGTAATAACAGGCTACTTTGTACTTTTTAATCTCTTTTTATATCACACTCATAAATCTTTAGATAACTTAAACTTAATTTAGATGGCTGAAGAGATAACGAAAGAATTGTTTCGTACAAAAAGAATGTACTCAATATTAAATCTTAGTAATTATTAAAAAAAATTAATAATCCTCTTTGAAGATGATTTTACTATTGAGTTTCTCATAATTTGGCAAATTATTGCTTGTCACCTATCGAGTGATGTAGTCATAAAAATGTTATTAGATATCGTAAAAGTAGTCTCTAAAATTAAAAAAAAATAGTCAGTAATTGTGTTGTCCTGTCTTGAAAATTTATTAACCGTCTGACACAAAGATAAAAAAATATTATTGAAGTGGACATAATCCTTTAAATATTATGTGTTTTAAAGCTGTTTCTACAATAGTTTAGCACAATAGACTTTGTCTGCACAACAATATTATTTAATGCAAAACAATATACTCCTAACACTAACATCATATAAGCAGATTTAACAAAACACTATATTTTGTCGTGGTATAAGACAAAAAGAGGCTTACTATTTAGTTTAAATTAGTTTATTATAAACTAGTCTACAAGCTCTTACTATGCTTTCTTTATCAAAGCAAATTTAAAAATAAAATTCACCAGAACAAACAGTAAACACAAAATTAGGTTTTAGCTGGAAAATCCAGTTATCATTAATCCTTGTTCTTTTATTACTAGTTTTTTATATAATATAATAAAACTAACTAAAGTATAAGATAACTGAAAAAACTGTAGCAAAAACCCTAAATTAATATTTTTCGATATGAAGGTACTGCTACATGAACTGGCTGCATTTCCTCTCTTTACTTATATTTGGATTTTATTCTCTATGTTTCTTCTACAATAAATGCCATTTGTTAAGTAATATCATAGATCAAAATATATTGAGAATGATCAATACATTTAATTATTATTACTGGCTAATATAATCTTTATCTATTTTTATAGCTAAGTATTGTTAATTAAAATAGAAGAGAAGAGTTGTAGTCTATACGCAGACTAACAGTATAACGGCTTGATTATAATATCATCCTGGTGGTTATACTATAGACTCAGAGCTTCAGCGTTTCTCCTAGAATACTCGCGATGTAATCCATCATTATTCTGTCGTGATGACGTATTTATTTTGCAATCCCCACTTCCTTGATTTGTGTTTATCAGTTGGCCAACATTCAAATAGCAGGATGCTACTCATATCAGCGCTGCCAATCTCAAATAACAGGATGCTACTCAAATTATAAGTGTTTCCAACATTATAATTAATAGTATATATAAAAATGAATCCCTATTTACCTTGGTCATGATATGACGCGTGAACGAAGGGAGCAATTTCGCTAATTCTATTTTGTTGTGTTCGTTATTGTCAGGAGAAGATTCTTATGTAAGAAAAAAGTAGCAAAGTTGCGTAATAATATAACTATCCGTCATTTGACCAATATTCTTTAGGTTTGATGGCATTCACAAAGAACTGCCAATGTCACGTATTAATAATGTGGAGGATTGACCTGTGACAGTATACAATATTTAATTTATTATCCGTCCATTACATGTGAGGATTTTACCTTGATAGTTTAAATGTACAACAAAAAAAACACACAGACACGTTAGAAATTAGTAAATCACCACCATTACTAATTATAAATTGAACAACTAACTACAATTAATATTTACAATTTAATTTTACTATGTTTAATAAATTTGCACACAAATTTTACATAAAGAGGATGAGATACTAAGTTAACTGAGGAAAAAGTTAACATTGATAGGACGAGGGATAGATACAGGAAGAGCATCATAGAGATGGCAGAGAAGCTTATTCATAGTTAAGACATTAAAGTATATAAAAGTTATGTAGAAGTATTTGAAATAAAATAAACATAGAAACTATTAAAAGATAATAAGAAAAACATAATCAATTCCGCTGTCTGTACGCTTAGATCTTTTAAACTACTCAAAAATATTAATAAAAAGTTTATATCTATACTAATACATAAAGCTGAAGAGTTTTTTTGATTGAACGCGCTAATCTCAAGAACTACTGCTCCGATTTGAAAAATTCTTTCGGTGTTAGATAGCCCATTTATCGAGGAAGGCTATAGACTATATATCATCACGCTAACACCAATAGGAGCGGAGCTACACGTGAACAAAGTCGCGCGGCGTCGGCTAGTGTATAATACATGCATAGAGTCAACGTGTGTGTAATGAAAGAATTTATTTTACACTAAGGTTTACTATTGAGTTTTCAAAAGACTACAATAATACACATTCAAGACGCAGGATTAAAAGGCCCTTCTACTACCAGTAAACTCTCCCCTTCCACCTTTTAATGACAGGTGGTGTCGTAGGCCTGTGTTGCCAAGTAATCATTTGATAACCGAGATATTGCTCAAATTATTCTAATTTCATTTAAAATCGATATTTTATAGTGTTAATATCTTAATAAAACCTAACACAAAGTAGTAGAAACAGATTTTGCTTATCTTTACCATAGGAACAGTATCCTATTAAACTGTGATGGAGCAACGTGACGCTGAGACTGAATGCCCTATAAAGCAGCCAATAGGATTGCACCGCGTACTCGTAGGGGTCAAGTTCGGCATCGATTTTCCTTTCGACATTTGAAACGTTGTTAAGCTTTTATTTTTCAACGCAATGATCTTTAAGCTAGATTTAGAATATATATATATCTTTAGTGAAGTGAGGAATTATCGGATTTTAGTTTTTGAGATAAAGATTCTCAATTCACTGAAGGTGTATTGAAAACAAAATTTAAATAGATGGTAATATTTCTTTACATGTTATATTTTAAATATCAAATGATTTTGAAGGAACTAAAGAAAATCCAAAAATATAAAAAAAAAACGGTTGTGCATAACATTTCTATAGTATTTTTGGAACAGGTAGTCTCTTTTTCAGCTCCAGCAAAAACTTGTAATTATATTCCTGTTTATTTAAAAACATTATTTATATATTCCTTCGATGATATTATTATCAAAATTTACCACATATTTATCAAAAATTGTAGAAATTATTAACTGAAGACTCGCATGAATAACTCAAGTTTGGGACAAGTATTCTGGATAAATTGACAAGCCACCAATTTTTTGTCAAATTAGGATTTGCTAGTAGTTCCTTTTATTTTATTTCTAGCGTACCAACGATAAGACAATATATAACCTCTGTCTGTTCTGATTTAAGTCAATTGTCAAAGTTATATTTGATACTGTTCTGTTTAAAGTGTTATTATTATCTTTTACGTGTTACTGTGCAGTATAGGTCCTATTTAGATAATAGTGGTCAATAAGAATTAGATAATATATTTATCAATATTAAAACTACAAAAACTATTGTCGATTATAATTATTGTTTTTTTTTTTAATTTTTATATAAAGTATTGGGATACGCGGCTTGTACTCCCTCGTATATTTCAATTGAGAACCTTTAGACCATCATATAATTGTCGTTTTTAAGAAAGGACACTAAAATTTTCCTTATATAACACTAGCTGACCCGGCAAACGTTGTTTAGTCAAATAAATTTGGAGTGGGCCACCCTTATCACTTAGGGAGATGAAGAATACATATTAGCCGATTCTCAGACTTACTGAATATACATATAAAATTTTATAACAATCGGTCGAGCCCTTTCGGAGGAGTTTGGTAACTAACATTGTGACACGAGAATTTTATATAATAGATAATATCAAACTTGGGATGCTCTTTATTATTGGTATTAATTAATTATTGAAACTCAGAGTTTTTATTTTATTTCTGCTTAAGGCACTCAACTCAACACTTGAATTTACAAGCTTTTTAATTACTTTTTTGGATTATTTTTCTCCTGAAATAACGGTGAGGCTTAATGCCAAGGTTTTATTACACAATTTATTATAATATAGGCCATAAAAAGCTTTATTAGCCTGCACCTAGGACGCAAGCCCCAGGCTCGGCTTCCTGTCTAAAGTCCACGTACGTACAGTAATGAGTATTAATTCTCAGTAAAAGCAACAGGAAGATATTTCTTGTTTAAATGTAGCATAAAGCTGTTCCCTGTAAATTAGAATGAAATGGAAGTTATAATTGAAATAGGATTTCATATGAAGTTGAGCTAGACGAAGAAGATATGGCATTTAAAATTTGTTATCAACAATTTATTCAAGCTCGGAAATAAATAGAAATCAGAACCGTTTTACGAGTTGAATATACTTATTGTTTATTTATTATATTACTAGTAGACCCGTCCCGGCTTCGCCCAGGTGCCATTTACCCCGTGTATTTAGATTTAATTTTCAACATAATATTTTGTTGTATATATATATGACGGATTCCAATACCTAATTTAATTCCATAATTCAATCCTTTCAAGCCTGTTTTTCGTGATAAAAGCTAGCCTTTATCATTTCCCAAACTCTAGTGTATCTCTGTACCAAATTTCATAAAAATCTCTCCAGCCGTTGTTGCGTTATAAATGGTGTAAGGTAACAAACCCGACTTTGTTTTATACTATTTGTATTTTAAGTGTTATTTGTAGTTTATTCAACCTAATATAATAGTTATAATTAATATTATTATTCTAGAGTAGATTGGAGTCTATGATTAGTTATTTTCTTACTTATCTACTTTTTGTAATATGAAATATTTAGAATTTTAAACTCGTTTTAGTCTAATATTTTTTGTTTTTTTTTCTGAACTTTATTTTGGTGTGAATATCTGTGTTTAATATTTCTCATCCACTTTTTCTTAAATGAAAAAGAAGCTATTATCCAAATGTCATTTTAGAAGATTTCGTAGCTACAACTGGGCGTTAAGGCGGAAAGTACCATAGACGCCGATGACGATTATTCGATTATCGTTTACTCGTTTTAGAATATTAAAATAACTAATATAGATGGCGATGAAGATTCGATTAAACTTTTAGTCGTTCCCGATATATATATCTATATATATATATCATGAATCACTTTCAGACAATCTGTATGCAAGAAACTATATAGTTTTCAATCGATCAGCAATCCGTCGATTACATTACAGCGTGAAAGAAGGATATCCAATAAAGCAACAAACGTATGAAAGAATGTTAATATACGAAAGTATGTTTATTGTTTTATGATACGTCCTAGCTTCGCTGGGCTGGTCATATTTAAATGACAATAACTTTTTTCAAACATCCGATTTAAACAAAACAAAGTCTATATTTATATATTAAGTTTTCTCAAATAAATTCCATGTACAGATATCCGATAAGTCACATGTTTATTATACGTAACTGTATATCTGTATAAAATCCAAATGGAATACGCGTTGTTTCATATTGATTACCATCAATTAGTGGAAGCTAAATGAATCCGTCACCATCCGGGCTCGTGTGACACATCCACCGTCCGCGTTACAGCTTAATGATGTTACTGCCTTACTAGTACTGTGATCAGAGAGTATTTCCACTGTCGTTTACCGAGAAATAAGTTTTTGTAAGGCTTAGGGATCTTGTGGAGTTAACTTTATATAGTGTCGCGTAAGTATGCGTCGCGAAGTTGAGAGTTTACATTTACACTTTGAAGGACGTTTTTAAACCTACCGCTGAACCTGCGGCTTTCATCTAAAGTTACTATACTCATATATACTTCATAATATTATGATACAACTCTTCTTCTTCACGATATAGTGTACTTATATTTTCGTCAACATGTTTTTTTTTATGTGTTCCAGTCCATTTTGCCTCCGACATGATGATCAGAGCCATTTCTTGTCCAGTACTATTGAATTTCCGTTCAATTTTGGATCTGTTCAATTAGTTGGCACATTAATTACTTTGTGTGTGTGTGTATATATATATATATATATATATATATATATATATAGTGTATAATGTGATGTTCATGGTTTATAGCATTCTACATAATTTTAGTGATTCTTTTTCTTTTTTTTATACTATATCACCGTATTTTTGACGATGTGATTTCTTCAAGCGTCCTCCTCTCTGTAAAACTTTATGTTAGACTTACACTTTTAATCGGATTATATTTCTTTTTAACTTTTTGGAAAATATTGAGGATCCTTTCATAACTTTCATACAATGGATACAATGCCTCGCTAACTCGACTCGCATTTCAGCGTGTAACAAGTTGATACCCCTGTCGAGATCTTGTCTGAGCTGGTATAATTGGTCTAGTGGTGATTTCTGGTCGCTTATACAGTTAGTCGAGGATTAGATCAGCGTAGATCTAATTATCATAATACATTATTATATACTAATAATGCTAGCTAAAATGATGATCGTGCCAGTGATCGAATATATTCCTCCTATTTTATTTATTTATTTATAACTTTATTGTACACCACATAAAAAATAATACGGTAAAATAAATACTAAATATAATGTGAAGTACAACGGGCGGTCTTATGACTAGTTAGCCATCTCTTCCAGACAACCCTGTTTTAGGAGGAGCAGAGGTTGAAATAAGAAGGTGGTGTATCTTCAATATACTAATACTAATATATTACAATCGAATACATACAATTATAATAAACTAATAAATATTCTAAGGTTATAATAAACTACATATACAATACATAAATTTAATAAATAAATATTTATTGATAATGAGTAATGTCATCTAATTATTATGATAGTGACCTTTCACTGAATTCTTAAATTTGTTAAGTGTTTCTGATTCTCTAATATGGAGTGGTAAATCATTCCATAAGCTAATGGCTTGCACTGTGAAGGAATTTTTATAAAATTTTGTAGAGAATTCACGCATAAGAAGCTTAAGTTTGCGTGTAGATCTCAACCAAGAAGGATTTTCTACAAATTTAAATCTTTCTTTTAAGTATGAGCGTGCGTTTTAGTACATGTTATGTTTCTTTGCTCAATGGTACATTTCCACAATCATGGGGGAAAGCACTCGTTCTACCACTGCCAAAAAACTCAAATCTCGTCTCACTAAACCAATTTAGACCTATTTCCATTCTTCTCTAAGATTATCGAATCAGTGGTGTATAAACAGCTCTCAAACTTTATTAATAAATATAATCTCCTAACCGATATGAAGTCTGGTTTTCGACCAGGCCATAGCGCAACATCAGCTTTAATTAATATCACAGATGACGTCAGTCAGTTCTAATTTTAGTAGATTTTTCGAACGCTTTCAATTCTGTTGATCACGACTTGCTTATATCTTTACTTTCGCAACTAACAATCTCTTCTACAGAGCTGAACTGGTTTTCTTCATATCACTAACAATTCTTTAAGTGACTGGTGTGATCTGAACAGCGGCGTTCCTCAAGGAGGTATACTTTCACCACTTTTATTTTCTATTTTTATTAATTTTATCACAAAAGATCTCAAGTGCTCTTTCTATCTTTATGCAGATGACCTTCAAATTTATGCTCATGTAGATCTAATCTCCATTGACTGGGCTATTTCTAAAATAACGGCTGATCTCTGCCATATTCATAACTGGTCAAACAAATTTGGCGTAAAAGTCAATCCAAATAAGTGCCAGGCCATTCTTTTGGGTAGTTCTAGAAAACTGGCACAAATAGATTTATCTTGTCTGCCCCCGGCCGTTTTTGATAATATCCCAATCCCTTTTTCATCTACTGTGAAAAATCTGGGCTTGACAATGGACAGTTCTCTCTGTTGGATACCACATATAACAGAGGTGAGCCGTAAGGTAACGATCACTTTAAGAGCTCTGTACCGATTCAAAAATTTTCTACCGGTAAAAACTAAAACTCACTTGGTGCAAGCTCTAGTATTGCCACTAATCGACTACGCTGATGTGTGTTGTACTAATCTGACTGAAACCCTTTTAAATAAGTTAGATCGAATTCTCGAAATCATCCGTTTTATTTTCAATCTTCGCAAATACGATCATATTTCGTGGTACCGTGGTCAACTCAGAGCTTCGTATCCGAGAGCGCAGACAAGTGCGAATTCTATGTACTCTGTACTCTGTTCTTAATGATAAGTTTGCCCCTCAG
Source organism: Limenitis camilla (assembly GCA_905147385.1). Lineage (NCBI taxonomy): Eukaryota > Metazoa > Arthropoda > Insecta > Lepidoptera > Nymphalidae > Limenitis > Limenitis camilla. The sequence continues at coordinate 11,739,277 of LR990239.1, read as the reverse complement.
TACTTAAAAAAAGAATTTCAGCCTCTAAGTAGCACTCACAATCTTTATCTTCGGTTTTCTAATAATCTTTTATTATCAATTCCTTCTCATCGCTCTGGTTTCTTATCCGATTCGTTTAAAGTACAGGCAATTAAACTCTGGAATTCACTGCCAGAATCAGTAAGACGTTCGCCCAGCAAATATACATTTAAGAAAAATGTAAAAGACCTTTTTCTTACATGCTCGAGTACTCAAGCATAAACTCATTGGTGTAACATTAAATATTGTATATTATTTATGTTATATATTTACGTATTTAAAACAATTACTTATATTAAATGTTCGTTTTCTTTTTTTTTATCTTCTTATTTTTAATTATGTGTTAAGACTTCCTCCGCTTTTCACTGTTTTCTTACAGCCTCGGGTTGACTGGTAGAGAATGCCTCAGGCATTAAGTCCGCCAATTGTAAACTAGCGCAATGAAGTTTTAAATAAATAAATACTGTAGATAGTTGTGAAGCTGCAAACTTAGCCATTATCTCGTCTTATTATTGATAAAGGAGGAGGGCAGAGAATTGACTTTTATATTACAGCTATTCGATATACCCCAACTTCGTCTGGTTTAATTAAAAAGTATACATAGATTTAATTTAAAAAAAATGTTCAATATATAATGACGGACTCTCATACGAATTTTCACCCTCTATTTCACCTTCAAGCCTTTTTTTCACGATAGTAAGTAGTCTATACCTTTTCCAACCTCTAGTCTATTTCTGTAATAAATTTCATCAAAATGGGTTCAGTGGCTTAGGCGTTAACAGCGACAGACTTGTAGACTCTATCTAGTGTTACTTTCGCATATATGTATAAAAAAAAAATAAAAGTAGGGATCAGGATTCATACTTATAACGAATTCAAATAAAACGAGAAAATGTCTTTGTTTAGTTTCATATAGAACATGTCAATGCACAATATCGCACAAAAGAGAAATGTACAAAGCTACGAGTTGAATTCCATTGAAATTAACTTCCTCTATGAATATAGCTCGCCCGGGAATTCCGGGAACTCTATCTGCAAACACTAGATTCATACATCAAAGGCTAATTAAAATCGTGTAAAAGGGACGCAGGTCTGTTTAAACTTTTTTCGGGATTATGCTTTGACGATTCAATTCAATATGAGGCTATTACAACTCCGTTGTATCCTAGGACCTGTCTTAGCACTAAAGCACTTACAGTTTCTTATGACGGAGCTATTAATTCTCACCTCCACTGCTCGACTTGTCTGCCCAATATGCTACTAGAATAAGTTTTTAATTAACAGATAGTACTTGAATAGAAATATAAAAGTAAAATTAAAATTTATAAAAATGATTTTAGGAAAAGCGTAACGTACAGACAGGTATTATAGACAGAAAGCGATGCTTTGAGTCTGCGGCTTGTGACCCAGGAGTTGGTTTACAAGGCGCTTTAACACTACTTTTAAATCTTATACTAATATATAAAGCTTAACAGATTGTTTGTTTGCTTGAACGCGCTAATCTCAGGAGCTACTGGTCCGATTTGAAGAATTCTTTCAGTGTTAGATAGCCCATTTATCGAGGAAGGCTATAGGCTATATAACATCACGCTACGACCAATAGGAGCGGAGCTACACATGGACGAAGTCGCGCGGGTCGACTAGTATACAATAAGGTGTACTTAGCACCAACACACTGAACTACAGTACTTGCACTAAAATAGAGCAAACAATGTCTGCTATAGAAATTACTTGTCAGTTTTATGGGGACAGAGAACCACTTACTTGTCAATATATTATATATTATATTGTTAAGTAAGCGGCGTATACTCAAAATAAATATCTGTAGCAAAAGTGTTGCTGACAATAAATAAGAAGTACTAACAACATTTCCATCAACTCTCAATTTTAATGGCCAAACATTTTCGTGATACGATTAACAAAACTTTTCGTGCGGAATTAATTTATTTGTATGTAATTTTCCTTTAACATTTCATTCCATTTTTATATTTTTTGGTCGATATTTCGGATACTTTATGAGTATAGCATAAGCTAAGTAGATATGAGCTAATACTGCGTAATAATATCTAAAATACAAAACACTGGGCAGACTGCCATATAGTGTTGCTACCTCTATTAATTAAACTGTGGTCGGAAAGGATAGTGTCACAACCACTATTAGCCGCACCCAGTGATAGGATCCCAAAACGACATATATTTGATAGAAACTATCAAATACAATTACATGAACCACAAAGCCATACGAAGACACTGGAGTATTACATATACACTGATGGCTCCAAATTGGGGTCAGGTACAGGAGCCGGTGTCTTCTCTATGGAACTAAACATCAACTTATATATATATACACCATCTTTCAATGCGAATGTGTGGCTATCACCCATGCGGCTAACGCAGTCTATAACAGAGGAATAACAGACTCTGGAATCAGAATCCTTTCTGATAGCAAGGCTGTACAAGGCGCTCGGAAGTGAAGTCATCACATCGAGCCTAATACACGAATGCCACCTTGCACTGCAACGCATTGCGGCAGTCAACAGGGTCGTCCTTCAATGGATAAAGGGGCATAGTGGATCTCTAGGCAATGACGCAGCAGATGAGCTAGCGAGGAAAGGATCAGTGACCACAGCCCTGCACCATACCTTCCTCTTTCCTTCAATACCTTTCGCTCATGGCTGCGTCAGCTTACCATAGACACGCACAATGCGAGATGGAGGAACATGGAAGACTGTAGGCAGTCCAAACAAGCTCTCCCTGCTCTGTCGAAGAGCTTATCCCGTAAACTGCTCAGTCTTAATCGCATTGATCTACGTTTAATAGTGGGAGTAATGTCGGGACATTGCCCACTTAATAAACATCTATTTATTATAGGCATGACGGACAGTCCTATTTGCAGGGGATGCCTCAAAGCAGACGAGACGACTGCCCACGTTGTCCTGGAATGCGTGGGCGTCGCCACACAACGGGCACAAATCCTCAAGGACATGAGGTCGCTCCAAGAAGCCTGTGAAGCTCCCAGGATACTTCTGCGCTTCTGGAAGGAGCTGGGCTGGCTATTATAATCAGTCATCCTTGCACGCACAATGGACCGAACTAGAGTCTGAGTGCGGAAACAAGAGCCCACATACAATACAATACAATACCTCTATTAATATAATTAAAATTATACTAGTCGACAGACCAAGGTTTAGTTTAAAACTTACCACGTATAATCATCATCATCACGACCCTTCAATGGCCCACTGCTGAGCCGGGTCTCCTCCTCAGAATGAATGAGGAGGGTATTAGGCCATAGTCCACCACGCTGGCCCAGTGCGGGTTGGCAGACCTCGGGACCTCCCGAGGAAGACTTGAAGTCTCAACCACTGGGCCATCACTGCTCACGTGCTTGCCACGTATAATACTTTATTATAATTCATCGAAAAATATTTAATTTTAAGTATATTATATCTAGATAAAAATAATTAGGCGCTTACGAAATTAAACTTTTTTTATTATTATCCCACAGAAACTGATTTTTTCCGGGATAAAAAGTAGCCTATGTGTAAATCTAGGTTATAAAGTATGTGTTTGCCGAATTTCATTGAAACCCTTTCAGCCGTTTTTGCGTCATCCAAACATAAAAACTTTCACATTTAAATATTAGATAGTAAGTAGTAAGATTATTGTCGTCGATATACTTTAGAGAAACCCTTGTGTCAAATAACTTTTTGTTGTTGGATTTGCTACAAAGATTCTTAACATATTCGATGTTCAAAGAGACGTATTAAACGATATTGCGAAAAATATTCAAATACACAAATTCATTTTAAGGTGTATGTTGTTATCAATTGATCCATATTCCATGTATTTAATCTTATTTCAAAAATAAAATATGTCTCAATAATACGGGGTTCAAGGGATCAGACGTCTTTTCTCCTTACTGTATTTAATATTGGTACATCAATACTTGATATTTCATCTCTGTGAGGTTTATTTGTAATAAACACGTATTTCTAAAGCTGGTTTAATCATATACATGTTTTGTAAACCAAATAAACTCTGAAAGGTACAAACCACCTAGAAACGTGTGCTTAGGATTAATGAAAATCATGAAATTGTACCTATTTCAAACTTTTCAAATCTTTTTAATATATAGCAATATAATAATTTTAATAATATTATACATAGCCTGTTTTTCCCATAAGCTATGTTAAGGGTCAATTCCATGTTGTTTTTGTTGCTCTTTAGTGAATAATAATTCAGTTTTAACTTGCGTAAAATAACATAAAAATTGATTTTAAATAATATAAAGATGAACAGTTTGTTTTTTTGCTTGAAGGCGCTAATCTCATGAACTACTGCTCCGATTTGAAAAATTCTTTCAGTGGTAGATAGCTCATTTATCGAGTAAGGCTATAGGCTATATATCATCACGCTAAGACCAGGTCACGCAGTCGCAAGGGTCGGCTAGTCTTATATATATTTAAAGATCTCGTACCGTTATTGAAATCCTTCGAAACGTTTTGACCGATTTTTATGAAATTTTGTGTGGTCTAAGAATTAGTTGTAGGATAATTATTATATCTTTAGGTGATAATGGTGGTCCTCTCTAGAAATTAATTTCTATTTAAAAACAACATTGCTCGGGTTAACTAGTAATACTATATTGTAATATGTGTCCCTACTGAATTTTATGTCCCTAATTTAGTTTATAAAATAAGAAAAGTTTGTTTTCATCTGTGTTAGGTATATGTTTCGAAGTTCTTACTCAATAAAATAACACTTCAAATAAAATTAAATCTTTGAATCAAAATGTTTTTCTATCAATCGCCAATATATATGAAGACATTGTTTATTAGTATTATGAAATTTCTAGGCTAAACTTAACAAAAATATATTCTTACTAATATTATAAACGAGAAAGTTTGTATGGTTGTATTGGACGTTTAGATGTCTGGTAAAAAATTCTTCTAGCTTCAATAAGGCAAACATATTTTAAAACCGGGATTAACATACAGGCTATTTTTACCACACAAAGTAATAATTCCTGCAGGATAATATAATAATAATAAAATTAAAGTTGTGAATGCTTCAATATAGAGATAATCAATAAACTTTCTAAGGAATAAGTTTTATCTGTTATTGGTTTGTGCTCAGTTAGTCATAACATGTTTTTTATTTACAGTAAATAACTGAGACAAGGATTAAACAATTTGTATCTCCAATAGAAGCCAAAACAATCGTTTAGCTCTGTTTGTTCGTAGGGAAATTTAAAAGAATTATTGCATAATATTGGATAGGGTTATATTGCTGCAGATTTTACTTAAAACTAGTCAACCTGACCTGGCTTCACCCGGGTGTAATTTACCCTGTATTAATTTTAATTTTCAATATATTTTGTTGTTTATATAAAGAAATCCCATACATCATTTCGTAATAAAAGATAGCCTTTGTCATTTCCGAAGGTTTAGTGTATATCGGCACCAAATTTCATCAAAATCTGTCCAGCCGTTAATGAGTTATAAATGATGTAACTAACCCGTCTTTGAGAACAATAAAAGATTATCGAATAATCGAATCGACATCGATATCTATTACGCTGGAGTAGGGTAGCAGTCAATTTCGTCATTTTGACAGTTTTGGCTCTTTATGGCATATAAATCGACAGACTGACTGTAGTTTTGTCTTACGCGTTCTCGCAAGGAGTGTAGTAGCCTCTGGACAGTGCTAGTTAAGTATTAAGTGTAATGTTTTATTAGTGCTGGGAGTGCTGTCCGGTTAACGTCACGTGAGTGCCTTACAATGTAGTTTTCACATCTTGTGATAGGTTAGGTTTATGTGACCTTAACCTTTGGTTTAAACAGAGAGCCTGAGTAATTGTAGTGTTTCTCAATATTCCTCCTTCCCTAATCCCTTTTCATCATTAAAATCCCCGGGATATATACTTTTTGTATCAAAACTAGATGTTGAGAAAAAGGAATTTCCATTTAGAAATATTTAAGTTAAGCTTTGATAGACTAGTATTAATTTAAAATATAATTTTGAGGCTATGTTGAAATTTTTATTCATTTTATGTAACAATAAGTTTCATAGTTTATGGGAGTACAACAAGTGGTAAATAAAGGAAATGAAAGGACGAGAGAAACGAACGGAATAAAGTAAAAGCTTATTGGCCCAGTGGTTGCGCAAAGCTCTCCACAATGGAAACTTTGTTACTATTTAATATTTTCTTGAAGATTTAAAAATTCTAGGTACTTTTAACTTCATTTTTACACCAACATGTTTATTCTTTGTAGCAAGAAATCGTACTTTTCTATCGTCAGAAAGGTCAAAGGTCAGTTTGTCTATATATTTTATATTATCTAACAGTATTTGGAAGAAAGATACTGGATAATTCAAGTCGCGGATCGTCATTGTAAATGCTTTACAATGTTGCAGGTAAACATCAATAACATGGCGAGTGTCAGTTTAAGATAGTAGAATAAATATCGCTTCTACTTAGGTCTTCTTACGCTTGAAATGGAAGATTTTGATCTTCATCTTAAGCTCTCGTAGAAACTGGAGAAACAGAAATATGATTTCAATGCGGTTTTTTTCCTTTAGATTTTGTCAACTCTTAAATGAAAACGTAAGAGTAAGCACATCAAAGAAAAACCGTAACTGCACTAAGAAAGGCGAATATAAAGAAGTATACTTACACACCAATAAAGTAATTAAGCTCTCCGGCAAGAAAATAATAAAAATAGCTGAAATAAAAACGATTAGCCAAAGTTATTACAGAAGGGATGAAGGTGCAAGCTCGGAAGACGTAGTTGCTCCATAATCATTCGCACCCCCTTACCTCTTTATACAAAACAATCTAAACGTCTCTTTTTCTCATTAGGGTGAACTAAAACTTAAATATAACAGTATAGAAACAAGATATTACTGTTATAATAAACAAATTATAATACGTCAGGAGGGGCTTTAGCTATAGTGCAGGGGGTGCATTGCACACCCACGCCGGGGTGTAGGGGGCGCCGAGCGCCCGTCGCCGGGGGCGCTGGCGGCGTAGAGATGGCGTTTTTTTTTCGAAAAAGATCGATTCTTAAACTAATTATTCGAGTCTGCATTTACAATGTTAATATTGCCGTTCTTTTTAATTGTGTATCAGTACGCGAGTGTATAAAAAGTAAATAGTTTTATTTAATTAAGGTTTCCATTTATCTTACTAGTCTTGCTAATATTACAACTGTAAAAGTGTGTATATTTGGATGTTTAAAAGTCTGTTATTAAATCACGCAGATACGGCTGAACCTGATACCTGGATTAAAAAAAATTGTCCCGGAAAAAATCATAGTTCAATTAATCGTTATAAAATAATATGTTTATGAATATTTTTTATAACAAAATATTGAAAACTAGTGTTTTTTTAAAAACGTAAGTATAAGGTGTAAATTGGTTCCGCACAAAGCGGGGAAGAATAATGCATATTGTATGGCGATAAAATCTTTTATATCATCAAGAAGTTTTCCAAAAGAAATATTTAACTTACTTATAGACAATTGTTTTTATTACTTTTTTTATTTTCTCACATCACCATTATAAATTGTATCAATATTTCTTTTTTCCATATCATTGTAATGGCAGAGCATGAGGCTACCAAAATAAATAAAAAAACAATGTTTACGATGATTGTGGAAATAAATGAAATTTGCGATTTGTGTAAAATTGTTATATTGAAGTCCTAAAATATCGAATTAAGTTAACAGACCAGGGAGCGATATCTAGTGGCTATTTGTAGACATACATACACCCTGCCACCCTCACCATCCGCGTCTAAATAAAACTATGATCTGCATGATATCTTATAAAATGAAAAGCGAACAAACGATTGTGTGGTTTTTAAAGTCAGGTGACGTGTATTTATTTAATTTATTTGTGCAATTTATCACGTATATGTATCCTAACAAATATTATAATTTCGAAAGTAATACTTAAGAAACGAAGAAAACACTCACGAGTACAAACTAAATAAACGAAACTGTGATTTAAGATGTGTCTGTTGCACGATAAGCTTAAATCACTGAGTCGATTTTGATGAAATATGATACAGAGATAAAGTAGAGCTTGAGTTGTGGAAAGACGAAGGCTAAATTTATTGAGAAAAAAGTACTTAAGAATACAGAGTAAACAAAATATTGTGCGATTACGCCATCTATCGACGTGGGGATGAAGTGCATGTCGAGCTGTGTGGCCGTTATGTCTTTGGGAATTGCTCATATATAAATTAAGATGTAAAATATAGTGATATAGCGACTAAAGTGTGAAATTAAACTTCTTGATTTATGACTTACATGTAACCACAAGTTTGTATTAGATTGCAATGTAAGTTAGTTTATCAACACAACTCTTCAACAAAGCAACCAATAGATGGCGACGAATTAAGATTTCTAACGTAATATTATCACTATGTTTTCTGACACTATCGATATGACGAAACCGGGACGATTCGGTAGTATTATAGAAAATGAAAATGTTAATTTAAAAGTCTTAATATCAAAGCATTCATATTTTTCAATTAAGCACTTAGTATTACAGACGGAACAAATTAATTTTCTCTGTATTTGATAATTTACAAAGCGACATATCTTTTTCTTTTCAGACATGACTGGGTTTTTAATAACCCAGACTTTCAAGAATATATAAATGTATTTTCTGGTTAATCATTTCTTGTACACGAATTTCTGTTGGATAATAAAATATGTGAATAATTCTTATAAAAGAGCAGTTTCATTAAAATAAATATCTGTTCTCTATCTCTTAGTGCTAATTAATATATGATGTTATTTTCATCCTTAACTACTTAGACAATTTGTCCAGAAATGGACATGTCAAAGATATTCTAAAGTGTTGACCTGGAGACAGATAAAAATAGTTTAACAGTTTGGACTCTAGTTAGCGAGTTAGGAGGACTTTGAAAATTAGAGGACCAAACTGTAAGTGATGTGCTACTTTAAGCTTTATTTAACCGTTTAAAAAAAATAATATATCGTAGTAGATATTTAAGAAAAATAAGTATTTAAGAAAAATTAAAAAAATCGGAATTTCATAATTTAAGCAACTTAATTTTGAAATAAAAACTTCTTTAGCGGCGTTGTGCACTTTTGGGATGGGTAAAAAGGGATTGAAAATTCGTAAGACAGCGCTTGCACACTTAATTGGTACCACATTTTATACAAAACTGAATTTAAATTGGCGTACGATAGCGCAATAGATGAATATTGTATTTAACCACATAAATTATAGTACTTTTATACTGATAAATAAAGAAATTCACTAACCATTCCAAAATATTCAAAAATGCACAACGTACATGTTCAAGTTTTCACTTCTGCCGGCACTCACGGAGTGCATACCGTTTTGTTTACTAACCTAACTTACTAGACTAACCCCTTAATAGCTAATTCCTAAGTTTCATAATGTTTTACGAAGTCGTTTAAGAGCTACACTAGTTAGTGTCGAAGTGAACGGGCGCCGCTTATTTGGGCCTAACGTCAACTAGCGCGCGACTACAGAAACAGAAACTTACAATGGAACAAAACAACTTTGTTCTAAACAATAACAGGATTTGCAAAGCTTTTATAATATAAATTAAACTTGAATTTAATACAATTTACATTTTTTTTAATTATGTATAATTATGTAATTTAATTTTTTTCTTTTGTTATTATGATAAATAGGAGGTAAATCATCAGAAGGTATAGTGTCTTGAAAATTGAGTGTGAAGCGGGGGTAAAGGGAAGATTGCTGCAGTTTAAGTGTAAAATGAGACCTTAGAGTCTAGAAATCAAACACACAGGTCGCAAATCCATTTCACTATCAAAGTTTATTAACTCATTAACAAGTATTGCATTTTACAGTGTATTTGTTTTTAGTTTTTAGTTTTCTTCTTAACAGTGCAGAGTTTGTTATTGTTAGAATTAAGACAAACATTGGTGGTTTTTAGTAATGCTTATCAATATAAAATGTTCTTTTTGTAAATGATAATAATAAATGAAAAAAGAAATTTATAGAAAAACTAAACATTAAATAGAACACATAAACAATTATATAAGTTTAACATAATGTGTTCTCATAAAAACTTTAACAACTAAATTTTTAAACAAATAGCCACTTAAAGAAATATTTTTTTCTAAAAAATGGGATTTTTTACTTTATTGTTAAAAAAACAATGAAATACTATAAAAATATCTACTATTCTATTCTAATATATTACTTATATTATAAATAATTTATTTATTATTCATATAATACTAGTCGACCCACGCGACTTCGTCCGCGTGTTGCTCCGCTCCTATGGATCGTAGCGTGATGATATATAGCATATAGCCTTCCTCGATAAATGGGCTATCTAACACTGAAAGGATTTTTCAAATCGGACCAGTAGTTTCTGAGATTAGCGCGTTTAAACAAAAAAAAATCTTTAGCTTTATATATTAGCATAAGATAATGTTTATGATGAAATAACGGCTGAACGTATATTCTTGAAATTTGACAAACGGATATATTATAACATGGATTACCTCATGAGCTACTTATTATCCAGCAAAAAATAGAGTTCCCGTAGGATAATATTAAAATAGTTTTACTGTACTAAACGCCTGCATATTTTAATTAAGTAACAATATATTGACAATTGTTAATGTTTTTTGATAAATCTAAATGTAGTCGACGCCTGGCTGGAATACCAGTTCATAGCTAAACTAGGTTCGGAATCAAGAACATGTTATTTTATTATTATTCTTACAATTATAATATTAGTTTATATTTTAAGAATAATAAAATATGACAAAATACAAACAGTTGCTGCAGCTGACAAAACAGTTTAATATGATTTAAATAATTTATTTAGTTAATATTCTAAATAAATTAAAACCGAACGTAACATAGTATAAACAAAACAAAACCATAGACGTAGTTAATTTAATTGCTTAATAATTTAAAGTTTATCACAACATTTATATAAAACAAATTCGCTTCCCGATGTTTGTCTGTCTGTATGTTTTTTAAAATTAAGCAACGGATTTTGATGCAGTTTTTTTTGATACATGGAGTGATTCAAGAGGAAGGTTTATATGTATAATACATATATAATATAGCAGAAAAACACTGATAATTTTAAAGGTTTCTAATGTGATGTCGTAATTTTTTTGCGCTTACATTGCAAACGCTGGCTGAACCCTACGAGATAGATCAAAATAATGTACTACAGTATTGTACACCTTAAAAAGGTCTACAAAAAAGTCCGCGATGATATATGTCTCTTAGGGATAATCCACAATAAGGATTTTTTTACGAGAAATAATGGCTTATTTACGAAGCGATTTTAAACAATACAGCATTAATCCTTATCCAATAAGGTACTTAAATATATTGTGTATTTTATATAGATCAATATGGCCCTTTACAGCATGTAATTTAAATGAATATTTTCGAAGATATTACAGATTTAAAATGCAGAGACATAGCGATTGCGCGGCGCTTGCCTATGACAACATGTTTGTATTGTCTAATGACAAAAAAGTTGTGAACGTTGTATATAAAGACTTCTGTAGTATATTTAGTATCAGCATAGCGCCTATGCGAAGCCGGGGCTGGTAAGAATTGTTTCGAAGTCGCTAGTGTAAGAAGAAAATAATCCAATTGCTTAATGATTTAAAATTAAACTGTAAATCTTTTACTAAAATACGGATTATTCCAAATGTTACAATAAGAGTTTATTTAGTTAAGAATATCCGATATTATTTAATACCTATTTGCAAACTAGATGGCGAAGTATACGGAGGGCATTTTAATTAATCCTACATACACCCGTGTAAATAATCTGTCTTTGTATATACTTCATCGCTACAAATCAATGTTTTTAAAAGAAACAAAAGTCGTTTAGAGTCTCAGACATAAAAGCTATATAATTGAAAACGTGACACCTCTTAAATTAAAATATCTTTTCATTCTTTTTCTAATTTTACTATTTACGTAAGCTACAGCGCAATAACATCAACCGGCGATGGTATCAAAGCAAAAATTGTTACAGTCTACTTGTTTGAATACCATATTTGGATTCCCTTAATTAAATTCTTAGGCTTTTCAAGTTAAAGAAGCGCTATAAATACGTTAAGTTAGGGAAGGAAAAAAAGGACCAGACAAAAAGGAGATTTGTTAAAATAGGTCTATATTATAATAAAATAAAATACCTATCAGCTTATTTTTAGAGTTTGGCAACTGAAATCACCACATATTACAAGTGTCATACCACGTCTATCTTTTCGCGATTAACTCAAAAATAACTGAACGGATTTTTATGTGAGTATCGTGAATAGACAGAGTAATTCATGAGGAAGTTTTGTTTTGTGTAAATTGGTTATAATATAGCGATAATTGTTGAAAATGTGTGTTACAGTCAAGTCGCGAGCTTTTATCTTAAACTTAAATGCTAACTTATCTCTTACAGATGTGGGTGGGGTAGTGAGTAAACTAATTCAATATACCTTAGCGAAGCGAAATAAAATATAATTTCAATTGCAATTCTTTACTGTATAGATATGGAATCGTGAAGCCCTATCAATTAGATTGGATGGTTGCGAAATATCGACATTAATGATATTGCTATACTCTTTGAGTGACTTAAAATTTAATATGACAGTTAGAAGGATGCAAAGCTCATTTTTTGTAGGATGCCTATAATTGATTGGAAACATTTAGTCTACGGGGTTTATTTAATCATTTCACCCACACAGGGGAGCACCCTTATGATCCAGACACAATAAGGTGGGGTGCTATTGACCAGACGCAAATTTTGTTATGGCGACTTAATTCATTGTTACATTTCAATATTGAAATATTTTGTGCGGATATTACTTAGCGTATGGAGAAATTACACGAAATTATTCTCACTTTAGACAATATTTTGCGGAGCGAAAATTTATTTAACACTCGCTTGGCTAATTTTTGTGAAAATGTTTTTGATGAACGGTCTCTTTTCATGTTCGTCTTTAGCTCACATAAAAACATGTTATTTTGTACAAAATATACTATTACATACTACATAAAACCTGATTGCTACTACTGACAATATGCAACTTTATAATCATCTATTTACTTTTGAGAAAAAGATTCTGATGTAAATAAGGTGTTGTATATAAAACTTCTAATATTTTGCGAGTTTTACTTTACCGTTAGTGATTCCTTCTTTTTTAAACTAATAAATAAAACAATACCTAGTAAATTGAAGCCACCACCAACTAATTAGACCTAGTTTGGAACCTTTTGGTGTCTCTAATTCCTATGCACTGGCCATCGGTGGCTCGTATGTAAAACAATAGACCTAATTGTGGTGCATAGTATGGACTGAATACTGATTTATTCCGAACACTCATGGAATATATTTTGTAAACATAAATCTTTATTCTAGTGTAATGCAGTACTATTCATTATGAACTTTAACCTTACATGCGAATTTAATCTACATTTTCTAGTGTGTAAAATAAATATAAAAGACAGGAAACGTTAAGGAATATTTTTAATTAAATTCTTTTAACAGTTATATATAAACTACATAAATACTACTTGCGATGAATATCATGACCTAAATATTCAAGTAGATAAATAACGATTAATATAGTATCATTATATGGTACAACTAAGTCGCTTATATCTGTTAAACTAAGCAACAGATTGTAATGCGGTTTTCACTGATAAACAGAGCGATTCAAGACGAAGGTTTGTATATATAATAAATACGCAATAGTAGAGAAACCGTGCGAAACCTGGTCGGTTCGCTAGTGAAGTAATATTTTTATTAATTACATTAGCGTTTTTCTCATAAAAGATATAACTCTTTTGCATAATAGAGAAAGTAAATGTTTTTTATCTTGTACCATATTTCATACTAGTCGAACCGCGCGATTTCGTCCGCAAGATGCTTCGCTCTTATGAATCGTAGCGTGATGATGTATAGCCTATAGTCTTCCTCGATAAATGGGCTATCTAACACTAAAATAATTGTTCAAATCGGACCAGAAGATTCTGAGATTAGCGCGTTCAAACAAACAAACTCTTCAGCTTTATGTATTAGTATATGTCGATAATATCGCATACGTATATCGATGCTTTTCTAATTATCGATTTAGATGGAGCCCTATTTTGTATTTGTAGTACGGTATCTGTTTAATATCACTTTGACAAATAAATTTTGATTACATTCCTTTGACGAGTCGATGGGAGCACGGGAGCCCGCCGGATGAGATGAAAGCTGGTCATTTTGCAGCCGTCATTGTTAGTTGAAGCTCAGTTAATACACTGCCCAGAGGTATATTTGCGTGTCGCATATTCAGTTTACAAAGGGGTTTACAAGCCTATATATCACTATATATAGAGGCAATAGTATAAATATTAACAGAGGCTAACATTATACTTTAAACATTTATTTAATTACAAGTTTAACAAGTGGATAAGATATTTAAGTAACGTCGTTTTTGTATTTAGATTCGTTGACAAACAATATGGCGGCTACTGTGAAAATAATTATAAATGAAATATTAACTGAATATAGTGAGTCTATATAATTATTTAACATATTTCGAAAATTAACCTCAACCAAACTAAAAGTCAAATTTATAAAATATTTTCATGGTAAATCGTTTTTGTTAGAGTTTTTATTATGTACTAGCTATGTCCCGTAAAAAAATTATTGTAAAGTTTCATAATTTTTTTTTTCATAAATTAGTATCCTATGTTACTTCTAATACCCTCAAGAACATGTGTACAAAGTTTGATGTGGATCGGTTAAGTAGTTTTCGCGAAAGCGTAACAAACAAACTTACATTAACATTTATAATATTAGTAGGGATATATATTCTTTATGCGATTTTATTAATTATGTCTTTATAAACACAAATTAAAAGAATATTAGTTTGTGCTATTTTGGGAGTCAAACCGCAAGAATATATCTCTTTACCTAGAAAAAATACCCTTCTGTTGGACAAAGACAAATTTAATTAAACCTTCCTTTACCTTATTTATCTCTGGAAAAATGTTTGTGTAATAAAGAAAAAAATATTTTTCCGCTAGACAAAAGACAATTAAATAAAGCTTTTCTATAAATGAACGTCAGAAAGATTTTCCAACAGTGCTTTTCTTAATTATATAAAAATTCCATCTTTGCTTTGACGCATTTATAAAACTAGCTTATAAATTTGTAATTGATGTATCTCTGTGTTGTTTCGTGTGGAGTATGAGGGGTGAAACACAGAAAGAGTTTTTGCATGTATAATATGTTTATGAACATCTATTCTTCGTAAATATACAGATCTCTACCTCATTTCAACGATACGTTATTAGAAAGGAGTGATATTTATTTTTACCATTAAATCCTTTTTTTTAATAAAATTAATAACATGGCATCATTACACAATGTTTTGAATTGAAATCACGAAAATTTGAAAAGAAAATTTATAATTTCTAAAGTTATAGCTGTTTGTGTTCAGTTGACCCAGTTCCAACCTTGCGGTACCCTTCCGTCGTCCTTGGAGATTCATTTAAAATCAATCGGACAAAAAAAATAGTTTTATAAATTGATAATCTTGTGTAAATAAAAATTTACTGAAAATTCTCATTTTTTCATGTCTCTAACTACCCTTAACCCCTTAAAAAAATGAAGCAGAAATACTTTCTCCTCTAATTAAGAAAAATAATATAATGTTTTTGGAAAATCACCGTGTAACTTAGAAACAGTATCTTCTAAAGCATTAAAATGTTTATTCTTAGCTAATTAATCTACCTACGAGTATTCACTACCAGAGTAAGTAGTGCCTCGCTTCGGTATTGATTTCACTGGATCGGTTTATACAAACATCGCCTTTTTACACGAACAGCAGAAATATTTATTTTTATTTCTGCACATGAGATTGGTTTTTCGACAAAAGCTTCAATATTAGGAATTATTTAATATTAGGCGAGGACATCTTCCAAAGTTTTACTTTGATGACTTTTATAACTCAAAGTATAATTTAGTTAATTTAAATTTTACATCAATTCAGTTTAACGACACATTGAAATTAAATAGCAACTCAAGAATAGTTTTTTTTTGGCATCTTTTAATTATTATACTGTTAAACGTCAAAATGAAAGACTTCTTTGAATTTAGTTATTTTAAACTTTCAACTTAATGTTATTTTATCTTATACTAAGGTTTAATTTTCAACATATTTTGCTGTATATATAACGAACTCCCATACCAAATTACACCCCTATTTCAATCCCTTTTAGCCTTTTTTTCATAATGAAAGGCAGCCTATATTATTATTCAAGCTCTATTCTACCTGTGTACGAAATTTCATCAAAATCATTCCTATAGTTTTTGATTTATAAATAGTGTAGCTAACCAGACTTTATTTTATATAGATAAGAATTAAGGCTTCTAAGTTGAGTAAGATTGTGTCGTGTATAAATATAATTTCATTATTACACAGGTAAAACTTGGTTCGATCACTAGTATCATGTTGATATTTAATTCTCTCTACCTTAAGCGGGGTCAAGGGCGTTTCATCGGAGCCAATTAGTGCGATTTTCTTAAGGAAGTCTACTGTATGAACAACTACGCGATATTGTTACCTGATATAATGATATCTTTATAACGATATTTTTTTACATTTCCCAATTATTATTACCGGCAATATCTAATTGCACAATTAGTGCGTAAAATAAATATCACTTTACTACATGTATATAAATCAAAGTCCCATGTTTTGTCTGATTGTTAGCGATAAATTCAAAAAGTAATGAATGATAAAGATGTATAATTTGTTAAGGTTTTGTATAAATTGGTTAAAAATCAAACCGCCTGGGAGTTTTCATCGAAAACACTGCCTAATTAATCTCTTTTTTAGATATAACCGTCAACAAACCGTCAACAAAAATGTGCAAAACCGGGATGCGGGTCGCTAGTGTTAAATAATATATCAAATTCCTTTGTTTACTAAAATCTACTTTAATTATTTCAGATGGAACATCAGATCCAGATGCACTAAAGGAAACCTTTTAGGATTAAAGCTTAGTTAATAACAGGCTGCGAGCGTCTGTTTTCACCCTACCCCACTGGGGTGACAACAAACCGTTGATAACTACGGAAGTTACGTTACCTGTTTATTAATTTATGAGTATTTTATTCGAATTGAATTTTCATACTCTTAGCATAGAAAGATTCACTACATGCACTTTAATTTTGACACCAGAGCATTGTCAGATTAGTGTTAGAAGGTAATAGCAAAAGAGTCCACAAAGTAAGTAGTAGTTTCGGCTAATATTACGATAAATATTATTTACTAATCGACCCTCCCCGGCTTCCAGGGTAATAAAAGATAGCTTATGTCATTTCTCTTCCAATTTGATATAAAAATAAAAAAGAAAGTATACGATATGGCTATATTATCATGTCTCACCTTTGGTTGCAAGGTATAGTTATTAAGAATAGAGGATGAGAAAAGGATTCCAATTTGCCAAAGAAGAATACTAAATATAAAAATACTAGACAAAACAAGCAACAAAACAAGAGATACCCTCTAGTTTTGTCGATGCCCATGGGCGACGGTGGCCACTTTCCATCAGGTGGACCGTCTGCTCGTTTGTCCCTTGTCTATCATAAAAAAAAACAAAGAGATAAGGAAGAATACAAAAATTGTTGGTATAAAAACAAGAATAAGATAACTAAAATGGAAGTGGACAGATCACATCTGCAGATAGGAAAATTATAGATGGGTTAAAGGAAAGAGGAAAAAGGAAAGTCGAAAAGTTCGGTTCACTCTGGATTACTATGGCTCGGAAAAGAGAAGAATGGAAAGAAGTAGGGAGGCCTACGCCGCAGAGGCGACTACATTACTCAATTTATAAAATAGCATAAGATAGAATAGTGGTTAAGTTAAAACTATTATTTAGGAACTTAAGAATTGATTAAGTTAAGAAATGGTTAATATGATAAGGTTTAATAGAAATAAAGGGTTTATTTATTTATTTATTTTTTATTTATATCATTTCCCAAGCTCTAGTGTATCTTTGTACCAAATTTCATAAAAATCGGTCGAGCCGTTGTTGGGTTATAAATGGTGGAACTAACTCGACTTTGTTTTATATAATTATATAGATATATATTAGTCGATCCGTTCTGCCGTTTTTCGCGATAAAAGGTAGCTTATTCTTTTCTAAGCTCTAGTAATATCTTCTATGTAACATTCGATAGGTTACACGCATAGACTACTTCATTAGACTACTAAAATATTCAGAAATATTACCCTCCGGCTTGGTAACCCTATCGACAAAGCAAATTCATATCAATAGAGTGCTGAATGTCACTCACATACATTCTAGTATTAAGGTTATTTCGCATTGCAAAAGTTTCATATTATTTGATTTCTAAAATGGATGGATGGAAAGTTGGCGTTCATTTATACAGATAGAAACTAAAAGTTGGTAGTTTGTAGAGAACATGTATCCACGTCGTAATTTGTAAAATCCTTTCAAGTTCAAACTCACCTGCATTCAAAACATTTTATAATGCTATCAATTAGTTGGAATGCATTTCATACTCCTACAGTTGTCTATTTCATATTAAAGTACTATTTTATTGATGTACTAAAACGGCAAATATAAAACTATACTTACATATTATTGTAGTAAGTATATTAGTCTAATGGAAAGGGAAATAATAAAGGAATAAGAAGAGGTAAAGAAAAGAAAATGGTGACGTGAACATTAACATAATATTATTATTTGAAATTACAGCAAAGAAGATTGAATTTTCAGTACTTACCTATATTTATCGTTGCAATTTCAGTGTATAAAACTACTGTAGATGTGAGTCTAAATAATGATTTCTCTAAGTATGGGGAACACATATTTGAGATCGCTGTCTACCGCGTTTAACAGTAAACTAAATGTGGGTATTGGGGTCCACCTTTGGGAACCTACGGCAAGACTCCTCTCCCATTAGAAGAGACATTGGCAGGCGAGGTAAATAACTTTTTCATGGGATTTTAATACAATGAACCTTCTTTTCGTAATATAATAAGACTAATGTTGCATAGCTATTTCTCTTGTAGCAAAAAATTATTGTAGCATTTACTACTTAAAGTTAGCAAGGGGTTATGTTACCGTAGACTGTCAAAATTTTTTATACCTTCCAAAAGTGATTGATATAACATCTTTTAATTAACATGTAATTAACTTACCAAAATTTAATACCTATATACCGAAACATACAAAACAAAACAATGACAATTTAAAGATTATCTAGATTAATGATGAAAAATATTTTTGCATCGCAAAATCTTATACTAATATATAATGCTGAAGAGTTTGTTCGTTTGAACGCGCTAATTTCAGAAACTACTAGTCCGATCTGAATGATTCTTTCAGTGTTAGATAGGCCATTTATTGAGGAAGGCTATTGACTATATATCATCACGCTACGATCAATAAGAGCGGAGCTACACGCGGACGAATTCACGCAGGGCGACTATAAAAATATAACAGCGCAACACCAGTAGTGGATTTTCTGGAGGCATTCATTAAAGAATTAGACTAAAAATGAAGTTCTGATATGTCATCAATTTTGTTTTTTTTCTCTATCTTATTTCCATGAATAATATATATATTTATACCAATAAATATTTTCAGACATCTTTTTTGTTGTTCATCATCACTGTTAAACGTATTAAACGTTATAATACAAAAAGAAACTTTAATACATGAATGCTGAAATTACACTTATTGTTTGGGTAGTCTGGTAAAAATATTAAAAGGGTGTGAAGGGCCTAAATTCGTTGCATCAGATCGGATAAGTTTATTTTGGCGGTGACGTACGTACGCTCGGTACGCGGAACAGTCGCTCGGGGCTAAATAAGCTGTGAAATGTTCGGCGTTAAAGCAATTAGATCGATGCTACTGCACACAATTTCATTATTTAGTTTTCCAGTAATGGACCATGCAGATAATCTCAGTATCCATACCTTTTAAAGGGATTAAAAGATATCGCCTGTGGCGTGTGCCTTTTTCATACACGACTTTTATAATTTTATTTGTTATATTTTCAATTTGCCTAATGGACACCCATCCATGTCAACGGTATTAAATCCCAATTCCTAAAAAGCCGACTCAGGCTTTTCGGAGTTATGTTTGTTTTAAGCGAAATTTGTTTTAATGGTAAAGGAAAATATCGTAAGAAAACCTCCCTGACAATTCTCCATAAAGTTCTCAAAGGTGAAGTCTGCCAACTCTCCTGGTAACGGGTTAAGATTACCATTTTGTGTACAATATGCACTCATCCTAAACATCAGTGAGTCGGTGTATAAAGTGGGAAGAGAATTAGACTCAAAAAAGCACTAACCAAACCTAATCCATCACTTTGCGTTCGCACTAAAAGCAATCTTTATAAACACACAAAACTAAATAAAAAATCGATCAGCTCCCGCTCTGTCTATTTTAGGTGTTTTATTTGTTTTTTACAGAAATCTATGGTTTAGAGCAAATTTAATACATTTCCCAAGTTGGGTTAGTATTTTGTAGTTTGAATATAACATTACTTTATTATGATAAATAGTGTTAAAGATAAATAGTAGTACTATCTTAAGTATTGTATCTATCTTCAAACTATCTTGTCTACACTTCTTTATTGACATCATAATTAAAAATAGTATTTGTTATTTGATTCTTTGACTCCCTCTCTCTAACTTGTACGAAACTCGCTTCCTCTCAGTTCTTTACCACAGAGACTAAGCTATTAAAAGTTAACACGGTAGCTTAACTGCACAGTAACACTCAAAAGACTACAACAATACGCAATCCAGACGGAAGCCGAGCCGAGGCTTGCGACCCAGGTGCAGTGCAGTTAACGCTCTCCTTCACCGCTTGACCCACTGACTCTAATATCTCTAAGTACACAACACTATGTCACACGAGATTCGAGAGCAACTAAACCTTATTGCATAAAAACTATGCTTTTTAAAATACAAAATACCCCCTTCTTCTGTTCCCACTATAATGACAGGTGGGATCGTAGGCCTATGTTGCCAAGTTAATATATAAAATTTTCTTTAAATAATTTAATAATGCTTACTCGATCAAATTAATACAATTATACCCAACATCGATATTTTATAGTATTAATATTTTAATAAAAGCCGTTCTATTCCTCACGAAAATATTATAAAGTATCTGTATGCTAAATTTTAATCAAATCTGTACTGTTTTGTTTGATTGAGTAACGGACATTGTAATGTAAAAATCAACTCAAATTCAAATTCTTTATTTGGACAAATAACATATTATCACTAAAATACAATATGATCATCTGCTGCCGAACTAGTGTAAACTGTATTTCGGCATACAGCGCCATTCCACATCACTATACAAAGCCAATTATGTTATTATATCTAAATTCTAAAATTACATTTATAGTATCTGAAGTTAGTGAGTTATAATATCTGAAGTTACATTTGTAAGTTGCTTACATAATTTTTTTTTTGTATGATGTGAGTGTGTGTGATGAAATAATCATAAACATTATTCTACAAAACAACTCAATATTCTACAAAACATTAATAAATCTATGAGCAAATACTAAATAGTCTGTAGCATATTTCACAAAACAATGCATCCGCTATCAAAGGTTGCTTACAATTTTATTACAGCTCGCCCGGGACTGAGGTGCATCCAGCTGTTGCCTAGCAACGCCCGGGCGAGCTGTCCGCGTACCTCACCTGCAGTCTACGCCAGGGCTACCCAAACATATTTTACCGAGGCCTTTAAGCTTGTCATTTATTTACGACGCTACTAATGAGAAGAATCAAACTCAAACTCAAAATAGTTTATTTCAATTTGATTTCGTACAAAGTCAATCAGTCAGTATGTCTGCAGCTACCACCAGTTCGAAAAAAGTTTTCCGATAAAAAGAACTAGCAAGAAAATCAACAGAAAAGAATTTGTTTTTAACCGACTTCAAAAAGGAGGAGGTTCTCAATTCGATTGGTACATTTTTTTTACGTGTGTATACCGATTACACTGAGATTTATGAGGCGATTTACGTGATTCTTCTTTTGTTAGATGCTGAATAGTTGCCATTTGGCCCCATAAAAATTTAATATAGTACAATTTTGCTATCATTCAGTTGAGTGTCAACGTCACTTGGACTCCAAGCTTCGTCATCGTTCAAGTTATCATTGTCAATCTCATTTCTTTTTTCTCCATTTATTTGCGATCTTCATTATCGTATAAGTACGATGTTTATGTAGTAATAGAACGAAATAAGAAACTTCATTCATTTATTACGTAAGACGATGTAGGGGTAGAGCGAGGTCGAGCATGTCTTATTTTTTTTACAAGGAGGTGGGATGAAGTCTCGATAGTTCTTACGTAAGATCACAAAAATGCGACATATTAAAATTATACTTTGAAAAATCACGGACAACAGCTCGAGTGCCGAAGATCGTTCGTGGGTGGATCGAGTGGGTTTTGGGCCCCTGGACTGAACATTTTATGTAGGTAAATATGAATGATTGAAAACAAAGTTTATTACTACCAAAATATACAAAATATTAGTACCTTTGTAAGTACAAATAATCATTTCTAAATATTTTTACTATGAAAAAAAAAAACATGAAAAAAAATCGGCCTATTCTTATAAAAGGAGGGTTGGGGTTCAAAAACTAGCGAAAACAGTCTTACGTAATAAATGAATGACCCCTTACAAAGAAATCTATGTAGATGGCCGTGCGACGCTCTTAGTAAAATGCTGGGAAGCCCTGGTATAGATCAAAGCATATTACAATCAAACAGAGTTATGATAAAACAAAACAAGCTTTAATTGTAAAGGAATAAGGCGTATAATAGAATAGTTTAGATTTTTCGATATGAAATACTAAGTTGTCTGGACTCGGAAATCGGAGATTAAGTACTAGTTGTTTATTAGAATATGAAATAGGAAACTAACAAAGGTTCTTGTTTGAGTGAATCGATATCAAGGATCTGTTAATTTGATGCAGTTATTGATTTGTTATTAGAGTATCTATATTTCAATTAGTTTCTAGGTAAGCACCTAAAGTTCTTTATTTCTATAAAAAGGATAGATTTAGCAATACCACGATTAATCTAGACATAGCAAGCGATATAGAATATTATACTTGTGTTGTTTTGAAATTTATGCTTCTAGCTTTATCCACAAAGATGTTACAGGTGGTTGAAAATGCCGCGAGTACCTTTGAATAAAGGATGCCTGTACTTATTTTAATCGCTTTGTTCACCGGAACAATTCCCTGTCTGAAAAAGACCGTGTAATTTTTACTGCAGAAGCCTTTGTTATTATTTTCTTACTAAGCCAGCAGCTTATAAATTAATCCTGTAAAAGCTGAGCTTCGAACACGAAAATTAATTAGTCAGTACACTTATTAAGAGGATAAAGGAAAAATAATAAAGAAATAAATTTCTATTATCTTGCATACTTTTATAAAAACCTATAATCTCTAAAAAAGTAAAGCTTTGTATTATCGGTAGAGTTTTTCAGTATAATTTGATTTTGCATTAATTTGCCTAATCGTGGAATAACAAATTAGGTTTATGTGTATGAGTAGGGTAGTAAGTTAGTGTGTTTTTGTGATGTTTGGTATTTTAGTTCATATTAAAACTTGGATGTTGATGATAATTTAGCGGTAAACTGAGGTAGGGCACAGCAACTGAGGTAGGGCACAGCAGGAAACTTCCTGCTCAAATATGGAGCAGCCCGACTGGGGTAGTACCTCGACCTTACAGAACCACACAGCTAAATAACACTACTCTAAAGCAGTGTTGTGTTCCTGTTGGTGAGTAAGGTGACCAGAGCTCCTGGGGGGAATTGGTGATAGGGTCTGCAACGCGCTTGCGATGCTTCTGGTGTTGCAGACGTCTATAAGCTACGGTAATCGCTTACCATGACACCAAGGTGAGCCGTACGCTTGTTTGCCGACCTAGTTACATACAAAAAAAAAATATTAACTAAACAGTAATTTTATTTTTAGCAATATTTTTGCTGGACTTGTTGTAGTGACAAAACTTATACTTGTATGTATGAAGAGTTTATAATCCTGTCTTTAATCAATATGGCAAAGTTACAAAACCCTCGCTTCGTGGAGCTTTGGAATATTTGGGTATTTGAAGCGTGTTTCGTCGGGTTTGCCACGAGGGGCTCCGAGTTCAAGGCCAAGTCTTTACCTACCTCAATTTGCCGTCAAAACAGAGGGGAATCTAAATTTTATCACTGCATATTATAAAACAAAGTTCGCCGTGTCTGTCTGTTTGTTCGCGTTAAACTCAAAAACTACTTAACGGATTTCAATACGGCTTGTACCAATAGACAGAATAATTTATGAGGAAAGTTTAAGTATATAATATATTAAGGTTTTGTGTAAATTAGTTTAAATATGACGATTGTTGGCTTTCATCGAAAATGCTTGTTAAACTCTAACTCTGGTGGGATATATATAGACATAATAGGTTCTATTATCCGTGCGAAGCTGGGGCGGATCACTAGTTAGAAAAATAAATATTATAAAATATGAAATTTGATCGCGCTGTATGCAACAAAGTCATTGTGTCAATATTACTATCGATCTCTGCACTGAACTAGTGAGATAACTGTTAGTAACTACACTACTACACATAAATTAGTTTCCTCTGGTTCCTTTGATCTACACTATTATATAAAGAGGAAAGATTTGATTGTTTGTATGTTTGTTTGTTGCGAATAGGCTCGAAAACTACTGAACAGATTTTGAAAATTCTTTCACCGATAGAAAGCTACATCCTTTCCGAATAACATAGGCTATGTGGTGTTGCCACAAGTATTCTAATTAAAAAGATATGGCCAGTATGGTTTCTCAGGAACTACTAATCCGATTTTATCTAAAATTCTTTCACTGATCGAAAGCTACACTATTCGTGAGTGACAGAGGTGATGTAGTGTTGCCATATACATTTTTAATTATTAGAATATGGTCATTTTGTTGAAATCTTTCACTGAGAGAATCTCTATAGTATTTCCGTCTCTCTTCCTCTTATATACTATCATTCTCTCTTTATCGAGCTGTTCAGAATGATCAGGCTCTTTTCACTTTCTTTCGATTATCTCTCTCTCTCCCCTTTACTTATTTAATTTTATTTTGGCTCTATCCTCCCTCTTATATTATCTGTCGTTTTTCTTTTATTTTTCATTCTATCATTTTTATTTTTATAACTTTTTCTCGCTCTCTCTCTTTTTTCAAATAATAAAAAACTACACAATTACAGAATGACAAATTGAGGACATCAATATTATAATACTGCTTTAAATATCCGGAGCGAAGCGAGGGCAGGGCGCTAGTTTCAAATAAACCTACGTGAAGACTATATAATAACCTTTAGCACGATAGATAAGACTCAGTCTATTTGGTGTTTTCTCGCAGTATAACTCCCATATTGATAACATGACGAGTATTTAATATAAGTATATAGTTTAATATTCATATTTCCTAAACGAATGCGAATATGAGTAAAAAGAAAATATAACAGGGTGTTTAATATATATTTTTATTTTTGCTTGCGCGGGCGGCGGGAGTGTTAGTTGCGCTACGGACAGAGGTCGTGTGTGAGTCGTAATGTAGGCATTGAGAGACGCGCACGCCCGTGGCCCAGCCCCCCTCCCCTCCCCTGTTGACCCCTTTACTGATTAATAATATCCCGAGTCCTGTGTGTGCTATATCGCCTAAACGCTAGTTGATTGACCCTTCCCTGACGAGAACCGACCGGCGGTGAAGTGAGAACTATTTAAAGTATTTGTGTTATTGTGTGAAATTAAAAAGAAGATTCAAGATCATCAAGAACTTGTGATGTGTGTGTGTCTTTATCGCCTAACTGACAATAGATAACCCTTAATTTTTAGAAGCTGATAAGAGTCCAGCCAGCTTCCACGTGTGTGGGATTTGTACACCCCACAGGGATTAGTAATATTATGTAAATAAGAATAATACTAAGTATATAAAATTATCGTTTATCAATAAACCATATCATTCTTCAAGTTCTGCCAAAATTTTGCTAAGTTTAAATATCTCTAAACTTTAAAACCCGACGCTACACCAACGGGGTGTTATAAGTTTAACGTGTATCTGTATTCCTGTTTGTGGCATCGTAGTTCCAAGATAATGGACCGATTCTGATGGAGTTTTAATTGTTTCAAATGTAATTTAATAGAAATCAGCTTATTTCTAACTTAAGAAACTGAGATTATAGCAATCTTGTAACCATTGTTACACACCGACATTGCTTACACGGAGTAGATACGTATATAGATATAAAACGGTATATCATTCTTCCGATATCAAGTATCGAATAGAATCGAGTATTAAGGTTTTTTAGAGTACGTAATATTCTGTATGTTGATTTTAACAATACAAAAAAATCGACTTATACAAGTTAATAAATAGCTGGAATTTATGTGGGTATCGATACTTAGTGATTGTATTAAATAAGGGTTTCAGTCGGGGGTCATTTAAATTAATCATAGTGTAATGTCAACCATAGCTGCAACATTGTTTTTATATGATACTAGAGGGCTGCCCTCGCTTCGCTCCGGGTATTTAAAGCAATATTATAATTGATGTCCTTAAATTGTCACTCTGTAATTGTGTAGTTTTTAATTATTTGAAAAATTAGAGAGAGTAAGAAAAAGTTATAAAAAGAAAAATAATAGAAACAAAATTAAAGAAAACCGACAGATGATAAAAGAGGGAGGACAGAGCAGAACTAAAATTGAATGAGAGAAAGAGAGCGAGAGAGAGAGAAATTATCGAAAGAAAGTGAAAAGAGGCTAATCATTCTAAATAGATAAAAATAAAAATTAAAGTGAGAAAAAAGAGAGAGGATGAGAGACAATGATAGTATTATAAGATAAAGAGAGACGGAAATACCATAGACCTCTCTCAGTGAAAGAATTTTTAAAATCGGAGCAGTAGCAAAAAAAAGGCCATGTTCTATTAATTAAAAAAATGTATATGGCAACACTAAATCACCTTTGTCACTCACGAATAGTGTAGTTTTCTAACAGTGAAAGAATTTTAAAAATCGGATTAGAAACTACAAAATGGCCATATTCTATTATTTAAAAAATGTATATAGCAACACTAAATCACTTTTGTCACTCGCAAATAGTGTAGTTTTTTAACAGTGAAAAAACTTTTTAAATCGGATTTGTTGTTCCTGAGAAGCTTTTCAATTTAGAAAATGACCACCTTCTGGCACTTAAATGGCCACCCGGAAAGGATGTAGCTTCCTATCGGTGAAAGAATTTTCAAAATCGGTTCAGTACTTTTCGAGCCTATTCGCAACAAACAAACATACAAACAATCAAATCTTTCCTCTTTATATAATAGTATAGATATAGATAAATGCAAGAGGTGGGAATACTTCACCCTCTTGTCTGCCATATTTGACTCTAGTCCTATTTTTCCTCAATGCAAAGTTTGTAACTTGTAAAAGATTATAGTGGTGAGAATATGATTAAATCCTAGAAGGATTGTTTGACTATATGCCTCTTATAGTAGTAATAAACAATCTGTTGTATGTGTGTGTTTGTTTATCCGCTAACTCATCTCAAAGCACTCATATACGTTAAGGTTTTCACAAATGGAAAAGCAGTAAACGATAAAGGTTTTTATATATAACTTGTAGATATTTTACAAAATGTCTGAAATAGGTCGCTAGGATTACTATATTTTGATTGTTTATTAATAATTACACTACATACAGGGTATGTACTCAATCTATGTTTATAAAATAAAGTCGGTTTAGTTATACCATTTATTACTCACAAACTGCTAAACCCATTTGATGAAATTTGGTACTGCAATAGACTAGAGCTTGAGAAATGACATATGCTACCTTTCATCCCGAGAAATGGTTTGAAGGGGTTGAAATAGAGGGTGAATGTTTATTTAAGAGTTCGTCATATATTGAAAAATATGTTGAAAATTAAACACGTAGTCGTCTTAAGGCTCATTATTTAAAGCTGTAATTTATTATATGTAAGTATGGTAAAATGTATATTCATATTGAATAATATATATAAAAAATATAGTATTAAATATATTTTTTTTAAATAGGTTATAAAATATTTATGTATGAGTTTATGTCAAAGCTTTTTGCACCAATTTAATCTCCTCCTCCTTGCGCATCTTTGTATCATATTTTATGTTTTAATTTGTTTATAGCTTCTGTATTTTGTGTGTAATAAAATATTTTCATTCATTCATTTATAAATACAAGTGATAAAATTCATCCGATCAGAGCCGGGATTCAGGCAATTAGCAGGTCAATTAGTAATAAATAATCTCTCTGTTCGATATGAGGCAATCATCTAAGTGATTGTTTATTGTTAACGTGAAAGAAGAATACTGTAATCATGCTCCTTGGTCGCAAGCTTCAGACGCTCCTCGGCTGTCTATTTAAAACAATATATAGTAATATGTACTATTCCTTATAAGTGTATATTTGCAAGTAGGAGAAAATAAATAAATTAGTGTGTTGATCAGTATGAAAAAAAACCTAGAATAGTTAGATATTTCGATAAATTAAAAATATGGCTGCTAATTGAGAAAAATAATGTAAAATGTAACGCTAAATGAATAAATATGTAATATATTAGATACGTTACTTGTATTTAGTAGTCAAAGCGTTCAAAATGCGATGTTGCCGCTCTTCTCACAGAAATTGAGATTGTAGGGACGAAATCCGCATACAATGTGGGAGCTTGCTGGGTCCGGTATTAATCTCCTTACATTCATTATTTGTTTGTCAGTGTGTGACATAAAATAAGGTGCACTCACGTGTGTCTGGAGCTCATATATATTAGGGGCCCTCGTTCACCTTAGGCACGAACACAGTAGTTTATTCACTTCAATGTTCATGATTGTACTTAATAATACTGTGAACACTCACTAAACAAAATATTACCTATATTTAAAGTATATTTTATTGGGAGCGCACGTCGCGATAGGATCGCTCGTTCCCCATCTTATGTCCGACTGATATTAAAGCGGGTAATTTATGGGTGAATCAACTTTTAAGTGTCCACAATTTGAAAATTGCAATTTTAAAATTACATGCATTATTTAAAAAAAAAAAACGAAATAATTTAAAGTAAACAATATTATTTTTACTTATTTTTTTAAACTCGAGTAGACTCTATTTAATTTGTACGTACATAAAATATTTTTTATAAACTTAACTTTCTATAAAAATTTATACAAATAGATTATTTTAATGAAAAGTAAGAAATGTTTTTATTTGCCACTATTGTTTTAGTGAATTAATTTCGATATTATTACACTTACATTATCTCTTAGAGAACAAGTTTTCGTAACACATAAAAACTTTTTATTTACATACAAAATTGGATTTTTGTGTGACATAAAATATTAAAAGCTAATCGATTATTTTGTGTACTATTTAAAATTAGAAGTAAAGTAATTAATTTTCAATAGAAAATGGAAAATATAAAGGATAATAAGGTTTTTTAGATTCGTGGACAACTTGGTTGTAAAGTAGACATTATATGGTTGTCCAAAGGAAATGGCAATGTTTTTGTATAATTAAACAAATATATAAAATTAGCAAAAAGTATTTATTAGAAAAATTTCTCGATATTAACCAAAATACAACAACACAACAAAATACAACATTCAGTTGTCCAAGTGACCAGGTTGTCCAAGTGACATATTTTGGATTTTAAGATGCTTGATTAAAAGTAGTAAACTTATTTTAATTATGTAAACCTCACGTTTGAACTAAGATTAAAAACTATACAGTACACTACAATTAAGCACAAAATAGCAATTACTTAAGTTTTTCTGCTGGTCTAATCCTACGGACACACAATGAAGCCGTCCACTCTTTTCAAACCAAGACGGGGATAAGTTAGTAAGTTAAGAAAGTACAGGACAAGTCCTTTGGACAACCAGAAAAAAAACAAATAAATTTGCAATTTTTTAAATAATTTCTTAAAGGTGTTGTTAGCCTATAATGATATGAATACAATACTGATTAATTATCTTCTTTATTTCATCAATTTTATTATATATCGGTAAGGGACAGAGCAGTGATACTGTCGGACAAATAAAAATTGATTGACCCTTATAAACAGAGTTATTACTTGAAATGTTTAGTTTTTAAATTTTTTTTAATTGAAACTTACGATTCATTTGATAATGTTTAATTTTTGTTCTTCACGTTAAAGCTTTAAATCTTATTTATTAATATGAAGAAGTCCA
This sequence comes from Limenitis camilla, assembly GCA_905147385.1. Taxonomy (NCBI): domain Eukaryota; kingdom Metazoa; phylum Arthropoda; class Insecta; order Lepidoptera; family Nymphalidae; genus Limenitis; species Limenitis camilla. The sequence goes on along the minus strand of LR990239.1, from coordinate 11,708,918 downwards.
TGCAAGTCTACAGTATTATAAGTGTGGCTATACGATAAAATGTTTTATTCCTAATATTTATTAAAAAATGAACTAAAAATCAGTAGTAAATCAAACAGAAAACTTTTAAAAAGGATTGATGCAGAAATCCTAAAATGCTTTTAGTAAAACATTTGGTTGGTGTTACGTGTCTGTGCATATTGCGGAATGATCAACGATTCGGATTTCGTTACCTGAATTTTATGCTCCGAATACGTGTTATATCGTCCGATGTTAGGATTTCTGATTGTTTTTTTTAGTTACTTATTTTCGCCTGATGGTCCGATTCTCTTTTAAGCAGAAATTTTGCATGCATTTAAGTAAGATGATAATTCTGTAATATGATAATTGATCTGATAATGAAGCTGGATCTTTGTAAAATTATTTATACTTATTCCATATTACATAATGTACGTGTTATATAATTATAATGAAACATTAATTATACTATGCAAATAGGTCTCTTAGATTTTCAACATTTGAATCGAAGTTAATCATTTAAATCGTTTTATTCCTAATAGTTAAAAAAACCAGTATATTAATAAGAAATTGTAATAAATAAATTAAGTAGATAATTTATAGGTATATTAAATTAGGTATTATTATTTAACATTGTAAATAACTAAATAATGTTTTTATTATATTTGTTAAAATAGCGTCACCACTTAAATAATAATACTTATATAAAAGGGCAATTTCACAAACATGGTATATAAAGAAAAGTTAATAATATTATAATGATTTAATACTTTACTTATGGTAAATCAAAATTATGTTATATGACTTACTGTACAGTTTCTTGCTAACTTTACTCTTCAGATAATCATTATTTCAAGCTGGTTGTAGATTAATAAAATGAATGAAATAGGATTACTTGCGTTTATTTATGTTTTATTTATAATTTAAATATTTCGGTGTACCCACATATATTAATATATTTTTCTATAAATTAATTATTTGTCTAACTATATTTTGTTATAAAGTAAATAATATTTTAAAGCTATCTTTAGTCTACTCTACATCAAAATCCCAATCTATAATGCGCTTAAGATGCTTTAAATGTTATGAATATTAAACGTAAATTTCTAATACTAATAGTAGCTTTTACTCTTAACACGTAGACACTTACTAGAAACAGACTTTCGGTTTTACGGAGTAAATTCTATCTATAAAAGATTATTTCCATCTTCATATACATCAACATAACATTATAAACATTATATAAACATTATAAGTGGAAAATAAATATATGCCCTTTCTTCGTTTATTGATAACAGAAAATCATGGTTCACTAGTTTTTGAGCCTATAAACAAACTCACAAACAATTAAATTTTTCCTTTTAATAATAAAATTGGGAACAGATATTTACCAATGTTAGTATACTTGATTTAAATAAAACTTTCAGTTTAATGCATTTAAATCTGTATATGCTGTACTACGGTGCCGCTACGGTGCTGCTACGGCGCTGCTACGGTAATACTACACCCGGACTACAGTGATACTGCGACTGTGCTACGGTGATACTACAGCAATGCTATGGAGCTGCTACGTAGCAGCTACGTAGCTGCTACGAGTATGCTACGCCGCATATTACTTTCGCATATTTTCTTAACTATTTTTATAAGTATAAATAAACTTTAATTAAAATGTATGTACGCGCGTAACATCAGGACGACTGCACTAGATTGTGTTCGTTATTGTCAGGACATGGCAATAGAGTATGAATGAAAGAGTAACAGAAGTAGGTAGGCAAGTGAGTTAGTGAATAAGTTGGTGAGAATGTAAGGAAGTACGTGCGTGAACAATTTAAAAATACCTCAGCGCAACGAGGATGGGTTGGTCTTAAAAATCAAAAATACAAGATATGCTTTATAAAATAAAATATATTCATGTTTATGATGTTAAAGAAAGGAAAAGAGATAAGCCATAATAGAAAATGAAGCGAACATGCCTTGTAAGTGACATTAGATATGTGATAAACGATGTTATTAGTTTGAGAGATGATGTTTATTTTAGTTACATCCGGTGCCGCCTCCGTCAACCGGATGTAGTTAAGCACGGATCAGTTGACAACCCGCTCGCTATCTATTGAGACAGGGATTAAATGTTGTTATTATATTGTATCTATTTTATATATTTATTGTCGAAATTATTGGTAGGTGCTATAGATTTATTTAAGAATACCCCACATACATACGCTCTCAAAAATATGTAACCACTATCCCAATCGATCTGAGACAGTCACCAAAGTGATTTCATACAGTTAACATCGTTTAAAATAGTAATGTTATTTGACCCTTCTTGGTATTCTTGTATATTTAATCTATTGAGTTTATCTATTGTGGAACGCCATAATGTTACACCTTAGTCACGAATTCGATTCGACAGAAACTTCACACAGGAAGCTAAGCACTGCCTAGAACTTGTGACCCATATGCAGATTTAAGGAACTCTTACTATGGATAAACACTGGCTTCTTCTACTTGATCATGTAAACTTCTTTTTTCTTCTTCTTTTAATAAAATTTACGTGAAAAAAAGAGTATGAGTTTATATTGAACAAGTCAATAATGAAATATTATCTATTTTGTAATAATATCGATTTTATGTTTTAATAAAAATATGTAGAAAAAGATATTTTTTTTTAAAATATAAAATAAGAATTTCTCCTCAAGCGAGCTTAACAAATGTAAACAGTGGAAATTTCCTTTCGAAAAGTTTTCCTTAGTAACGGAAAAATAAGTGTTACTCGTTTTCCTAATTAGTACGAAATACAAGATTATTTTATTTTACAAATACATTATATAAATTAGTAAACAATGGATAAAGGGGAACAAAAAAGTATTACCTGTTTTACTAATTAGTAAGAAAAACAAGATTGTTTTACTTTACAAAAACATTACTTTCGTTAAAAGCTTTTTTATAAGTTACCAAGTGGATTAAATCTGTACACAAAAAATGTTATTTTGTTCATTCTCTTTTTTATATAAATTCATATTGAGAAAACATCGTTTTTGTAATTATAAAATTTGCTTTTTTAAATTTTATAAACAATGAAAGGGAGCAATTATTTTATTATCATTTATATGTTACTGATTCACGAAATGGCTCACAGACATTGTTTACTAAAATCCTATGAAATTTAAAAGAAAACTTTAACCTATAAGACGATTATAACTATTATTAGCAAGGTAAAAGCAATCCAAAGGCATAAAAAAACAGTTCCAAAATTCAACCAAAAATCCAAAATAATGTTATGCATTTTGTGACTAGAAATTTAGGAAAAAACTCAGCGATTCCATTATAATGTCAGTGCGTTGGATGTCTGCAAGTTAATTTAAGTAGAAGAAGATAAGAAAAAGTATTTTTCTAGTATTGTCATTACGAAATTCCTTACAACTCCCCCAATTTTTTACCCATTTGGATTGGAATGGAATTTCAAAAAAAATAAAAATTTCAAAATACTACTTTTTATAGGACAAAAGAATATAATTATTTGTAAATTTTTGACACTGTCATCTTTATTTGTCTATGTAGATAGATTAGTGTTTTCTCGCCGTCATGTAAAATTTGTTTGTAAATTTATTAACCTTAACAATATTAAACTGTAAATAACCTTCGTTTTTATTTTGTATTTACTCTAATTCTTTAATATATTTTTTTTTTTGATTAATTTTTTATTGGTTGTGGGTAATTTAATCCGTTTTGTTTTAGGTTAGAATACTAACATAGTGAAACCCCCATATTGTAATGAATAATATTAGTCACAAAGAATTCTGTCTTTTCACCGGTCAAATATCTCAATAGTGGTCTCTGCTTACAACGTGACATTGGCAAAATACCGTGTGCAAAAATCATTGCACAACTAAAAGTCATAAATCAAAGAAGAAGAAGAAGAAGGCATTCATAAGATTTTTTTTTCTATATTTTGCATGTATAAAGTAATCACTTTTAAAAATTTTTAAAAGAGTTTAAACGTAATGAAAAGCTAGGTGAATTTCAAAGTGTCAAAAACATCAATGTTGGGGGCGCTTGTGCGTCTGACGTCCCGTCAAAAGCGATCAGGAAAGTTAAAACAACCACATTGTAAATTCAGACTAGCGCCGAGTTTTAATTGTAAGGGGAAATTGATACAAACATTTTTTTTATTGGTAATCCTAACTGTACGTGTCAAATTGAGGAACTACTGGTTCGAATTGAAAAAATATTTTATTGTTGGATAGCCTCGATAATATTTATTGAGGTGGACTAAATAACATGCGGTTACGATTTTGCCCTCATACCTATACACCAAAAGCAAGATATGAGTGCGCTTAGAAACTAAAGGTCTTACTTTTCAAGTTAAATTAAGGTCCGCTCTCACCAAAATTAGTTATAACAGTTTAAGAGGTTGTTTTTAGAAAGGTTTATTGAAAAGACATAGGGATTAATATGAATGTTATGTATCTTTCGCAGAGGATATTATTTCACTAATTGACACGCCAGAACAATTAGGGTTACCATAGCTATCATATCAAAATACTCGGATAAGAAATAAACAAGGAAAAAAAATAGTATAAAGACATGTTACTCCCTTTACGAAATAATCCCTTAGTTACGAAACCCGTTTTTAGCCAATAAATAAAACAAAGAAAGTCCCAGCTCATTTAGAAATGTATTATAGGTATAGTTCGTTCAATTCACGACGTATCTCTGCTCGTATAGTAACTGTAAAAATAGTAGGCGATCTAAGTGGATTAAACTATCTATACCCACGCGCCCCACCTTAATTAACCCTCACTTTCTTATGTGACGCAGACAAAGTCGCGTGGGTCGGCTAGTGAACTTAAAGCATTAAATAAATGGCGATAAAAAATGTAATTAACGTAGACTCTCAAGCCAAATAATTTGTAAATTTTTATTTAATATATAAAATGTATTTTTTGAGAAAAACGACTATTTCGTTTCTTGTCAGTTCGTCTCAATAGATGCATTTCGAGCTGGTGGTGGCTTCAGACAAGTTTTCTGACCGATCAATTTTTGACGTGTCTAAAATATTTAAAAATAGTAATTAAAATAAAATATTTTGCGTGTATACTTATGTAAAAATTTAGAAAAACGAACGTATATTCAATATTCATTTTGAATATACGTTTTTTGATATCTGAGCGGTTGTAGAGTTCGGAGTAAATTAAACCGCAACATAATATTGGAAAGGAATGAAGACCTCCGAGCTATTTCGCCGAACTCCCGGGATGCATCGAGTTATCGATTTAAGCTTTATTTGCGTTCTCTATTCCATGAATTCTGTTTGCAATATACCTATCATTTTGCGTTACATAATAATATGAATTATTTAACAAAAATGGAATGCAGACGGTGAGATTCGAACAATTTTGATATCATTGAAATAATTGGTTTAGTGTTGAAACATTGAGTTTCTATCGAATTGAATAGTAATTTAATTAATAATTATTTATTGAGGAATAGATATATTTATAAAATAATATAGGTATTGACTGTAGGTTTTTCAAGCACTTTAAGTAAGCACCAAGTATTTTGGAAATTTAAAAAAAATCAGAGAAATAGGATTGGTTATATAATATAGTAATTCCAAGTATTACTTACGTAGGTTCTACTAATTATTTTAATACTTCACTACCTAGAATAGAAAGCCTGTTTTTTTAAGCATTAGTGCCTGGTGCTTATAACCCAGGCGTAGGCGTTGCTTTTTAATTTGTTGCCAACTTAGATTTAAGAAAAAAAATTAATTTTCAATACATTGTAATACAAAAATACTGAGACGTTCAATAAATATTTTATTACACTCTCGATAAAACAATAAATTATTCCCAGTTAAAAAGTAGCCTATATCATACTCGTGGTTACAAAGTATCTGTGTGCCAAATTTCATCGAAATCTGTTCAGCCGTTTATGTGTGATTAAGTAATAAACATCCAAATATCCAACATACAAACTTTTATAACTTCCAACACAATTATAATATTAGTAAGAATTATTTAAAATAAATGTAAGTTAAATAGTTTGAATAATAAATGTATACAATAAAATATCTATTTTTGTCTTCTTTTTTGATATTCAGTATGATAGAAAACATTTGTTTAATTAATGATATTACATAGAATTTTAATTGGCAATGCTGTAGAATAAATAAATTTAATAAATATCAAAGGAAATATTTTTCTAGTTTCTGTTTCATATATTTCATCTAAATGAAATATTTACACTGCTAGTCCGAGTAGCTTCCGAACAGAACAAACTTTACTGTGTAACTTTGGTGCTTGTAAACAAATATAAATCTGTATCATTTGCTATATTCATTACTTACGTACGACCAGTCAAAGGGTTATTCGTTTGGATAGTAAATATTTGAATCTCTTTGAACCCGGAACTAAGGCATCGGTCTAAATAAATAAATCTTTTAATATAGTCCTATAAAAACTTCGAAACTACTGACCTGACCGATTCAGATGAAATTTTGGACATTATGGGTATAATATTGTTCTAAACGGAGAGATAGTATAGTTTTTAGGATTGAAAATCAAATGTTTATTATTATACAAAATGTTCCATAAGTTATACTATCGCTAGTGAGTAGTACATATTTTTTTTAAATTTTATCAGTCAATTTTTCTTGACTATTGTCTGAAACAGTGATGGCCCAGTGGTTAAGACTTCAAGTCTTACTCGGGAGGTCCGAGGTTCGATCCTGGGCACACACCTCTGACTCTGGGTTATGTGTGTTTTAAGCAATTAAATATCACTTGCTTTAACGGTGAAGGAAAACATCGTGAGGAAACCTGCACTCCTGAGAGTTCTCCATGTTCTCAAAGGTGTGTGAAGTCTGCCAACCCGCACTGGGCCAGCGTGGTGGACTATGGCCTAATACCCTCCTCATTCTGAGAGACCCGGCTCAGCAGTGGGCCATTGAAGGGTCGTGATGATGATTGTCTGAAACGTATGGTTTTGATGGGTCTTTTCCTAGCAGATTAACACTGGCTTCTACTATTATAGGTATAATAAGGGTACTCAGATTTCTAATACTTAATAGATTTATTCCTCATTTTTATTACGTCGCAACAGTTTATATATTCTTATTTTAGCTAATGTTTTTATACACAAAGTATAGAGGTACGAAAATTTTTGTGCTTCTTGTCAAGACTATAGATGATATTATGAGTTACTCAGGCTATTATTACTAAAAGGGGTTTCAGCCAGAGATAAATCCAAACACTCGCTTAACCGTAATTCCTTCATTTATTTCTTATATTATATCCTTTCTCCTTACAAACTTTCACTTTGAACACTTCCACGCGACTGTCCTCCGTGTAGTCTTGGGTAGTTCGCGAACGACCTAGTTCAAAAGAGCTCTCCTTTAGGTGAACTATACGAACTAATTCGTCGACGATCTCGCACTTTTGTTTCTTTTTAGTTCTTATATTTTTTTAAATCGAACTATTTATTTCTAGGCATGCTTATGTTTCATCCATACTTGACTACTTGTTTTCTATAAAAATAAATGTGTAATAAATAAAAATAGTGGATTATTTCTAATAAAATTCGATATATACTTGTATATTTAAATGGTGATAGAAATATCAATATATTGTTATAAACATCGATATGTCTAACATCGATGTTTCACTTTCGAGAATATTGATTTTTTCCTTTATTTATTGTTTTTACTAAATTATTAAAAACAAGAACTAAAAGAGCGAACTAATTCGCCATTGGATTGCGAACTAAGAAGAGCGCTCTATTTGGTGACTGACTAGGCCCAACACTACATCCGCGCCGGAACTTATCGCCCGATCATACCACCTCTAAAAAGTGGGGGTACAAGTGTTCATGGTCTTTAGTGCATTTATTCTAATTATATTTAATATCGATATTTCATAGTATTCATATTTTAATAAAACCTAAAATTACTATTAGGCTATTATTTATATATTTTATTAATATTTCGTGAACATAAGTTGTCCTTGTTACCATATCTAAAGTCTAAAAAAGTTATATCTAAATCATTTTTATGAATAAGAAAACCTACCTATATATCATTTGATATCATTCGTTATTGGCATTGAATAAACTGGTATCAAACTCATTGTCTCACTTTTTAGACGTATCAAAAGTTTGTAAAAAAGTGAAATTGAAATAAACTATTATGAGTTTGAGTTAAAGTTTAAGTGAATATTGTTTGTCTCAGTGAGTTTTAGACGTCGAGTATATTAATAGATTCCTCTACCACTTATTGCAAACTCAGTTTGTATTATTAACTTATCCGTTTTAGTATTCTAGTAAGACTATTCAAGCTAGACATAATCAGATTATGAAGTTAGAAGATCAATAGACAGAGTATTAATAGTATTAGTATCCTAACGCATTCAAACGTATTTGAATAGATTAAATTACTTGAAGTAGTATTTGAGTTTGCTTTAAAAATTTCATTTATTTCTCTATGTAAGAATAGGATATTAATAAAACAATGAATATCAAATAATGTTTATTACAATAGATTAGTTGTAAAAATTAAAAAAACGTATACGTTAACGCTTAACATCAACTTCTAAAATGTCACATCATTTAAATAAATGAAAATCTTTATACAGTATAAAACAAAGTCGCTTCCCGTTGTCTGTCTGTCTGTCCCTATATATGCTTAGATCTTTAAAACTACGCAACGGATTTTTTTATAGATAGAGTGATTCAAGAGGAAGGTTTATATGTATAATATTATAGTAGAGAATCACAATTCTGTTGTTAAAAATAAGTTCTTAATATAAGTTACCTAAAAGTAGATTTAATAAATAATAAAATATATTTACTAGTTATTTTAGGTCATCGTTAAAAGCAGAAAAAAACATTGTTATAATAATTATAGGAAAAAAGGGATACTTGATACATACTTTTGTTTTTGAGCTACGCAAAGTACTGAAAGAATATTTTTTTTATATTTTATGCAAAATTTATTATGTATCACCTGAGAAAAATACTTTAAAATTGATCTCAAAATGTTTTAGTGTATGATTACAAATTGTAAGGTCTGAAAACTAGTGATCTCTTCGAGGAAAAAAATTAACAAATAAACTAAAAACTATCTACAATGGCTATTTTATTTAATAACTATTTTACACTCTTCAATCTCTATTTATATTACACTGTTAATTTATACTGTTTTAACCATCACTAAAAAATGTACCTGTTAAAGTACCTCTAGATACATTGAGATAGAAGAGTATACATGCTATTTTTTTATTTTTTTTATTTGAATAAAATATTTTACAAGTTAACAGTTTAAATATATGTAACGGCCACAGAAGCCGATCTTCGGCTTATTCGTAGCCATTAGAGTTCGATATTTATCTAATATATATATATACATAAAGATGTCGTTATAGACATCAAACAATAAAATTAAATTAAAAAAAAATTAAAAAAAAAAAATATTTTATAAATATAGTGCGTATGATAATCTTTTATTTATCATACAAGTGACAGGCAAGTCATTAATTACTGATATTATTATATTACAGACTTTGTAACTTAATCTTGTTGACTTGTAATATTTTTAAACTATTTGAAATGTACATTTAAATAAATTAACTTTGATTTATTATTGTGTGATGTACATAAGTGAAATTTTCACTCAAAAAATGGTAAAATTTACCACCACGATAAGAATATCACATACCCGCCATATTAAAACTGCTAGTCTACAATAGATGTTTTATGACAAAAAATCTACTTGTGCACAATCACTTTGTAAAATGATTGTACCAGTCTCCTGGAGGAAACAAGTGTCCATCTTTTTCCCTATATGTTCTAAGTCCTATTACTTAATATTAATTGCTTATAACTAAGGGGTGAGTATACTACGCGAGTTTGGAAAAGAGATTGAAGTCTTGCAGGCAGATGTTCTGGTCCTTCAGGAATAAATTCCTAATATGGCCCGGTGTTGCACCAATATCGCTGGGGTTCTGTAATATAAAACAAATAATTACGTTATTGTAAAAATAAATACATTTATCTAAATTAATTTTAAAAATATGTCACACGACATCTTAGAACTACAGCAAAAAAGTACAATAGTAACTAAATCAACATAAATGCACTACTTAGGCTGCGTTTCCATCAGCGAGGAATGTTTGCTAAGTACCAATAGAATCACCTAATTTGACACATTCTGAGCGATGATAGGTAAATGAAACGATTCTACTGATTCTAAACAAACAAATTACACAATTTGTTGCCAAATTAAATATGTGCATTTATATAAAATAATACATACATATTTATTTTTTAATTAATATGTATAATGATATTTTTCTCGGTGGAACTTTTTTTTGGTGTAAAAGTATATAAGTAACACTGTAAAATATTTACGATGTTACTGTAACACTGATAACTTACTGGGAAAACAAGATCTTATTTTACATATTATAAACAAAATATTAACACAACATCGTGCAAGAAAAGACAATAAAATTCACGTACGTTTGCTTCTCTCTTCTTCTCGAAGTTATTTTTCTTGATTTCTCATTGCAACGATGTTGCGTTAAATAAATCTTTACCCACTACAACGTTACAGAGAAAAAAGCACAAAATAGTAGCGTGCTCCTCTCTATCTTATAGTTTAATACTTCTAGGTCGTAAATGAAATTATCGATATTTATTCACATTGGTGAAGTATCGATATTCACATCTTATTAATATTAAGATATAGGCTATTAACATAAGTAGATATCAATATCGATATTTTAATAGGTTTACACATTAAACGTGAAGAATTATCATGAATAATATTAAGTTCTGGTATTTAATTATATAATGAGAAGGCAGGTGTGTAGATTAATAGTCGAGATAAGTTTTGTAAACATATTATGAAAATCTTCACATATTCACTAAACTTTGTGCTAAAGTATAAGATTTTTTATAATATTACAGCGTGATGCATAGTGGTTATTATTTTACTGCAAATATTGAATATCTCAATAAACTTCAGATTTTAACAAATTGTAGCTAAGAATCTTCTCGATTAGATCAAGCCAAAAATGGCATCGAAATCCGTCCATTATTTGGGGTGCCATAATGACGCAGACAAACATACAGGTACACTGACACATAAATATACTTAATATTTGACAGGAAAACAAGGCTAGAAATTAGTTATTACAATTATTTTTTATTAATAATTAATTTTTTTTATCGGCAAAATAATAATGTCTTACGGCTTGGTCTTCTTTAGTTTTCCTTTATGATATGCTTTAACTCAGATTCGATGTATTCAAATGAAGTGGAGAGTGACAATGTCATGTACTTAAGATAATATAATACTTAAATACCAGACATGTTCACTCTTCCACTTACCATTTTCCAGTAGGTTCTTCGGTTCACTTCTATTTTTGTGATTTAAATTATCACGTATCTTCAAGTTGATCATAAACGCTCCGATGTTTTCAAATCAAATGGATTATGAAAATATTTCGTCCATATGATTATATTATATTGTATATGTCCAAAACATGTTCAAAATCCAGCAATCACTTGTTCATATTCTGTAGCACCTTATTTTAAAAGAGACAAAATAGTATTATCTAGTATGTAACAAAAACATTAATACAACATGCAAGAAAAAACGATAAAATTCAACTGAAAGATTAACTGATTAATTTTAGCAATTAGGAAATCAGAAAATAGATGTTATCATAGTCAAAGAAGTCGACAATAATACTATTAGCAATAGAATTTCGAGTTAAGAGAAGAATTATTATGTAAATTTCATCGAAACTCTATGCAACGCTTAGTAATAAAATAAAATAAATGCAGTATAGAATTAAATTGAAATGAACACAGGAATTGTGAAGATTCGGTGCAAAAAGTTTTTCCTCTATGTTTACTTCTCTTCTCTTCTCAAAGTTATTTTTGTGAAGTTTTTTCTACAAGTGGCTGAGAATTAGGCTATCCAGCAGACTACTTGATGCTGCAGTATCATCTCTAGGTTGCCATCTCCAAGAAATACCACCAAAATCTAAATCAATAAAATTAGCTGATAGCCTTCAAATAGCTGACCAGATCTTAACAAATTGTAGCTAAGAATCTTCTCGATTAGATCAATTTTTAAGCAAAAAAATATCATGGAAATCCGTCCATTAATTGGGGCACAACAATGACACAGACAATCATACAGATACACTGATACACAGATATACTTATTATTTGACATACAAACAAAGACAAAAATATCAAACAAAAAAAAAGTTATTACAATTTTTTTTTTAATTTTTTTTTTAAATTGTCAAATGTAATAATGTCCTACGCCTAGGTCTTCTTTAGTTTTTCTTTATGATATGTTTTTATCTCGGATTCGATGTATTTAAATGAAGTGGACAGTGTCAATGTCTCGGAATTAAGATAATATAATACTTAAATACCAGACATGTTCACTCTTCCACTTACCATTTTCCAGTAGGTTCTTCGGTTCACTTCAATTCTTGTGATTTATATTATCCCATTTCTTCAAATTGATGAACGATGTAGAGCTAAATAAATTCTTTACTCTCTACAATGTTACAGAGAAAAATCACAAAATGGATGAGGAATAGTAAATAATTCCTTTCTCGTTACAACGTAACAGAGTTAAATCAGAAAATAGTAGCGTGCTCCCTCTAATAGAATAGTGAAGATTTCGCTGCAGATAGTTAACCCTCTACGTTTACTTCTCTCCTCTTCTCCAAGTTGTTCTTGCTGATTTCCCTCTGTGACGTTGTAATGGATGAGGAATAGTAAATAATTCCTTTCTCGTTACAACGTAACAGAGTTAAATCAGAAAATAGTAGCGTGCTCCCTCTAATAGAATAGTGAAGATTTCGTTGCAGATAGTTATCCCTCTACGTTTACTTCTCTCCTCTTCTCCAAGTTGTTCTTGCTGATTTCCCTCTGTGACGTTGTAATGGATGAGGAATAGTAAATAATTCCTTTCTCGTTACAACGTAACAGAGTTAAATCAGAAAATAGTAGCGTGCTCCCTCTATCTTATGGTTTTATTACTTCAAAGTAAAATAAATTTATCGATATTTATCTACATTAGTGAAAGATCGATATTTATATATTGTAAATATAGTTATTTTAAGCTATAAGCTTTTAATATAAGTATCTAATATTGATAGCTTATCTCTGTAAAATTGTGAAGATCCTGCTTCATAAAGTTTTTCCTGTAGGTATGCTTCTCTCTTCTTCACGAAGTTATTTTTGTTGATTTCTCAATGTAGCGATGTAGAGTTAAATAAATTCTTTACTCTCTACAACGTTACAGAGAAAAATCTCAAAAAAATAGCTTGCTCCCTTTCTATCTTATAGTTTTATACCTCTTATAGAATTAATACAAGAATAGTGAAGATTTCGCTGCAGATAGTTATCCCTCTACGTTTACTTCTCTCCTCTTCTCCAAGTTGTTCTTGCTGATTTCCCTCTGTGACGTTGTAATGGATGAGGAATAGTAAATAATTCCTTTCTCGTTACAACGTAACAGAGTTAAATCAGAAAATAGTAGCGTGCTCCCTCTATCTTATGGTTTTATTACTTCAAAGTAAAATAAATTTATCGATATTTATCTACATTAGTGAAAGATCGATATTTATATATTGTAAATATAGTTATTTTAAGCTATAAGCTTTTAATATAAGTATCTAATATTGATAGCTTATCTCTGTAAAATTGTGAAGATCCTGCTTCATAAAGTTTTTCCTGTAGGTATGCTTCTCTCTTCTTCGCGAAGTTTTTTTTTTGTTGATTTCTCAATGTAGCGATGTAGAGTTAAATAAATTCTTTACTCTCTACAACGTTACAGAGAAAAATCTCAAAATAATAGCTTGCTCCCTTTCTATCTTATAGTTTTATACGTCTTATAGAATTAATACAAGAATAGTGAAGATTTCGCTGCAGAAAGTTTTACTCTACGTTTACTTCTCTCCTCTTCTCCAAGTTGTTCTTGCTGATTTCCCTCTGTGACGCTGTAATGGATAAGGAATAGTATATAATTCCTTTCTCGTTACAACGTATCAGAGTTAAATCACAAAATAACAGCGTGCTCCTCTCTATCTTTTGGTTGTATTAGTTTTATACCTCAAGGTTGTAAATGATAATATTGATATTTATCCACATTGGTGAAGTAAAGATATTCACATCTTGTAAATATATACTTTAATATTAAGCTATAGGCTATTAACATGAGTAGATATCATTATTGATATTTTAATAGGTTCACTCATTAAACTTAAGAATTTTTATGAATAATATTAGTTGGTGGTTTTACAGAAATACATTATAAATTACGTAATATTACTCAATCTTTTAAGTTAAAAAATTTAATTTTATAATAAATCTATCTACATTGGTAAAATATCGATATTCATATCTTGTAAATATACATATATTAAGCTATAGGCATATATTAATATAAGTAGATATCAATATCGATATTTTGATAAGTTCACACATTAAACTTGCAGGAATATTAGGTATAAATAATATACCTAAATGGTTTTACAGAAATACTCAATAAATCACTCAATATTTAAGGTAAGAAATTACTTTAAGGTAAGAAATTTAATTTTATTACAAAAAGGTAGAAAAAACAGACAAAAAGTGTAGATTAGAAGTCGAGATAGGTTTTTGAATATATAAAAATCTTCATATATTTACAATTTTTTTTGTCACTTATAAGATTTTTATAATGTCACGGCGCAAAGTTTAGTGATTAATATTTTACTGTAAATATTGAGTATCTCTATAAACTTACTTTAAAATTAACCTGAACTTGTGCAAATTAAATCGCTTACAATGTTTAAAAATGTTTAAAAGTTTTTATTTTTTGACAGGAAAACAAGAACAAAGACATTAAGTAAAAGAAAATTAGTTATTGTACTGACAACTGATCAGGTATCATCGAAATAACTGGTATGCATAATTTAGAGTATGTGAACTAAAATACGCAATAATCATACAACAATATTAATAGGTGATCTAGTGATCAGATCAGTGCCTGGGGCCTGAGACCCATCAGCAGGTTAAAAGACGTCTTTTATTAGTGTAAACTCTCACCTACGCCGCTCGGCGTCGCTTCCTAGCACCTAACCTAGCACTATTCCACTAAACAACACTACACGTAAAAGAAATGTGTCCATGTCATATTCTGTTTGATAGATTGACATTATATATATTATAAAAACGGTATAATTTGTATTGTATACTGTTGAATATATGAGTTATATAGTGTTGTGCGTGGCTGGCTCGACTCTCGGTCGTCAAACTGCAGTACTGCTGCGTCGCCCACAGCGGACCATGGCGCAGAGAGTGGCTCGGGCATACCGGACGGTGTCTTTTGAGGGGGCATGCGTGTTGGCTGGTGTGCCGCCTTGGGACCTTGAAGCCGAGGCTCTTGCAGCGGTGTACCGGCGACGCTCTCTTGCGCGGAGGGAAGAAGGAGAAGATCCGCCACAGCGAGTGATCGCAGCATGGCGAGCAGATGCAAGCGCAGAAGTGCTCCAGGTGTGGACGGAGAGATGTGGTAACCCGGGAGCTAGCCGGGAATTAGTGACTGCAATCCGGCCCATACTCAAGGAATGGGTCGGTCGTAAGTTCGGCCCCCTCACGTACCGTCTGACACAGTTGCTGACTGGGCACGGATGCTTCGGACGGTATTTGTGTCGGGTGGTGCGCAGAGAACCAACAACCACATGTCACCACTGTGGGGATGGCGTGGAGGACTCAGTTCAGCATACGCGCCAAGTCTGTTCCGCCTGGGAGGAACCCCGCGCCGTCCTAGCTGCGGTCATCGGGCCTGACCTCTCGCTGCCGGCGTTAGTCCAGGCCATGGTCGGCGGCGAGCAGGCTTGGAAAGCCGTCGCAGTTTTCGCCGAGACTGTGATGACTGTTAAAGAAGTGGCGGAGAGGGTGAGGGAATGCGATTTTAACTCCTCCCCTATGCGCCGAGGAAGAGGCGGTCGACGGCGTCGAGCCTATGTGGCTTCACTACCGCCATAAGGACGCTGTCGACGAATGGACCTATGGGGGCAGACAGGGGAATCTGTTGCCCATTTAGAGGCCCAGTGCTGGTGCGCGGCCCACGTGTTCTTGGGACGCCACTATGCGGAGAGATAGGGGGGACTTTTCACCTCGGTCCCCCAGAAGAGGGTCTGGTTCTGGATGGCTGCTGACGGGGCCGTGGAGCGCTTTTCATATCCCATGGCCTCGTCATTATTGCAGAGGAGAGGAACACCCCGGATGGTTTAGCGGGTCGGGCTACCTCCTTCAGAGGTAGTATTTTGGACTGTTCTCTTCAGGAGCAGTTGCTCCAACCCCGCATAACCTTCCCAAGACCCCGCTTGGGAAGGTATCTGTACGCAGATTCCTCCGGGTCAACAAAAAAAAAAAAAAAAAAAAAAAAAAAAAAACCTATTGAAACGAAAGTTATATATTGTCTACTCGAAATACGATAAAATGAACTTATCTGAAAATACACGATTAATAAACGATGCTGCCTGCCGAATATAGGAAACTCTTATTTCTAGTATTAAAGAAGTATGATTTCTTAGGATGCTTACAAAAACACGAAGACCTGTTCACCCAGGCCATAAAATCAATAAATTCAACAGCCAGCGATGTACTGATATGATAATAATGTTAATTAGAGGTATAGCTTATTTGTAATAATCATTGACGTTTACTACAATTTAGTGTTGTATTATACATTAAAGAATTTAAATTTAACGAAAATTAGTGGGAAAATTGCATATTCAATTAACGTAAATAAAATTATTAAATTGAAAGCTGACGAAGTCGTGCAGGTATTCAAATGAATTAGATTTTGAACAGGTTCCGGTTATATTATGATTACATTATATAATATATGGACAAAAGATGTTCACAATCCAAAAATCATTTTTTCACATTCAATCATATTCAACTTTTTTCAATGATCTCTAGAAGTGTCTCTTTCTGGTGGTTAACTCCGATACTTTTACACCTAAATGTTGTGTTGTTAGTAAGTATAATAATAAGAAAATAGATGAACGTGACTTCTGCGTGCGTTCGATACACTAGTTTTAGGTTCATTTTTATTTTATGAAGTATAGAATAAATCTTTAAGAGTCACATACTGATATAAAATCGAAAAAACTTATTAATATACTTCCAAATGCAAAGATTAGATCAATTTACTTCAAACTTCGATCACTATTCTGATTAGTGCTCGATCGAATAAATAATCGATTTGCAACAAGAGGTTGCGCGGGTTATTGTGTTACCCGCTAGTGGCCTCCAACCTCCCCTATAGCCACCCCGAGCCTCGCACTTAACTGTTGTGACCTGAATGGTAAGTATTATAATTTAGAAATAACAGTTATTTCTTCTTTTTAAAAATACTTGGAATTCTACAAATATTTCAGAACTTAAATTAGCCAAATCGGTCCAACTGTTCTCGAGCTTACAAACTATACATTTACAATGTATAAAAAACAAATACTTCACTGGGAGAATTTAACAGTTAAGGCGTACTTACTAACGCGTTCCGGCCGAGCCGCATGTGGGCCAGATCTACCCCTCCCTCTCCCATCCCATTTCTGCTGCGATTCCAATGAACACCGAGTTCTTGCTCAGGGTCCATTGGAACTGCAGCAGTCTTCTCTTCGCTCCCCCTCCTTACTCTATCTTCAAGGCGCCAACACATCGACAAAACAAGGGATACCCTCTAGTTTTGTCGATGTCCATGGGCGACGGTGGCCACTTTCCATCAAGTGGACCGTCTGCTCGTTTGTCCCTTGTCTCATTAAAAAAAAAATTGATATTATCTATTACTATTATGTTCAATACGTGCCTTAAAACTTCATTCGACAAAGCCCTATTTTCTGAACTGCTTCAAAGATATTTAATCATTTGGATCACCTGAAAAATCTTAAAATAAATATTGGAAACATCATTATTACACAAAATGACCAGAAATTTTAAAATCAGTATTGTACTCTCATATTGTAATCTACATATGAAACGATTCTACTGATTCTTAACAAACAAATTACACAATTTGTTGCCAAATTAAATATGTACATTTATATAAAATAATAAATACATATTTATTTTTTAATTAATATGTATAATGATATTTTTCTCGGTGGAACTTTTTTTTGGTGTAAAAGTTATCTCAGTATATAAGTAACACTGTAAAATATTTACGATGTTACTGTAACACTGATAACTTACTGGGAAAACAAGATCATATATTACATATTATAAACAAAATATTAACACAACATCGTGCAAGAAAAGACGATAAAATTCACGTACGTTTGCTTCTCTCTTCTTCTCGAAGTTATTTTTATTGATTTCTCATTGCAACGGTGTTGCGTTAAATAAATCTTTACCCACTACAACGTTACAGAGAAAAATCAAAAAATAGTAGAAATTGTGAAGATCCTGCTTCATAAAGTTTTTCTCTCTTCTTCTCGAAGTTTTTTTTGGTAATTTCTCGATGTAATGATAAATTCTTTACTCTCTACAACGTTTCAGAGAAAAAAGCACAAAATAGTAGCGTGCTCCTCTCTATCTTATAGTTTAATACTTCTAGGTCGTAAATGAAATTATCGATATTTATCCACATTGGTGAAGTATCGATATTCACATCTTGTACATATATTAATATTAAGATATAGGCTATTAACATAAGTAGATATCAATATCGATATTTTAATAGGTTTACACATTAAACGTGAAGAATTATCATGAATAATATTAAGTTCTGGTATTTAATTATATAATGAGAAGGCAGGTGTGTAGATTAGTAGTCGAGATAAGTTTTGTAAACATATTATGAAAATCTTAACATATTCACTGAACTTTCTGCTAAAGTATAAGATTTTTTATAATATTACACCGTGATGCATAGTGGTTATTATTTTACTGCAAATATTGAGTATCTCAATAAACTTCAGATCTTAACAAATTGTAGCTAAGAATCTTCTCGATTAGATCAAGCCAAAAATGGCATCGAAATCCGTCCATTATTTGGGGTGCCATAATGACGCAGACAAACATACAGGTACACTGACACATAAATATACTTAATATTTGACAGGAAAACAAGGCTAGAAATTAGTTATTACAATTATTTTTTATTAATAATTAAATTTTTTTATTGGCAAAATAATAATGTCTTACGGCTTGGTCTTCTTTAGTTTTCCTTTATGATATGCTTTAACTCAGATTCGATGTAATCAAATGAAGTGGAGAGTGACAATGTCATGTACTTAAGATAATATAATACTTAAATACCAGACATGTTCACTCTTCCACTTACCATTTTCCAGTAGGTTCTTCGGTTCACTTCTATTTTTGTGATTTAAATTATCACGTATCTTCAAGTTGATCATAAACGCTCCGATGTTTTCAAATCAAATGGATTATGAAAATATTTCGTCCATATGATTATATTATATTGTATATGTCCAAAACATGTTCAAAATCCAGCAATCACTTGTTCATATTCTGTAGCACCTTATTTTAAAAGAGACAAAATAGTATTATCTAGTATGTAACAAAAACATTAATACAACATCATGCAAGAAAAAACGTTAAAATTCAACTGAAAGATTAGCTGATTAATTTTAGCAATTAGGAAATCAGAAAATAGATGTTATCATAGTCAAAGAAGTCGACAATAATACTATTAGCAATAGAATTTCGAGTTAAGAGAAGAATTATTATGTAAATTTCATCAAAACTCTATGCAACAATTAGTAATAAAATAAAATAAATGCAGTATAGAATTAAATTGAAATGAACACAGGAATTGTGAAGATTCGGAGCAAAAATTTTTTACTTTATGTTTGCTTATCTTCTCTTCTCAAAGTTATTTTTGTGAAGTTTATTCTACAAGTGGCTGAGAAGTAGGGTATCCAGCAGACTACTTGATGCTGCAGTATCATCTCTAGGTTGCCATCTCCAAGAAATACCACCAAAATCTAAATCAATAAAATTAGCTGATAGTCTTCAAATAGCTGACCAGATCTTAACAAATTGTAGCTAAGAATCTTCTCGATTAGATCAATTTTTAAGCAAAAAAATATCATGGAAATCCGTCCATTAATTGGGGCACAACAATGACACAGACAATCATACAGATACACTGATACACAGATATACTTATTATTTGACATACAAACAAAGACAAAAATATCAAACAAAAAAAAAGTTACTACATTTTTTTTTTTATTTTTTTTTTAAATTGTCAAATGTAATAATGTCCTACGCCTTGGTCTTCTTTAGTTTTTCTTTATGATATGTTTTTATCTCGGATTCGATGTATTCAAATGAAGTGGACAGTGTCAATGTCTCGGAATTAAGATAATATAATACTTAAATACCAGACATGTTCACTCTTCCACTTACCATTTTCCAGTAGGTTCTTCGGTTCACTTCAATTCTTGTGATTTATATTATCCCATTTCTTCAAATTGATGAACGATGTAGAGCTAAATAAATTCTTTACTCTCTACAATGTTACAGAGAAAAATCACAAAATGGATGAGGAATAGTAAATAATTCCTTTCTCGTTACAACGTAACAGAGTTAAATCAGAAAATATTAGCGTGCTCCCTCTAATAGAATAGTGAAGATTTCGCTGCAGATAGTTAACCCTCTACGTTTACTTCTCTCCTCTTCTCCAAGTTGTTCTTGCTGATTTCCCTCTGTGACGTTGTAATGGATGAGGAATAGTAAATAATTCCTTTCTCGTTACAACGTAACAGAGTTAAATCAGAAAATAGTAGCGTGCTCCCTCTAATAGAATAGTGAAGATTTCGCTGCAGATAGTTAACCCTCTACGTTTACTTCTCTCCTCTTCTCCAAGTTGTTCTTGCTGATTTCCCTCTGTGACGTTGTAATGGATGAGGAACAGTAAATAATTCCTTTCTCGTTACAACGTAGCAGAGTTAAATCAGAAAATAGTAGCGTGCTCCCTCTAATAGAATAGTGAAGATTTCGCTGCAGATAGTTAACCCTCTACGTTTACTTCTCTCCTCTTCTCCAAGTTGTTCTTGCTGATTTCCCTCTGTGACGTTGTAATGGATGAGGAAAAGTAAATAATTCCTTTCTCGTTACAACGTAACAGAGTTAAATCAGAAAATAGTAGCGTGCTCCCTCTAATAGAATAGTGAAGATTTCGCTGCAGATAGTTAACCCTCTACGTTTACTTCTCTCCTCTTCTCCAAGTTGTTCTTGCTGATTTCCCTCTGTGACGTTGTAATGGATGAGGAACAGTAAATAATTCCTTTCTCGTTACAACGTAGCAGAGTTAAATCAGAAAATAGTAGCGTGCTCCCTCTAATAGAATAGTGAAGATTTCGCTGCGGATAGTTATCCCTCTACGTTTACTTCTCTCCTCTTCTACAAGTTGTTTTTGCTGATTTCCCTCTGTGACGTTGTAATGGATGAGGAATAGTAAATAATTCCTTTCTCGTTACAACGTAGCAGAGTTAAATCAGAAAATAGTAGCGTGCTCCCTCTAATAGAATAGTGAAGATTTCGTTGCAGATAGTTATCCCTCTACGTTTACTTCTCTCCTCTTCTCCAAGTTGTTCTTGCTGATTTCACTCTGTGACGTTGTAATGGATGAGGAACAGTAAATAATTCCTTTCTCGTTACAACGTAGCAGAGTTAAATCAGAAAATAGTAGCGTGCTCCCTCTAATAGAATAGTGAAGATTTCGTTGCAGATAGTTATCCCTCTACGTTTACTTCTCTCCTCTTCTCCAAGTTGTTCTTGCTGATTTCCCTCTGTGACGTTGTAATGGATGAGGAACAGTAAATAATTCCTTTCTCGTTACAACGTAGCAGAGTTAAATCAGAAAATAGTAGCGTGCTCCCTCTAATAGAATAGTGAAGATTTCGCTGCAGATAGTTAACCCTCTACGTTTACTTCTCTCCTCTTCTCCAAGTTGTTCTTGCTGATTTCCCTCTGTGACGCTGTAATGGATAAGGAATAGTAAATAATTCCTTTCTCGTTACAACGTATCAGAGTTAAATCACAAAATAACAGCGTGCTCCTCTCTATCTTTTGGTTGTATTAGTTTTATACCTCAAGGTTGTAAATGATAATATTGATATTTATCCACATTGGTGAAGTAAAGATATTCACATCTTGTAAATATATACTTTAATATTAAGCTATAGGCTATTAACATGAGTAGATATCATTATCGATATTTTAATAGGTTCACTCATTAAACTTAAGAATTTTTATGAATAATATTAGTTGGTGGTTTTACAGAATGACATTATAAATTACGTAATATTACTCAATCTTTTAAGTTAAAAAATTTAATTTTATAATAAATCTATCTACATTGGTAAAATATCGATATTCATATCTTGTAAATATACATATATTAAGCTATAGGCATATATTAATATAAGTAGATATCAATATCGATATTTTGATATGTTCACACATTAAACTTGCAGGAATATTAGGTATAAATAATATACCTAAATGGTTTTACAGAAATACTCAATAAATCACTCAATATTTAAGGTAAGAAATTACTTTAAGGTAAGAAATTTAATTTTATTACAAAAAGGTAGAAAAAACAGACAAAAAGTGTAGATTAGAAGTCGAGATAGGTTTTTGAATATATAAAAATCTTCATATATTTACAATTTTTTTTGTCACTTATAAGATTTTTATAATGTCACGGCGCAAAGTTTAGTGATTAATATTTTACTGTAAATATTGAGTATCTCTATAAACTTACTTTTAAATTAACCTGAACTTGTGCAAATTAAATCGCTTACAATATTTAAAAAAGTTTAAAAGTTTTTATTTTTTGACAGGAAAACAAGAACAAAGATATTAAGTGAAAGAAAATTAGTTGTTGTACTGACAACTGATCAGGTATCATCGAAATAACTGGTATGCATAATTTAGAGTATGTGAACTAAAATACGCAATAATCATACAACAATATTAATAGGTGATCTAGTGATCAGATCAGTGCCTGGGGCCTGAGACCCATCAGCAGGTTAAAAGACGTCTTTTATTAGTGTAAACTCTCACCTACGCCGCTCGGCGTCGCTTCCTAGCACCTAACCTAGCACTATTCCACTAAACAACACTACACGTAAAAGAAATGTGTCCATGTCATATTCTGTTTGATAGATTGACATTATGTATATTATAAAAACGGTATAATTTGTATTGTATACTGTTGAATATATGAGTTATATAGTGTTGTGCGTGGCTGGCTCAATCCTATTGAAACGATAGTTATATATTGTCTACTCGAAATAAGATAAAATGAACTTACCTGAAAATACACGATTAATAAACGATGTTGCCTACCGAATATAGGAAACTCTTATTTCTAGTATTAAAGAAGTATGATTTCTTAGGATGCTTACAAAACACGAAGACCTGTTCACCCAGGCCATAAAATCAATAAATTCAACAGCCAGCGATGTAATGATATGATAATAATGTTAATTAGAGGTATAGCTTATTTGTAATAATTATTGACGTTTACTACAATTTAGTGTTGTATTATACATTAAAGAATTTAAATTTAACGAAAATTCTTAGGAAAATAGCGTATTCAATTAATGTAAATAAAATTATTAAACTGAACGCTGACGTAGTCGTGCAGGTATTCAAATGAATTAGATTTTGAACAGGGTCCGGTTATATTATGATTACATTATATGTATAATATATGGACGAAAGATGTTCACAATCCAAAAATCATTTTTTCACATCTTTCAGCTGCATTTTTTCAATGATCTCTTGTAGTGTCTCTTTCTGGTGGTTAACTCCGATACTTTTACACCTAAATGTTGTGTTGTTAGTAAGTATAATAATAAGAAAATAGATGAACGTGACTTCTGCGTGCGTTCGAAACACTACTTTTAGGTGCATTTTTATTTTATGAAGTATAGAAGAAATCTTAAGAGTCACATGCTTATATAAAATCGAAAAAACTTATTAATATACTTCCATATGCAAAGATTAGATCAATTTACTTCAAACTTCGATCACTATTCTGATTAGTGCTCGATCGAATAAATAATCGATTTGCAACAAGAGGTTGCGCGGGTTATTGTGTTACCCGCTAGTGGCCTCCAACCTCCCCTATAGCCACCCCGAGCCTCGCACTTAACTGTTGTGACCTGAATAATGAGTATTATAATATAGAAATAACAGTTACCAAAATATCTATCTAATATAATAAACGTATTAGAGTATTATATAGAATTTTTCCACGCGATTATGATTGATAAGTGAACAAAGATTTGAATTAAATTAAAATAATCAACACAGGAAAGAATAAAACATTTTTATGAAATGCTAGCTCACCATCTTCGCTTCGCTGAGGTGTAAAAATGAAAACCGGTAAAAATCGTATCAACATTGCCTCTTTTTAACAATACTTGGAATATCACAAATATTTCAAAACTTAAATTAGCCAAATCGGTCCAACTGTTCTCGAGCTTACAAACTATACATTTACAATGTATTAAAAACAGATATATAACTCTGAGAATCTTTACGGTTTCTTTTTATTATCAATTATATAAACTAGCTTTTTAATAAAAGGACCTGAAGGATAAATCAAAATATTACAATTATTTTTAATTAATTATCACATTTTTTAAAAAATTGGCAAATGTAATAATGTCCTACGCCTTGTTTTTTTCAATTTTCCTTTATGATATGTTTTTTTTTATCTCGGATTAGATGTATTCTAATGAAGTGGAGAGTTTCAACGCCTCGGAATTAAGATAATATAATACTTAAATGCCAGACATGTTCACTTTTCCACTTACCATTTTCCTGTAGGTTCTTCGGTTCACTTCTATTTTTGTGATTCGTTATATCCCATTTCTTTAAATTGATCATAAACGTGCCGATATTTTAAAATTAAATCGATCATGAAACTGTATCCTTTATATGATATTGTATATGTCCAAAACATTTTCAAAATCCAGCAATCACATATTTATATTCTGTAGCTACTTATTTTAATAGAGAAAAAAATAGTATTATCTAGTATGTGACAAAAACATTAACACAACATCGTGCAAGAAAAGATGCTAAAATTCACCTGAAATTGATTAACTGGTTAATTTTAGTGATTAAATAGATGTTATTATAATCAAAGGACTTTGAGCTAACAGAAGAATTATAATGTAAATTTCATATAAATTCTATGCAAGAATTATTAATAAAATAAAATAAAATAAATGCAGTATAGAATTGAAATGAACACAGGAATTGTGAAGATTCGGAACAAAAATTTTTTACTTTATGTTTGCTTATCTTCTCGTCTCAAAGTTATTTTTGTGAAGTTTTTTCTACAAGTGGCTGAGAAGTAGGGTATCCAGCAGACTACTTGATACTGCAGTATCATCTCTAGGTTGCCATCTTCAAGAAATACCACCAAAATCTAAATCAAACAAACTTGTGAAAATTGATAAGATCTCTGGTCTAAGTTAAAAATTAGCTGATAGTCTTCAAATAGCTGACCAGATCTTAACAAATTGTAGCTAAGAATCTTCTCGATTAGATCAACTTTCAAGCCAAAAAATGGCATGGAAATGGAGTACAAAAATGACACAGACCAACATACAGATACAATGACACACAGATATACTTATTATTTGACAGGAAAACAAGGACAGAAATATCAAGCCAAAGAAAATTAGTTCTTACTAATTTTTCATGAATTATTACATTTTTCTCAATTGACAAATATGATGATGTTTTAAGACTAATACTAATGGAAATGTCTTCGACTTCTTTAGTTTTCCTTTATGATATGTTTTTATCTCTTGATTCGATATATTAAAATGAAGTGTACAGTGATAATATTTATGTGTGTGATTTATATTATCCCATTTCTTCAAATTGATGAACGATGTAGAGCTAAATAAATTCTTTACTCTCTACAATGTTACAGAGAAAAATCACAAAATAGTAGCGTGCTCCCTCTAATAGAATAGTGAAGATTTCGCTGCAGAAAGTTTACACTCTACGTTTACTTCTCTCCTCTTCTCCAAGTTGTTCTTGCTGATTTCCCTCTGTGACGTTGTAATGGATAAGGAATAGTTAATAATTCCTTTATCGTTACAACGTAACAGAGTTAAATCACAAAATAGTAGCGTGCTCCTCTCTATCTTATAGTTTAATACTTATAGGTCGTAAATGAAATTATTGATATTTATCCACATTGGTGAAGTATCGATATTCATATGTTGTTAATATATTAATATTAAGCTGGCTATTGTATTAACATAAGTAGATATTAATATCGATATTTTAATAGGTTCACTCATTAAACGTTAAGAATTATTGTGAATAATATTAGTTGGTGGTTTTACAGAAATACTCTATAAATTGTATAATATAACTCAAGTTTTAAGTTAAGAAATTTAATTTTATAATAAAGAGGAAGGTGTGTAGATAAGAAATCGAGATAAGTTTTGTGAACATATGAGTATCTTTGTTAAAAAGTCAAATGTAACAGAAAAAGAAATATTTAAATGAAGGGAGAAAAAATAAATACTACGTTGTTGACAGGAAAAAATGTTATGATGAATATCATACGAATAAATAAATATTATTAAAATATTAAATAACTTTTCTTCACAATCGTTTTTACACAATCTTCATATATTCACATTATTTTCTTTCAAAGTATAAGATTCTTGCGTGAAGCATAGTTGTTATTATTTAACTGCAAATATTGAATATCTCAATAAACTTACTTTAAAATGAACCTAAATTAGTGCAAATTAAATCGTATATAATATATTGACATTTTCAAAATACCTCTCAATAACTATTAAATTAAAAATTTAAATTACCTCCTACTATCTAACATTAAAAGATCTAGGGGATATTCCGCAGCAGATTACTTGATGCTGCAGTATCATCTACAGGTTTTTATGTTTTAGAAATACCAATAAAATAACATAACATTAAATTCTAAATCAAACAAACTTGTAAAAAATTGATAAGATCTCAGGTCAAATTTAGAAATGAGCTGATAGTCTTCAAATGGCTGTATGTAGGCATATCTTCACAAATTACAGCTAAAAACCTTCTCGATTAAATCAACTTTCAAGCAAAAGAAGGCATTAAAATCCGTCCATTAGCTCGGGCGGTACAATGACTCAGATAGACATACAGATACACCGACGTACAGATATACAATTATTTTTTACTAATTATTACATTTTTTTAAATTGGCAAATGTAATAATGTCCTACGCCTTGGTCGTTTTTATCCTGGATTCGATGTATTCAAATGAAGTGGAGAATGAAAATGTCATGTACTTAAGATAATATAATACTTAAATACCAGACATGTTCACTCTTCCACTTACCATTTTCCAGCAGGTTCTTCGGTTCACTTCTATTTTTGTGATTCGCAGTATCCCATTTCTTCTGTAGCTGTAAAAAAGTATTTTCTATTATGGTACTTATTATTTTGACATATTTTCTCTAACAATGCAACCGCTAGTCTACGAATCACAGAATCTAGACTTCGAGCTATTAACACAACATCGTGCACGAAAAGACGATAAAACTTACCTGAAAATAAGTGATTAATTTTATTGATTGAATGAACACAAGAATTGTGAAGATTTCGCTGCAGATAGTTAACCCTCTACGTTTACTTCTCTCCTTTACATTGAGTATCTCTATAAACTTACTTTAAAATTAACCTGAACTAGTGCAAATTAAATCGCTTACAATATTTAAAAAAGTTTAAAAGTTTTTATTTTTTGACAGGAAAACAAGAACAAAGATATTAAGTGAAAGAAAATTAGTTGTTGTACTGACAACTGATCAGGTATCATCGAAATAACTGGTATGCATAATTTAGAGTATGTGAACTAAAATACGCAATAATCATACAACAATATTAATAGGTGATCTAGTGATCAGATCAGTGCCTGGGGCCTGAGACCCATTAGCAGGTTAAAAGACGTCTTTTATTAGTGTAAACTCTCACCTTCGCCGCTCGACGTCGCTTCCTAGCACCTAACCTAGCACTATTCCACTAAACAACACTACACGTAAAAGAAATGTGTCCATGTCATATTCTGTTTGATAGATTGACATTATGTATATTATAATAACGGTATAATTTGTATTGTATACTGTTAAATATATGAGTTATATAGTGTTGTGCGTGGCTGGCTCAATCCTATTGAAATGAAAGTTATGTATTGTCTACTAGAAATACGATAAAATAAACTTTTCTGCAAATACTAAACTATCATTAAAAAATGATGTTGCCGCATTATAATATCGAGAAACCAAAATATCTACCGAATATAGAAAACTCTTATTTTTAGTATTAAAGAAGTATGATTTCTTAGGATGTTTATAAAAACACGAAGACCCGTATACCCATGCGATATTAAATTCAACAGCCAGCGATGTAATCATATGATAATAATGTTAATGAGAGGTATAGCTTATTTGTAATAATCATTGGTGTTTACTACATTAAAAAATTTAAATTTAAAGAAAATTCGTAGGAAAATAGCATATTCAATTAACGTAAATAAAACTATTAAATTGAACGAAGTCGTGCAGGTATTCAAATGAATTAGATTTTGAACAGGTTCCGGTTATATTATGATTACATTATATGTCAATATATGGACAAAAGATGTTCACAATCCAAAAATCATTTTTTCACATCTTTCTGCTGCATTTTTTCAATGATCTCTTGAAGTGTCTCTTTCTGGTGGTTAACTCCGATACTTTTACACCTAAAAGTTGTGTTCACCCATCTTGTTAGTAAGTATAATAATAAGAAAATAGATGGACGTGACTTCTGCGTGCGTTCGATACACTACTTTTAGGTTCATTTTTATTTTATGAAGTATAGACGAAATCTTTAAGAGTCACATACTGATATAAAATCGAAAAAACTTATTAATATACTTCCATATGCAAAGATTAACTCAATTTACTTCAAACTTCGATCACTATTCTGATTAGTGCTCGATCGAATAAATAATCGATTTGCAACAAGAGGTTGCGCGGGTTATTGTGTTACCCGCTAGTGGCCTCCAACCTCCCCTATAGCCACCCCGAGCCTCGCACTTAACTGTTGTGACCTGAATAGTGAGTATTATAATATAGAAATAACAGTTACCAAAATATCTATCTAATATAATAATCGTATTAGAGAATTATATAGAATTTTCCACGAGATTATGATTGATAAGTGAACAAAGATTTGAATTAAATTAAAATAATCAACACAGGAAAGAATAAAACATTTTTATGAAATGCTAGCTCACCATCTTCGCTTCGCTGAGGTGTAAAAATGAAAACCGGTGAAAATTTTATTAAAATCGTATCAACATTGCTTCTTTTTAACAATACTTGGAATTTCACAAATATTTCAAAACTTAAATTAGCCAAATCGGTCCAACCTATACATTTACAATGTATAAAAAACAGATATATAACTCTGAGAATCTTTACAGTTTCTTTTTATTATCAATTATATAAACTAGCTTTTTAATAAAAGGACCTGAAGGATAAATCAAAATATTACAATTATTTTTTATTAATTATCACATTTTTTAAAAAATTGGCAAATGTAATAATGTCCTACGCCTTGTTTTTCTTCAATTTTCCTTTATGATATGTTTTTTTTTTATCTCGGATTAGATGTATTCAAATGAAGTGGAGAGTGTCAACGCCTCGGATTTAAGATAATATAATACTTAAATACTAGACATGTTCACTCTTCCACTTACCATTTCCCAGTAGGTTCTTCGGTTCACTTCTATTTTTGTGATTCGTAATATCCCATTTCTTCGAACTGATCATAAACGTGACGATATATTCAAATGAAATTGAGCTTGAAAATGTTCCCTTTGCGCCGGTTATTGTACCCGCTAGTATCCTCCAACCTCCTCTACAGCCACTCCGAGCCTCGCACTTAACTGTTGTGACCTAAATAGTAAGTATTATAATTTAGAAATAACAGTTACCAAAACATCTACCAAATATATTAAACTCTCTAATCTTTCGTTCAGTGTTCTGGAGTAATTTTTAGGATTTTTTCACGAGATTATGATTGTTAAGTGACCAAAGATTTGAATTAAATTAAAATAATCAACACAGCAAAGAATGAAACATTTTTATGAAACGCTAGCTCACGGCCTTCGCCTTGCTGGGGGTCTAGCCAAGTTGCAAACGTTATATTTCTATTCTCTTTCTATAATTCCAAGCGATAAGCGTTGACAAGCCATGTTGACATATTTGGTGCGTTCCACTAACCGTTTACAATGCCCAAAAAACTTTAAGATGTAAAAAAACTATATTTGATACTGTGAATGTTTTTGCATCGAATGCTCAACGTACCGCCATGGGTAAATAAATTTATGTAAAATTAAAAATAATTAGTTTTAGTTTCAATTTAATCCTAACTAATATTATAAATCCGAAAGTAACTCTGTCTGCCTGTCTGTCGCGCTATCACGCC
Organism: Limenitis camilla; assembly: GCA_905147385.1. Classification (NCBI taxonomy): domain Eukaryota; kingdom Metazoa; phylum Arthropoda; class Insecta; order Lepidoptera; family Nymphalidae; genus Limenitis; species Limenitis camilla. The sequence goes on along the minus strand of LR990239.1, from coordinate 11,678,339 downwards.
AAAACTACTGAACCAATTTAAATGAAATTTGGTATACAGATACTTTTTAATGCGAAAAAAGAGTTGTTAAGTTGTTGAAAGGGGGGAATGAAAAGTTATATGGAAGTATCGCTATTCCACGCAGACGAAGTCACGGGCACAGCTAGTTCTATATATAAAAGAGTCAATATCAATTAATAAAAAATATGTTTATAAATTAATTTAACCAATAATAATTGAAGTTTATTGTTAAGACTTACAAATAATAATAACCTTTAAGCTATTGCTTTATAACTCGCCAATTAAAGTATTTTCGTTAACGCTCAATAATCAACTTGGGCTAACGATTGTAACGCTCGCAAATAAGTGGAACGGAAAAACCGTGGTTGTGAGCGTGGTCGTCGTACTCGTGAGTGCTTAGTGGAACGCACCCATTAAGTGCGAACTGTCATTCTACATATGCTATTTTAATTGGATCACGTGATATATCGTTGACATATGTTATTCTCATACATATTTAAAATTTTCTATATGCGTTAACAATTGTAGAAAGTCAACTTGTCTACAGGGGCTGAGGTGTATTAGAAAACAGGTAAAATTTTTATAAAAGTCGTTTCAGTATTTCTTCTTTTTAAAAATACTTGGAATTCTACAAATATTTCAGAACTTAAATTAGCCAAATCGGTCCAACTGTTCTCGAGCTTACAACCTATACATTTACAATGTATTAAAAACAGATATATAACTCTGAGAATCTTTACAGTTTCTTTTTATTATCAATTATATAAACTTGCTTTTTAATAAAAGACCTGAAGGATAAATCAAAATTTTACAATTATTTTTTATTAATTATCACATTTTTTTTAAATTGGCAAATGTAATAATGTCCTACGCCTTGATTTTCTTCAATTTTCCTTTATGATACGTGGTATCATGGTGGTGGTGGTGGTACTAGGTAAGTTGGAGAGTGTCAACGTCTCGGGATTAAGATAATATAATACTTAATACCAGACATGTTCACTCTTCCACTTACCATTTTCCAGTAGGTTCTTCGGTTCACTTCTATTTTTGTGATTCGTTGTATCCCATGTCTTCAAATTGATCATAAACGTTCTTGATGTTCTCAAATGAAAGGGATTATGAAAATATATCGTTTATATTATATAGTAATATAGTATGTGTCCAAAATTAATTAGATTAACCTTTAATTTATTAACTGATTAATTTTAGTCATTAATAAATAGATTGTATTATAATCAAAGAAGGCATCAATAACACTACCAGTAATAGAACTTCGAGTCAACAGAATAATTATTATGTAAGTTTAATTTAAACTCTATGCAATAATTATTAATAAAATAAAATAAATGATGTATAGAGTTAAATTGAAATTCGACTCCGACCGCCAAGTGTCATAGACGAGTTCCGGTCATGTGGGCCACACTTACCCCCTCCCTCTCCCATCCCATTAATGCTGCAGATCTAGTGAATAAATAAATATTATTAAAATATTAAATAACTTTTCTTCACAATCGTTTTTACACAATCTTCATATATTCACATTATTTTCTTTCAAAGTATAAGATTCTTGCGTGAAGCATAGTTTTTATTATTTTACTGCAAATATTGAATATCTCAATAAACTTATTTTAAAATGAACCTAAATTAGTGCAAATTAAATCGTATATAATATATTGACATTTTCAAAATACCTCTCAATAACTATTAAATTAAAAATTTAAATTACCTCCTACTATCTAACATTAAAAGATCTAGGGGATATTCCGGAGCAGATTACTTGATGCTGCAGTATCATCTACAGGTTTTTATGTTTTAGAAATACCAATAAAATAACATAATATTAAATTCTAAATCAAACAAACTTGTAAAAAATTGATAAGATCTCAGGTCAAATTTAGAAATGAGCTGATAGTCTTCAAATGGCTGTATGTAGGCATATCTTCACAAATTACAGCTAAAAACCTTCTCGATTAAATCAACTTTCAAGCAAAAGAAGGCATTAAAATCCGTCCATTAGCTCGGGCGGTACAATGACTCAGATAGACATACAGATACACCGACGTACAGATATACAATTATTTTTTACTAATTATTACATTTTTTTAAATTGGCAAATGTAATAATGTTCTACGCCTTGATCTTCTTTAGTTTTTCTTTATGATATGTTTTTATCCTGGATTCGATGTATTCAAATGAAGTGGAGAATGAAAATGTCATGTACTTAAGATAATATAATACTTAAATACCAGACATGTTCACTCTTCCACTTACCATTTTCCAGCAGGTTCTTCGGTTCACTTCTATTTTTGTGATTCGCAGTATCCCATTTCTTCTGTAGCTGTAAAAAAGTATTTTCTATTATGGTACTTATTATTTTGACATATTTTCTCTAACAATGCAACCGCTAGTCTACGAATCACAGAATCTAGACTTCGAGCTATTAACATAACATCGTGCACGAAAAGACGATAAAACTTACCTGAAAATAAGTGATTAATTTTATTGATTGAATGAACACAAGAATTGTGAAGATTTCGCTGCAGATAGTTAACCCTCTACGTTTACTTCTCTCCTTTACATTGAGTATCTCTATAAACTTACTTTAAAATTAACCTGAACTAGTGCAAATTAAATCGCTTACAATATTTAAAAAAGTTTAAAAGTTTTTATTTTTTGACAGGAAAACAAGAACAAAGATATTAAGTGAAAGAAAATTAGTTGTTGTACTGACAACTGATCAGGTATCATCGAAATAACTGGTATGCATAATTTAGAGTATGTGAACTAAAATACGCAATAATCATACAACAATATTAATAGGTGATCTAGTGATCAGATCAGTGCCTGGGGCCTGAGACCCATTAGCAGGTTAAAAGACGTCTTTTATTAGTGTAAACTCTCACCTTCGCCGCTCGACGTCGCTTCCTAGCACCTAACCTAGCACTATTCCACTAAACAACACTACACGTAAAAGAAATGTGTCCATGTCATATTCTGTTTGATAGATTGACATTATGTATATTATAATAACGGTATAATTTGTATTGTATACTGTTAAATATATGAGTTATATAGTGTTGTGCGTGGCTGGCTCAATCCTATTGAAATGAAAGTTATGTATTGTCTACTAGAAATACGATAAAATAAACTTTTCTGCAAATACTAAACTATCATTAAAAAATGATGTTGCCGCATTATAATATCGAGAAACCAAAATATCTACCGAATATAGAAAACTCTTATTTTTAGTATTAAAGAAGTATGATTTCTTAGGATGTTTATAAAAACACGAAGACCCGTATACCCATGCGATATTAAATTCAACAGCCAGCGATGTAATCATATGATAATAATGTTAATGAGAGGTATAGCTTATTTGTAATAATCATTGGTGTTTACTACATTAAAAAATTTAAATTTAAAGAAAATTCGTAGGAAAATAGCATATTCAATTAACGTAAATAAAACTATTAAATTGAACGAAGTCGTGCAGGTATTCAAATGAATTAGATTTTGAACAGGTTCCGGTTATATTATGATTACATTATATGTCAATATATGGACAAAAGATGTTCACAATCCAAAAATCATTTTTTCACATCTTTCTGCTGCATTTTTTCAATGATCTCTTGAAGTGTCTCTTTCTGGTGGTTAACTCCGATACTTTTACACCTAAAAGTTGTGTTCACCCATCTTGTTAGTAAGTATAATAATAAGAAAATAGATGGACGTGACTTCTGCGTGCGTTCGATACACTACTTTTAGGTTCATTTTTATTTTATGAAGTATAGACGAAATCTTTAAGAGTCACATACTGATATAAAATCGAAAAAACTTATTAATATACTTCCATATGCAAAGATTAACTCAATTTACTTCAAACTTCGATCACTATTCTGATTAGTGCTCGATCGAATAAATAATCGATTTGCAACAAGAGGTTGCGCGGGTTATTGTGTTACCCGCTAGTGGCCTCCAACCTCCCCTATAGCCACCCCGAGCCTCGCACTTAACTGTTGTGACCTGAATAGTGAGTATTATAATATAGAAATAACAGTTACCAAAATATCTATCTAATATAATAATCGTATTAGAGAATTATATAGAATTTTCCACGAGATTATGATTGATAAGTGAACAAAGATTTGAATTAAATTAAAATAATCAACACAGGAAAGAATAAAACATTTTTATGAAATGCTAGCTCACCATCTTCGCTTCGCTGAGGTGTAAAAATGAAAACCGGTGAAAATTTTATTAAAATCGTATCAACATTGCTTCTTTTTAACAATACTTGGAATTTCACAAATATTTCAAAACTTAAATTAGCCAAATCGGTCCAACCTATACATTTACAATGTATAAAAAACAGATATATAACTCTGAGAATCTTTACAGTTTCTTTTTATTATCAATTATATAAACTAGCTTTTTAATAAAAGGACCTGAAGGATAAATCAAAATATTACAATTATTTTTTATTAATTATCACATTTTTTAAAAAATTGGCAAATGTAATAATGTCCTACGCCTTGTTTTTCTTCAATTTTCCTTTATGATATGTTTTTTTTTTATCTCGGATTAGATGTATTCAAATGAAGTGGAGAGTGTCAACGCCTCGGATTTAAGATAATATAATACTTAAATACTAGACATGTTCACTCTTCCACTTACCATTTCCCAGTAGGTTCTTCGGTTCACTTCTATTTTTGTGATTCGTAATATCCCATTTCTTCGAACTGATCATAAACGTGACGATATATTCAAATGAAATTGAGCTTGAAAATGTTCCCTTTGCGCCGGTTATTGTACCCGCTAGTATCCTCCAACCTCCTCTACAGCCACTCCGAGCCTCGCACTTAACTGTTGTGACCTAAATAGTAAGTATTATAATTTAGAAATAACAGTTACCAAAACATCTACCAAATATATTAAACTCTCTAATCTTTCGTTCAGTGTTCTGGAGTAATTTTTAGGATTTTTTCACGAGATTATGATTGTTAAGTGACCAAAGATTTGAATTAAATTAAAATAATCAACACAGCAAAGAATGAAACATTTTTATGAAACGCTAGCTCACGGCCTTCGCCTTGCTGGGGGTCTAGCCAAGTTGCAAACGTTATATTTCTATTCTCTTTCTATAATTCCAAGCGATAAGCGTTGACAAGCCATGTTGACATATTTGGTGCGTTCCACTAACCGTTTACAATGCCCAAAAAACTTTAAGATGTAAAAAAACTATATTTGATACTGTGAATGTTTTTGCATCGAATGCTCAACGTACCGCCATGGGTAAATAAATTTATGTAAAATTAAAAATAATTAGTTTTAGTTTCAATTTAATCCTAACTAATATTATAAATCCGAAAGTAACTCTGTCTGCCTGTCTGTCGCGCTATCACGCCAAAACTACTGAACCAATTTAAATGAAATTTGGTATACAGATACTTTTTAATGCGAAAAAAGAGTTGTTAAGTTGTTGAAAGGGGGGAATGAAAAGTTATATGGAAGTATCGCTATTCCACGCAGACGAAGTCACGGGCACAGCTAGTTCTATATATAAAAGAGTCAATATCAATTAATAAAAAATATGTTTATAAATTAATTTAACCAATAATAATTGAAGTTTATTGTTAAGACTTACAAATAATAATAACCTTTAAGCTATTGCTTTATAACTCGCCAATTAAAGTATTTTCGTTAACGCTCAATAATCAACTTGGGCTAACGATTGTAACGCTCGCAAATAAGTGGAACGGAAAAACCGTGGTTGTGAGCGTGGTCGTCGTACTCGTGAGTGCTTAGTGGAACGCACCCATTAAGTGCGAACTGTCATTCTACATATGCTATTTTAATTGGATCACGTGATATATCGTTGACATATGTTATTCTCATACATATTTAAAATTTTCTATATGCGTTAACAATTGTAGAAAGTCAACTTGTCTACAGGGGCTGAGGTGTATTAGAAAACAGGTAAAATTTTTATAAAAGTCGTTTCAGTATTTCTTCTTTTTAAAAATACTTGGAATTCTACAAATATTTCAGAACTTAAATTAGCCAAATCGGTCCAACTGTTCTCGAGCTTACAACCTATACATTTACAATGTATTAAAAACAGATATATAACTCTGAGAATCTTTACAGTTTCTTTTTATTATCAATTATATAAACTTGCTTTTTAATAAAAGACCTGAAGGATAAATCAAAATTTTACAATTATTTTTTATTAATTATCACATTTTTTTTAAATTGGCAAATGTAATAATGTCCTACGCCTTGATTTTCTTCAATTTTCCTTTATGATACGTGGTATCATGGTGGTGGTGGTGGTACTAGGTAAGTTGGAGAGTGTCAACGTCTCGGGATTAAGATAATATAATACTTAATACCAGACATGTTCACTCTTCCACTTACCATTTTCCAGTAGGTTCTTCGGTTCACTTCTATTTTTGTGATTCGTTGTATCCCATGTCTTCAAATTGATCATAAACGTTCTTGATGTTCTCAAATGAAAGGGATTATGAAAATATATCGTTTATATTATATAGTAATATAGTATGTGTCCAAAATTAATTAGATTAACCTTTAATTTATTAACTGATTAATTTTAGTCATTAATAAATAGATTGTATTATAATCAAAGAAGGCATCAATAACACTACCAGTAATAGAACTTCGAGTCAACAGAATAATTATTATGTAAGTTTAATTTAAACTCTATGCAATAATTATTAATAAAATAAAATAAATGATGTATAGAGTTAAATTGAAATTCGACTCCGACCGCCAAGTGTCATAGACGAGTTCCGGTCATGTGGGCCACACTTACCCCCTCCCTCTCCCATCCCATTAATGCTGCAGATCTAGTGAATAAATAAATATTATTAAAATATTAAATAACTTTTCTTCACAATCGTTTTTACACAATCTTCATATATTCACATTATTTTCTTTCAAAGTATAAGATTCTTGCGTGAAGCATAGTTTTTATTATTTTACTGCAAATATTGAATATCTCAATAAACTTATTTTAAAATGAACCTAAATTAGTGCAAATTAAATCGTATATAATATATTGACATTTTCAAAATACCTCTCAATAACTATTAAATTAAAAATTTAAATTACCTCCTACTATCTAACATTAAAAGATCTAGGGGATATTCCGGAGCAGATTACTTGATGCTGCAGTATCATCTACAGGTTTTTATGTTTTAGAAATACCAATAAAATAACATAATATTAAATTCTAAATCAAACAAACTTGTAAAAAATTGATAAGATCTCAGGTCAAATTTAGAAATGAGCTGATAGTCTTCAAATGGCTGTATGTAGGCATATCTTCACAAATTACAGCTAAAAACCTTCTCGATTAAATCAACTTTCAAGCAAAAGAAGGCATTAAAATCCGTCCATTAGCTCGGGCGGTACAATGACTCAGATAGACATACAGATACACCGACGTACAGATATACAATTATTTTTTACTAATTATTACATTTTTTTAAATTGGCAAATGTAATAATGTTCTACGCCTTGATCTTCTTTAGTTTTTCTTTATGATATGTTTTTATCCTGGATTCGATGTATTCAAATGAAGTGGAGAATGAAAATGTCATGTACTTAAGATAATATAATACTTAAATACCAGACATGTTCACTCTTCCACTTACCATTTTCCAGCAGGTTCTTCGGTTCACTTCTATTTTTGTGATTCGCAGTATCCCATTTCTTCTGTAGCTGTAAAAAAGTATTTTCTATTATGGTACTTATTATTTTGACATATTTTCTCTAACAATGCAACCGCTAGTCTACGAATCACAGAATCTAGACTTCGAGCTATTAACACAACATCGTGCACGAAAAGACGATAAAACTTACCTGAAAATAAGTGATTAATTTTATTGATTGAATGAACACAAGAATTGTGAAGATTTCGCTGCAGATAGTTAACCCTCTACGTTTACTTCTCTCCTTTACATTGAGTATCTCTATAAACTTACTTTAAAATTAACCTGAACTAGTGCAAATTAAATCGCTTACAATATTTAAAAAAGTTTAAAAGTTTTTATTTTTTGACAGGAAAACAAGAACAAAGATATTAAGTGAAAGAAAATTAGTTGTTGTACTGACAACTGATCAGGTATCATCGAAATAACTGGTATGCATAATTTAGAGTATGTGAATTAAAATACGCAATAATCACACATCAATATTAATAGGTGATCTAGTGATCAGATCAGTGCCTGGGGCCTGAGACCCATTAGCAGGTTAAAAGACGTCTTTTATTAGTGTAAACTCTCACCTTCGCCGCTCGACGTCGCTTCCTAGCACCTAACCTAGCACTATTCCACTAAACAACACTACACGTAAAAGAAATGTGTCCATGTCATATTCTGTTTGATAGATTGACATTATGTATATTATAAAAACGGTATAATTTGTATTGTATACTTTTAAATATATGAGTTATATAGTGTTGTGCGTGGCTGGCTCAATCCTATTGAAATGAAAGTTATATATTGTCTACTAGAAATACGATAAAATAAACTTTTCTGCAAATACTAAACTATCATTAATAAATGATGTTGCCGCATTATAATATCGAGAAACCAAAATATCTACCGAATATAGAAAACTCTTATTTTTAGTATTAAAGAAGTATGATTTCTTAGGATGTTTATAAAAACACGAAGACCCGTATACCCATGCGATATTAAATTCAACAGCCAGCGATGTAATCATATGATAATAATGTTAATGAGAGGTATAGCTTATTTGTAATAATCATTGACGTTTACTACAATTTAGTGTAGTATTATACATTAAAGAATTTAAATTTAACGAAAATTAGTGGGAAAATTGCATATTCAATTAACGTAAATAAAATTATTAAACTGAACGCTGACGAAGTCGTGCAGGTATTCAAAAGAATTAGATTTTGAACAGGTTCCGGTTATATTATGATTACATTATATAATATATGGACAAAAGATGTTCACAATCCAAAAATCATTTTTTCACATTCAATCATATTCAACTTTTTTCAATGATCTCTAGAAGTGTCTCTTTCTGGTGGTTAACTCCGATACTTTTACACCTAAATGTTGTGTTGTTAGTAAGTATAATAATAAGAAAATAGATGAACGTGACTTCTGCGTGCGTTCGATACACTACTTTTAGGTTCATTTTTATTTTATGAAGTATAGAAGAAATCTTTAAGAGTCACATACTGATATAAAATCGACAAAACTTATTAATATACTTCCAAATGCAAAGATTAGATCAATTTTCTTCAAACTTCGATCACTATTCTGATTAGTGCTCGCTCGAATAAATAATCGATTTGCAACAAGAGGTTGCGCGGGTTATTGTGTTACCCGCTAGTGGCCTCCAACCTCCCCTATAGCCACCCCGAGCCTCGCACTTAACTGTTGTGACCTGAATAGTGAGTATTATAATATAGAAATAACAGTTACCAAAATATCTATCTAATATAATAAACGTATTAGAGTATTATATAGAATTTTTCCACGCGATTATGATTGATAAGTGAACAAAGATTTGAATTAAATTAAAATAATCAACACAGCAAAGAATAAAACATTTTTATGAAATGCTAGCTCACCATCTTCGCTTCGCTGAGGTGTAAAAATGAAAACCGGTGAAAATTTTATTAAAATCGTATCAACATTGCTTCTTTTTAACAATACTTGGAATTCTACAAATATTTCAGAACTTAAATTAGCCAAATCGGTCCAACTGTTCTCGAGCTTACAACCTATACATTTACAATGTATTAAAAACAGATATATAAACTAGCTTTTTAATAAAAGGACCTGAAGGATAAATCAAAATATTACAATTATTTTTTATTAATTATCACATTTTTTAAAAAATTGGCAAATGTAATAATGTCCTACGTCTTGTTTTTCTTCAATTTTCCTTTATGATATGTTTTTTTTTATCTCGGATTAGATGTATTCAAATGAAGTGGAGAGTGTCAACGCCTCGGATTTAAGATAATATAATACTTAAATACCAGACATGTTCACTCTTCCACTTACCATTTTCCAGTAGGTTCTTCGGTTCACTTCTATTTTTGTGATTCGTAATATCCCATTTCTTCGAATTGATCATAAACGTGACGATATATTCAAATGAAATTGAGCTTGAAAATGTTCCCTTTGCGCCGGTTATTGTACCCGCTAGTATCCTCCAACCTCCCCTACAGCCACTCCGAGCCTCGCACTTTACTGTTGTGACCTAAATAGTAAGTATTATAATTTAGAAATAACAGTTACCAAAACATCTACCAAATATATTAAACTCTCTAATCTTTCGTTCAGTGTTCTGGAGTAATTTTTAGGATTTTTTCACGAGATTATGATTGTTAAGTGACCAAAGATTTGAATTAAATTAAAATAATCAACACAGCAAAGAATGAAACATTTTTATGAAACGCTAGCTCTCGGCCTTCGCCTTGCTGAAGTGTATTAGAAAACAGGTAAAATTTTTATAAAAGTCGTTTCAGTATTTCTTCTTTTTAAAAATACTTGGAATTCTACAAATATTTCAGAATTTAAATTAGCTAAATCGGTCCAACTGTTCTCGAGTTTACAAACTATACATTTACAATGTATAAAAAACAAATACTTAACTGGGAGAATCTTTACAGTTTCATTTTATTATCAATTATATAAACTAGCTTTTTAATAAAAGGACCTGAACGATAAATCAAAATATTACAATTATTTTTAATTAATTATCACATTTTTTTTAAATTGGCAAATGTAATAATGTCCTACGCCTTGATTTTCTTCAATTTTCCTTTATGATACGTGGTATCATGGTGGTGGTGGTGGTACTAGATAAGTTGGAAAGTGTCAACGTCTCGGGATTAAGATAATATAATACTTAATACCAGACATGTTCACTCTTCCACTTACCATTTTCCAGTAGGTTCTTCGGTTCACTTCTATTTTTGTGATTCGTTGTATCCCATGTCTTCAAATTGATCATAAACGTTCTTGATGTTTTCAAATGAAAGGGATTATGAAAATATATAGTTTATATTATATAGTAATATAGTATGTGTCCAAAATTAATTAGATTAACCTTTAATTTATTAACTGATTAATTTTAGTCATTAATAAATAGATGGTATTATAATCAAAGAAGAAATCAATAACACTACCAGTAATAGAACTTTGAGTCAACAGAATAATTATTATGTAAGTTTAATTTAAACTCTATGCAACAATTATTAATGAAATAAAATAAATGATATAAAGTTAAATTGAAATTCGACTCCGACCGCCAAGTGTCATAGACAAGTTCCGGTCATGTGGGCCACACTTCCCCCTCCCTCTCCCATCCCATTAATGCTGCGGATCTAGTGAATTCTGGACTCTTGCTCAGGATCCGCTGATTCCGTATCATTTTTTTTCTTCACTCCCCCTTCGCTCCCTATTTCGAGGATGCAACGCATTGACAAAACGACAGAGTATCTCTTGTTTTGTCGGTGTCCATGGGCGATGGTGGTCACTTACCATCAGGTGGACTATCAGCTCGTTTGCACCTTACCTATTATAAAAAAAATGATTACAGAATTTTTTGAAGATCCTGCTTCAGAAAGTTTTTCCTGTACGTTTGCTTCTCTCTTCTTCTCGAAGTTATTTTTGTTGATTTCTTAATTTAGCGATGTAGAGCTAAATAAATTATTTACTCTCTACAACGTTACAGAGAAAAATCACAAAATAGTAGCGTGCTCCTCTCTATCTTATAGTTTAATACTTATAGGTCGTAAATGAAATTATCGATATTTATCCACATTGGTGAAGTATCGATATTCATATGTTGTTAATATATTAATATTAAGCTATAGGCTATTAACATAAGTAGATATCAATATTGATATTTTAATAGGTTCACTCATTAAACGTTAAGAATTATTGTGAATAATATTAGTTGGTGGTTTTACAGAAATACTCTATAAATTGCTTAATATAACTCAATTTTTTAACTTAAGAAATTTAATTTTATAATAAAGAGGAAGGTGTGTAGATTAGAAATCGAGATAAGTTTTGTGAACATATGAGTATCTTTGTTAAAAAGTCAAATGTAACAGAAAAAGAAATATTTAAATGAAGGGAGAAAAAATAAATACTACGTTGTTGACAGGAAAAAATGTTATGATGAATATCATACGAATAAATAAATATTATTAAAATATTAAATAACTTTTCTTCACAATCGTTTTTACACAATCTTCATATATTCACATTATTTTCTTTCAAAGTATAAGATTCTTGCGTGAAGCATAGTTGTTATTATTTAACTGCAAATATTGAATATCTCAATAAACTTACTTTAAAATGAACCTAAATTAGTGCAAATTAAATCGTATATAATATATTGACATTTTCAAAATACCTCTCAATAACTATTAAATTAAAAATTTAAATTACCTCCTACTATCTAACATTAAAAGATCTAGGGGATATTCCGCAGCAGATTACTTGATGCTGCAGTATCATCTACAGGTTTTTATGTTTTAGAAATACCAATAAAATAACATAACATTAAATTCTAAATCAAACAAACTTGTAAAAAATTGATAAGATCTCAGGTCAAATTTAGAAATGAGCTGATAGTCTTCAAATGGCTGTATGTAGGCATATCTTCACAAATTACAGCTAAAAACCTTCTCGATTAAATCAACTTTCAAGCAAAAGAAGGCATTAAAATCCGTCCATTAGCTCGGGCGGTACAATGACTCAGATAGACATACAGATACACCGACGTACAGATATACAATTATTTTTTACTAATTATTACATTTTTTTAAATTGGCAAATGTAATAATGTCCTACGCCTTGGTCGTTTTTATCCTGGATTCGATGTATTCAAATGAAGTGGAGAATGAAAATGTCATGTACTTAAGATAATATAATACTTAAATACCAGACATGTTCACTCTTCCACTTACCATTTTCCAGCAGGTTCTTCGGTTCACTTCTATTTTTGTGATTCGTAGTATCCCATTTCTTCTGTAGCTGTAAAAAAGTATTTTCTATTATGTTACTTATTATTTAAACATATTTTCTCTAACAATGCAACCGCTAGTCTACGAATCACAGAATCTAGACGTCGAGCCATTAACACAACATCGTGCACGAAAAGACGATAAAACTTACCTGAAAATAAGTGATTAATTTTATTGATTGAATGAACACAAGAATTGTGAAGATTTCGCTGCAGATAGTTAACCCTCTACGTTTACTTCTCTCCTTTATATTGAGTATCTCTATAAACTTACTTTAAAATTAACCTGAACTAGTGCAAATTAAATCGCTTACAATATTTAAAAAAGTTTAAAAGTTTTTATTTTTTGACAGGAAAACAAGAACAAAGATATTAAGTGAAAGAAAATTAGTTGTTGTACTGACAACTGATCAGGTATCATCGAAATAACTGGTATGCATAATTTAGAGTATGTGAACTAAAATACGCAATAATCATACAACAATATTAATAGGTGATCTAGTGATCAGATCAGTGCCTGGGGCCTGAGACCCATTAGCAGGTTAAAAGACGTCTTTTATTAGTGTAAACTCTCACCTTCGCCGCTCGACGTCGCTTCCTAGCACCTAACCTAGCACTATTCCACTAAACAACACTACACGTAAAAGAAATGTGTCCATGTCATATTCTGTTTGATAGATTGACATTATGTATATTATAATAACGGTATAATTTGTATTGTATACTGTTAAATATATGAGTTATATAGTGTTGTGCGTGGCTGGCTCAATCCTATTGAAATGAAAGTTATGTATTGTCTACTAGAAATACGATAAAATAAACTTTTCTGCAAATACTAAACTATCATTAAAAAATGATGTTGCCGCATTATAATATCGAGAAACCAAAATATCTACCGAATATAGAAAACTCTTATTTTTAGTATTAAAGAAGTATGATTTCTTAGGATGTTTATAAAAACACGAAGACCCGTATACCCATGCGATATTAAATTCAACAGCCAGCGATGTAATCATATGATAATAATGTTAATGAGAGGTATAGCTTATTTGTAATAATCATTGGTGTTTACTACATTAAAAAATTTAAATTTAAAGAAAATTCGTAGGAAAATAGCATATTCAATTAACGTAAATAAAACTATTAAATTGAACGAAGTCGTGCAGGTATTCAAATGAATTAGATTTTGAACAGGTTCCGGTTATATTATGATTACATTATATGTCAATATATGGACAAAAGATGTTCACAATCCAAAAATCATTTTTTCACATCTTTCTGCTGCATTTTTTCAATGATCTCTTGAAGTGTCTCTTTCTGGTGGTTAACTCCGATACTTTTACACCTAAAAGTTGTGTTCACCCATCTTGTTAGTAAGTATAATAATAAGAAAATAGATGGACGTGACTTCTGCGTGCGTTCGATACACTACTTTTAGGTTCATTTTTATTTTATGAAGTATAGACGAAATCTTTAAGAGTCACATGCTTATATAAAATCGAAAAAACTTATTAATATACTTCCATATGCAAAGATTAACTCAATTTACTTCAAACTTCGATCACTATTCTGATTAGTGCTCGATCGAATAAATAATCGATTTGCAACAAGAGGTTGCGCGGGTTATTGTGTTACCCGCTAGTGGCCTCCAACCTCCCCTATAGCCACCCCGAGCCTCGCACTTAACTGTTGTGACCTGAATAGTGAGTATTATAATATAGAAATAACAGTTACCAAAATATCTATCTAATATAATAATCGTATTAGAGAATTATATAGAATTTTCCACGAGATTATGATTGATAAGTGAACAAAGATTTGAATTAAATTAAAATAATCAACACAGGAAAGAATAAAACATTTTTATGAAATGCTAGCTCACCATCTTCGCTTCGCTGAGGTGTAAAAATGAAAACCGGTGAAAATTTTATTAAAATCGTATCAACATTGCTTCTTTTTAACAATACTTGGAATTTCACAAATATTTCAAAACTTAAATTAGCCAAATCGGTCCAACCTATACATTTACAATGTATAAAAAACAGATATATAACTCTGAGAATCTTTACAGTTTCTTTTTATTATCAATTATATAAACTAGCTTTTTAATAAAAGGACCTGAAGGATAAATCAAAATATTACAATTATTTTTTATTAATTATCACATTTTTTAAAAAATTGGCAAATGTAATAATGTCCTACGCCTTGTTTTTCTTCAATTTTCCTTTATGATATGTTTTTTTTTTATCTCGGATTAGATGTATTCAAATGAAGTGGAGAGTGTCAACGCCTCGGATTTAAGATAATATAATACTTAAATACTAGACATGTTCACTCTTCCACTTACCATTTCCCAGTAGGTTCTTCGGTTCACTTCTATTTTTGTGATTCGTAATATCCCATTTCTTCGAACTGATCATAAACGTGACGATATATTCAAATGAAATTGAGCTTGAAAATGTTCCCTTTGCGCCGGTTATTGTACCCGCTAGTATCCTCCAACCTCCTCTACAGCCACTCCGAGCCTCGCACTTAACTGTTGTGACCTAAATAGTAAGTATTATAATTTAGAAATAACAGTTACCAAAACATCTACCAAATATATTAAACTCTCTAATCTTTCGTTCAGTGTTCTGGAGTAATTTTTAGGATTTTTTCACGAGATTATGATTGTTAAGTGACCAAAGATTTGAATTAAATTAAAATAATCAACACAGCAAAGAATGAAACATTTTTATGAAACGCTAGCTCACGGCCTTCGCCTTGCTGGGGGTCTAGCCAAGTTGCAAACGTTATATTTCTATTCTCTTTCTATAATTCCAAGCGATAAGCGTTGACAAGCCATGTTGACATATTTGGTGCGTTCCACTAACCGTTTACAATGCCCAAAAAACTTTAAGATGTAAAAAAACTATATTTGATACTGTGAATGTTTTTGCATCGAATGCTCAACGTACCGCCATGGGTAAATAAATTTATGTAAAATTAAAAATAATTAGTTTTAGTTTCAATTTAATCCTAACTAATATTATAAATCCGAAAGTAACTCTGTCTGCCTGTCTGTCGCGCTATCACGCCAAAACTACTGAACCAATTTAAATGAAATTTGGTATACAGATACTTTTTAATGCGAAAAAAGAGTTGTTAAGTTGTTGAAAGGGGGGAATGAAAAGTTATATGGAAGTATCGCTATTCCACGCAGACGAAGTCACGGGCACAGCTAGTTCTATATATAAAAGAGTCAATATCAATTAATAAAAAATATGTTTATAAATTAATTTAACCAATAATAATTGAAGTTTATTGTTAAGACTTACAAATAATAATAACCTTTAAGCTATTGCTTTATAACTCGCCAATTAAAGTATTTTCGTTAACGCTCAATAATCAACTTGGGCTAACGATTGTAACGCTCGCAAATAAGTGGAACGGAAAAACCGTGGTTGTGAGCGTGGTCGTCGTACTCGTGAGTGCTTAGTGGAACGCACCCATTAAGTGCGAACTGTCATTCTACATATGCTATTTTAATTGGATCACGTGATATATCGTTGACATATGTTATTCTCATACATATTTAAAATTTTCTATATGCGTTAACAATTGTAGAAAGTCAACTTGTCTACAGGGGCTGAGGTGTATTAGAAAACAGGTAAAATTTTTATAAAAGTCGTTTCAGTATTTCTTCTTTTTAAAAATACTTGGAATTCTACAAATATTTCAGAACTTAAATTAGCCAAATCGGTCCAACTGTTCTCGAGCTTACAACCTATACATTTACAATGTATTAAAAACAGATATATAACTCTGAGAATCTTTACAGTTTCTTTTTATTATCAATTATATAAACTTGCTTTTTAATAAAAGACCTGAAGGATAAATCAAAATTTTACAATTATTTTTTATTAATTATCACATTTTTTTTAAATTGGCAAATGTAATAATGTCCTACGCCTTGATTTTCTTCAATTTTCCTTTATGATACGTGGTATCATGGTGGTGGTGGTGGTACTAGGTAAGTTGGAGAGTGTCAACGTCTCGGGATTAAGATAATATAATACTTAATACCAGACATGTTCACTCTTCCACTTACCATTTTCCAGTAGGTTCTTCGGTTCACTTCTATTTTTGTGATTCGTTGTATCCCATGTCTTCAAATTGATCATAAACGTTCTTGATGTTCTCAAATGAAAGGGATTATGAAAATATATCGTTTATATTATATAGTAATATAGTATGTGTCCAAAATTAATTAGATTAACCTTTAATTTATTAACTGATTAATTTTAGTCATTAATAAATAGATTGTATTATAATCAAAGAAGGCATCAATAACACTACCAGTAATAGAACTTCGAGTCAACAGAATAATTATTATGTAAGTTTAATTTAAACTCTATGCAATAATTATTAATAAAATAAAATAAATGATGTATAGAGTTAAATTGAAATTCGACTCCGACCGCCAAGTGTCATAGACGAGTTCCGGTCATGTGGGCCACACTTACCCCCTCCCTCTCCCATCCCATTAATGCTGCAGATCTAGTGAATAAATAAATATTATTAAAATATTAAATAACTTTTCTTCACAATCGTTTTTACACAATCTTCATATATTCACATTATTTTCTTTCAAAGTATAAGATTCTTGCGTGAAGCATAGTTTTTATTATTTTACTGCAAATATTGAATATCTCAATAAACTTATTTTAAAATGAACCTAAATTAGTGCAAATTAAATCGTATATAATATATTGACATTTTCAAAATACCTCTCAATAACTATTAAATTAAAAATTTAAATTACCTCCTACTATCTAACATTAAAAGATCTAGGGGATATTCCGGAGCAGATTACTTGATGCTGCAGTATCATCTACAGGTTTTTATGTTTTAGAAATACCAATAAAATAACATAATATTAAATTCTAAATCAAACAAACTTGTAAAAAATTGATAAGATCTCAGGTCAAATTTAGAAATGAGCTGATAGTCTTCAAATGGCTGTATGTAGGCATATCTTCACAAATTACAGCTAAAAACCTTCTCGATTAAATCAACTTTCAAGCAAAAGAAGGCATTAAAATCCGTCCATTAGCTCGGGCGGTACAATGACTCAGATAGACATACAGATACACCGACGTACAGATATACAATTATTTTTTACTAATTATTACATTTTTTTAAATTGGCAAATGTAATAATGTTCTACGCCTTGATCTTCTTTAGTTTTTCTTTATGATATGTTTTTATCCTGGATTCGATGTATTCAAATGAAGTGGAGAATGAAAATGTCATGTACTTAAGATAATATAATACTTAAATACCAGACATGTTCACTCTTCCACTTACCATTTTCCAGCAGGTTCTTCGGTTCACTTCTATTTTTGTGATTCGCAGTATCCCATTTCTTCTGTAGCTGTAAAAAAGTATTTTCTATTATGGTACTTATTATTTTGACATATTTTCTCTAACAATGCAACCGCTAGTCTACGAATCACAGAATCTAGACTTCGAGCTATTAACATAACATCGTGCACGAAAAGACGATAAAACTTACCTGAAAATAAGTGATTAATTTTATTGATTGAATGAACACAAGAATTGTGAAGATTTCGCTGCAGATAGTTAACCCTCTACGTTTACTTCTCTCCTTTACATTGAGTATCTCTATAAACTTACTTTAAAATTAACCTGAACTAGTGCAAATTAAATCGCTTACAATATTTAAAAAAGTTTAAAAGTTTTTATTTTTTGACAGGAAAACAAGAACAAAGATATTAAGTGAAAGAAAATTAGTTGTTGTACTGACAACTGATCAGGTATCATCGAAATAACTGGTATGCATAATTTAGAGTATGTGAACTAAAATACGCAATAATCATACAACAATATTAATAGGTGATCTAGTGATCAGATCAGTGCCTGGGGCCTGAGACCCATTAGCAGGTTAAAAGACGTCTTTTATTAGTGTAAACTCTCACCTTCGCCGCTCGACGTCGCTTCCTAGCACCTAACCTAGCACTATTCCACTAAACAACACTACACGTAAAAGAAATGTGTCCATGTCATATTCTGTTTGATAGATTGACATTATGTATATTATAATAACGGTATAATTTGTATTGTATACTGTTAAATATATGAGTTATATAGTGTTGTGCGTGGCTGGCTCAATCCTATTGAAATGAAAGTTATGTATTGTCTACTAGAAATACGATAAAATAAACTTTTCTGCAAATACTAAACTATCATTAAAAAATGATGTTGCCGCATTATAATATCGAGAAACCAAAATATCTACCGAATATAGAAAACTCTTATTTTTAGTATTAAAGAAGTATGATTTCTTAGGATGTTTATAAAAACACGAAGACCCGTATACCCATGCGATATTAAATTCAACAGCCAGCGATGTAATCATATGATAATAATGTTAATGAGAGGTATAGCTTATTTGTAATAATCATTGGTGTTTACTACATTAAAAAATTTAAATTTAAAGAAAATTCGTAGGAAAATAGCATATTCAATTAACGTAAATAAAACTATTAAATTGAACGAAGTCGTGCAGGTATTCAAATGAATTAGATTTTGAACAGGTTCCGGTTATATTATGATTACATTATATGTCAATATATGGACAAAAGATGTTCACAATCCAAAAATCATTTTTTCACATCTTTCTGCTGCATTTTTTCAATGATCTCTTGAAGTGTCTCTTTCTGGTGGTTAACTCCGATACTTTTACACCTAAAAGTTGTGTTCACCCATCTTGTTAGTAAGTATAATAATAAGAAAATAGATGGACGTGACTTCTGCGTGCGTTCGATACACTACTTTTAGGTTCATTTTTATTTTATGAAGTATAGACGAAATCTTTAAGAGTCACATACTGATATAAAATCGAAAAAACTTATTAATATACTTCCATATGCAAAGATTAACTCAATTTACTTCAAACTTCGATCACTATTCTGATTAGTGCTCGATCGAATAAATAATCGATTTGCAACAAGAGGTTGCGCGGGTTATTGTGTTACCCGCTAGTGGCCTCCAACCTCCCCTATAGCCACCCCGAGCCTCGCACTTAACTGTTGTGACCTGAATAGTGAGTATTATAATATAGAAATAACAGTTACCAAAATATCTATCTAATATAATAATCGTATTAGAGAATTATATAGAATTTTCCACGAGATTATGATTGATAAGTGAACAAAGATTTGAATTAAATTAAAATAATCAACACAGGAAAGAATAAAACATTTTTATGAAATGCTAGCTCACCATCTTCGCTTCGCTGAGGTGTAAAAATGAAAACCGGTGAAAATTTTATTAAAATCGTATCAACATTGCTTCTTTTTAACAATACTTGGAATTTCACAAATATTTCAAAACTTAAATTAGCCAAATCGGTCCAACCTATACATTTACAATGTATAAAAAACAGATATATAACTCTGAGAATCTTTACAGTTTCTTTTTATTATCAATTATATAAACTAGCTTTTTAATAAAAGGACCTGAAGGATAAATCAAAATATTACAATTATTTTTTATTAATTATCACATTTTTTAAAAAATTGGCAAATGTAATAATGTCCTACGCCTTGTTTTTCTTCAATTTTCCTTTATGATATGTTTTTTTTTTATTTTGGATTAGATGTATTCAAATGAAGTGGAGAGTGTCAACGCCTCGGATTTAAGATAATATAATACTTAAATACTAGACATGTTCACTCTTCCACTTACCATTTCCCAGTAGGTTCTTCGGTTCACTTCTATTTTTGTGATTCGTAATATCCCATTTCTTCGAACTGATCATAAACGTGACGATATATTCAAATGAAATTGAGCTTGAAAATGTTCCCTTTGCGCCGGTTATTGTACCCGCTAGTATCCTCCAACCTCCTCTACAGCCACTCCGAGCCTCGCACTTAACTGTTGTGACCTAAATAGTAAGTATTATAATTTAGAAATAACAGTTACCAAAACATCTACCAAATATATTAAACTCTCTAATCTTTCGTTCAGTGTTCTGGAGTAATTTTTAGGATTTTTTCACGAGATTATGATTGTTAAGTGACCAAAGATTTGAATTAAATTAAAATAATCAACACAGCAAAGAATGAAACATTTTTATGAAACGCTAGCTCACGGCCTTCGCCTTGCTGGGGGTCTAGCCAAGTTGCAAACGTTATATTTCTATTCTCTTTCTATAATTCCAAGCGATAAGCGTTGACAAGCCATGTTGACATATTTGGTGCGTTCCACTAACCGTTTACAATGCCCAAAAAACTTTAAGATGTAAAAAAACTATATTTGATACTGTGAATGTTTTTGCATCGAATGCTCAACGTACCGCCATGGGTAAATAAATTTATGTAAAATTAAAAATAATTAGTTTTAGTTTCAATTTAATCCTAACTAATATTATAAATCCGAAAGTAACTCTGTCTGCCTGTCTGTCGCGCTATCACGCCAAAACTACTGAACCAATTTAAATGAAATTTGGTATACAGATACTTTTTAATGCGAAAAAAGAGTTGTTAAGTTGTTGAAAGGGGGGAATGAAAAGTTATATGGAAGTATCGCTATTCCACGCAGACGAAGTCACGGGCACAGCTAGTTCTATATATAAAAGAGTCAATATCAATTAATAAAAAATATGTTTATAAATTAATTTAACCAATAATAATTGAAGTTTATTGTTAAGACTTACAAATAATAATAACCTTTAAGCTATTGCTTTATAACTCGACAATTAAAGTATTTTCGTTAACGCTCAATAATCAACTTGGGCTAACGATTGTAACGCTCGCAAATAAGTGGAACGGAAAAACCGTGGTTGTGAGCGTGGTCGTCGTACTCGTGAGTGCTTAGTGGAACGCACCCATTAAGTGCGAACTGTCATTCTACATATGCTATTTTAATTGGATCACGTGATATATCGTTGACATATGTTATTCTCATACATATTTAAAATTTTCTATATGCGTTAACAATTGTAGAAAGTCAACTTGTCTACAGGGGCTGAGGTGTATTAGAAAACAGGTAAAATTTTTATAAAAGTCGTTTCAGTATTTCTTCTTTTTAAAAATACTTGGAATTCTACAAATATTTCAGAACTTAAATTAGCCAAATCGGTCCAACTGTTCTCGAGCTTACAACCTATACATTTACAATGTATTAAAAACAGATATATAACTCTGAGAATCTTTACAGTTTCTTTTTATTATCAATTATATAAACTTGCTTTTTAATAAAAGACCTGAAGGATAAATCAAAATTTTACAATTATTTTTTATTAATTATCACATTTTTTTTAAATTGGCAAATGTAATAATGTCCTACGCCTTGATTTTCTTCAATTTTCCTTTATGATACGTGGTATCATGGTGGTGGTGGTGGTACTAGGTAAGTTGGAGAGTGTCAACGTCTCGGGATTAAGATAATATAATACTTAATACCAGACATGTTCACTCTTCCACTTACCATTTTCCAGTAGGTTCTTCGGTTCACTTCTATTTTTGTGATTCGTTGTATCCCATGTCTTCAAATTGATCATAAACGTTCTTGATGTTCTCAAATGAAAGGGATTATGAAAATATATCGTTTATATTATATAGTAATATAGTATGTGTCCAAAATTAATTAGATTAACCTTTAATTTATTAACTGATTAATTTTAGTCATTAATAAATAGATTGTATTATAATCAAAGAAGGCATCAATAACACTACCAGTAATAGAACTTCGAGTCAACAGAATAATTATTATGTAAGTTTAATTTAAACTCTATGCAATAATTATTAATAAAATAAAATAAATGATGTATAGAGTTAAATTGAAATTCGACTCCGACCGCCAAGTGTCATAGACGAGTTCCGGTCATGTGGGCCACACTTACCCCCTCCCTCTCCCATCCCATTAATGCTGCAGATCTAGTGAATAAATAAATATTATTAAAATATTAAATAACTTTTCTTCACAATCGTTTTTACACAATCTTCATATATTCACATTATTTTCTTTCAAAGTATAAGATTCTTGCGTGAAGCATAGTTTTTATTATTTTACTGCAAATATTGAATATCTCAATAAACTTATTTTAAAATGAACCTAAATTAGTGCAAATTAAATCGTATATAATATATTGACATTTTCAAAATACCTCTCAATAACTATTAAATTAAAAATTTAAATTACCTCCTACTATCTAACATTAAAAGATCTAGGGGATATTCCGGAGCAGATTACTTGATGCTGCAGTATCATCTACAGGTTTTTATGTTTTAGAAATACCAATAAAATAACATAATATTAAATTCTAAATCAAACAAACTTGTAAAAAATTGATAAGATCTCAGGTCAAATTTAGAAATGAGCTGATAGTCTTCAAATGGCTGTATGTAGGCATATCTTCACAAATTACAGCTAAAAACCTTCTCGATTAAATCAACTTTCAAGCAAAAGAAGGCATTAAAATCCGTCCATTAGCTCGGGCGGTACAATGACTCAGATAGACATACAGATACACCGACGTACAGATATACAATTATTTTTTACTAATTATTACATTTTTTTAAATTGGCAAATGTAATAATGTTCTACGCCTTGATCTTCTTTAGTTTTTCTTTATGATATGTTTTTATCCTGGATTCGATGTATTCAAATGAAGTGGAGAATGAAAATGTCATGTACTTAAGATAATATAATACTTAAATACCAGACATGTTCACTCTTCCACTTACCATTTTCCAGCAGGTTCTTCGGTTCACTTCTATTTTTGTGATTCGCAGTATCCCATTTCTTCTGTAGCTGTAAAAAAGTATTTTCTATTATGGTACTTATTATTTTGACATATTTTCTCTAACAATGCAACCGCTAGTCTACGAATCACAGAATCTAGACTTCGAGCTATTAACACAACATCGTGCACGAAAAGACGATAAAACTTACCTGAAAATAAGTGATTAATTTTATTGATTGAATGAACACAAGAATTGTGAAGATTTCGCTGCAGATAGTTAACCCTCTACGTTTACTTCTCTCCTTTACATTGAGTATCTCTATAAACTTACTTTAAAATTAACCTGAACTAGTGCAAATTAAATCGCTTACAATATTTAAAAAAGTTTAAAAGTTTTTATTTTTTGACAGGAAAACAAGAACAAAGATATTAAGTGAAAGAAAATTAGTTGTTGTACTGACAACTGATCAGGTATCATCGAAATAACTGGTATGCATAATTTAGAGTATGTGAATTAAAATACGCAATAATCACACATCAATATTAATAGGTGATCTAGTGATCAGATCAGTGCCTGGGGCCTGAGACCCATTAGCAGGTTAAAAGACGTCTTTTATTAGTGTAAACTCTCACCTTCGCCGCTCGACGTCGCTTCCTAGCACCTAACCTAGCACTATTCCACTAAACAACACTACACGTAAAAGAAATGTGTCCATGTCATATTCTGTTTGATAGATTGACATTATGTATATTATAAAAACGGTATAATTTGTATTGTATACTTTTAAATATATGAGTTATATAGTGTTGTGCGTGGCTGGCTCAATCCTATTGAAATGAAAGTTATATATTGTCTACTAGAAATACAATAAAATAAACTTTTCTGCAAATACTAAACTATCATTAATAAATGATGTTGCCGCATTATAATATCGAGAAACCAAAATATCTACCGAATATAGAAAACTCTTATTTTTAGTATTAAAGAAGTATGATTTCTTAGGATGTTTATAAAAACACGAAGACCCGTATACCCATGCGATATTAAATTCAACAGCCAGCGATGTAATCATATGATAATAATGTTAATGAGAGGTATAGCTTATTTGTAATAATCATTGACGTTTACTACAATTTAGTGTAGTATTATACATTAAAGAATTTAAATTTAACGAAAATTAGTGGGAAAATTGCATATTCAATTAACGTAAATAAAATTATTAAACTGAACGCTGACGAAGTCGTGCAGGTATTCAAAAGAATTAGATTTTGAACAGGTTCCGGTTATATTATGATTACATTATATAATATATGGACAAAAGATGTTCACAATCCAAAAATCATTTTTTCACATTCAATCATATTCAACTTTTTTCAATGATCTCTAGAAGTGTCTCTTTCTGGTGGTTAACTCCGATACTTTTACACCTAAATGTTGTGTTGTTAGTAAGTATAATAATAAGAAAATAGATGAACGTGACTTCTGCGTGCGTTCGATACACTACTTTTAGGTTCATTTTTATTTTATGAAGTATAGAAGAAATCTTTAAGAGTCACATACTGATATAAAATCGACAAAACTTATTAATATACTTCCAAATGCAAAGATTAGATCAATTTTCTTCAAACTTCGATCACTATTCTGATTAGTGCTCGCTCGAATAAATAATCGATTTGCAACAAGAGGTTGCGCGGGTTATTGTGTTACCCGCTAGTGGCCTCCAACCTCCCCTATAGCCACCCCGAGCCTCGCACTTAACTGTTGTGACCTGAATAGTGAGTATTATAATATAGAAATAACAGTTACCAAAATATCTATCTAATATAATAAACGTATTAGAGTATTATATAGAATTTTCCACGAGATTATGATTGATAAGTGAACAAAGATTTGAATTAAATTAAAATAATCAACACAGCAAAGAATAAAACATTTTTATGAAATGCTAGCTCACCATCTTCGCTTCGCTGAGGTGTAAAAATGAAAACCGGTGAAAATTTTATTAAAATCGTATCAACATTGCTTCTTTTTAACAATACTTGGAATTCTACAAATATTTCAGAACTTAAATTAGCCAAATCGGTCCAACTGTTCTCGAGCTTACAACCTATACATTTACAATGTATTAAAAACAGATATATAACTCTGAGAATCTTTACAGTTTCTTTTTATTATCAATTATATAAACTTGCTTTTTAATAAAAGACCTGAAGGATAAATCAAAATATTACAATTATTTTTTATTAATTATCACATTTTTTTTAAATTGGCAAATGTAATAATGTCCTACGCCTTGATTTTCTTCAATTTTCCTTTATGATACGTGGTATCATGGTGGTGGTGGTGGTACTAGATAAGTTGGAGAGTGTCAACGTCTCGGGATTAAGATAATATAATACTTAATACCAGACATGTTCACTCTTCCACTTACCATTTTCCAGTAGGTTCTTCGGTTCACTTCTATTTTTGTGATTCGTTGTATCCCATGTCTTCAAATTGATCATAAACGTTCTTGATGTTTTCAAATGAAAGGGATTATGAAAATATATAGTTTATATTATATAGTAATATAGTATGTGTCCAAAATTAATTAGATTAACCTTTAATTTATTAACTGATTAATTTTAGTCATTAATAAATAGATGGTATTATAATCAAAGAAGAAATCAATAACACTACCAGTAATAGAACTTTGAGTCAACAGAATAATTATTATGTAAGTTTAATTTAAACTCTATGCAACAATTATTAATGAAATAAAATAAATGATATATAAAGTTAAATTGAAATTCGACTCCGACCGCCAAGTGTCATAGACAAGTTCCGGTCATGTGGGCCACACTTCCCCCTCCCTCTCCCATCCCATTAATGCTGCGGATCTAGTGAATTCTGGACTCTTGCTCAGGATCCGCTGATTCCGTATCATTTTTTTTCTTCACTCCCCCTTCGCTCCCTATTTCGAGGATGCAACGCATTGACAAAACGACAGAGTATCTCTTGTTTTGTCGGTGTCCATGGGCGATGGTGGTCACTTACCATCAGGTGGACTATCAGCTCGTTTGCACCTTACCTATTATAAAAAAAATGATTACAGAATTTTTTGAAGATCCTGCTTCAGAAAGTTTTTCCTGTACGTTTGCTTCTCTCTTCTTCTCGAAGTTATTTTTGTTGATTTCTTAATTTAGCGATGTAGAGCTAAATAAATTATTTACTCTCTACAACGTTACAGAGAAAAATCACAAAATAGTAGCGTGCTCCTCTCTATCTTATAGTTTAATACTTATAGGTCGTAAATGAAATTATCGATATTTATCCACATTGGTGAAGTATCGATATTCATATGTTGTTAATATATTAATATTAAGCTATAGGCTATTAACATAAGTAGATATCAATATTGATATTTTAATAGGTTCACTCATTAAACGTTAAGAATTATTGTGAATAATATTAGTTGGTGGTTTTACAGAAATACTCTATAAATTGCTTAATATAACTCAATTTTTTAACTTAAGAAATTTAATTTTATAATAAAGAGGAAGGTGTGTAGATTAGAAATCGAGATAAGTTTTGTGAACATATGAGTATCTTTGTTAAAAAGTCAAATGTAACAGAAAAAGAAATATTTAAATGAAGGGAGAAAAAATAAATACTACGTTG
Source organism: Limenitis camilla (assembly GCA_905147385.1). Taxonomy (NCBI): domain Eukaryota; kingdom Metazoa; phylum Arthropoda; class Insecta; order Lepidoptera; family Nymphalidae; genus Limenitis; species Limenitis camilla. The sequence goes on along the minus strand of LR990239.1, from coordinate 11,650,875 downwards.
TTGACAGGAAAAAATGTTATGATGAATATCATACGAATAAATAAATATTATTAAAATATTAAATAACTTTTCTTCACAATCGTTTTTACACAATCTTCATATATTCACATTATTTTCTTTCAAAGTATAAGATTCTTGCGTGAAGCATAGTTGTTATTATTTTACTGCAAATATTGAATATCTCAAAAAACTTACTTTAAAATGAACCTTAATTAGTGCAAATTAAATCGTATATAATATATTGACATTTTCAAAATACCTCTCAATAACTATTAAATTAAAAAATTAAATTACCTCCTACTATCTAACATTAAAAGATCTAGGGGATATTCCGGAGCAGACTACTTGATGCTGCAGTATCATCTACAGGTTTTTATGTTTTAGAAATACCAATAAAATAACATAACATTAAATTCTAAATTAAACAAACTTGTAAAAAATTGATAAGATCTCCGGTCAAATTTAGAAATGAGCTGATAGTCTTCAAATGGCTGTATGTAGGCATATCTTCACCAATTACAGCTAAAAACCTTCTCGATTAAATCAACTTTCAAGCAAAAGAAGGCATTAAAATCCGTCCATTAGCTCGGGCGGTACAATGACTCAGATAGACATACAGATACACCGACGTACAGATATACAATTATTTTTTACTAATTATTACATTTTTTTAAATTGGCAAATGTAATAATGTCCTACGCCTTGGTCGTTTTTATCCTGGATTCGATGTATTCAAATGAAGTGGAGAATGAAAATGTCATGTACTTAAGATAATATAATACTTAAATACCAGACATGGTCACTCTTCCACTTACCATTTTCCAGCAGGTTCTTCGGTTCACTTCTATTTTTGTGATTCGCAGTATCCCATTTCTTTTGTAGCTGAAAAAAGTATTTTCTATTATGGTACTTATTATTTAGACATATTTTCTCTAACAATGCAACCGCTAGTCTACGAATCACAGAATCTAGACGTCGAGCCATTAACACAACATCGTGCACGAAAAGACGATAAAACTTACCTGAAAATAAGTGATTAATTTTACTGATTGAATGAACACAAGAATTGTGAAGATTTCGCTTCAGATAGTTAACCCTCTACGTTTACTTCTCTCCTCTTCCAAGTTGTTCTTGCTGATTTCCCTCTGTGACGTTGTAATGGATGAGGAATAGTAAATAATTCCTCTCTTGTTACAACGTAACAGAGTTAAATCACAAAATAACAGCGTGCTCCCTCTATCTTATGGTTTTATTACTTCAAAGTAAAATAAATTTATCGATATTTATCTACATCAGTGAAAGATCGATATTTATTTATATATTGTAAATATAGTTATTTTAAGCTATAAGCTTTTAATATAAGTATCTAATATTGATAGCTTATCTCTGTAAAATTGTGAAGATCCTGCTTCATAAAGTTTTTCCTGTAGGTTTGCTTCCCTCTTCTTTACGAAGTTATTTTTGTTGATTTCTCAATGTAGCGATGTAGAGTTAAATAAATTCTTTACTCTCTACAACGTTACAGAGTTAAATCACAAAATAACAGCGTGCTCCTCTCTATCTTATGGTTTTATTACTTCAAAGTAAAATAAATTTATCGATATTTATCCACATTGGTGAAGTAAAGATATTCACATCTTGTAAATATATATATTAATATTAAGCTGGCTATTGTATTAACATAAGTAAATATCAAAATCGATATTTTAATAGGTTCACTCATTATCGAATTTAGTAAAATTAGAGTGTCTGTTTGTAATATTAAAATAATCGCTTTTTCCTAAGTGCATTCGGATGTATACACGGACATATATACCACAACAACATTTTTTACAATTTTGTCTGTCTGTTTTTCTGGTTATTCGTATTAATCTCGAAATGGCTGGACCGATTTTTACGGGACTTTCACTGGGAGATAGCTGATGTAACAAGGAGTAATTTAGACTAATTAAAATATCTTCACGACTTATAGGGGCGGAGCAACACGCGAACGAGATCACACGGGTCGGTAGGTATATAGATACTAGTTATGTATATGGATAGCTGTAGAACACGCGTTAAAAGTAGCGATATAAAATTGATGAAACATGATATACCTAAATAAGTCGCCAAATAATATACACTTAACAGTTATTTAAAGGTCATACAATTAATTAAAAAAAAGGAAAGTACCCTAAACAAGAACAATCAGGAAGTAAGAATTGTATGTTTGTATACGTAATTGTAAATATTACTATGTTTTTGTTGTACTCCTAAATATAAAACAACGACATTTAGGTATATGATTTTTATAGAACACTTTATTTTAGTTGTTTTTTTTCTGTGTTCTTCTGTGTTCTTCTTGTCTTACTTGTATGTATCAGAGTTCCTGTCATCTTTCTATCATGGAAGAATATAATACGTTCCATGGAGGAAGATGACTAAAAATCTAACACTATACAAAATTATTATATGTATTGAGATTGTAGTTTTTCTTGGGGTTGAACCAATGTCTTGACATCGTTCAAATATTCTGAAAACCAATTCTATAAGTACTAATTAATATATATAGTAGCGAATGTGAATTATAAATGGAACAATATCAGGTACGCAGAATAACCAAAACTCAAATATTATAAAGAAACATTAAATAAGGTGCATGCAATCCTTTGTCCTATACTAAGCAATAAATATTGATGTCACTCGAGACAATACTTGCCTTATCTTTCAAGTTTAACTGAACACAAACAAAATACGTAAAATTATTATGATTGTAGACCTTACCATATGTAGTTGACCTTACCAATCAGATGAGAATTATAACTCTACTGATTGAGTAAGATGCATTACTTATAGATCTAACTTAAAATTATCTTAACATTACATTTCTAATAATACTAACTACTTGTTATAAATACAGGATTTTTAAAATTTTATTTTTATTTAACTATTTGCTATAAACTAAAACAGATTAATTTTGCTTTCTAACGGCTGACCAGATCTTCACAAATACCAGGTAAGAACCTTCTCGATTAAATCAACTTTCAAGAAAAAATATCCGTCCGTTATCTGGGGCGCGACAATGACACAGACATACATACAGATACATTTAAAATACACTAAAAATGTGTTCATGTCATATCCTGTTTAATAACTTGACATCATAGTTCTCTTAAGAAAAAGGTATAATATATTAGGCGTATATGTTATATATGTGTGGCTGGCTCAATCCTATTGAATCGAACTACAATAAAATAACCTGACCCGCAAATTACTATACTATACTAATAAATAAATGGTGTTGCCACTTTATAATATTGAGATATAAAATATCTACCGAATATAGGAAACTCTTATTTTTAGTATTATAGTAGTATGATTTCTTAGTATTCTTACAAAACCACCATGACCCATTTAATCATACGATACTAAATTAAACAGACAGCTAAATATTCAAATGAGTGGTATAGCTTTTTATAATAATCATTAATGTTTGTTACAATTCAGTGTCGTATTACACATTACATAATTGAAATTCAACAAAATTAGTAGGAAAGTAGCGTATTCAATTAACGTAAATAAAATTGCTAAATTGAAAGCTGCAAAGTCGTGCAGGTATTCAAATGAATTAGATTATGGACAAGTTTCGCTCATATTATGATTACATTATATAATATATGGTCGAAAGATGTTCACAATCTAATAATCAGTTTTTCACATTCTTCTGCTGTATTTTTTAATGATTTCTTGAATTGTCGCTTTCTGGTGGTTAACGCTGATAACTTTACACCTAAAAGTTGTGTTCGCCGATGTTGCCATATAGTATAACAAAATAGACGAAGACGACTTCCACGTGCGTTCGAAACACTACTTTAAGGTTAATTTTCATTTCATGAAGTATAGAGGCAATCTTAAGAGTAACATACTTATATAAAATCGGTACAACTTATTAATATACTTCCATAGGCAAACATTAGATCAAACTTTGATCACTACTCTAATTAGTGCTCGATCGAATAAATAAACGATTTCCAACAACAGGTTGCGCGGGTTATTGTGTTCCACGCTAGTGGCCTCCAACCTCCCCTATAGCCACCCCGAGCCTCGCACTTAACAGTTGTGATCTAAATAGTAAGTATTATAATATTGACATAACAGTTACCAAAATATCTACTTAATATATTAAACTCTCTCATTTTTAGCGTTCAAGAGTATTTTTTAGGATTTTTCCACGAAATTATGACTGATAAGTGATCAAAGATTAAAATAATGAATTAAATTAAAATGATCAACACAGCAAAGAATGAAATTTTTTTACGAAACGCTAGCTCACCGCATTCGCCTTGCTGAGGTGTATTAGAAAACCGTTTCATTTTATTATATATTATATAAACTATTTTTTTAATAAAAGGACCTAAAGGATAAACCGCTTGAATAAAATTTATCGACAGGTTATCCGTAAATAATAACCTTCGTGTCTATGTAAGTAACACGCTTTCTTACTTCGATGTGTTTCGTTGAAACGAAGTCTAAGGCGTACTACACATAATAGATATTATTCTATTACTATTTTGTTTAATACGTGCCTTAAAACTTCATTCGACAAAGCCCTATTTTCTGAACTGCTTCAAAGTTATTTAATCATTTGGATTTCCTGAAAAATCTTAAAATAAATAATGGAAACATCATTATTACACAAAATAACCAGAAATATTAAAAACAGTATTGTACTCTAATATTGTAATCTACATGAAAAATAATAAATAATACATTTTCAACAACAAAAATAAGCAAGCCGTGCGACGCCGTAGATTGAACTATCTGTTTGGTTATATAGTTGTTTCTTTGTATGTCTGTAAGTCTGTATCTTAGTAACACAACATATAACTCTCGTGTGTTTTGGTCATTACAGTTCTCGGCTCCGTTACGCACTCGCCTCCGGCTCGGGCTGTAATGACCAACTTAGCACACTTGTATCATAAATATAATGTAGTATTTTGCACCGTATGATTTTCATAGAAAACTTATTTTTGTTGTTTTACAATATTTTTCTTCTTTTCTTCTGTTTTCTTCTCGTTTTTCTTGTATGTATCAGAGTTCCTATCATCATTCTTTCAGGAAAAAATATAATACGTTTCGTGGAAGAAGATGACAGAAAATCTAACACATATTATCATATGTATTAAGTTTGTAGTTTTTTCTTGAGGGTGAACCCAATGTCTTGACATCGGTCAAATATTGTGACAACCAATTTTATAAGTACTAATATTATATAGAAGTGGTTGTCAAAATATCTGACTAATGTAAGTTATTCTTTACGCACCTACAGAATTTGTAAATAAATATTACTAAAATAAAAAATTATTTTTTTTTATTTTAGCTTAATACTTATATACTTTAACTGTAGCTGTAAATGTAAATAATTAAATTATTGAGATTTTATCAGGATGCGATAAAAAGTTTAAACTAATTGTGTGTACTTACTTAATTTATAGGTGGGTAGGGGAAAGCTAGAAGGTAGATAGAGAGGCAGGAATAGGAGGTAGGAAGGGGTGGGTAATTATGTAAAAGTGAGCAGGTAAGGGTGGATAGATATGTATGTAGAAGTAGGTGAAGAGTGAAGGTACTTAGCAATCGTTTCTGATTCTTCAATCCACCATATTTATTTTACATCAAGTCTTCTGCCTAGTGTTGTATCTGTGTATACTTCAGGTTCTTCTTTGAAGCTGATGTATTATGATTGCAGAACCATATGTAGTTTATCTTACCAATCAGATGAGAATTAAAACAACTCATCTCATTGTGTAAGACGCGTTACTTATAGAACCGGAAAATAAATGTCGTATAAAATCGTTTCAAATCAACATAAAATGAAATTGTGAAAATCTTGCTCCAGAGAGTTCTCCAAGTTGTTTTTGCTGATTTATTTCTGCATCGTCGTATTAATTCAGGAATGGTAAATTAATCCTCAATTACTACAACAATACTGAGAAAAACCACAAAATAATAGTCTGCTCCTCTCTATCTCGAAGTTAGATTAATTTAAGGTTGTAAATGATATTATCGATATTTATCTACGTTGATGAAACATTAAGTAAAATTAGAGTGTCTGTTTGTAATATTAAAATAATCGCTTTTTCCTAAGTGCTTACGGAAGAATATAATAGGTTCCATGGAGGAAGATGACTAAAAATCTAACACTATACAAAATTATTATACGTATTGAGATTGTAGTTTTTCTCGGCGTTGAACCAATTTCTTGACATCGTTCAAATATTCTGAAAACCAATTCTATAAGTTCTAATTAATATATATTAATATATATAGTAGCGAATGTGAATTATAAATGGATTATAATATCAGGTACGCGGAATAACCAAAACTCAAATATTATAAAGAAATATTAAATAAGGTGCATGCAATCCTTTGTCCTATACTAAGCAATAAATATTGATGTCACTTGAGACAATACTTGCCTTATCTTTCAAGTTTAACTGAACACAAACAAAATACGTAAAATTATTATGATTGTAGACCCATATGTAGTTGACCTTACCAATCAGATGAGAATTATAACTCTACTGATTGAGTAAGATGCATTACTTATAGATCTAACTTAAAATTATCTTAACATTACATTTCTAATAATACTAACTACTTGTTATAAATACAGAATTTTTAAAATTTTATTTTTATTTAACTATTTGCTATAAACTAAAACAGATTAATTTTGCTTTCTAACGGCTGACCAGATCTTCACAAATACCAGGTAAGAACCTTCTCGATTAAATCAACTTTCAAGAAAAAATATCCGTCCGTTATCTGGGGCGCGACAATGACACAGACATACATACAGATACATTTAAAATACACTAAAAATGTGTTCATGTCATATCCTGTTTAATAACTTGACATCATAGTTCTCTTAAGAAAAAGGTATAATATATTAGGCGTATATGTTATATATGTGTGGCTGGCTCAATCCTATTGAATCGAACTACAATAAAATAACCTGACCCGCAAATTACTATACTATACTAATAAATAAATGGTGTTGCCACTTTATAATATTGAGATATAAAATATCTACCGAATATAGGAAACTCTTATTTTTAGTATTATAGTAGTATGATTTCTTAGTATTCTTACAAAACCACCATGACCCATTTAATCATACGATACTAAATTAAACAGACAGCTAAATATTCAAATGAGTGGTATAGCTTTTTATAATAATCATTAATGTTTGTTACAATTCAGTGTCGTATTACACATTACATAATTGAAATTCAACAAAATTAGTAGGAAAGTAGCGTATTCAATTAACGTAAATAAAATTGCTAAATTGAAAGCTGCAAAGTCGTGCAGGTATTCAAATGAATTAGATTATGAACAAGTTTCGCTCATATTATGATTACATTATATAATATATGGTCGAAAGATGTTCACAATCTAATATTCAGTTTTTCACATTCTTCAGCTGTATTTTTTAATGATTTCTTGAATTGTCGCTTTCTGGTGGTTAACGCTGATAACTTTACACCTAAAAGTTGTGTTCGCCGATGTTGCCATATAGTATAACAAAATAGACGAAGACGACTTCCACGTGCGTTCGAAACACTACTTTAAGGTTAATTTTCATTTCATGAAGTATAGAGGCAATCTTAAGAGTAACAATCTTATATAAAATCGGTACAACTTATTGATATACTTCCATAGGCAAACATTAGATCAAACTTTGATCACTGTTCTAATTAGTGCTCGATCGAATAAATAAACGATTTCCAACAACAGGTTGCGCGGGTTATTGTGTTCCACGCTAGTGGCCTCCAACCTCCCCTATAGCCACCCCGAGCCTCGCACTTAATAGTTGTGATCTAAATAGTAAGTATTATAATATTGACATAACAGTTACCAAAATATCTACTTAATATATTAAACTCTCTCATTTTTAGCGTTCAAGAGTATTTTTTAGGATTTTTCCACGAAATTATGACTGATAAGTGATCAAAGATTAAAATAATGAATTAAATTAAAATAATCAACACAGCAAAGAATGAAATTTTTTTACGAAACGCTAGCTCACCGCATTAGCCTTGCTGAGGTGTATTAGAAAACCGTTTCATTTTATTATATATTATATAAACTATTTTTTTAATAAAAGGACCTAAAGGATAAACCGCTTGAATAAAATTTATAGACAGGTTATCCGTAAATAATAACCTCCGTGTCTATGTAAGTAACACGCTTTCTTACTTCGATGTGTTTCGTTGAAACGAAGTCTAAGGCGTACTACACATAATAGATATTATTCTATTACTATTTTGTTTAATACGTGCCTTAAAACTTCATTCGACAAAGCCCTATTTTCTGAACTGCTTCAAAGTTATTTAATCATTTGGATTTCCTGAAAAATCTTAAAATAAATAATGGAAACATCATTATTACACAAAATAACCAGAAATCTTAAAAACAGTATTGTACTCTAATATTACAATCTACATGAAAAATAATAAATAATACATTTTCAACAACAAAAATAAGCAAGCCGTGCGACGCCGTAGATTGAACTATCTGTTTGGTTATATAGTTTTTTCTTTGTATGTCTGTAAGTCTTTATCTTAGTAACACAACATATAACTCTTGTGTGTTTTGGTCATTACAGTTCTCGGCTCCGTTACGCACTCGTCTCCGGCTCGACTGTAATGACCAACTTAGCACACATGTATCGTAATGTACTATTTTGCACCGATATGATTTTTATAGAAAATTTTATTTGTTTTTTTACAATATTTTTCTTCTTTTCTTCTGTTTTCTTCTCGTTTTTCTTGTATGTATCAGAGTTCCTATCATCATTCTTTCAGGAAAGAATATAATACGTTTCATGGAAGAAGATGACAGAAAATCTAACACATAATATCATAAGTATCGAGTTTGTAGTCTTGAGTGTGAACATTGGTCTTGACATCGGTCAAATATTTTGACAACCAATTCTATAAGTACTCATATTATATAGAAGTGGTTGTCAAAATATCTGACTAATGTAAGTTATTCTTTACACACCTACAGAATTTGTAAATAAATATTACTAAAATAAAAAATTTTTTTTTAAATTTTAGCTTAATACTTATATACTTTAACTGTAGTTGTAAATGTAAATAATTAAATTATTGAGAGTTTACCAGGTTGCAATAAAAAGTTTAAACTAATTGTGTGTACTTTCTTAATTTATAGGTAGGTAAGTAAGGGAAAGCTAGAAGGTAGATAGAGAGGCAGGAATTGGAGGTAGGAAGGGGTAGGTAATTATGTAAAAGTAAGCAGTTAAGGGTGGATGGATGGTGGTAAGGTATGTTGGATTAGTAACAAGTATGGGGTACGATTCAAATGAAATTAATATTCTAACTCATGTTAGCAACACTGTTTATATATTAGTATTTGCGGGTATTTCATTTTATCTTATTTTGAGTAGACAATATATAACTTTCGTCCTAGTAGGATTGAGTTAGTATGTCAAGTGATATCATGCAGTATATTTTAAAGCAGTGAGACTAATATTGGTAGTGTTGTTTGGCGACGTGGTGCTAGGGCTCCGTTATCGAGGAGCGCGTGAGTTATGTATTATATAATTTGGTAGCGAGATCGAGTGATGAAGGTGAAACCTGCTCCTAGGTCTCACGCATCAGGCCCTGCGCGGTTTCCATTTAGATTACATGTATAGTTCCCTTACTCTTAATACTCAAATATTATTTTTTGTTTTTTTTTATTTTACAAAGCAAGTACCTTATACAGCGGTTGAAATAAAGAGCTAAAAATTTAAGTGAAATATTTTTATTTAATATTAAATTGTCGACCCCCCCCCCATTGCCAAACAATAAAGTCATTAAAACTAGATTAGATTTCCCGAACAAACCCTTTATTTTAAGTCGGTGCAGGCAATAGTGTGGTACGCAGTAGTATAATAGCAAAATTGTACATACTATGTATTTTGTTACAGGTTCGTTCAATGGATATATTTATTATTTATCACTACACGTCTGTTCACCTGGCTGGCACCGACTTCAAAAATAACAATTATTGTATATTATTGTCTAAATAAAGGCAGGTTAATAAATAACGGAATTATTTCTTACTTTCTAGTTTTTTTTTAGTTTTTGAAGTCGGTTTTTTTAAATATATTTTTTTGTATCTGATAATGTAATTGTTAGTCAACGGATCACGTAATATCTTTATAACAAAAACATTGACACAACATCATGTAACAAAAGACCCTAAAATTTAACTGAAATGGATAAAATTATTAATACTAACGATTTAGTTGTCTTATAAAATCCTTTCAAATCAACATTAAAATTGTGAAGATATTGCTTCAGAGAGTTCTCCTAGTTGTTTTTGCTGATTTCTTTCTGCATCGTCGTATTGATTCAGGAATGGTAAATAAATCCTCAATTGCTACAACGATACTGAGAAAAACCACAACATGAGTCTGCTCCTCTCAATCTCGAAGTTAGATTAATTTAAGGTTGTAAATGTTTTTTTTGCATTTTACACCTAAAAGTTGTGTTCGCCCATGTTGCAATATAGTATGATCTAACAAAATAGACGAAGACGACTTCCACGTGCGTTCGAAACACTACTTTAAGGTTAATTTTTATTTTATGAAGTATAGAGGAAATCTTAAGAGTAACAATCTTATATAAAATCAATAAAACTTATTAATATACTTCCATAGGCCAAAATAAGATCAATTTACATCAAACTTCGATCACTAATCTGATTAGTGCTTGATCGAATAAATAAACGATCAATACATAACAAATAAATAACAGGTTGCGCGGGTTATTGTACCCGATAGTGGCCTCCAACCTCCCCTATAGCCACCCCAAGCCTCGCACGTAACTGATGTGATCTAAATTTAAGCAAGTATTATAATATTGAAATAACAGTTACCAAAATATCTACTTAATAGGTATATTAAACTCTCTAATTTTTAGAAATTATGACTGATAAGTGATCAAAGATTTGAATTAAATTAAAATAATCAACACAGAAAAGAATAAAACATTTTTACGAAACGCTAGTTCACCGCATTCGCCTTGCTGAGGTGTATTAGAAAACCATTTCATTTTGTTATATATTATATAAACTAATTTTTTAATAAAAGGACCTGAAGGATAAACCGCTTGAATAAAATTTATCGACAGGTTATCCGTAAATAATAACCTTTCTTCTTACTTCGATGTGTTTCGTTGAAACGAAGTCTGAGGCGTACTACACAAAATAGATATTATTCTATTACTATTTTGTTTAATACGTGCCTGAAAACTTCATTCAACAAAGCCCTTTTTTCTAAACTGCTTCAAAGTCATTTCATCATTTGGATTTTCTAAAAATTTTATTTTAATATTGAAAACATCATTTTTACACAAAATGACCAGAAATCTTAAATCAGTATTGTACTCTAATATTGTAATCTAAATGAAAAATAATAAACAATACATTTTCAACAACAAAAATAAGCAAGCCGCGCGACGCCTTAGATTGAACTATCTGTTTGGTTATATAGTTGTTTCTTTGTATGTCTGTAAGTCTGTATCTTAGTAACACAACATATAACTCTCGTGTGTTTTGGTCATTACAGTTCTCGGCTCCGTTACGCACTCGCCTCCGGCTCGGGCTGTAACGCCCCTCCGGCTCGACTGTAATGACCAACTTAGCACACTTGTATCATAATGTACTATTTTGCACCGATATGATTTTCATAGAAAACTTATTTTTGTTGTTTTACAATATTTTTCTTCTTTTCTTCTGTTTTCTTCTGTTTTCTTCTTGTTTTTCTTGTATGTATCAGAGTTCCTATCATCATTCCTTCAGGAAAGAATATAATACGTTTCATGGAAGAAGATGACAGAAAATCTAACACTTATTATCATAAGTATCGAGTTTGTAGTCTTGAGGGTGAACCAATGTCTTGACATCGGTCAAATATTGTGACAACCAATTCTATAAGTACTAATATTATATAGAAGTGGTTGTCAAAATATCTGACTAATGTAAGTTATTCTTTACACACCTACAGAATTTGTAAATAAATATTACTAAAATAAAAAATATTTTTTTTTTATTTTAGCTTAATACTTATATACTTTAACTGTAGCTGTAAATGTAAATAATTAAATTATTGAGATTTTATCAGGTTGCGATAAAAAGTTTAAACTAATTGTGTGTACTTACTTAATTTATAGGTGGGTAGGGGAAAGCTAGAAGGTAGATAGAGAGGCAGGAATAGGAGGTAGGAAGTGGTAGGTAATTATGTAAAAGTAAGCAGTTAAGGGTGGATGGATGGTGGTAAGGCATGTTATCTCATGTTAGCAACACTGTTTATAAATTAGTATTCGCGGGTAGTTTATCTTATCTTATTTTGAGTAGACAATATATAACTTTCGTTCCGATAGGATTGAGTTAGCCTGTCAAGTGATATCATGCAGTACATTTTAAAGTAGTGAGACTAATATTGGTAGTGTTGTTTGGTGGCGTGCTAGGGTTCCGTTATGGAGGATGTACGTGAGTAATGTATTATATTATTTGGTAGCGAGATCGAGTAGTTAAGGTGATACCTGCCTCTAGGTCTCAAGCCGGAGGCACTGCTCGGCTCCCATCTAGATTACATGTTTATAGTTTGAGTGTTACTGCGGAGTATAGTTCCTGTACTACTCAAAATATTATTTTTCGTTTTTAATTTTATTTACAAAGCAAGTACTTTATAAAGCGGTTGAAATAAGGAGCAAAAAAATTACGTGAATTATTTTTATTAAAATATCGACCCACAAGTGCCAAACAATAAAGCCATTAAGACTAGATTAGATTTCCCCAACCAACCCTTTATTTTTAGCTGATAATTGTCTAGCAAGTCCGTACAAATGGAGTACCACTGCTTAACCAAAACACAAATATTATAAAAAAATCATTAAATAAGGTGCAGCAATAAACCTGTAAAATGGAATACATAAAAGTAACAACACAATGTGTAACAATAAACATCGCCACCTGTTGAAAACATGGTAAATAAAATAATTACAACCCTTTGTCCTATAACTTGCAATAAATATTGACGTCACTCGGGACAAAAAATGCCTTATCTTTCAAGTTTCTTTATAAGTATATCAGTGTAAAATATATGAGTATGTGAAGTGTATATGGTATTGCTTACTAGCTGACCGGCAAACGTTGTTTTGCCATATTAATTTAAAAAATTTGGGGTAAACCCTTAAAACGTAGGAGAAAAAAATAGATGTTAATCAATTCTCAGACCTACCCGATATGCAAACAAAATTTCATAAAAATCGTTCGAGCCGTTTCGAAGGAGTTTAGTAACAAACACCGCGACACGAGGATTTTATATATAAGAAAATTATTCGAGTTAGTCTTTTAGTATTCACTGTAAACTATTTTTAAGGATTGATTGATAGAAATTAAATAAATATATCAAGTACTGCTGGCCTCTGTCATTGTATTAGTAGAAATATAGTTACATACACTACAGCTAATATATCTAACTAGAAGTTTTTAAATGAAAAAGGCGAAGGATATGTAATAACTATATTATGATTGAGATAACGTATGTTTAAGACATATTTATAACCTATAATGATTTATGTTGTTGGTGTACAATCTTCTTAACATAATATAAAACAAAGTCGCTTTCTACCATCTGAACGCTTTGATCTTTTAAGTTAGGCAACGGATTTTAATTTTCGCCAATAGGCGATGTGATTAATGCCCGTCTACAGTAAGAAACCGTAAGAAGTCAGGCGGGACGCTAGTATATATTCTTACAACATTCAAATTATTTAAATCTTAGCTGTAACTGATTGTTGTTATATGTTGCAGTTGACAAATATGATCAAGGGGTCACAAAGATCAAGAATATCGTCGAATGTAAAAAAATTGATAAGTCGTTATGAATATGGTGGGATGGAGAATTCCTTTTCCAATCCATCATATTACTAACGACTTATCTTCTGCTGAGTGTTGTATCTGTTTACTTCAGGTTCTTCTTTGAAGCTGATGTATGATGACTGTAGACCCATATGTAGTCCATTTTACCATACAGGTGAGAATTACAACTCAACTGCAAGAGTAAGATGTCCTACTTACAGATCTAACTTAAAATTATCTTAACATTATATTTTTTATAATACTTGTTATATATACAGGAAAATTTTATTATTATTTATCTATTCGCTATAAACTTAAAGAGATTAATTCTTAATTTTATAGTACATAATATATTCACATTTTTTAAGATAATTGATTAGCTAACTAGTTACCAATAATAATTTACAAACTCAATGTAAAAAGCTATTATGCAACAAAACTTACAATATATATAATCATAGTTTTTACAGATTATCTCTATTACTATGATTATACTTTTATACTTAAACTTTTATACTTAATTTATAAGTGTATATTCCCCTTTCTTATACATCTAACGAACTAAAGTACGAACAATAGTCGATTAAGAACAAAATGTAGTCCTAATTCATAATCTAAGAAAATTTAATACATTTTATTCCCAGTATCGCTAGGGGGTCTCTAGATTTAATTTTACACCAGGTCATTTCCTGAATTATTATTTCTACCTTAAATATTTTAGAATTTAACGCTTTTTTATGTATTCTTAATGCTAATATAACATTTTCATAATTCTTATGTAGTATATTTTGGAATATCCGCAACACAGTTACTTTTTGTGGAGCAAAATTTTTAGTACACTATGTTCAATAAAATATAATCATTTGTTTATTATATGTTTTCACTTTCGAGAACTTTTAAAGAAACTCTCAGGAGTGCAGGTTTCCTCACGATATTTTCATTCATCGGTAAAGCAAGTGATATTTTAATTTCTTAAAACACACATAACTCAGAAAAGTCAGAGGTCGAACTCGGACCTCCCGAGTAGACATTCAACTCTTAACTGAGCTATCACTGCTTTGCTTATTATATGTTATCGTGTTAAACATCTTTGACTATTTGAAAAACAGTCATTATGTGGTAGCGAAAGGTACCCGACTTCAGTAAACACAAGACTGCGAACTAACCTTGCAACTCTATTGTGGCTGTTTCTTTTTATCATATATTGTTAATTTACTTTGTTAGCGGAATGAGTGCGATGAGAAACTTTCAACAAATAACAAGAAGTGGTAGCAAATGCATTATGTTGCTCCACAAAAGTAACCGTGGTATGGATGGACCATTACAATACAAATAATAACTATTATGTGAACATTTTGAAATTAAAGTTTACAATCTTGTGAATCTATAAATTAATACGTGAACAAAATCTTTATACCCCTTTTTACGAAAATGCGCGGACGGAGGAGTATGAAATATTGTACAATAACAGTTTATATAGAGAGGAAGTGCAGAATGATAATATTTTTTAAAAATTACGCTTCAAAATACATTAAATAAATATCATGTATACTATTATATATGTCGGGGTATAGTTGGGGTAAGATAATAGTGACGGTCGTGCGCGTGACGAAAGTGATGATTAATTTTTTTTATTATTATTCCGAAGTAAATCAAGAAATAGGAAATATGGCACTGGCGTCGCGATTAATCGATAATCGTTTACTCGTTTGAGGCTGTCAAAAATCTTTTAATATAAAAATCGCGACGGAAGTGACTATTCATTTTCTTTATCATTATCCTACCCTAACTATACCCCGACATATATAATTTATATTAATTATGGTCGAATTTGGACCACTAGCCAGCCACTAGTGCAGTTAAAATAGATGTTAAATATAATTCAGAAGCTCTATTCTACCAAAGTGGTGTACAACTATTATACAAACGTTATGTTCACAAAAAAAATAATGAATATACATCTATATTATTCGAAAAATAGTCATAAAATCAAAATGTGTTCAGTTACAGTTATTGTAATAGTCCAGTTTTATCTACTTGCTTTCATTACACTATTACTACGATGATTCAAAGGATTTTTCATAATTCGGTAGCGTTATCTACCGGTGCTTACCATGGAGAACACACGTTACCAGGTAACTTGTGTATAAAGTAAATGAATGTATGTGTTCGAGTCTGTGTTAGTGAAGTGTGGTTGGATCCAGTGTAAGCTTCGTAACAATAGTTATATTAAATAATAGTTTTGTGATTAGATTTGATTAAACTTCGAGAAGGATTGTTTGACTGAACTCAACTGGCAAAATAATTATCTGCATTGTTTTTTAAAATACCTAAATATTTGTATTATTATTTTGTAATGGCATGGCTAGAGAAATTTTTCTTAAAATTATTTGTTGATTTGATATGGTGGATTAATAAAATCATTATTGAATTTAATAAGTTAATTTTTACCTTTAAAATCTATTTAAACGACCTAGAGTTAACATCGTTTAGTGTCGCGTCGACAAAAATAAGTTTGGGAATATTTACATATGAACTAATTCGAATTAGAATAATTATCCATATTTTTTTTTCTTTTTCAGTATTTTTTATTATTTATTTTATTAATAATTTAAATAAGTAAAGAATCTATATTGCACATACCTACCCGTTTAGTGTCATGCCGACATTTCTATGTAATATTTATACTTTTTTATATTTATTAGCTACAAACTAAATATTTTTTGGATGTTTTGTTTTTTAACTTTTTATTTTTTTTTTGGTGTTATTTATTTATAATACTTAAATTATTTATTGTATATATTAATTATAAATATTTACATTTTTTATAAGTATATAAATTATTTATTTATGTACTATTTATAACCTTTTTTTTGTTTATCGGTATCGCTATCTACCGGCTACGTGGTCAACGCACGTTCCCGGATTACTTAAATTAATTATTATAAAGTAAATCAATATGTGTGTAAGTAAAGTTTTATTGGTATCGTCTGAGCTTCGTAACAATAATTAATTAATTATTATTATAGCGTTTGTCTTTTAGTATTCATTGTTATGTTTGTATCTTGTTAAAGAGTTAGTGATTGGATTTGATTAAACTACTAAAAGGATTGTTTGACTGTACTTAACAGCCTTAATAATTTTCTGCATTGTTTTTTTAAATAACTAAATATTTTATTGTGATTTTGTAATGACCATGGTAACGCAAGTATCGGCAATTCGCCAATGCCAATTCCCACAAGAAACTTTTTTTAATTTTATGTTATTTTTTCGCATTTTCAAACACGGATTAGATAGTCTATCAATGTATAGAGGTTATTGTGACAGTTAAACTAAACTAGAGTAAGCATCATTTAGTGTATACGACCTAAGCTAAACTAGAGTTAAGATCGTTTAGTGTAAATTACCTAAGCTATTAACTAATTAGAATAATTACACTTATTTTTTTTTTGTAGCTTAACATAATGTTAATTTTTTCCAGTTTTATTATTTATGCTATGAATAATCTAAATAAATAAATTGTAAATATTTATATTTTTTTTATATCTATTAATTATAAACTTATTTTTTTTTATTTTATTCATTTTGTTTGTTTTTTTGAGAGCTTAATTTTAATTTTTTCCTGTGCTTAGCATTTATTTTTTTTTTGAAAAATAGTAGGATATAAGATCATATACTACTACTATTCCTTAACCCCTCCATGTAACGTCACGTATATAATGTACGATGGAAATGTTTACCTTAAATAGTCCTTCAAAAAAGCCCGCGACAACATATTTTTTTAAGACTTTTATGTATAAGTCTTAAATAAAATAAAAATTTATATTTTATTTCTAATATGTATATGCGCATTTGGTAGCAACGAATTGATCCCTATCAAAATAAATATTAAATACCTTTATCGATTATTAAAGTTATTAATTATTAAAATTTACGAGGATGACATTGAAGATGACTGTGCAGACGAAGTCGCGAGCACCACCTATTAGTCATATATAAATTGTTGGCGTTAAAAATTTAAATATAACGATAAGTGATATAGCGATATACTTATATTATAATAATATAACGATTATAGTGTGAAAATAAACCTAAATACACGTGGTAAATTGCACCCGGGAGAAGCTGGGATGGGTCGCAGTTGCCTAAGCTACAGATGTCACAGCCACAGATAAGACTGTTGTAGTTTTAATATTTTAAGCCTTTCTGTAACCAAACATTTCCCCGCGTCAATAATATGTTAAAAACGCGCCATCTAATTTTATTGTTTCATTTTTGATTTTAAGAGCCTGACATTATGAAAGAAATAAGAAGTTTTTTAATAGGTAAATGTATTGTTAGTAGACACAAATGGATACGGAAAGGAAACTTGTGAATTATGTATGTACATCAGACGGATGTCAGATAAAGAAGCGCTATAAGCACCTCTTCCGAATAAAGGTAAGGAGTCCCTCCCTTCCTCTTATTATATTCAACCATTTTAAGAAAAATATAAAAGAGCGGAGAGGTCGGTAGCCCCACACCCGCCACCGACTATGGGTTCCAACCAAATATTAAACCCTCCTGGACAGAATTAACTTAACAAGTTAAATACTTCAAGCAAATAAACCATGTTACAGAAGTAGTGTCGCATCGATAATTATTATTATATCGTCGAATAAAGTAAATTCGTTTACAACTAAAATTATCAATAAATATATATGGTTATTAAAAAATTATACTTTTTTATTTATTAATAATTTTAACGTTACTTACGTTAAAATTATTAATAATCAAAAAGTCTAAGTTAACATAGTTTAATTTCTGTACATTTTTTATTTTAATTACTTTGTAAAAAATGTCGAAGAAAATGAAACATATTTGTACCTAATCTTGACAATTCTTTACAATACGGATAAAAAGATATTGTAGTTAGAATTAAGTAGTATTTAACTATCAATTTTTTAAGCTATTTCTAAATATATATAGATAAAAAGGAGGGGAGTTGGGGGTAATCTTCCATATAAATGTATTACTGTATAATGAATAAATTCTATGATTAAAGTTATTAATCATCAACTGACACAGATAATGTTTGGACAACAATAAAATAAGTATGACGTATCTTATTTACTTTAATTTATAAATTCATTTATCTAGTTTTCTTTTGAGCTATATTTACAAGGATTTAACATCTTTATTGATTTATCATATACGATTTTTTAATTACTTTAAGTACTTTTTTAAGCCTTTAAATATTATTGAAACTGCCTAAGCTAAAAGAGTTACGAAAGTTTAGTGTCTTTAGTGAGTTAAGAGCTTTAGCAGGAATATTAAGTGACTGGAATAAACTTTAATACTTCAAGCAAATAAACCATGTCACAGAAAAATAGTTAAGTGTCGCACCGACATTCCTTTATAATATTTATAAAATGCGTGGAAAAAAATATATATAAATATATCCTTTGGATCCTTAGAAAAAGCTTTTTCAATTAAACGATTTCATATGGGATGACTCTTAATTTAATTATAAAGTAAATCAGTGTTAAGTATCACTTGAACTTCTTGTGAGCTTTGTAACGACTTTATTATTATTAATGCTTGTCGTTTAGTTTTCATTGTAAAGTTTTTATCTTGTAGTGTTTCATTTTGTGATTAGATCTGATTAATGATTAATTGCACGTATATTTGTAAAGTGTTAAGTGGAAAATAAAGCTGTAATAATAATGATTGTTTGACTGTACCCAGATGCCTGAATTATTTTCTGCATTGTTTTTTTAAAAAACCTTAATATTTTTATTGTGACTTTATAATATGCATGGTAACGCAGGCATCGGCAATTTGCCAATGCCAATTAATTATCACCAATTTGTTTTTAAATTGTTTGTTATTTTTTCGCAAGTTCAAACACGGATTAGATAGTCTAACAAAGTATAGAGGTTATTTTGATAGCTTTGGAGATATAGGCGTGTCAAAACTGAATATTGGGGGTTTAATCATTATTTTTTAATTTAATATGGTAATTTTTACCTTTAAAATCTATTTAAACATCGCTTAGTGTCGCGTTGACTTAAATAAATATTGGAATATTTACATATTAACTAATTATAATTAGAATAATTTTATTATTTATTCTATTAATAATTTAAATAAGTAAAGTATCTATATTGCACATACCTACCCGTTTAGTGTCATGCCGACATTTCTAAGTCATATTTATATTTTTTTATATGTATTAGTTATATACTAATATTTTTTTTTTGATTTTGTCGTTTTTTTTGTTTTTTTTTTATTTTATACATTTTGTTAATTTTTTTGAAAGCTATATTTTAATTTTTTCCTATACTCTGCATTTAAGTTATAAGTTTGATTACTTATGTACTATTTGTTACCTAAATGACCTGATTAATGCTTTTGATGTATATGTACAATATTTTTTAATGTAGAAGTTAGGAAATGCTTGAGTATGTGAACAAAAAGTAGGGAGAGGAAGAAGACTGGCCGACATGCACCTCACATGCCACCAGCATGCGAGGTTATGAGCCAAATATGAAGTTCTGTAATAGGTTAATGTAATGTTAGTAGATACAAATGGATACGGAAAGAAAAAATTATGTATTAGGGGTATGCATTTTATTAAGTATAATATAATATTGATGTTGTGAAGACGCTAAATGTATAACATAAGACGGATATTAGAGATAAAGAAGCGCCTTAAGCACATTTTCCGAAGAAAGGTAAGGAGTCCCTCCCTTCCTCTTGTAATATTCAACCATTTACGGAAAAGTATAAAAGAGGGGAGAGGTCGGTAGCCCCACACCCGCCACCGACTATGGGTTCCAACCAAATATTGAACCCTCCTGGACAGAATGAATTAGTTTATTTTTCAACTTTAGCAGGAAGTTAAACTTAGCAAACAAATAAACTATGCCACAGAAAAATAGATAATTATCGCAACGATGATTATTATTATAACGTTCAATAAAATTAATTTGTATGCAAAAAAAATTATTAATAGAAAATGGTTATTAATAAATAATACTTGTTTATTTTATAATATTTTAACGTAAATAAGCATAGCCTATGTAACTTTCATTTCTGTACATTTTTTATTTTAATTACTTTATTTTTGATGTTCGTATTAAGTAATTTTTAACGTAGATTATACAATATCGTTACTACTAAAATAACCGTAAACTATATCATACTCACTAGAGCCCTCGTGTGCTTTATAAGGTACGAATATAAATGCACCTTAATCAGTTTAAAAAACGACCTATGAATAAACACATCGTCGATCTTAAATTATCGGGACAACTATCGTGTACTAGCTAAAAGACTACTCGTAATTAATTTGACATTGAACTCTTCCATATTATTCCGAATAAAAAGGATATTCATGGTGACTTAACTTACTTTTACATAATCTTAATATGTACAGACTACTGGTTTTGGGTCCCGTTGTAATTTTGTGCATTTTTAATTCTAAATTTAAGTTTTACGTATTAAGTACTTTAAAACCAATATTGTACCCTTAACTAAGGTTTTCTTTTGTATTTTGTATGACGGGGTATAGCTGGGATAGAATAATAGTGAAGGCCGTGTCGAGCTATAATTAGAGTAGGATAATAGGATAAAGAAAATTAATTTTCACTTCCGTCACGTCATTTTAATATTTATTATTCTTTTAATTATTGTTTATTAGCTACGTTTAATTTTTATTATTTTTATTTACATCTCAAAAAATTATTAATTTATTGACTATTACGAAAGAATTATAAATTAATTTTTCATATTATTTATTACTAATTTGACATACAATTGTAACCGAACGACGCTAGATGGAGGGCGTTAATAACTGCGCTACAGTTTAAAACTAAAGCAGTTATTATCGTTTAAAGAAATTTGTATTAGTCTAAAGTTTCCAAATAAATTATTTTGAATTTTGATTTGTATTTGTTATATACTATTTTTTTTAATTTTGTCTTTTTTTTATTTTTTTTTTATTTTATACATTTTGTAATTTTTTTGAGAGCTATATTTTAATTATTTCTTAAGCTTAGCATTTAATTTATAGGTTTGATTACTTATGTACTATTTGTTACCTAAATGACCTACTTAATGCCTCTGATATATATGTACAATATTTTTTAATGTAGAAGTTAGGAAATGCGTGAGTCTGTAAACTAAAAGTAGAGAGAGGAAGAAGACTGGCCTATATGCGGCGTAATCGGAACTCGTCAAAGACATTTGGCTTATAACCTCGCACGCTTTTTTTTTATCGATGGAAAATGCATTACGCATCCCACTTGGGTACTCCCAGGCGAGTATGTAAGACTCGCTGGCCGGAACTACCAGAGTACTCACTAAAAACCATCGTTCCGTCACCGCTTTGTATGGACGTCACGGGATCGCTCTCGCATGCAAACGTGACCGTGCCGGCGAACCCCTCTGCCGAATGCGCTACTCCTTATCACACGGAGGGGAGAAGGTGCGCAAAACGCAGCCTCCTATTGCCCGGTCGTCTTTGGCGATTTGCATCCTCAAGAGCATTTCTCTCTCGTTCGTACAAGAGAAATAAAATTATTGATTTTAATCCATAATATTTAAGATTGCTGTAAAAATTTAACTAAAAAAAATATGTTTTTTAATCTTCTTTTCATATTCCGAAAACGCTATCCATCATACGATTTGTAAACAATTAAATGTCATTCACACGTAACGTTTTTTTTTCGAAATATTTAGTATCTCTAAATCTCTTAAAAGCTCAGTGAAAAGTTACTTTCGTTTTTGCTATTTACAAGGTCAATGACGTCATTACACCAATAATAATATACAGAAAATGGCAAATAGTTTTCGTCTGTTCGGAAATATTATACTTTAAAATTAAATATTTAAGGAAAGGTAAGGGATCCCTCTCTTCCTCTTGTAATATTCAGTTAGTTACGGAAAAATATAAAAGAGGGGAGAGGTCGGTAGCCCCACCCCCGCCACCGACTATGGGTTCCAACCAAATATTGAACCCTCCTGGATAGAATTAATTAGTTTATTTTTTAGCTTTAGCAGGAATTCTAAGTGACTGATATAAACTTAAATACTTCAAGCGAATAAACCATGTCACAGAAAAATAGATACGTGTCGCAACGATAATTACTATTATAACGTTGAATAAAATAAATTTGTTTGCAACTAAAATTATTAATAGAATATGGTTATTAATAAATAATACTTGTTTATTTTAGAATATTTTAACGTTAATAAGCATAGCCTAAGTAGCTGTCATTTCTCTAGATTTTTTATTTTAATTGGTTTATTTTTGTTTTTCTTACTAAGTAACTTTTAAACGTACTTTATACAAATCGTTACTACTAAAATAACCCTAATTACATATTAACTAATCAGAATTAGAATAATTTTATTAATTATTCTATTAATAATATAAATGACTAAAGAATCTTTAGTCATTTATATTATTATTAGTTATATACAATTTTTTTTTTTTGAAATTTTGTCGTTTTTATTGTTTTTTTTTTATTTTTTTGAGACCTATATTTTAATTTTTTTCTATGCTTATTATTTCATTTATAGGTTTATGGAGATTATTTATTTAATTTATATATTTATATTCAATTTATGGGAATAATAGTTGACTTATGTTAAAATATATAAAAAAAAAAAGAGTTTTATGTAATGTTTCGTACAAGCGAAATAAAATTATTTATCCATAAAAGTGAAGGTTTGCTGCAAAAATTTAATTTAAAAATATATTTTTAAATCAATATTTTCATACGCCGAAAACGCTATCCGCCATGATCGTGGCGTCATTTGTAAACAATGAAATGTCATTCACACTTCACTTGTAGTTTTTTTAGTAATATTTAATATCTCTACATCTCTTTTAAGTTAAGTAAAACGTTACTGCCTGTTTTCGCTCTTTTAATATAGTAAATTAATCATACAAATTTGACAAGAATCGTAACATTGATGGTCGGCAAATTATTCGCATATATTGCAATTTCTTTGCTGCCGAGTTGAGGAACGTCAGGACATATATGGCATATTAGCAAAATATCATAATAGTAAACATAAAACATAAGGAATAATTGCGAAGAAGTTGGAGATCAACTGTCATACCCTCTGATATATTTTTTTTAATGATACATAAGGGACAAACGAGCATAAGTCAAGCTGATTCAAGATGGCAACATCGACAGAACTAGAGAGTATCTCTTGATTTGTTGATGCGATGCGGCCTCAAAAGTGGCGTTGAAGGAGGAGCGGAGAGCAGAATGCTTATTAAATAATGTTTTACATTCTCGTAAAAACAAAAATGTAAATTCCTATTGTTCTGTATAATATATTAGAATTCATGTTTATATATAATAAAATCATATAATATATAAGCAGACATAAAAAAAGTTTATATAGTACGCGTTACTTCACAAAGTCAAGTAACGCGTACTATTTTTTTATGGTATGCTTGATTAAATATAATTTAAGAACTATTTTCATTTGAACAAACTGTTTAGTAACCTGACTGAGATTCATCAAAACAGCAATAATGTCGACCGAAGACGAAGGGGAATTGGGCCAAAGCGCTAGCCCTTATGACTCGTGGTAAATAGTACTCCGTAGTCAGGTCCTGCGTGGCGTATTACTAAAGAAGAAACCACATTTTATGTGAGAGTAATTGTTTTTTTTTAAATTGAACGCAAATATTAACATGCCTAAAAGTTACACCTAACTCCTTTAGTGGTTTTTTTTCAAAAAAGAAAGAACATTTTTTGTGGTAAATAAAGTGCAAACGAGCAGGTCCACCTGATGGTAAATGGCCACCATAGCCCATGGACATGGGCAAAACAAGAGATGCCCTCTTGTTTTGTCGATGCGTTGCATCTTCGAAGATACTATATGCTCTCCCAGCGGCAGAGGGGAATAGTATTCTAACCCGTCCCCTAACGGTTCAAAACTTTGGAGGCGATCGAGTATATTATTTATTAATTATTATAATTGGGTTAATGAATTGTTTATAAACCTTAAAAACACAAATATGCAACATTATTCCCAATAAACCGGATATCCGTGGGGACTTAATATTACGTTATCCTAATATGTACAGACTACTCGTTTAATTTGACATTCTAATCTTCCATTTTATTACCAATAAAAAGGCTATTAATGGTGACTCAACTTAATATTACATAATTCTAATATATACAGACTACTCGTTTTTTCGCATATTCAATTCCTCAATGTTTAATGTTAACTTGATGCTACAGAATTTAAGTCTATGTTACTACTATTTATTCAAACAATCAATCTTTATTTGCCTGAATATAGTTAATACATAAGATGTTATTAATTACAATGTCTCATATATTCTGCCTTAAACAATTTTCAATTACATGTAAATTAAATATACGTAATCTACTGTACAATGGAAACAAAAAGAAGTTCTTTCAAGTCTACAACACAATAATCAGATGAACACAAACATTGTTACATCCCAATAATTAAAGATATAAAATTTAATTAATTAATAGTAACTTTAACGTAATATCTTGTAATAGGTATAAAAAAGAAAATAACTTGGTCAATAAATAAAAATATGTCAATCTGTAAGTAATACTATGTCAATTTAAATACATTTTTGATTAAAAAAGTCATTGATATTATAGAATAATTTGTCAAATATGTCAAATAATTTGTTAAATAAATTTCGTTAATGGTAAATCATGAATTCTCTTGTCTGAGTTATTGTAAATGCGGATTGCCATACAATGCACATTTTTTGAATATAGTGTCAACTTTTGATATGGCCCATAATATAATATATCCTTATTTCGTATTCTGCTACCAGTTACTTCTTTGTTTGTTTTAAATATATGTTCTTCTTGACAAATACATAAATTTCGTATGGAATAACACGGGAATGGAAGTATTTTTTTAGATTTATATAAAGGGCTACAACTATCTAAAAATCTCGCACCGCATAGAGCTCTTATGCATTTTTTTTGAATTTTAAATACCTTCGCGGCATCCACAGAGTTGCCCCAAATAATTACACCGTATCTTCAATTTGATGTTACAAACCGTGGAACGCTAACAGTGATGCTTCCGGTGTAGTTATGTTTTTCAAGCGTCTTATCTTTGTTATTCAAGTAGGTAAATGAAGAGAACATTTTTAATTCTAAATTTATGTAAAATATTAAGTTTTGTATTTATTAAGTACTTTATAGCCAATTGATTATACTTAAATAAGATTTTTATTTCTTAATGTATTTTGTACAATTTTCTTAATTATAATTTTTAATTTTTTGTTCCAATATTCTTAATTAATACCCTTTTTCCGGGACTTGGAATTCATTTTTGTAAAAATAAATTGTTACTTATGTCAGTATATGTATATACTATATTTGAATTATATATGTACAAAATTTAAGTTTCTACTTCTCTATTTTATAACGCTATTTTTATCAAAGCATTTATTTACAATATAAGCCGCGCCACGCAACTTCAAACGAGCATAAGTCAAGCTGATTCAAGATGGCAACATCGACAGAACTAGAGAGTATCTCTTGATTTGTTGATGCGATGCGGCCTCGAAAGTGGAGTTGAAGGAGGAGCGGAGAGCAGAATGCTTATTAAATAATGTTTTACATTCTCGTACAAACAAAAATGTAAATTCCTATTGTTCCGTATAATATATTAGAATTCATGTTTATATATAATAAAATCATATAATATATAAGCAGACATAAAAAAAAGTTTATACAGTACGCGTTACTTCACAAAGTCAAGTAACGCGTACTATTTTTTTATGGTATGGTTGATTAAATATCTATGATTTAAGAACTATTTTCATTTGAAAAAACTGTTTAGTAACCTGACTGAGATTCATAAAAACAGCAATAATGTCGACCGAAGACGAAGGGGAATTGGGCCAAAGCGCTAGCCCTTATGACTCGTGGTAAATAGTACTCCGTAGTCAGGGCCTGCGTGGCGTATTACTAAAGAAGAAACCACATTTTATGTGAGAGTAATTGTTTTTTTTTAAATTGAACGCAAATATTAACATGCCTAAAAGTTACACCTAACTCCTTTAGTGGTTTTTTTTCAAAAAAGAAAGAACATTTTTTGTGGTAAATAAAGTGCAAACGAGCAGGTCCACCTGATGGTAAATGGCCACCATAGCCCATGGACATGGGCAAAACAAGAGATGCCCTCTTGTTTTGTCGATGCGTTGCATCTTCGAAGATACTATATGCTCTCCCAGCGGCAGAGGGGAATAGTATTCTAACCCGTCCCCTAACGGTTCAAAACTTTGGAGGCGATCGAGTATATTATTTATTAATTATAATAATTGGGTTAATGAATTGTTTATAAACCTTAAAAACACAAATATGCAACATTATTCCCAATAAACCGGATATCCGTGGGGACTTAATATTACGTTATCCTAATATGTACAGACTACTCGTTTTTAATTTGACATTCTAATCTTCCATTTTATTACCAATAAAAAGGCTATTCATGGTGACTCAACTTAATATTACATTATCCTAATATGTACAGACTACTCGTTTTTAATTTGACATTCTAATCTTCCATTTTATTACCAATAAAAAGGCTATTCATGGTGACTCAACTTAATATTACATTATCCTAATATGTACAGACTACTCGTTTTTTCGCATATTCAATTCCTCAATGTTTAATGTTAACTTGATGCTACAGAACTTGTCTATGTTACTACTATTTATTCAATCAATCAATCAATCTTTATTTGCCTGAATATAGTTAATACATAAGATGTTATTAATTACAATGTCTCATATATTCTGCCTTAAAGGCGTGCAAATTTTTGTTTTATTTAAATAATTCCGTTATTTTACATTCCAAATAGAAGAAAGATAAAAAAAATAAGTAAAAGACCGATCATCTTACATTTTACATTTGTCAAGAACAATTTTCAATTACATGTAAATTAAATATACGTAATCTACTGTACAATGGAAACAAAAAGAAGTTCTTTCAAGTCTACAACACAATAATCAGATGAACACAAACATTGTTACATCCCAATATTTAAAGATATAAAATTTAATTAATTAATAGTAACTTTAACGTAATATCTTGTAATAGGTATAAAAAAGAAAATAACTTGGTCAATAAATAAAAATATGTCAATCTGTAAGTAATACTATGTCAATTTAAATACATTTTTGATTAAAAAAGTCATTGATATTATAGAATAATTTGTCAAATATGTCAAATAATTTGTTAAATAAATTTCGTTAATGGTAAATCATGAATTCTCTTGTCTAAATTATTGTAAATGCGGATTGCCATACAATGCACATTTTTTGAATATAGTGTCAACTTTTGATATGGCCCATAATATAATATATCCTTATTTCGTATTCTGCTACCGGTTACTTCTTTGTTTTAAATAAATGTATGTTCTTCTTGACAAATACACAAATTTCGTATATATATAAACACGGGAATGGAAGTATTTTTTTAGATTTATATAAAGGCCTACAACTATCTAAAAATCTCGCACCGCATAAAGCTCTTATGCATTTTTTTTGAATTTTAAATACCTTCGCGGCATCCACAGAGTTGCCCCAAATAATTACACCGTATCTTCAATTTGATGTTACATACCCGTGGAACGCTAACAGTGATGCTTCCGGTGTAGTTATGTTTTTCAAGCGTCTTATCTTTGTTATTCAAGTAGGTAAATGAAGAGAACATTTTTAATTCTAAATTTATGTAAAATATTAAGTTTTGTATTTATTAAGTACTTTATAACTAATTGATTATACTTAAATAAGATTTTTATTTCTTAATGTATTTTGTACAATTTCCTAATTATGGTTTTTAATTTTTTGTTCCAATATTCTTAATTAATACCCTTTTTCCGGGACTTGAAATTAATTTTTGTACAAAATTTAAGTTTCTACTTCTCTATTTTATAACGCTATTTTTATCAAAGCATTTATTTACAATATAAGCCGCGCCACGCAACTTCGTCTACGTTGAATTTAGAATTTTGTTTACATAATTTATTTATTAAAATTATCTTTAACTGATTATACATTTTTTCTTGATTTTGTGACTTAAATAAATTTAATGATATAATTCATCAAAATTCAGAGATACGTGTGATCATATGTACCAAAATAAACAATACTGATATTAATTGATTAGTAAGTTTATTTTTTAGCGTTAGCAGGACTTTTGAGTGAAGTGAATTGATAAGTGTCTCGTCGATAATTTTTATAATAAGCTCAATAAAATTAATTTGTTGAGTTGAAGTTGAAATCCTACTAATATTATAAATGCGAAAGTTTGTAAGAATGCATGGATGTCTGGATGTATGGATGTGTGTTACTCTTTCACGCAAAAACTACAAAATGGATTTTGATGAAACTTTACAATAATATAGCTTACACATCAGTATAATACATAGGCTATAATTTATAATGATATAGTGTGAATTATCCAAAATATAGCAAGTGAAACCGCGGGACACAGCTAGCTTTAATAAATACATTATGGTTATTAATAAATTATACTTGTTTATATTATAATATTTTTAACGTAAATAAGCAGATCAGTAGTAACTAAATAATATATACTTATTATAATATTATACAAAATAAACCAAAACTATATCCTATATACTAAACCTATTTAGTTTTATCGTGGAATACTATTTTTTAACATATTTTTTGTGCTTTGCGCCTAGGTTTAGTTTTACTAAATTACTATACAGTAAATATTTACTATTTGTAACCTAAATAGAAAGAGTGTCTCTCGTTATTGTAAGAGATCATATTTGATTTATTCATCGGTTCAGTCGCATCGGTTGCGTCGTTGCGTTACCCAATCAAAGATAAAAAATATCCAAAAGAAACAGTCCCGCTGAGTTTCTTGCGCCCATTCTTCTCAGGTCTGGGTTAGGTCGTTTCCGAAAGGGTGGTAGATTCCGACGTTCAATAAGAGAATGTAAATTCCAACATTGAATAAAAAATTTTGACTTTGACTTTGACTTTGACTTTGAATAGTTCACTCAGTGTCATCACCCCTAGTAGTGTTTTCGATAAAACCCTTCTTCCTCCTCTTTTTCATCAAAAAATCTCCGAGATGTAATTCATATTTACATAGTTATAATAAAACTTGCTTTAGCTACGGATGTCACAGGCACAGAAGACTGTTGTTGTTTTAACATTTTAAGACTTTTTGTAACCAAACATTTCCCCGCGTAATTTTCAATTTTAGGTGGCTGAAATTTTGACAGAAATAAGAAGTATTCTAGTAGGTAAATGTGTTTTTAGATGACACCAATGGATACAAAAAGGAAGCTTATTTATTAGGGGTATCAAAAAGTAATCATTTTTTTTCTTAAACTAACTCTTTATTTATCATATAAGAAAATTTGATTCCTTTTTTTGATACTTGTAATGTATTTTTTTACCTTTAAATATTATTGAAACTTCCTAAGCTAAATTAAATAAGATCGTTTGGTGTCGCATAAACAAAAATAAATGTTTGAATACATGCATATCATTTATCAAAATTAGAATAATAACACAAGTTCATCTTTCTTTATGAGTATTTTAATTTTTTTTATGCTTAGCACAATAATTAATTTTTCCACTTTATATTATGAACTTGTTAGTTTTCTTTGTAACCAAAGTATGTAAAGAATCTGTATTATACTCTTCTAGTGTCATGCCGACATTTCTATGTCATACTCATATCTTTTTATATGTATTAGTATATTATTTTTTTTCTTTGAATTTTGTCGTTTTTATTGTTTTTTTTTGTTTTATACATTTTTTAATTTTTTTTAGAGCAATATTATAATTTTTTCCTATGCTTAGCATTTAATTTATAGGTTTACTTATGTACTATTTGTTACCTAATGACCTAATTAATGCCTCTGATATATATGTACAATATTTTTTAATGTAGAAGTTAGGAAATGCGTGAGTCTGTAAACTAAAAGTAGAGATAGGAAGAAGACTGGCCGACATGCGGCGTAATCGGAACTCGTCAAAGACATTTGGTTTATAACCTCGCACACTGGTGGTCGCAAGCTAGTCGGAAAGAAACACCAAGGGGGGCTTGGTGACTCCCTCCCTCCTCTCACGAGATGCTATCCTAGCAGCAGTGGGGGATAGACTAGTTGACTTATTTTAAATTTAAAAAAAATTATCTCATGTAATGATTCGTACAAGAGAAATAAAATTATTGATTTTAATCCATAAAGTTAAGGAATGCTGTAAAAATTTAATTTTAAATATATATGTTATTTAATCTAAGTTTCATACTCCGAAAACGTTATCCGTCATACAATTTGTAAACAATTAAATGTCATTCACACGTAACGTTTTTTTCGTAATATCTCTAATTCTTTTAAAAGCTCAGTGAAAAGTTACTGTCGTTTTCGCTCTTTACAAGTTTAATGACATCATGGCACCAGTAATAATATACAGAACATGGCCGATAGTGTTTTCGTCAGTTCGGAAATATTACACTTTAAAGTTAAATATTTTTAGTTTACCAAGTGCTAAAAACTTAATAGCAATAAGAAGTTTTTTAATAGGTTAATGTAATTTTAGTAGACACAAATGGATATGGACAGGAAACGTGTCTATTAGGGGTATGCATTTTATTAAGTGTATGACGCATAGATTTATAATAATTTTTAAGTAATAGCATCAGATGGATGTTAGAGATAAAGAAGCGCCTTAAGCATATTTTCCGAAGATAGGTAAGGAGTCCCTCCCTTCCTCTTGTAATATTCAACCATTTACGGAAAAATATAAAAGAGGGGAGAGGTCGGTAGCCCCACCCCCGCCACCGACTATGGGTTCCAACCAAAAACTGAACCCTCCTGGACAGAATTAATTAGTTTAATTTTTAGCTTTAGCAAGTGACTAGCATAAACTTAAATACTTCAAGCAAATAATGCTATATCACAGAAAAATAGATACGTGTCGCAACAATAATTATTATTAAACAATAAAATTATTTTTGTTTATTTTTGTTTTTCTCATTAAGTAATTTTTAACGTAGTTTATACAATATCGTACTACTAAAATAACCCTAAACTATATCATACCCACTAGAGCCCTCGCGTGCTTTATAAAGTACAAATATAAACACGCCCTAGTCAGTTTAAAATACGTCCAAATGACCTATGAATAGAACAAATCGTCGATCTTAAATTATAGGGCCATCGATATTGTACTAGCTATATATTTGAAGCGTAGAATGAAAGTAAATGAAGTTTTATAGCCTATCCTTCTTACACACCAGTTATTTAGTCATGAGTGTACTATTTCTGTGTAATCGTATTTTAAGTGGACTGTACTGACAGCGCATCGTACAGCGGGTAAGAAAAATTGTGTCATCATCATTGTTTATGGGTATATTATTCCTAATTTAGTTTAAATTTTTAGAAAAAAGTATACCATTTAAAAATACGACAGCAGTATTAATGTTATTTGAGATAATCAAAGCTATTTTCTCTTGAATTAATTTGTTCTATTAACAGAACGTTCGGCCTTATTAAATTCATTATTTGTCCCTTATACAACTCTTCTGGCTGTTGTGTTAATAATTAACATATACCATTTCAGTATTACAAGATGATGATATTGCTGAACTTCTTAATAAATCTGACATGTATGTTTTTACAAAGTTGACAAAGTTATCGCTAATGAATTATGTCCTCCTCCTTCAGTCGTTTTCCTCATGCCTGAGGGTCGTGACCTCCTCCATCCATGACCTTTGCTTTTAAGATGGTACACCATTTAGTTCTGTCTTCAGCTACTCGGAGAGCATCGTAGATGGTGGAATCAAGTGTGTTGCAGATCTGGTCAGACCAACGCATCGGGCTGCGGCCCCGTGATCTTTTTCCTTTCACTTTTCCAGTGACCACTAGTTTTTCGAGTTTGTCTCCATCTTTCCTGGCAATATGTCCGAAGTAGTCAAGGATTCGCTTGAGGCAGATGGTAGAGAGCCTTGTCTGGATTTTAAGCTTTGCAATTATAGATGCGTTTGTACGAAATGCAGTCCACGGGATCCAGAGCATTCTCCTCTAGCACATCTCGAAAGCATCAATCCGTTTGCGGTCTGCAGATCTTAGAGTCCACGTCTCAGCCCCGTAAAGGAAAATGGAAAAAGCGAGTGTGCGTACGAGTTTGATTTTCGTTTTTAGCGAGATGTTCCTGTCTCTCCAAGTTTTACGGAGCTGAGACATGGCACTCTTGGCCATTCTTCTTGGTATGATCGTACGTAAGATCTAGGACGTTAGCTCTATCTATCCCCATAATTTTCGTCTTATTTGTATTGTTAATAGATAGAACCAAGGAATTACTAATTCGTTCCATTCTCTCCAGTAGTGTGCACATTTCAGCTTCGTCTGCAGACAGGAGCGTTGTATCATCAGCATAGCGCAGGTTGTTTAATTTCCTTCCACCGATGCTTACACCTCCCTCCCACTGGTCGCAGGTTTGCCTTATTCTGTATTCACCATATGCATTGAATAGAATAGGCGAGAGAATGCAGCCTTGACGCACTCCTTTTCTAAATTTGAATGGATAGGACATCATTTCTTCGATTCTGACCATACCTTCACTATTGCAGTACAGAGTTTGGACAAGTGCTATTAGATGTTTTGGTACGCCAAGTTCTCCTAATACTCTCCACAGAGAGTTCCAGTTGACGCAGTCAAAGGTTTTAGTGTAGTCCACAAAACACATGATTGCTGGAGTGTTGTATTCATAGGCCTTTTGAATTACCTGTCTTACGTTTAAGATTTGTTCACCTTTCCCTTTGACATAACCAGCCTGCTCCTGTGAAATTTGCCAGTCCAGATAAAGCCGGATGCGTCTGTTGAGATATTAGTGATAAGGTGCGGTAGTTGTCACATTGTTTTGTAGAACCCTTTTTATGTAGCGGAAGCACGATGGAATTTGTTCAGTCTTTCGGCCATTCTCCAGTTGCCCAAATCTTGCTACAGATTGCGTGTAGCGCCTTTATACCGGCATTGCCCAGAGATTTTAAGTCTTCTGCAATAATTCCATCAGGACCTGGTGCTTTCAACATTTTGAGCGAGCTTAGTGCTGCATACACTTCGGAGTGCAGAATGTCTGGCTCCCTGTCTAA
This sequence comes from Limenitis camilla, assembly GCA_905147385.1. Lineage (NCBI taxonomy): Eukaryota > Metazoa > Arthropoda > Insecta > Lepidoptera > Nymphalidae > Limenitis > Limenitis camilla. The sequence continues at coordinate 11,616,792 of LR990239.1, read as the reverse complement.
GTCATTCCAATCATCTATCATCATGCTTTCGGGTGGATTATCTGTGTATAACTCTTCGCAATAGCTGCGCCATCTTTCAGCGACATCCTCTAAATGGTGTAGGGTAGTGCCGTTTGCATTATTGATTGCCCAGCTTTTAGGTTTAAATTTCCTGGTTAGTAATCGGACTTTTTTGAAGAGGTCTGCAGTTTGATACTTTAAGGAGTGCTCTTCGATTTCTGTACAAATTCCTTCTATGTATTTGTTTTTATCAAGTCTGCAGGATTCATTTATGGTCTTACATAAGGCTTCATACTTCTTCCTCACTTCTGGATCTTGTAATTATATTTAAATTTATAATTATATTTATATTAATGAATTTTATACAAATATAATTGAAAATGCCTAAAAAAGTTAAGATCATAAACAAAAATTTTTTTTTTTAATGTGTAGGTATTACTTATAAGAATTAGAATAGTTACACAAATTCTTGTTCTTTAGTTCTTTATGACTGCTTTTAATTTATGCTAACTTTTTTATTATTTCAGATAAGATGCAAACGAGCAGTGGACCACCTGATGGTAAGTGGCCACCATCGGCCATGGTCAATCAGCGGCCTCTTGTTTTTGCGTTGCATCCTCGAAAATAGAGTAGGGAGGGGGAGAAAAGAAAAAAAATGCTGCGGTTTCAGCGAACCCTGAGCAAGAGGCCAGAGCCCACTAGATCCGCAGCAATAATTGGGATGGGAGAGGGAGGGGGTAACTCTGACACACATGCGGCTCGAAAATATATATAAAATTGCGTAAATTTTGTTCTATGGGAACTTAAAGTTAGTCCCTTAAAGTTACATCAAAATGTAAAATCTGACAGCTTTTTCAATTAGACGATTTCATATGAGACATTAATTATATTATAAATAAATATAATATAGATAATTTTTACCCTTAAAATCTATTATAACTAGGTAAGTACCTAAGCTAAACTAGAGTTAACATCGTTTAGTGTCGCTTCGACAATAATAAGCTAGGGAATATTTACATATCAACTAACTAGAATTAGAATAATTACCCATATTTTTATTTTCTTTTTCAGTATTTTTTATTATTTATGCTATTAATATTAGTAAATCTATATTGCACATACCCGTTTAGTGTCATGCCGACATTTCTATGTAATATTTGTATTTTTTTATATGTATTAGTTATAAAGTAAATATTTTTTTGGAATTTTTGTCCTTTTTTCATTTTTTTTATTTTATACAATTTGTTAAATTTATTTGGATGCTTTGTGTGCTATTATAATTTTTTTATGATTAGCATTTAATTAATAGGTTTGATTACTTATGTACTATTTGTAACCTAGATGACCTAATAATTAATGTAGAAGTTGGAAAATATGCGAGTCTGTGAACTTTAAAGTAGGGGGAGAAAGAAGACTGGCCGACTTGTGGCGTAATAAGAACTCGTCAAAGACATTTGGTTTATAACCTCGCACGCTGGTGGTCGCTAGGCAGTCGGATATTGTTGTTTCACAAGGGTGGCTGGGTAACTTGGCTCTTACGAGATGCTATCCCAGCGGCAGAGCGGAATAGACTAGTTGACTCATGTTAAAATAAAAAAAATTTATTTCATGTAATGTTTCGTACAAGAGAAATATAATTATAGTTTTAATCCATAAAAGTTAGGATTGTTGTTAAAATTTAATTTAAAAAAAAATGTTTTTTAATCTATATTTAATACTCCGAGAACGCTATCCACCATGATCGTGACGCTTGGAAACAATTGAATGTCATTCACACGTAACGTTTTTTTCGTAATATTTAATATTTTTAAATCTCTTAAAAGCTCAGTAAAAGTTACTGTGTTTTTCGCTCTTTACGAGGTCAGTGACGTCATGGCACCAATAATAATATACAGAACATGGCCGATAGTATTTTCGTCTGTTCGGAAATATTATACTTTAAAATAAATATTTTTAGTTTACCAAGTCCAAAAAAAATAAACTATATTTTTTTGTAGTATGCTAGATCAAATAAAAACAAATTTAAGAAAGAGTCAATTAACCTATTGTATTTTAACACGTCCCCTCACGGGTAAACGTTTGAGAGAAAACTAACTGATCTTAAAAAAATAATTGTAGGGCTAAATTAATATGAGGAGTAGGACTTAACAAAATGTTTTTGTAATATGGTATGGTATGGTATGGTAATAATATGGTAAACTGACTGAGATTCATTAAAAGAGCAAAAATGTGGACCGAATAGGTAGGAGAAGTGGGCCAAAGCCCTTATGACTCGCGGGAAATAGTACACAGTAGTCAGGGCCTGCGTGGAGTATTACTAACGACGATGAATATTGTATATAACGACAGAAGAAGCCCCATTTTATATAAGAGTAATAGATTTTTTTTAATTGAACGCAAATATTAACGAGACTAAAAGTAAAGTCTTATTTCTGTAGTAACTTTTTTTTTTTTCAAAAAAGAAAGAAAACTTAGGAGCTGGTCGAGTATTACATATTAATGATAGTGATCTGGAAATTAATTGTATATAAACCTTAAAAACACAAATATTCAGCATTGTTCCCAATATACCAGACATCCGTAGGGATCTAATATTACATTATCCTATTATATACAGACTACTCGGTTTAATCTCACATTAAGCTCTTCCATATTATTCCGAATAAAAAGCATATAAGTTTGACTTAATTTACTATTACATAATCCTAATATATACAGACTACTCGTTTTTTTTTTCATATTCAATTCCTCAATGTTTAATGTTAACTTGACGCTAAAGAACTTTAGTCTATGTTACTACTATTTGTTATTCAAGTAAATGGTAAGAGTTGCATAATTTAAAAGCAAAAAGTCAGTCAACTTTCAATTGTATCCCATTAAGTTGAAATCAAAATAAAGAAAAAAGAAACGCCAAAGGAGGGGAGTATTATTGCAAGTAAGAGGAGTAATATTTCATATGAGTGAATAAAGTCTTCAATCATCAACTGACATAGATAATTTTTGGTCGACCTTGGAATAAAAATGGCGTATGTTATTTACTTTAATTTATAAATTCATTTATCGAGTTTTCTTTTGGGCTATATTTACAAGGATTCAATATCTTCAATATATTTTGTTACTTATGATATATGCTATTCAGTATCACATCTGGCGCCTATGTATGTCGGAGAACAGTAAACGATTATCGAATTACTGTATTGTATTTGCAATCTATGGCGCTGGAGTAGTGTAGTTGTCAATTCCGGCATTTTTTTTATGGCAGATGTGGTGCAAACGAGCAGACGGTCCACCTGATAGTAAGTGGCATCGCCCATAAACATCGACATCGCATCGACAAAACAAGAGATAGATATCGATGCGTTGCGTCCTCAAAGACAGAGTGGGGAGGGGGAGTGAAGAAAAAAATGCTGCGGTTTTAGCTGACCCTGAGCAAGAGCCCAGAGTCCACTGGATCCGCAGCATTAATGGGATGGGAGAGGGAGGGGGTAAGTCTGGCCCACATGCGGCACGATCGGAACGCGTCTATGACACTTGGTGATCGGAAAATCCCCTACCACCAAGGGGTGCTGGGTTACTCGGCTTTTACTAGATGCTCTCCCAGCGGCAGAATGAAATTGTATTCTAACCCGTCCTCTCACGGTTGTGAATTTTGACAGTCTCGGGTCTTTATATACCGTCAACAACCGGACTGCAGTCTTTCTCTTACTCGAGGTTTCATAAGGATTGAAGTAGCCTCTAGATAGTGTCAGTTAAAGTGTTAAGCGCAGTGTAGTGTTAGTGCTAGGACGTGAGTATCACATTATCAGTTCACGTTTTGTATTAGGTTAGGTTTATGTAAGTTTAACCTTTGCTTTAAACAAACTGAACAGCTGAGCCTGAATAGTGGCGGTGCGTGTTGGAATTCTATTAAAAGAGCTCCTTAAGCCTACACCTTGGTTTCTCTCGTTATTGTAAGAGATCATATTTGATTATTTATCGGTCCAGTAGCAGTATCTACGTTGCCTTTTACCCAATAGTTCATTCAGTGTCATGAACCCGTGTAATGTTTTCAATATACATCCCCCCCCCCACTCTTTTTCATCAAAAAATCTCCGAGATGTAATTCATATTCATATAAGTATAATAAAAGTTGCCTTTGCTACAGATGTCAAAGCCATAGACTGGTGTTGCTTTAATATTTTAAGACTTTTTGTAACCAAACATTTCCCATAAAAAATTTCAATTTTAGGCGGCTGAAATTTTGACAGAAATAAGAATTATTCTAATAGGTAAATGTGTTTTTAGATGACACAAATGGATACAAAAAGGAAGCTTATTTAATAGGGGTAACAAAAAAAAATTTTTTTTCATAAACTAACTCTTTGTTTATCATATAAGAAATTTTGATTCCTTTTTTGATACTTGTAATGTATTCTTTTACTTTTAAATATTATTGAGATATAAATGGGGTAAGATCGTTTGGTGTCGCATAAACAAAAATAAATTTTGAATATTTGCATATTATTTGTAAAAAATTAGAATAAATACACAAGTTCATCTTTCTTTATAAGTATTTTAATTTTTTTTATGCTTAGCACAATGATTAATTTTTCCACTTTATATTATGTACTTGTTAGTTTTCTATATAACCAAAATATGTAAAGAATCTGTATTATACTCTAGTGTCGCGCAGACATTTCTATATAATATTTAAAAAATGCTTGGTAAAAAATATATAAATTTGAGTCAAATAAATTATTTAACTGCAAATAAACCAATTGCTTAATAAAACTAGTACTAGAAATAATTAGAAAACATACGTCAACCGTGTATTATATTTTTTCCTCAAATGCGCCACAAAAAAGTTGTTTAATGTGCAAAAATATGATTTTCATATAAAATATACTAATTGCACAGCAAATTTACCCGAGCGTACATACCTAGTACTCACACTTGTAACAAAATTCTTGCAACATGTTTCCCAATAAGCATTTTAAAACTTGCTCAATAGACTGTCCCCTGTTCTGCCTTAAAATATTGGTTGGGTTAGGTTAGGTTAATCCACCCAGAAGGAGGAGCGGGGCGACGTACACTGGCCCCTGGTCAATCTTATAATGTTACCGATTTGGTTATGTAAACACACAATTTTTATCGCTGTAAAAAATAAAATAAATATATAAACTGCAGGGTACGATAATAAGTTAAAAAAAAAAGAAATAATAGATTTATTGTGCAATAGTTATTAGTAGATATGCATTCATAAAAAAACTGCACTTTTAAATAAATAGCAATGAGCCACGTACATAAATTGTTGCTTAGATTATAATATTTTGAGAAAACTATTTTGCTGTGCAATCAGTATTTTTGATTAGGATTCGGATTTTTTTTTAATACAAAAGAAAGATTTTTTGATTTGTAGTTAAAAAGTACCCTTATTATTAATGCTTGTAGTTTAGTTATCATTGTAAAGTTTTTATCTTGTTGTGTGTAACTTGGTGATTAGATCTGATTAATGATTAATTGCATGTATATTTGTAGTGTTAAGTGGAAAATAAAGCTGTAATAATAATGATTGTTTGACTGTATCCAATTGCCTGAATAATTTTCTGCATTGTTTTTTTAAAAAACCTATTTAAAATCTATTTAGCCTTTCTAAGCTAAACTAGAGTTAACATCGTTTAGTGTCGCGTCGACTTAAATACATATTGGAATATTTATATATTACATAAATAATTAGAATAAGAATAATTTTATTATTTATTCTATTAATATTAGTAAATCTATATTGCACATACCCGTTTAGTGTCATGCCGACATTTCTATGTAATATTCATATCTTTTTATATGTATTAGTTATATACTATTATTTTTTTTATTTTTGTCGTTTTTTTTGTTTTTTTTTTTTATTTTATACATTATGTTATTTTTTTGAGAACTATATTTTAATTTTTTCCTACGCTTAGCATTTATTTTTAGGTTTGATTACTTATGTACTATTTGTTATCTAAATGACCTACTTAATGCCTCTGATATATATGTATTTTATAATATTTTATGTATTTTATAATGTAGAAGTTAGGAAATGCGTGAGTGTGTAAACTAATAGTAGGGAGAGGAAGAAGACTGGCCAACATGCGGCGTAATCGGAACTCGTCAATGACATTTGGCTTATAACCTCGCACGCTGGTGGTCGCAAGCTAGTCGGAATGAAACACCAAGATGGGGCTGGGTTACTTGCCTCTCACGAGATCCTATCTCAGCGGCAGAGGGAATAGGCTAGTTGACTAATGTTAATATAAAAAAAACATTTCAAATAATGTTCGTACAGGAGAAATAAAATTATTGATTTTAATCCATAATAGTTATGATTGCTGTAATATTTTAATTAAAAAAAATATGTTTTAACGCTGAAAACGCTATCCGTCGTACGATTTCTAAACAATTAAATGTTATTCACACGTAACGTTTTTTTCAAAATATTTAGTATCTCTAAATCTCTTAAAAGCTCAGTGAAAAGTTACTGTCGTTTTCGCTATTTACAAGGTCAATGACGTCATTAACCAATAATAATATACAGAACATGGCCGATAGTGTATTCGTCTGTTCGGAAATATTATACTTTAAAATTAAATACTAAAAAATTGATAGAAGTAAGAAGTTCTGTAATAGTTTTATGTAATGTTAGTAGACACAAATGGATACGGAAAGGAAACTTGTGTATTAGAGGTATGTATTTTATTAAGTATAATATTGATGTTGTGATGACGCATAGATGTATAATAATTTTTAAATAATAACATCAGACGGATATTAGAGATAAAGAAACACCTTAAGCACATTTTCCGAAGAAAGGTAAGGGATCCCTCTCTTCCTCTTGTAATATTCAACCATTTACGGAAAAATATAAAAGAGGGGAGAGGTCGGTAGCCCCACCCCCGCCACCGACTATGGGTTCCAACCAAATATTGAACCCTCCTGGACAGAATGAATTAGTTTATTTTTTAGCTTTAGCAGGAGTTCTAAGTGTCTGGCATAAACTTAAATATATCAAGCAAATAAGCTATGTCGAATAAAATTAACTTGTTTGCAACTAAAATAATTAATAAATACATATGGTAATTAATAGTCTAAGTTACTTTCATTTCAGTACGTCTCACTTTTGTGTGGACAGGGTGCTCTTCTGGGTTGTACCATACGAGTCTGGTAGTTCAGATTGCCGCGGTTTATAGCAAGGTAACATTTTGATTCCTTTTAGATTAGATAGTGTCAGATTGGGAGAGATGGGGGTTGAATAATTATTGTTGAATTCAAAATGTTAATTTTTACCCTTAAAATCTATTATAACTCGGTAAGCACCAAAGCTAAACTAGAGTTACAATGTTTAGTGTCGCTTCGACAAAAATAAGCTTGGGAATATTTACATATTAACTAATTAGAATTAGAATAAGTACCCATATTTTTATTTTCTTTTTCAGTATTTTTTATTATTTATTCTATTAATATTAGTAAATCTATATTGCACATACCCGTTTTGTGTCATGCCGACATTTCTATGTAATATTTATATTTTTTATATGTATTAGTTATGAACTAAATATTTTTTTGGATTTTTGACCTTTTTTAATTTTTTTTAATTTTTACAATTTGTTAAATTTTTTTGGGTGAAATATTTTAATTTTTTCCTATGCTTAGCATTTAATTAATAGGTTTGATTACTTATGTACTATTTGTAACCTAAATGACTTAATTAATGCATCTGATATTCGTATCCTTACAATATTTTTTAATTGTAGGGGGAGAAAGAAGACTGGCCGACATGTGGCGTAATCGGAACTCGTCAGAGACGTTTGGTTTATATCCTCGCACGCTGGTGGTCGCAAGCCAGTCGGATAGAAACAGGCTGAGTTACTCGCCTCTTACGAGATGCTATCCTAGCAGGGACATCAGAGTGACTGAAATAATATTAAATACTTCAAGCAAAAACCTATGTCGCAAAAAAAAATTAGTTTACTCGTCAATAATAATTTTTATACGGTTGAGTATAGCGTTGAATAAAATTAATTGATTTGCGATTAAAATTATTATTAAATACATATGAATGTTATGAACGAATACTTGTTTATATTAATTAAACTACTTTAATATATGATTGTGAATAGGAATTGTCTATTTTACTCTAGTTTTGTGTCCCGTCGTCCTTTTTGTACATTTCAATTCTAAATTTATGTAAAATATTATGTTTTGTATTTAATTGGTACTTTATAACCAATTGATTTTTATTTCTTAATGTATATTGTACAATTTTTCTTTGCCTTATATTACCCTATAAAATAATTATAGTTTTTAATGTTTTGTTCCAATATTCTTAATTAATACCCTTTGTCCGGGACTTGAATTTAATTTTTGTATTAATAAATGGCTGCTTATGTTAGTATATGTATTTACTATTTTTGCATTATATATGTACAAAATTATTATTATTATTAAGTTTCTACTACTCTATTTTACAACGCTATATTTATCAAAGCATTTATTTACAATATAAGCCAAGCCGCGCAACTTCGTCTACGTTGAATATAAAACTTTAGTTTACATATCTTTAACTGATTATATAATTTTTCTTCATTTTGTGACTTAAATAATATGTGTGATCAAATATACAAAAATAAACAATACTGATATTAATTACTAAACCTATATAGTTTTGGATTTTAGGTAGAATACTCTTTTTAACATATTTTTTGTGCTTTGCGCCTAGCTTCAGTTTTACTAAATTACTATACAGTAAATATTTACTATTTGTAACCTAAATAGAAAGAGTGTCTATATTTTACATGTCTATCTTCATATCGCCATAATTATCATGCCGACATTTCTTTAGTCAAAGTCAAAATTTTTTATTCAATATTGGAATTTACATTATCTTATTAAACGTCGGAATCTACCACCCTTTCGGAAACGACCTAACCCAGACCTGAGAAGAATGGGCGCAAGAAACTCAGCGGGACTATTTCTTTTGGATATTTTACTTTTTAACTTTGATTTTTTTTTAAACGCCAATTTTTATAACAAATATATTTATATATTGAGAAAGCCTGGAGCGAACGCATCATTCCCAAGGCGTGACATCTTCCAAAAAATATTTAATGTTATAATAATAGTCTTTGTCACACAAACGTTTTTTAACTAACTTTTTAAATTTTCCTATAGAACAATTTTGAACGTTTTCTGGGATCCTGTTGTAGAAGCATACACATCGCCCAACAAAAGAATTACTAATTCTACTCAATCGAGTAGTAGGAATAACAAGTTTGTGTTTGTTCCTAGTATTGATGTCATGCAAGTCACTATTTCTAATAAAATCATTAATATTTTTACGTACATACATAACATTTTCAAAAATATATTGTGAAGCAACAGTCAATATACTCATTTCTTTGAATTTATCTCTTAAAGATATTTTAGGGCCGAGACCATAGATTGCGCGAATAGCTCTCTTCTGCAGTACAAAAATCGTGTTTATGTCGGCTGCGTTACCCCAAAGTAGAATGCCGTAAGACATTATACTATGGAAGTAGCTAAAGTAAACTAGACGAGCCGTGTCTATATCAGTTAATTGACGTATTTTCTTAGAATCGACAGTAATGCCCAAAAATAAATTTACAATATCTATGGATAATAAAACTGGATTGTAGTTAGAATTAACTAGTATAAACTGTCATTATTTTAAGCTATTTCTCAATATATATGAATAGAAAGAAGATCAATCATCAACTGACACAGATAATTTTTGGTCGACCTTGGAATAAAAATGGCGTATCTTATTTACTCTAATTTATAAATTCATTTATCGAGTTTACTTTTGAGCTATATTTACAAGGGTTCAATATCTTCAATATAGTTTGTTACTTATGATATATGCTATTCAGTAGCTGAAATTTTTATAGAAATAAGAAGTATTTTAATAGGTAAATGTGTTTTTATATGACACAAATGGATACAAAAAGGAAGCTTATGTACTAGGGGTAACAAAATGTAATCATTTTTTTAGTTGTGTGTAATTTTGTGATTAGATCTGATTAATGATTAAATGCACGTATATTTGTAAAGTGTTAAGTGGAAAATAAAGCTGTATTAATAATGATTGTTTGACTGTTCCAATTCCATCCAATTGCCTGTATAATTTTCTGCATTGTTTTTTTAAAAAACCTTAATATTTTCATTATGACTTTATGATATGCATGGTAACGCCAGCATCGGCAATTCGCCAATGCCAATCAATTACCACCATTTTTAAAAAATTGTTTGTTACTTTTTTCGCAAGTTCAAACACGGATTAGATAGTCTATCAAAGTATAAAGGTTATTTTGATAGCTTTGCAGATAAAGGTGTGTCAAAACTGGATATGGGGGTTTAAGCATTATTTTTTAATTTAATATGATAATTTTTACCTTTAAAATCTATGTCATATTCATATCTCTTAAATGTATTAGTTATATACTATTTTTTTTTTATTTTGTCTTTTTTATTTTATATATTTTGTTAATTTTCTTGAGAGCTATATTTTAATTTTTTGCTATGCTTAGCATTTAATTTATAGGTTTGATTACTTATGTACTACTTGTTACCTAAATGACCTACCTAATGCCTCTGATATATATGTACAATATTTTTAAATGTAGAAGTTAGGAAATGCGTGAGTCTGTGAACTAAAAGTAGGGAGAGGAAGAAGACTGGTTGACATGCGGCGTAATCGGAACTCGTCAAAGACATTTGGCTTATAACCTCGCACGCTGGTGGTCGCAAGCCAGTCGGAAAGAAACACCAATATGGGGCTGGGTTACTCGCTTCTCACGAGATCCTATCTCAGCGGCAGAGGGAATAGGCTAGTTGACTAATGTTAATATAAAAAAAAATATTTCAAATAATGTTCGTACAGGAGAAATAAAATTATTGATTTTAATCCATAATAGTTACGATTGCTGTAATAATTTAATTTAAAAAAATATGTTTTAACGCTGAAAACGCTATCCGTCGTACGATTTGTAAACAATTAAATGTTATTCACATGTACCGTTTTTTTTTTCAAATGGATACGGAAAGGAAACTTGTGTATTAGAGGTATTTATTTTATTAAGTATAATATTGATGTTGTGCTGACGCATAGATGTATAATAATTTTTAAATAATAACATCAGACGGATATTAGAGATAAAGAAACGCCTTAAGCACATTTTCCGAAGAAAGGTAAGGGATCCCTCTCTTCCTCTTGTAATATTCAACCATTTACGGAAAAATATAAAAGAGGGGAGAGGTCGGTAGCCCCACCCCCGCCACCGACTATGGGTTCCAACCAAATATTGAACCCTCCTGGACAGAATTAATTAGTTTATTTTTTAGCTTAAGCAGGAGTTCTAAGTGTCTGGCATAAACTTAAATATATCAAGCAAATAAACTATGTCGAATAAAATTAACTTGTTTGCAACTAAAATGATTAATAAATACATATGGTAATTAATAGTCTAAGTTACTTTCATTTCAGTACATTTTTTTTAAATAGTTTATTTTTGTTTTTCTTATTAAGTAATTTTAACGTAGTTTATACAAACTGTTAGTAATAAAATACAAATATAAACGCGCCCTAGTCAGTTTAAAATACGACCGGGTGACCTATGAATAAAACAAATCGTCGATCTTAAGTTATCGGGCCACCGATATTGTACGATATACGTACAGATCGGTGGCCCGATACGTATCTGAATCGTCGAATGAAAGTAAATGTAGTTTTATAGCTTATCCTTCTTACACACTACAATTTTATTTAGTCATAAATGAACCTTTTGTGTGTAATTCATATTTTAAGTGGACTGTACTGACAGCGCATCGTACAGCGGGTAAGAAAAATTATGTCATCATCATTGTTTATGGGTATCTTATTCCTAATTTTGTTTAAATTTTTAGAAAAATGTATCAGATCAATGTAATTTGAGATAATCAAAGCTATTTTCACTTGAATTAATTCGTCCTATTAACAAAACGTTCGGTCTTATTAAATTCATTATTTGTCCATTACACAACTCTTCTGGCTGTTGTGTTAATAATTAACATATACCATTTCAGTATTACAAGATGATGATATTGCTGAACTTCTTAATATATCTGAAATGTATGTTTTTACGAAGTTGACAAAGATATCGCTAATGAGTTTGATAAGCGTTCGCGAGTCTCACTTTTGTGTGGACAGGGTGCTCTTCTGGGTTGTACCGTACGAGTCTGGTAGTTCAGATTGCCGCGGTTTATAGCAAGGTAACATTTTGATTCCTTTTAGATTAGATAGTGTCAGATTGGGAGAGATGGGGGTTGAATAATTATTGTTGAATTCAAAATGTTAATTTTTACCCTTATAATCTATAACTAGGTAAGCAAGAAAGCTAAACTAGAGTTAACATCGTTTAGTGTCGCTTCGACAAAAATAAGCTAGGGAATATTTACATATTAACTAATTAGAATTAGAATAAGTACCCATATTTTTATTTTCTTTTTCAGTATTTTTTATTATTTATTCTATTAATATTAGTAAATCTATATTGCACATACCCGTTTTGTGTCATGCCGACATCTCTATGTAATATTTATATTTTTTATATGTATTAGTTATGAACTAAATATTTTTTTGGATTTTTGACCTTTTTTAATTTTTTTTAATTTTTACAATTTGTTAAATTTTTTTGGGTGAAATATTTTAATTTTTTCCTATGCTTAGCATTTAATTAATAGGTTTGAATACTTATGTACTATTTGTAACCTAAATGACTTGCATCTGATATTTGTATCCTTACAATATTTTTAAATTTAGAAGTTGGGAAATGTGCGAGTCTGTGAACTTTAAAGTAGGGGGAGAAAGAAGACTGGCCGACATGTGGCATAATCGGAACTCGTCAAAGACATTTAGTTTATATCCTCGCACGCTGGTGGTCGCAAGCCAGTCGGATAGAAACAGGCTGAGTTACTCGCCCCTTACGAGATGCTATCCTAGCAGGGACATCAGAGTGACTGAAATAATATTAAATACTTCAAGCAAAAACCTATGTCACAAAAAAAAATTAGTTTACGCGGCAATAATAATTTTTATACGGTTGAGTATCATCATCACGACCCTTCAATGGCCCACTGCTGAGCCAGGTCTCCTCCTCAGAATGAGGAGGGTATTAGGCCATAGTCCACCACGCTGGCCCAGTGCGGGTTGGCAGACTTCACACACCTTTGAGAACTTTTTGGTAACTCTCAGGAGTGCAGGTTTCCTCACGATGTTTTCCTTCACCGTTAAAGCAAGTGATATTTAATTGCTTAAAACACACATAACTCAGAGTCAGAGGTGTATGCCCAGGATCGAACCTCGGACCTCCCGAGTAAGACTTGAAGTCTCAACCACTAGGCCATCACTGCATTTTGCATTTAATTTTATTCAACGTTATACACGGTTGAGTATAACGTTGAATAAAATTAATTGATTTGCGACTAAAATTATTATTAAATACATATGAATATTATGAACGAATACTTGTTTATATTAATTAAACTACTTTAATATCTGATTGTGAATAGGAATAGTCAATTTTACTCTAGTTTTGTGTCCCGTCGTCATTTTTGTACATTTTTAATTCTAAATTTATGTAAAATAGTATGTTTTGTATTTAATTGGTACTTTATAACCAATTGATTTTTATTTCTTAATGTATTTTGTACAATTTTTCTGCCTTATATTACCCTATAAAATAATTATAGTTTTTAATTTTTTGTTCCAATATTCTTAATTAATACCCTTTTTCCGGGATTTGAATTTAATTTTTGTATTAATAAATTGCTGCTTATTTTAGTATATGTATTTACTATTTTTACATTATATATGGACAAAATTATTATTATTATTAAGTTTCTACTTCTCTATTTTACAACGCTATATTTATCAAAGCATTTATTTACAATATAAGCCAAGCCGCGCAACTTCGTCTACGTTGAATTTAAAACTTTAGTTTACATATCTTTAACAGATTATACAATTTTTCTTCATTTTGTGACTAAAATAATTTTAATGATATAATTCATCAAAATTTAGAGATATGTGTGATCAAATATACAAAAATAAACAATACTGATATTAATTACTAAACCTATATAGTTTTGGATTTTAGGTAGAATACTCTTTTTAACATATTTTTTGTGCTTTGCGCCTAGCTTCAGTTTCACTAAATTACTATACAGTAAATATTTACTATTTGTAACCTAAATAGAAAGAGTGTCTATATTTTACATGTCTATCTTCATATCGCCATAATTATCATGCCGACATTTCTTTAGTCAAAGTCAAAGTCAAAATTTTTTATTCAATATTGGAATTTACATTATCTTATTGAACGTCGGAATCTACCACCCTTTCGAAAACGATCTAACCCATACCTGAGAAGAATGGGCGCAAGAAACTCAGCGGGACTATTTCTTTTGGATATTTTACTTTTTAACTTTGATTTTTTTTAAACGCCAATTTTTATAAAAAATATATTTATATATTGAGAAAGCCTGGAGCGAACGCATCATTCCCAAGGCGTGACATCTTCCAAAAAATCTTTAATGTTATAATAGCCCTTGTCACACAAACGTATTTTAACTAACTTTTTAAATTTTCCTATAGAACAATTTTGAACGTTTTCTGGGATCCTGTTGTAGAAGCATACACATCGCCCAACAAAAGAATTACTAATTCTACTCAATCGAGTAGTAGGAATAACAAGTTTGTGTTTGTTCCTAGTATTGATGTCATGCAAGTCACTATTTCTAATAAAATCATTAATATTTTTACGTACATACATAACATTTTCAAAAATATATTGTGAAGCAACAGTCAATATACTCATTTCTTTGAATTTATCTCTTAAAGATATTTTAGGGCCGAGACCATAGATTGCGCGAATAGCTCTCTTCTGCAGTACAAAAATCGTGTTTATGTCGGCTGCGTTACCCCAAAGTAGAATGCCGTAAGACATTATACTATGGAAGTAGCTAAAGTAAACTAGACGAGCCGTGTCTATATCAGTTAATTGACGTATTTTCTTAGAATCGACAGTAATGCCCAAAAATAAATTTACAATATCTATGGATAATAAAACTGGATTGTAGTTAGAATTAACTAGTATAAACTGTCATTATTTTAAGCTATTTCTCAATATATATGGATAGAAAGAAGATCAATCATCAACTGACACAGATAATTTTTGGTCGACCTTGGAATAAAAATGGCGTATCTTATTTACTCTAATTTATAAATTCATTTATCGAGTTTACTTTTGAGCTATATTTACAAGGGTTCAATATCTTCAATATAGTTTGTTACTTATGATATATGCTATTCAGTAGCTGAAATTTTTATAGAAATAAGAAGTATTTTAATAGGTAAATGTGTTTTTATATGACACAAATGGATACAAAAAGGAAGCTTATGTACTAGGGGTAACAAAATGTAATATTTTTTTTAGTTGTGTGTAATTTTGTGATTAGATCTGATTAATGATTAAATGCACGTATATTTGTAAAGTGTTAAGTGGAAAATAAAGCTGTATTAATTATGATTGTTTGACTGTTCCAATTCCATCCCATTGCCTGAATAATTTTCTGCATTGTTTTTTTAAAAAACCTTAATATTTTCATTATGACTTTATGATATGCATGGTAACGCCAGCATCGGCAATTCGCCAATGCCAATTAATTACCACCATTTTTTAAAAATTGTTTGTTACTTTTTTCGCAAGTTCAAACACGGATTAGATAGTCTATCAAAGTATATAAGTATATATATATAAGTATATGAAGACAAAGGCGTGTCAAAACTGGATATTGGGGGTTTAATCATTATTTTTTAATTTAATATGATAATTTTTACCTTTAAAATCTATGTCATATTCGTATCTCTTTATATGTATTAGTTATATACTAATTTTTTTTTTATTTTGTCTTTTTTATTTTATATATTTTGTTAATTTTCTTGAGAGCTATATTTTAATTTTTTCCTATGCTTAGCATTTAATTTATAGGTTTGATTACTTATGTACTACTTGTTACCTAAATGACCTACCTAATGCCTCTGATATATATGTACAATATTTTTAAATGTAGAAGTTAGGAAATGCGTGAGTCTGTGAACTAAAAGTAGGGAGAGGAAGAAGACTGGCTGATATGCGGCGTAATCGGAACTCGTCAAAGACATTTGGCTTATAACCTAGCACGCTGGTGGTCGCAAGCCAGTCGGAAAGAAACACCAATATGGGGCTGGGTTACTCGCTTCTCACGAGATCCTATCTCAGCGGCAGAGGGAATAGGCTAGTTGACTAATGTTAATATAAAAAAAATATTTCAAATAATGTTCGTACAGGAGAAATAAAATTGCTGTAATAATTTAATTTAAAAAAAATATGTTTAAACGCTGAAAACGCTATCCGTCGTACGATTTGTAAACAATTAAATGTTATTCACACGTAACGTTTTTTTTTTCAAAATATTTAGTATCTCTAAATCTCTTAAAAGCTCAGTGAAAAGTTACTGTCGTTTTCGCTATTTACAAGGTCAATGACGTCATTAACTAATAATAATATACAGAACATGGCCGATAGTGTTTTTGTCTGTTCGGAAATATTATACTTTAAAATTAAATACTTTAAGTTTAACAAGTGCTAAAAAATTGATAGAAATAAGAAGTTCTGTAATAGTTTTATGTAATGTTAGTAGACACAAGTGGATACGGAAAGGAAACTTGTGTATTAGAGGTATTTATTTTATTAAGTATAATATTGATGTTGTGATGACGCATAGATGTATAATAATTTTTAAATAATAACATCAGACGGATATTAGAGATAAAGAAACGCCTTAAGCACATTTTCCGAAGAAAGGTAAGGGATCCCTCTCTTCCTCTTGTAATATTCAACCATTTACGGAAAAATATAAAAGAGGGGAGAGGTCGGTAGCCCCACCCCCGCCACCGACTATGGGTTCCAACCAAATATTGAACCCTCCTGGACAGAATTAATTAGTTTATTTTTTAGCTTAAGCAGGAGTTCTAAGTGTCTGGCATAAACTTAAATATATCAAGCAAATAAACTATGTCGAATAAAATTAACTTGTTTGCAACTAAAATGATTAATAAATACATATGGTAATTAATAGTCTAAGTTACTTTCATTTCAGTACATTTTTTTAATTAGTTTATTTTTGTTTTTCTTATTAAGTAATTTTGAACGTAGTTTATACAATATTGTTAGTAATAAAATATAAATATAAACGCGCCCTAGTCAGTTTAAATTAAGACCAGGTGACCTATGAATAGAACAAATCGTCGATCTTAAATTATCGGGCCATCGATCTTGTACGATATACGTACAGATCGGTGGCCCGATACGTATCTGAATCGTAGAATGAAAGTAAATGAAGTTTTATAGCCTATCCTTCTTACACACCAGTTATTTAGTCATAAATGAATTATTTCTGTGTAATCGTATTTTAAATGGACTGCACTGACAGCGCATCGTACAGCGGGTAAAAAAAATGCGTTATCATCATTGTTTATGGGTATCTTATTCCTAATTTAGTTTAATTTTTTTTTAAATGTATACCATTGACAAAAATGAGTTTTGGGAATATTTACATATAAACTAATTAGAATTAGAATAATTACCCATATTTTTATTTTCTTTTTCAGTATTTTTTTATTATTTATTCTATTAATAATTTAAATAAGTAAATCTATATTGCACATACCTGTTTAGTGTCATGCCGACATTTCTATGTGATATTTATATTTTTTTATATGTATTAGATATAAACTAAATATATTTTTATTTTTTTATTTTATACATTTTGTTATTTTTTTTTGGTGCTGTTTCAATTTTTTCCTATGCTTAGCATTTCATTAATAGGTTTTATTACTTATGTACTATTTGTTATCTAAGTTAATGTCTTTAATATTCGTATAATATTTTTTAATTTAGAAGTTGGGAAATGTGCGAGTCTGTGAACTTTAAAGGTGGGGGGATGAGAAAGACTGGCCGACATGTGGCGTAATTGGAATTCGTCAAAGACATTTGGTTTATAACCTCGCACGCTGGTGGTCGCAAGCAAGTCGGATTGAAACACAAAGAGGCGAGTAACCTGGCTGGGTTACTCGCCTCTTACGAGATGTTATCCCAGCGGCGGAGGGGAATAGACTAGTTGACTCATGTTAAAATAAAATAAAAATAATTTCCTGTAATGTTTCGTACAAGAGAAATAAAATGATTGTTTTAAGCCATAAAAGTTAAGGATTGCTGTAAAAATTTAATTTAAAAAAATATTTTTTTTAATCTATATTTAATACTCCGAAAACGCTATCCACCATGATCGTGACGTCATACAATTTGTATTCACACAACGTTTTTTTTTCATAATATTTAATATCTCTAAATCTTTCAAAAGTTTACTGAAAAGTTACTGTCTTTTTTGCTCTTGACAAGGTCAATTAAGTCATGGTCATTTTTAGTTTACCAAGTGCCATAAAAAGAATCAACTAACCTGTTGTATTGTAACCCGTCCCGGTAAAAGTTTGAGAGAAAACTAATTAATATTAAAAAATTAACTGACTGAGATTCATCAAAAGAGCAAAAATGTGGACCGAATAGGTAGGAGAAGTGGGCAAGAGCGCTAGCCCTTATGACTCGCGGGAAATAGTACACAGTAGTCAGGGTCTGCGTGGAGTATTACTAACGACGATGATTATCGTATATAACGACAGAAGAAGCCACATTTAATACAAGGGTAATTGATTTTTTTAGTTGAACGCAAATATTAACGTGCCTTAAAGTTGCATTTTACTTCTGTAATAACATTTTTTTTTTCAAAAAAGATAGAAAAATTAGGAGCTGATCGAGTATTACTTATTAATGATAATGATGGGGGGAATGAATTGTGTATTAACCTTAAAACACAAATATGCAGCATTGTTCCCAATATACCTATTATCCGTAGAGACTTACTATTACATTATCCTAATATGTACAGACTACTCGTTTTTTAATTCACGTTCTTTCATATTATTCCGAATAAAAAGGATATTCGTGTGACCTACCTTACTATCACATAATCCTAATATATACAGACTACTCGTTTTTAAGTTCACGTTCTTTCATATTATTCCGAATAAAAAGGATATTCGTGTGACCTAACTTACTATCACAT
The DNA here is from genome assembly GCA_905147385.1 of Limenitis camilla. Taxonomy (NCBI): domain Eukaryota; kingdom Metazoa; phylum Arthropoda; class Insecta; order Lepidoptera; family Nymphalidae; genus Limenitis; species Limenitis camilla. The sequence continues at coordinate 11,597,556 of LR990239.1, read as the reverse complement.
AATCCTAATATATACAGACTACTCGTTTTTAATTTGGCATTCTTTCATATTATTCCGAATAAAAAGGATATTCGTGTGACCTAACTTACTATTACATAATCCTAATATATACAGACTACTCGTTTTTAAGTTCACGTTCTTTCATATTATTCCGAATAAAAAGGATATTCGTGTGACCTAACTTACTATTAGATAATCCTAAAATATACAGACTACTCGTTTTTAATTTGGCATTCTTTCATATTATTCCGAATAAAAAGGATATTCGTGTAACCTAACTTACTATTACATAATCCTAATATATACAGACGACTCGTTTTTAATTTGGCATTCTTTCATATTATTCCGAATAAAAAGGATATTCGTGTAACCTAACTTACTATTACATAATCCTAATATATACAGACTACTCGTTTTTAAGTTCACGTTCTTTCATATTATTCCGAATAAAAAGGATATTCGTGTGACCTAACTTACTATTACATAATCCTAAAATATACAGACGACTCGTTTTTAATTTGGCATTCTTTCATATTATTCCGAATAAAAAGGATATTCGTGTAACCTAACTTACTATTACATAATCCTAATATATACAGACTACTCGTTTTTTCATATTATTCCGAATTTTACCGAATTTTTTCATTTTATTCCGAATTTTACCGAATTTTGGCATTCTTTCATATTATTCCGAATAAAAGGGATATTCGTGTGACCTAAATTACTATTACATAATCCTAAAATATACAGACTACTCGTTTTTAATTTGGCATTCTTTCATATTATTCCGAATAAAAAGGATATTCCTGTAACCTAACTTACTTTTACATAATCCTAATATATACAGACGACTCGTTTTTAATTTGGCATTCTTTCATATTATTCCGAATAAAAAGGATATTCGTGTAACCTAACTTACTATTACGTAATCCTAATATATACAGACGACTCGTTTTTAATTTGGCATTCTTTCATATTATTCCGAATAAAAAGGATATTCGTGTAACCTAACTTACTATTACATAATCCTAATATATACAGACTACTCGTTTTTAATTTGGCATTCTTTCATATTATTCCGAATAAAAAGGATATTCGTGTGACCTAACTTACTATTACATAATCCTAATATATACAGACTACTCGTTTTTTCATATTATTCCGAATTTTACCGAATTTTTTTATTTTATTCCGAATTTTACCGAATTTTGGCATTCTTTCATATTATTCCGAATAAAAAGGATATTCCTGTAACCTAACTTACTTTTACATAATCCTAATATATACAGACGACTCGTTTTTAATTTGGCATACTTTCATATTATTCCGAATAAAAAGGATATTCGTGTAACCTAACTTACTATTACGTAATCCTAATATATACGAATAAAAAGGATATTCATGTAACCTAACTTACTATTACATAATCCTAATATATACAGACTACTCGTTTTTAATTTGGCATTCTTTCATATTATTCCGAATAAAAAGGATATTCGTGTGACCTAACTTACTATTAGATAATCCTAAAATATACAGACTACTCGTTTTTAATTTGGCATTCTTTCATATTATTCCGAATAAAAGGGATATTCGTGTAACCTAACTTACTATTACATAATCCTAATATATACAGACTACTCGTTTTTATTTGACATTCTTTCATATTATTCCGAATAAAAGGGATATTCGTGTGACCTAACTTACTATTACATAATCCTAATATATACAGACTACTCGATTTTAATTTGACATTCTTTCATATTATTCCGAATAAAAGGGATATTCGTGTGACCTAACTTACTATTACATAATCTTAATATATACAGACTACGCGTTTTTAATTTGGCATTCTTTTATATTATTCCGAATAAAAGGGATATTCGTGTGACCTAACTTACTATTACATAATCCTAATATATACAGACTACTCGTTTTTAATTTGGCATTCTTTTATATTATTCCGAATAAAAAAGATATTCGTGTGACCTAACCTACTATTAAATAATCCTAATATATACAGACTACTCGTTTTTTCGCATATTCAATTCCTCAATGTTTAATGTAAACTGGATACTACAGAACTTAAGTATATGTTAGTACTATTTGTTATTCAAGTAAATGGAGAGGTTTGCATGATATAAAAAAAATACTGATATTAAATTGTAGCCCATCATTTTGAAATTAAAATTACGTCCTTCCAGCTACGTCTTCTTAATTAAAATGTTGATTCTTCAGTTTTTTTAATTGAATGTAATTTTTATAGTCTTTCCAACTTTTAGCGACTTTCCAACTATTTTACAACTTAGTTTTAGCGGAATCAGCATTGAACCAGCGAGAAGTTTTGTAATTAAATATTAGATATTAGGATAAACAAAAATTGTTGTCGCGTCGATAATTTTTATAGTATTGAGTATAACGGTGAATAAAATTAATTGATTTGCAACTAAAATTATTATTAAATATATATGAATATTATGAATGAATACTTGTTTATATTTAACTACTTTAATTTCTGATTGTGAATAAGTATTTTACACTAGTTTTTTGTACATTAAATTTAAGTAAAATATTAAGTTTTGTATTTATACAGTACTTTATAACCAATTTTTTTACTTATATTAAGATTTTTATTTTTTTGAATGATTTTTATTTTGTACAATTTCTTATATATAATTATAGTTTTTAATTTTTTGGTCTATATTCTTAATTATTACCCTTTTTAGTCCGGCCTTTGAATCAGTTTTTATTTTAATAAAATAATACTTATATAAATTACTATTTTTGACTTATATAGGTACAAACTTTAAGTTTCTACTTCTCTATTTTACAACGCTATATTTATCAAAGCATTTATTTACAATATAAGCCCAGCCGCGCAACTTTGTCTACGTTGAATTTAGAACTTGTTTACATAGTTTTTATTAAAATTATCTTTAACTGATCATAGCTTTTTCATCATATCCGATAATAGCACAACTCTACTTAACCGTCAAAACACATTCAAATTCAGAGATATGTGTGATAAAAAACACAAAAATAAACAGATACGCATAGAAAACATATAAAAAATTTCTGGGTCATTCTATTACATTTGTTTTCGTACTCTCTTCGTTTGTACATACTACAAACGTAGAGCTTACAAACTCAGTTAAATTTCACTCTTATTACTTCAGCTGTTTTCTACTTTCCCGCAGGAATATTGTATGGAGTTTTAACTACGTAAATGATATCGTAATTAGACATACGTTGTGTTATTATTCAAATAACTAGGTATATGTGTACATGTAAAATATGTGTAAAAAATCTTAGTAAAGTCCTTTATGCTATCAATATGTTAACAACCCCGTCAATCCCGCAGGAACTGTGCTTTAATCCAGGACAAGAAGTATTTCATGTTAGATAATGAAGAGATGTGTACCAAATCTTACTTCAATTCTACCTTAATATTAATGTATTAAATTACCTAGAGCTACATAATATATTTTATATATTTTTGTGTGTACCTAGTGTACTGAATTTTTTATTTTTTTTATTTCTATTTTACTTTAATATTCTGTTATCGAATTACCTTATATCTTCCACTAAAATTAGAAATATTTTTAAACTATACAGTTTTTTATTACTTTATTTTTTTTATTTCTATCATAAATTAATAGTCATTTATTGATAAACTTATATTTAAATTATATAATATAGCAGTGTTTTTTTTCAATTAATTTTTTTGGTGATCAAATTTTATATTTTTTTTCTTTTTTTTGGCATTTTATTTTACTTTAATCTACTAAAGGACAATGTTCAAATTGGCCAATGTGGATGGAGGTCAATGGTCATGTCCTTTATTAAGTTACCTACCGCTACGCACTATTTAGCAATTAAATTATATTTATTATCTATTTTTTTTGGTATTTATAATCTATTTTATTATTAATATTAATTTATCAAATAACCTATAGTTAAATAATATATAGCAATTTTTTATTAATTCTGTACAGGTTTTTTTGGTTCTTTTAATAATTTTAATATGTCTTTTCTACCTTAATAGAGTATTAAAATACCTAGAGCTATATAAGATTATATTTTATATATTTTTGTGTGTACCTAGTGTACTGTTTTTTTTTATTTTATTTTTTTTGTATTTCTTTTTTACTTTAATATTCAGTTATCGAATTACTTTATATCTATCACTAATATTAGAAATTTTTTTAAGTATACAGTTTTTTATATATTTTTTTCTATTTCTATCCTACATTAATAGTAATTTATTGATAAACTTATATCTAAATTATATGATAATGCAATGTTTTTATTATAATTTTTTTTTGGTGATAAAATTTTATATTTTTTTCTTTTTTTGGGATTTTATTTTACTTTAATCTACTAAAGGACAATGTTCAAATTGGCCAATGAGGATGGAGGTCAATGGTCATGTCCTTTATTAAGTTACCTACCGCTACGCACTATTTAGCAATTAAATTATATTTATAATCTATTTGTATATTTTTTGGTATTTATAATCTATTTTAATATTAATTTATCAAATAACCTATAGTTAAATAATATATATCAGGTTTTTTATCGATTCTGTACAGATGTGTTTGGTCTTTTTAATAAGGTTAATATGTCTTTTCTACCTTAATAAAGTATTAAAGTACCTAGAGCTACATAAGATTATATTTTATATATTTTTCGATATGTCACTAAAATATGAGAGAGGACACTGATTTCTGTAACACAGGCCATAAGTCTAGCTCAGGAATCGGGGACTTTAGTACAATTTGTAACTTTTTATGTAAATAAAGATTATTATATACCCGTGATTGGAAAAGACATACAGATGTCTTTTCCAATCACGGGTCAACAGTGACCCGGACCTTTGGAAGGCATGAGCGCAGCCGTTGCTAACACGTAGAGGCTTATTTAGACAATTTAATTTAATATGAGATGTGACACAAACCGGCGATTATCCCTGTATGCACTATGAGAATGCACCCAAGGACAATCCCCGGCTTGTGTAGGACTATGGTAGTATATGGAAACTAATAATGCTGGACTATGGAATCTTGATCTAAATATGGCCTATGTTATCTACTTTAATTTATAAATTTATTTATCGAGATTTTCTTTGTTATATTTACAAGACCTGAATATCTTCGTTATATTTTATTATACTTATGATCTGAGCTACTCAACACTAGGATATAATTATCCAACTCATGTACAGTAAGTTCGCCAGTTGATTGCAGTTGGGACATGATGTAAAAAGTGGGAGCACCTCCAGTTTGCCTCATTCGCTTTAGTTAGTTCTCAACTAGTCTAATCGTAAGCCATTTAACACTTGTATTGAAAAAAAGAATTTAGTAACTTTTCTAGCTACGTGCACGTTATTGTTTGCTAATTGGTAACCTCATGGTCTGGGAGCCAGTTACAGATTTTCATGACCAATGCATTTAGGGATTAATATTATGATAACTCCTGACCGTCAGCGGCAATTCCGTGGGTTGGACGAACAGTGGCAGACTCCCAAACATGGAGAAAAAAAATGTTTTTTAGTCGGATTATAGTTTACCTAATATCTGAGACCATAACATGGTAGATTATACATCAGCTTGCTGCTTGAACATGTTGCCATCAAACTCACGTTTCTTAAGTTATTCTCTATCTTTTTACAGATTGAAACTATATATAAGCCTTTACTTCATTGCAACTAGATTGTAGCCAGCTGATTTTAATTTTCATTCACAGTAGCATATAAACTATCACCAAGTAATTTTCACTTGAGAGGAAATCACTGATTTTTATTTTTATGTAACTAGGTCGGCAAACAAGCGTACGGCTCACCTGATAGTAAGCGATTAGCGGAGCTTATAGACGTCTGCAACAACAGAAGCATCGCAAGCACGTTGCCGACCCTATCCCCAATTCCCCCCAGGAGCTCTGGTCACCTTACTCACCAACAGGAACACAACACTGCTTTAGAGTAGTGTTATTTAGCTGTGATCTTCTGTAAGGTCGAGGTACTACCCCAGTCGGGCTGCTCCATATTTGAGCAGGAAATTTCCTGCTGTGCCCTACCTCAGTTAAATTACCTCACTGAAAATGTGTTTTTTTTTTCATCTTCAAGAAGTCAGCTGACGTATAATCCGTCATGTAATGGTCAGCTGACTTTATTTTTCCCTCGAGATATTAGGTAAACTATATTCCGACAAATTTTCAAATGGGAGGAAATCACTAAAAAAACTTTATTTTTCATGATGATAGACAAGAGACAAAAGAGCAGACGGTCCACCTGATGAAAAGTGGCCACCGTCCCCATGGACATCGACAAAACAAGAGATACCAAAACTAGTGAGTATCTCTTGTTTTGTTGATGCGTTGCCGCCTCGAAGAGTGAGGAGGGGGAGCAAAGGTTTCAATGGACCTCGAGCAAGAACCCGGTGTTCATTGGAACCGCAGCAGTAATGGGATGGAAGAGGGAGGGGTAGATCTGGCCCACATACGGCTCTGCCGGAACGCGTCAATGACACTTGGCGGTCGGATTCGCATGCTGGTGGTCGCAAGCCAGTCGAAGAACAGATCCCCTACCACCAAGGGGGTGCTGGGTTACTCGACTCTTACGAGATGCTCCAGCGGCAGAGGGGAATACTATTCTAACCCGTCCCCTCACGGATAAAACTTTTTTCTCCATGTTTGGGGGGCTGCCACTGCTCGCCCCACTCACGGAATCGCAGCTGAAGGTCACGAGTAATCATAATATTAATATGCATTTTACGAATTTTCGGTGGAGAGGAAATAACTGACCGAATTTGTACCTGGCTCTCGTACTATCACGTGTTATCGACATGTACAAACACATTCATAAAATAATGGAGCCAAAGCCAAGAGAAAATTGTCTTCTTTAATGACATTTTGGATAATCATTTGTTACTTTGAAGCAGTGTGAATTTGATTGAGTTTATTTACAACACCGTTTTTAAATTATGGATTCTCTGCTTCCGTCGAGATTACATGTTAATATTGTCGCTTGAGTGTCACACCGCAGTATTGCTCCCATACTTCTTAATAAGTTCATTTATACGTGTTTCAAGTTTTTTTATGAACAGTTTTAGCAATAACTTTCATATCTTACACCATAGAAGTTATAATACCCCCTGCTTTTAGTGATATGTTAACCGAGATTATAAAAGGAAAATGTTACGAACAAAGTTGAATTTGTATCGACATACTCTCTCTCATGTCATTTGACTGACACATTCCTTAACTCTGCATTCAACTAGCGCACTATCTATGGTACATATTTACTTCATATGAGTTGCCTAAGCTACAGATACCACAGCCTTGCTTTGATGAGTTTTTTTAATTTTTTTTCCCATTAAGTTTTTTAATAAATGTGTTGTTAGCAGAAACCAATGTTAGGTAGTAGGTACGAAAAGGAAGCTTAGGAATAACGAAAAGAAATCTATTTTTTTTTTCTTAAACTAACTGTTGATTTATCATTTAAGAAATTTTGATTAGTTTTCAGTTCCTGTAATATTTAACCGAATTTTACAAGTTACATGCTAAATTATACAAGTTAAGCTTCGACAAAAATTGATTTTGGAATAAATAAATATGCACAAAAAGAAAGTATATTATAAAGAAAGAATATTATATTATAAAGAAAGAATATTATATTCGGCTGAATGTATTTTTTTAATATATGTTTACCGACACAAACCCTTTTAGCCGTGGGAACATCTGCGGTTGAGCTCTCGCGCTCTACCACAAACAAAAATCTCATTGATTTTGTACGATAGCAATCAATTCTTTGGAACTGAAATTTGCTGTAATTAATTTCCTATTTACAATAAAACAATTTATGTCGGAAGCGTAACTTTGGATTAGTGTTACGTTGCCCTTGCGTTAGATTAGCCTTATGTAAGCCTAACCTTAAGCTTAGATGGAGAGCCTAGCCAGTGGAGGTAAGTGTTTACATATGTGGCAGGGTAGCCCTTAAACCTACACGCTTGGTCACAAGTCCAAGGCACTGCTTGAGTTCCTGACAGTAAGAGCTCGTAATATTTAGTTATGTCCGGACCGTATCGCGCCCGTGACTTTAATGTAGGCTATCCATTGTGAACATACGATGCTTATGGAAGGATTGTATATTCTAATTATCTCTTCTCCTTGTCTTCATTCTAATTTCTGCGACATATTTTATATTGATAGTCAAGGAATGTATGTATGAATGTGAAGCCAGTTGTCTCCGGGGGCTGGATGTTTCAGTAGACTTGTCTTGGCATCCCCCCTTTGTTTGGTACGTGGTAAAATGAGTCCATGGGCGGGATTATCTGGACAGAGGATGTGCAAGGCGTTTGTGGTGGAATGTTTACGCAATCCTGCTTCGGCTCTCATACAGCACAATCGGTGGTGAGTTTTAGTGCGGCGGTTCTGCGTTTATTAGAGTCCAAATAACCCCTTGAAGGGCTATGCCGTATGCGTAAATAGCATTTCCCATGTTAAAAAAAAATAAGTAAACACTACAGCAGCAGCACTACAAGTTAGGGTATTTCATCTCCGACTGACTTCGACCACTTTTTTTTTAAACGTAGATGAGGTGCAAACGAGCACATGGTCCACCTGATAGTAAGTTGCCACCATCGCCAACGAACATCGACAAAACAAGAGATACCCACTTGTTTTGTCGATACGTTGCATCCTCGAAGATGGAGTGGGGAGGGGGAGTGAAGAAAAAATGCTGAGGTTTCAGCGGACCTTGAGCAAGAGCCCAGAGTCTACCTGATCCGCAGCATTAATGGAATGGGAGAGGGTGTAGGTAAGTCTGGCCCACATGCGGCTCGACTGAAACGCATCTTTGACACTTGGCGGTCGGATTTGCATGCTGGTGGTCGCAAGCCAGTCGAGGAACAGATTCCCTACCCCCAAGAGGGTCCTGGGTTACTCGACTCTTACGAGATGCTCTCCCAGCGGCAGAGGAGAATAGTATTAACCAGTCTCCTCACGGGTAAATTTTTATTTAGTTTTGCTCATGCAAATTCAGCAGCATTTATGCATACGACTAACTGGGTTATGTGGGTATCGCGGTGAAGATTTCATATTATTTCGTATACCACAACGCCTCAACTGACGGGTTATATTATTAAGGGTTATACCGGTCAATATTTATATTTTATAATTTTTATTTAATATCATATAATATACTAACCAATTTTTTAAATTTTGCAATTTTTTTTTTTGTACACATGGAGTTTTTTTTTGCCGATTAACATATGACATTTCTGTACTGTCAATATAATTAAAGAAATAGTGTTTTGATGAAGTAGTATTATACTAATTAACGGATCTTGGATCCTTTAAACGATTACTTAATTTATACATTTATTTACACATATTTGTATAAATTAAAAAAAAATATACCAATCGAATTGAGTACCTCCTCCTTTTTGAAATCGGTTAAAAAGTGCGATTAATCTTATTTATAATAATTATTGGACGGATTTTAATGGGTTATTTTTTATTAACATCAGTCGTGTGACTGATAAGACTTGCCAAACAAAAAAATATAACTATTATTTTGATTGTAGACAAAACTTTTGGGTTTAGTTCTTTGCAACTTAAAAGACCAAAATCCAATTACCATTGTAATTATATGGGTTTTGAAGTGAGTTTATATGAGTGGTGATGAGTCGCTATTTTATTATATCACTGACTCATCTATCTATCATTACTGACTACTTACATAGAGAGGTTTTAATCCTATAACTACGTGTTCTAACTGTTTTTAATATTCAATATCTATTTTATTTTGTTTTTATTATTATTTTAATTCTAAATTAACATCTATCTATTTATTATTATTTTTTTTGGTATTTCTAACCTATTTTTATATTAATTTATCATATTATCAAAAGTTTTTATAATAATGTACTAAATTACCTAGAGCTACATAATATTATACCTACTTTATATATTTTTCATCTGTTGATATTTTTATTTATAATCTATTTTAATATTAATTTAGCAAATTACCTATAGTTATATAATATCAACCAGTTTTTATAATGATTCTGTGTATATCTTTTCTACTTTAATAATTATTAATCAAATTATCTGTCCTTTTTGGTACTTCAATTCTACCTTAATATTAATGTATTAAATTACTACATAATAATATATTTTATATATTTTTGTGTGTACGTAGTGTACAGATTCTTTTCATTTTTTTTTTATTTCTATTTCACTTTAATTTTAAATTATAGATTTACCTATAGATACGTAATATCTACCACTAATATTACATGTTTTTTTAACTATACAGTTTATTTATTACTTTGTTTTATTTTTTATTAAATTTTTATCATATAATATAGATTTTTAATTTCTATCGTATTTTTATCATATTTTTTTTACTATACAGTTTTTTATTACTTAATTTTATTTTTTTTTTAATTTCTATCATATAGGTATAATTATATGATATAGCAGTGTTTTTTTTAGTGATAAAATTTTATATTTTTTTTTTCTTTTGGCAATTTATTTTACTTAAATCTACTAAAGGACAATGTTCAAATTGGCCAATGTGGATGGAGGTCAATGGTCATGTCCTTTATTAAGTTACCTACCGCTACGCACTATTTAGCAATTAAATTATATTTATAATCTGTTTCTTTTTGGTATTTATAATCTATTTTAATAATAATTTATCAAAAAACCTATAGTTACATAATATATAGCAGTTTTTTATTAATTCTGTACAGGTATTTTTGGATCTTTTAATAAGTTTAATATATTTTTTCTACATTAATAGAGTATTAATAAAGTACCTAGAGCTACATTAGAATATATTTTATATATTTTTGTGTGTGCCTAGTGTACTGTGTTTTTTATTTTTTTATTTGGTATTTTTATTTTACTTTATTGTTCAGTTATCGAATTATCTTATATCTACCACTAATAATAGATATTTTTTTAACTATACAGTTTTTTATAAAAAATTTTTTTATTTCTATCCTAAATTAATAGTAATTTATATATACTTATTTCTAAATTACATGATATAGCAATGTTTTTTTAATTTCTTTTTTTGGTGATAAATTTTATATTTTTTTCTTTTTTTTGGGATTTTATTTTACTTTAATCTACTAAAGGACAATGTTTAAATTGGCCAATGTGGATGGAGATCAATGGTCATATCTTTTATTAAGTTACCTACCGCTACGCAATATTTAGCAATTAAATTATATTTATAATCTAATTATATTTTTTTGGTATTTATAATCTATTTTAATATTAATTTATCAAATAACCTATAGTTACATAATATATAGCAGGTTTTTTATCAATTCTGTACAGGTTTGTTTGGTCCTTTTAACAATTTTAATATCTCTTTTCTACCTTAACAGAGTATTAAAGTACCTAGAGATACATAAGATTATATTTTATATATTTTTGTGTGTGCCTAGTGTACTGTGTTTTTTATTTTTTTATTTGGTATTTTTATTTTACTTTATTGTTCAGTTATCGAATTATCTTATATCTACCACTAATAATAGATATTTTTTTAACTATACAGTTTTTTATAAAAAAATTTTTTATTTCTATCCTAAATTAATAGTAATTTATATATACTTATTTCTAAATTACATGATATAGCAATGTTTTTTTAATTTCTTTTTTTGGTGATAAATTTTATATTATTTTCTTTTTTTTGGGATTTTATTTTACTTTAATCTACTAAAGGACAATGTTCAAATTGGCCAATGTGGATGGAGATCAATGGTCATATCTTTTATTAAGTTACCTACCGCTACGCACTATTTAGCAATTAAATTATATTTATAATCTAATTATATATTTTTGGTATTTTTAATCTATTTTAATATTAATTTATCAAATAACCTATAGTTACATAATATATAGCAGGTTTTTTATCAATTCTGTACAGGTTTGTTTGGTCCTTTTAACAATTTTAATATCTCTTTTCTGCATTAATAGAGTATTAAAATACCTAGAGCTATATAATATTATATTTTAGATATTTTTGTGTGTACCTAGTGTACTGTTTTTATTTTTATTTTTTTTGTATTTCTTTTTTACTTTAATATTCAGTTATCGAATTACTTTTTATCTATCACTAATATTAGAAATATTTTTTAACTATACAGTTTTATATTACTTTATATTTTTTATTTCTATCCTATATTAATAGTATTTTATTGATAAACTTATATCTATATGATATGATATAGCAGTGGGATTTTTTTGCTTTTTTTGGTGATAAAATTTTATATTTTTTTTCTTTTTTTGGCATTTTATTTTACTTTAATCTACAAAATGACAATGTTCAAATTGGCCAATGTGGACGGAGGTCAATGGTCATGTCCTTTATTAAGTTTCCTATCGCTACGCACTATTTAGCAATTCAATTAAATTATATTTATAATCTATTTTAATATTAATTTATCGAATAACCTATAGTTACATAATATATAGCAGTTTATTATAAATTCTGTACAGGTTTTTTTGCACCTTTTAATAAGTTTAATATATTTTTTCTACCTTAATAGAGTATTAAAGTACCTAGAGCTACATAAGAATATATTTTATATATTTTTGTGTGTGCCTAATGTACTGATTTTTTTATTTTTTTTTTATTTCTATTTTATTTTAATATTCAGTTATCGAATAACCTTATACCTATAACTAATATTAGATATTTTTTTAAATATACAGTTTCTTATAATTTTTTTTTTTATTTCTATCCTAAATTAATAGTAATTTATTGATAAACTTATATCTAAATTATATGATTTAGCAATGTTTTTTTATTTATTTATTTTTTGGTGATAAAGTTTGATATTTGTTTAATTCTGTATAGGTTTGTTTGTTGCTTTTAATAAGTTTTAGTCTTTTCTACCTTAATAAACTATTGAAGTACCTAGAGCTACATAAGATTATATTTTATATATTTTTTTGTGTACCTACTGTACTGATTATTTTATATATTTTTTTATTTCTGTTTTACATTAATATTCAGCTATTGAATTACCTAATATCTTCTATTAAAATTAGACATTTTTTTAACTATACAGTTTTTTATTACTTTTATTTTTTTATTTCTATCCTAAGTTTATAGCAATTTATTAATTAAACTATATCTAAGATCTATGATATAGCAGTAAAAAAAATTTAATTAATTTTTTGTTATAAAATTTTATAATTTTTTTTCTTTTATTTGGCATTTTATTTATTTTAATTATCTATTTCTAAAGGACAATGTTCAAATTTGCCAATATGGAGGGTGGTCAATGATCATGTCCTTTATCAAGTTACCTACAGTTACGCACTATTTAGTAATTAAATTATATTTTATTATTATAATTTATCAAATTACCTCTAGTACATAATATCTAGGAGTTTTTATATAGATTCTGTACAGTTTTTTTTTATGGATCTTGTAATAATTTATAAATTCCCCCGTGAGGTCGAAAAACTATTAGATAGAGATCGTTGGAATACTATTCCCCTTTGCCGCTGGGAGATCATCTCGTAAGAGCCGAATGACCCAGCACGACCTTAATCGTGGGGGACATGTTCCCCGACTGGCTTGCAATCACCAGCATTCGAATCCGACCGCCAAGTGTAATAGAAGAGTTCCGGTTGAGCCGGAGAGCGGATCTAGTGGACTCTAGGCTCTTGCTCAGGGTCCGCTGAAACCGCAGCTTTTTTTCTTCACTCCCCACCCCACTCTATTTTCGAGGATGTAACGCATCGACAAAACAAGTTATCTCTTGTTTTGCCTAAGTCCATTGGCGATGGTGGCCACTTACCGTAAGTTGCACCATCTGCTCATTTGTACCTTATCTACCATTAAAAAAAATAACTTTATTATGTCTTTTCTACTTTCATAATTATTAATCAAACAATCTGTCCTATACATTTTTTTGGTATTTCAATTCTACTTTAAAATTAATGTATTAAATTATCTAGACCTACATAGTATTATATTTTATATATTATAGTGTGTACCTAGTGTACAGATTTTTTAACATATTTTTTTAATAATTTTTTTTTACGTTAATATTATTCAGTTATCGAATTACCTACAGATACGTTATATCTACCAATAAAATTAGATATCTTTTGAACCACAGTTTTTATTACTTTTTTTATTTCTATACTAAGTTAATAGTATTTTGTTGATTTACATATATCTAAGTTATATAACATAGCAGTAATTTTTTTGTCATAAAATGAATATATATATATCGGGGTGAGTTAGGTTTAGGTTATCCTTAGGTCAGTTTAGCCTTGTGTTAGGTTAGATTTATGTTAGTCTAATCTTAGGTTAGACGTAGTGGATGCGAGTGTTGTTATCACTTAAAGGATATCCTTAAGCCTACACCTTGGTCACAAGTCCAAGGCACTGCTTGGGTTCCAGTCCGAACAGTTCTAGTCAGAATAGTACGAGATCATAATGTTTAGTTGTATCCTGACCGTATTGAGCCCGTAGCTTATATACGATTAGATAGATACGATGCTTATAAATGTGTGTGTGTGACTTAGGTTTAGGTTAGCCTAAGGTTAGGTTATATTCATTTATTGAATTATCTATAGATACGTAATATCTGCCAATGAAATTATAATTTTTTTTTACTATACAGTTTTTTATATTTTTTTAAATTTCTTTTATACTTTAATATTCAGTTATCGAATTACCTATAGATACATGGTATCCACCACTAAAATTAGATATTTTAACTTTACAGTTTTTACTAATCTTATTTTTTTTTATTTATATCCTAAGTTAATAGTAATTTATTAATTAACCTATATCTAAGTTCTATGATATAGCAGTAAACATTTTTTTAATTTTTTTTTTCTTTTGTTAAATTTTTTTTGGCATATTATTTACTTTAATTATTTTTTTTTTGATATTTTTGTTTTACTTTAACTACCAGTAAAATTATAAGTTTTTTTACTATACAGTTTTTTATTCCTTTGATTTTTTTTTTGTATTTCTATCTACTTAACAGATAAATTTGATATTTATGATTTTTTTGTGTTATAAATGTATATTCTTTAACGATAAGTCAAATTATCCTTAGCTAAACCTGTTTCTGTTTAGTTGAATGATCAAATACGTTTAAAATATATTCATTGTATATAAAATGTGATGATTCACTGATATTTCAATTCAACTCTTTGTTCAGTCACATATTTTACCTATAAACGATTTTGTAATGGAACATCTCCATGTTTTAATCTATGACAATCATAAAAAAAATTAAAAAAATCATAAAAACACTCATAAAAATTTTAAAACCAAAAAAAAAAATCTATTGTGGTATTATTAGCTATTTATTAAATTTATAACAAATATATAATATTTACTTATTTGACTATTGAATTGGTATTTACGTTCAGGTTCACGTTTTCATTTAAATTATCCAAATAATCGTATTATTGCGTAGGTACGCAGTTCACGACCACACTACATAAATGTCAAACCACAATAAACTAAAGTAAGGTGTACGGACCAGTGTTGCCAACAATAAATTCAAAATACCGTTAAGCAAGTTGGCATTACCCGTCAAAAAATTTGCCGTCAAATAAAAAAATACGTAATTTAAGACTTTTTTAGCAATAAAATTATATTATTAATATAAAACATCCCAATCATCATCACTTTCAGTACCCGGTGTTATTGTAGCAATAGATGTCACGGTAGCTGTGGAGGTTGAAGGCTGATGGTAGGTCTACCATACCATACATAGTTGGTAAAACAATACCACAACTTCCAATATGAATGTCGCCAAAATAAAGAAAAGTTTTGAAAAATATGCACTCGATATTTTTTTATATTTACTTCAACAAATCCGTTAGCCGGTAAAATATATTTTTCACCGTTAATGCCTGACTCTAAACTATAATCCGACAAATTTTCAGACGGGAGGAAATGACTGATTTTTTTTCTACACGTTTGGGAGGCTGCCACTGCTCGCCCCACCCGCGGAATCGCAGCTGACGGTCACAAGTAATCATAATATATTAGGTTGGGGAAAAAGTTTCTTCGCATTTTTTAAGAAAATTCAAAACATTTTTTTATATAGTTTATTTACATTTAACTAAAGTATGAAGGTACCATTTTGTTCGATAACTTTTTGCCCTCTTGTAGGTAGGGACATGATCCCATTGCAATAGAAATTTTGGGGCTTCTGATCAAAAAACCGCGACAAGTAGTTTTGGCAGTCCTCTTTGGCAAGAATTCTGAAGAGACCGAAACAGGTGGAAATCTGAAGGTGCAATGTCAGGACTATACGGCGGATGCATTAACACCTCCCAGCCAGACTCTCTTGATTTTTGGTGAGTGGCTAAAGATGTGTGAGGTCTAGCGTTATCATGATAAAAAACCACACCCCTTCTGTTGATTGATTCCGGCCGCTTTCTGTTAACTTCTTGCTTTAATCTCATCAGTTGTTCGCAGTAGAGTTCAGAATCGATGGTCCACCAGACAGGACGTCCATAAACGTATACGTCCATAAATTGCGTTGCATTTCTACCTCTTTTGTAGAAATTTTTTAAAATGTATCGAATTTCTTCATGAGATTCACTCATCTTCACAGTACGAAAAACAAATAAGAATCGCACATTTTCCTAATTTGAATTTGGAATTATCTTCTTTAATATGTAAACTTTTAATGATACCAAAACCAGCCAGATACAAACAGTATAGCCAAAGAGATTTTATTACAAGTTCATACATACTATAATGCGAAAAGACTTTTTCCCCAACCTATTATATTCCTTATACAGTATACGAATTTTGACTCGACATGAAATTATTGACCGAATTTGAATCTGGCTCCCGTACGAATAATATGCGGTCATGAAAAAATTTGATGTTTGCGATTTTAGTAATATTCGAATATGTTACACAATATACTTCCCCGAGCAGTGATGGTCCAGTGGTTGAGACTTCAAGTCTTACGCGGGAGGTCCGAAGTTCGATCCTGGGCACACACCTCTGACTCTGAGTTATGTGTGTTTTAAGCAATTAAATGTCACTTGCTTTAACGGTGAAGGAAAACATCGTGAGGAAACCTGCACTCCTGAGAGTTCCCAAAAAAAGTTCTCAAAGGTGTGTGAAGTCTGCCAACCTGCACTGGGCCAGCGTGGTGGACTATGGCCTAATACCCTCCTCATTCTGAGGAGGAGACCCGGCTCAGCAGTGGGCCATTGAAGGGTCGTGACGATGATACTTCCCCTCAATACAGATAGATACAAAATATTTTTACCGTTTAACTCTAGTTAACGAGTTTAATTTTATGAAATTGAAATTTAAAAACTTTAAATAAATTTATTCCAAGAAAGAAAGCATTCATTTGTAATGTAAAATGTATGTTAAAAAGATTATTTGGTCAAATATAAATTCCATAAAATAATTTATTAAATGTTTAATTTTTTGACTGGGGAATAATGTTAGTAAGGCACCTCTTCCATTTACTCAAATTTTCAAAGCCTAAAAAAGTTCTTGGTTAACGTTCATCAGGGCTTAAATCTGTGCCGAAGACGTGTATATGTATAACATATTCGAACGTTAGTAAAATCGCAAACTTGGACGTTTTTGTCGTCGTATCGTGTGAAATGAGTCTAAAGCTATATCCACCAGATCCTAAGCAACGGCTGTTGATGATATGGCATGTTGTCAAATGACAACTTGTAAAATATTTTAATTGACTCCAAAAAAAAGGTTTTATATTTGACAATTATGTTTTATTGATATATGTTCACCGACTTTAAAATTATTTTAATGAAATTATTTTTTATTGCATTTTTTTGTTAAAAATGTTTTATCATATTTTCTTATATTCTTTTTGTAAGTAATTATAAATATGTCAATTGAAATACGCATTATTATACGCATAATATCGGGAATAAATTCCCCCCAATACTATTTCATAGTGTTTGTCCCTTTGTTGAAATGTACGGAACCCTTAGAGCGCGAGTTCCACACTAGCACTTGGCCGAATAATTTTAACTGTACAGTTTTTTATACTTTTATTTTTTTATTTATATCCTTAGTTAATATTAATTTATTGATTAACTTATATCTTAGTTCTATTATATAGCAGTATTTTTTTTTTCATTTATTTTTTGATTAAAATTTTATATTTTTTTTTTCTTTTTGTGGATTTTTATTGATTTTAATTATCTACTACTAAAGGACAATGTTCAAATTGATGGTCAATGATCATTAGGGTGTCCCGTCGTTGTATGGGAAAAAAATTTTTTGAGCTACACTATCACAATGGGTATCAAAATTTGTGAAATATTACACAGATTACGAAAAAAGTAAAAAAAAAATAAATTATGAGTCATGAGGGCTCTACCGCGCTTTGAAGTTTTGTACATTTTAGGTTTTTACGGGCCTAAGTCATAAACATAAAATAATACAAAAATCAAATTTGGAAGGTATTTGATTCTTAAATTTAGTGAAATAAAGCCTAAAAAATAAATTAAACATTTTAAAAGTTTATAGTTAATGACAAAAATTTTAAAATTAACCTTACTTTCATAGGCAACATTTGCCTTTAAATTTTTATGGCCAAACATTCGTCTTGAAATCTTTATTATCAGATTAACACATCTTTCTACGGATTGTTTAACACTTGGAAAAATGTCACGATTTGAAACTCCTTATAGTAAATACGTAGAAAAACCGGCGGAGTCGGAATACAACACTCGTGCTACACAATAATTTAATATAATCAGTATTATAGATAACTTAGTTTTCGGTAGTTTAAATACCCTTCATTTAGTGATAATTTTACATTCTCTAGTAATGACTACGGTTTGCAATGCCAGCTCCCGAATATGGGTTTTATCGTGAAACGGACAAACTGACACTTGATTTTCTGTGTGTAAAGGAAAAACGAGAGTGAACAAAGCGCAAAACTCGAGAACGGCGGGACCGATTTCGCTAATTCTTTTTTTGTTATGTTTGTTATCCTCAGGAGAAGTTTTTTATGGAAAAAATTTAAAAATTGCTTTTGAGAACTAATTCGAATTCAATATTCATAGTTAAGACAGGACAATGTCTGCCGGGTCAGCTAGTCAATAAATAAAAATGTTTAGCACCTTTATTAAACGATTATACTCTACTTCATTTTTTTTTGTTATGTACGACATTATGTAACATGCCTTTTATCTTATTCGTAAGGTCTTGTAACAATACCTCGAGTATCTTTAGAATTTTTTCTCAGATAGAAAAAAATCTTAGAGTTAAAAATCTTTTATAGACAGCATTCAAAATAGGAAAAGCACCAGCAACAGAGGATCGAGTCGATAAACCGTATCTGCGGTATACTTTAGTAACAGTTGGAAACAAAACATATCCTGATCTGCCATCGAAGTTGATTTATGGTGAAGGAGATATATATGTCGGAGAATATTAAAAGATTATCGATTAATCGAATCATCATCGTTGTGTATGGCGTTGGAGTAGGGTAGTAGCCACTTCCGTGGTGACCCTTTATATGCCATCGACAGTCTAACTGAAGTCTTAGTCGTGCGCGGTCTCTCAAGAAGTGAACATTATCTAAGTAGTGCTAGTGATAGTGATAGTGTCAAGTGCAGTGTAGTTTGGAAGTGCTCTCCAAGGACACGTAAGTCCTTACAATGTAATTGCCACGTGGTTAAGTAAACACAATGTTAGGTTAGGTTAGCCTTGTGTTCGGTTAGGTTTATGTGAGATTAACCTTGGGTTTAAACAGAGAGCCTGAGCAGTGGAGGTGAGTGTTATGATCATTTAAAGGAATTCCTTAAGCCTACACCTTGGTCACAAGTCCAAGGCACTGCTTAGGTTTCTCTCGTAATTGTTAGAGATCATATTTGATAATTTATCGGTTCAATAGGAGTATCTACGTCGCGTTTACCCAATGTTCCATTCAATACCATCACCCCCTTTTAGTGTTCCCCAATATTCCCCATCTTCCTCCTTCCATTTCCTTTCACATCGTTTTAAAATCCCCGACATATATTATTAAATAAGTTTCTAGAAAACATTCACATGCCAAATTTTCATCTTAATTTGCAAGAACAGAATTTATTTCTTAAGTAAAAAAGTTGTCCTACACGAATAAAAAAATTAAAGAAGTCTCTCATATTTGCTATCTGTCGCTCGCCCAAATAGGCTCTAAATTATTAAATAGTAGTAAAAATGATTTTATTAAATAAGAGGGCTGCCCTCGCTTCGCTCCGGGTATTTAAAGCAATATTATAATTGATGTCCTTAAATTGTCACTCTGTAATTGTGTAGTTTTTAATTATTTGAAAAATTAGAAAGAGTAAGAAAAAGTTATAAAAAGAAAAATAATAGAAACAAAATTAAAAAAAAGCGACATATGATAAAAAGCAGCAGAACTAAAATTAAATGGGAAATTACCGAAAGAAAGAAAGTGAAAAAAGGCTAATCATTCTGAACAGATAAAAATAAAAATTAAAGTGAGAAAAAAGAGAGAGGATGAGAGACAATGATAATACTATAAGGTAAAGAGAGACGGAAATACTATAGACTTCTCTCAGTGAAAGAATTTTAAAAATCGGATCAGTAGCAACAAAATGGCCATGTTCTATTAATGAAACAATGTATCTGGCAACACTAAATCGCCTTTGTCACACACGAAAAGTTTAGTTTTCTATCAGTGAAAGAATTTTTAAAATCGGATTAGTAACAACAAAATGGCCATATTCGTTTAATTAAAAATGTATATGGCAACACTAAATCACCTTTGTCCCTCACGAAAAGTATAGTTTACTATCAGCGAAAGAATTTTAAAAATCGGATTAGTTACGACAAAATGGCCATATTCGTTTAATTAAAAAAATGTATATGGCAACACTAAATCAGCTTTCTTACTCACTAAAAGTATAGTTTTCTATGAGCGAAAGAATTTTTAAAAACAGATTAGTAACGACATAATTGCCGTATTCGTTTAACTAAGAAAAGTATATGGCAACACTGAATCACCTTTGTCACTCACGAATACTGTAGTTTTCTAACAGTGAAAAAAATTTTTAAATCGGATTTATTGTTCCTGAGAAGCTCTTCAATTTACAAAATGACCACCTTATGGCACTTAAATGGCCATATCTTTTTAATTAGAGTATTTATGGCAACACCATATAGCCTATGTTACCCGGAAAGGATGTAGCTTCCCATCGGTGAAAGAATTTTCAAAATCGGTTCAGTACTTTTCGAGCCTATTCGCAACAAACAAACAAACATACAAACAATCAAATCTTTCCTCTTTATATAATAGTATAGATAAAAAAAATCACTTTTATTACTATTTAATAATCGTAACTATACTTTTATAGCTTAAAACTCATTTTTCACGAAAACATGTCTCACGAGAAAAGAAGCTCGAAACAAGTTGTTTTTCAGGTTGGTGACCAGCATATTTGAAATCGCTGGTGATGTATAGCCTAGGTAGATAAAAAATGAAAATTTTTTTCATATGCAGTTTAGGAGTCAAAATTTTTGGTGTCGAAATATCATCATGAAAATAATTTATATTTTTTAAAACTTTGGGAAGCGGTAGAACCCTAAAGATATAGTTTTATTTATTTTTGGTGTTGTGTTAAAAAAAGCCAAAAAAAAATTTTTCGGGACACCCTAATGGTCATATTAGTATTTTTAATCTATTTATATTTTTTAATATTTCTCTGATATTTTTGTTTTACTTTAACTACCAGTAAAATTATTTGTTTTTTTTACTATACAGGTTTTTATTTCTTTTTATTTTATTTTTTTGTATTTCTATCATACGTTAATATTAATTTATTGATTAATCTATATCTAAGTTCTACGAGTATGATATAGCAATAAATTTTTTTCATAAATTTTTTTTATAAAATTTTATATTTTTTTTGGCATTTTATTTACTTTAATTATCTACTACTAAAGGACAATGTTCAAATTTTCCAATATGGAGGGTAGTCCATGGTCATGCCCTTTATCAAGTTACTTACAGCTACGCACTATGTAGCAATTAAATTATATTTTAATCTATTTAAAAAATTTTTTATTTTTTTGATATTTTTGTTTTTTTGTTACTTTACAGTTTTTTATTTTTTTTTTGTATTTCTATCAGACGTTAATATTAATTTATTGATTAATCTATATCTAAGTTCGATGATATAGCAATAATTTTTTTTTCATTAATTTTTTTATAAAATTTTATATTTTTTTTGGCATTTTTATTTACTTTAATTATCTACTTCTAAAGGACAATGTTCAAATTTTCCAATAAGGAGGGTGGTCCATGGTCATGCCCTTTATCAAGTTACTTACAGCTACGCACTATGTAGCAATTAAATAATATTTTAATCTATTTAAAATTTTTTTTATTTTTTTGATATTTTTGTTTTTTTTTACTATACAGTTTTTTTTTTCGTATTTCTATCAGATGTTAATATTAATTTATTGATTAACCTATATCTAAGTTCGATGATATAGCAATAATTTTTTTTTCATTAATTTTTTTATAAAATTTTATATTTTTTTTGGCATTTTATTTACTTTAATTATCTACTACTAAAGGACAATGTTCAAATTTTCCAATAAGGAGGGTGGTACATGGTCATGCCCTTTATCAAATTACTTACAGCTACGCACTATGTAGCAATTAAATAATATTTTAATCTATTTAAATTTTTTTTTATTTTTTTGATATTTTTGTTTTTTTTTACTATACAGTTTTTTTTCGTATTTCTATCAGATGTTAATATTAATTTATTGATTAACCTATATCTAAGTTCGATGATATAGCAATAATTTTTTTTTCATTAATTTTTTTATAAAATTTTATATTTTTTTTGGCATTTTATTTACTTTAATTATCTACTACTAAAGGACAATGTTCAAATTTTCTGATATGGTCATGCCCTTTATCAAATTATATTTTTTAGCAATTAAATCATATATTTTTTTATTTTTTTGATGTTTTTGTATTTCTATCTACATAGCAAATAAATTTGTTTTTTATGAATTTTTGTGTTATAAAGTTATATTTTTTTTTGGTGGTATTTTATTCCATTTTAATTATGAACTACTAAAGAAGTTGGCTACAGCTACGCCATATTTAGCAATTAAATTATATTTTTCGACTAGTTTTATTTTGGTATTTCTATTCTACTTTTATATTCACTTTTTGATTAACCTATATTACCTAACCTGAATTTTCTGTCTATATGTATGTAGTGTAATATGTTCCTACAACTACGTGATGGAAGATTATGTATATTTTTCTAATAATAATATTCTTGTAATTTTTTGTTATTATTTGGCGGACGGAAGCCGCTGATAGACTGAAGTGTTTAACCTAGCCAAGGCCCACAAAGGACTATTGCGCTATTGATATTGATGGTAATTTTTTGTTAGAAAAATAAACGTAATTTTTAATATAAAATTTCTTGTTTTGATAATTGATAATGCATCAACGTATTGGAAAAGCTGAACACATTTTGGTGGGTATCGTAACTGGATATTATGATATTAAATTTAAGTTTATAATTTAAACTTACAATTTACAATTTTAATTAATCGCATTTTTTATGCGTTTATATTTAATTATTAAAGCTATAATACCCTTAGCTCAATACAATAATATAAACGTGTCCTAAATTTTTTTCTTTTTACATATTACATTAAAAATATATTACATAAATAGAAGTTGCGAAGAAGTCTTGTGTATTGAGAAGAGTTGAAATTCCAGTATGAAATAAATAAGTTCCAGCGTTTAAAGAAAAAGTTACTGACCTGCTAATCCCACGAAAGGATTACCTGAAAATAAAAAAAATTAGAAAATCCATTTTTAAAATACTTAACTTATTTATTAATATTGAATATAAAGATTTAAATAAAACAAGACTTTATTATGAATATCTGAGGAATTATTTTAAAAATTACCTACCATTACAGCGGTTTATATTTCTTTGTCGGTGTCCATTTTCTCGTTTCTTTCTCGTTTTCGGATTCTCACAAACAATTTTATTTTAATATTAATTTTTTTTTCTTCAATTTTTTGCAAAAACATGACGACTACGACACGCACCTTCACGTGTTTCTTTCTCAGTTTTAAGACATGTTTAAATTTTAACAAAGCCTCTATTATACATTGCAATATAAACTTTTTAAGTTTCATCTGCAACAAAAAATACAAATATTAAATATGTAATTTTAAAAAATATTAAAAATGATACATGAAACTGAATTAAAACTTAATGTACAGTCAAATACGAATAATTAAAACTCAGTAGTATTTTTTTAAGACTTCCTCGATCAATTTCCAAAAATTACAATTTTGAGTTATGTCACTTTTTTTATAATATTATATATATTGTACTTACAGTTTTCACAAAGCTTCGTTGACCAGTTGGAGCGACGAACTTCAAAACTTGCAATTTATTTCTCTATGAGAGAGTCACAGCTTCAGCAATTGTAGAGCTGGTTATGTCCGCTTTGGTGCAGATCCTGCCTGCGACTGAAGCGGGTGGCTGTAAGCCGAGACTGAGGCTGAGGTCCCGGGTAGAGGTCGGAGGGCGTGGCCAGCCTACGCAACAATAGTCACGCCTCCTCGATGTGGGGTAGTTACCCGTTTCCTCCCTAGTTCCTAGAACTACAGTTTACAAAGACTACAATTTCCCGTCGCTAATATTTTTTTTATTATTTTTATGCCTATGATTAATCGATTAAAAGGGAACTTGTTACTTCCTTAGATTTCACAACCTATTTTTCCTTTATTTAGTACATCAAAAATGTTAAATACGGTACGAAATCCATCGCCAAGTGTCTTTAAAATTCATAGTGAAAATCACAAATTAAGAGAATTTGTAAGAAATTAAATAAATTTTCAACTGCATTTTACAAATGGAAACCACAATCAATATAATTTGTATAAAACGTTTTTCATTTGCATTTAACAAGGTAAACATAGCTAAACAAATCTTCAGAAACTTCTGAAAACATCATGGATATGTCAAATCAATCCTGGATTCGGAATAATGTTCTGAGGATAGGTCATCAGATCGTAAATTAGTGATAAAAGTGCAAAAAAATATATTTAATCTACACTAATCTAAAAAAATTCAGGCGCATTTTAAATACCTACCTACAAAACAAATATATCCCTATATACGAAACACAAATTATCAACTTAAAAAAAATGAATGTGTTCAGTTTTTAAAGAAATTATAATTTATAAATAAACATTTTTTTAAATATCTCGATCGTTATTAAAAATTGAATCAAACGACTTAAACTCGTGTACTGAAGGTTTCATTGAATTAAGGGACAACTTTACTTTGCCGTCGGAAAACTGTTGTCGTCTTAAATCGATATTAAACGTGACTTTTTAAAGCTTTTCTGAGGAAAGTGTTCTAAAGAAGTAGGAATAAAATATATTTGCAATATCAGTATACATTTACAGTTTTTATATTTTATCTTTTACTTGTTTTATAATCTTCACGCAAAATTTCATTTCAGGACTGAAAAGCTGTATGATTACTTTAAAGTTTCATTTTTTTCACAAATTAAGAAGACTAAACTTATGAGCCTGATTTTTCATTGCTCTAAGGGGTAGCTGACCAGAATATTTGATATTAGTATACAGTTTTTATGATTTATAAATTTAGATGAGTCTGTACTGTGAGGTCAATGAATTGCTCTTAATAAACAGAGGTAATACAACATTCTTCCGACTGCCGGCATTCATATACATAAATACTGTATATATTACTAACGTGGCCAAGAAAGAAAAAGTTGATAATGACAAAAATGTAGTTTTCTGTTTATTAAATTATTGCAGCTTAAATAAATTTAATTTTTAAGGTTCTGTTTCTTTTAAAGTATAAAAGGAAACTACGTTAAAGAAACGTGAGGAGCTATCAAGTTGAAATTCACACTAAAAAGGCATGCGATCTCTTGGAGCTGTAAAAAAAATGAAACTTAAGACTTTAGTTTTATCCGAAGATATTGTTGTGTATAAAGAAGATTTGTATAACACAAATCCCTACACAAAAAAATTTAAAACGATTAATGCAGGTTGTATGTATCCCTGAAATAGCGTAGAAAGACAATTTATGTCTGAAGTTTGTGTTTCTAGCCCGTTAGCTCTCAATTTTCTCGGTCGTTGTGCAACGACTTGTTGCATGTGAAACGACGAAATAGGTTGTACAGAATTTTTATTTTTCTTACGTCCATAATTGAAAACTAAGCTTTTTTAATTCCTTATTTATTGAAATATAAGAAAGTAAAACATATTTTGTTATACAAACATTACATTACATAACATTACGTTGTTAAAAATCACCGAAAATATTATACAACTGAAAAATGTCATTATTTTTTAAACTTTTTATATTTCTGTCGTTAAAACGTTTCTTTTGTCTAAAAAACTAAGTCTCTGACTCTACGTTTATAATAGTGTACAAAAAAATTACGTTAATACTTAGGGGTTTTGAAAAATTAAATCTATTACCCCAAAACTATTTCATAGAATTGGTTAGTAAACTTACCTTTTTACCGGCGCGACGGAAGTTCAACACTATTAGTCAAACTATCAGACTTTTCGTTCAGTCTTATTTCAACGTAGACTAGAACAGTGTTTCCACACATCCCTCGCTACACGTCTCTGAAGGACATTCACCCAAAATAAACTTGTACAAGTGTAAAACCAAACTCTATTTCAAAAGTTATTGTAGTCGAAGATCAGCTATTTCGAGGCTAGGGCCTCGCATAGTGCAACGCTACAGATTATATTTAATTTATCATTCATTTAAATGACATTACACCTTCCGTTTTTTTCAAAATGTAGTTTTCTATTTTATAAACTATTGCAGCATAAATCAATTTTTTCTTTTAAGGTATTAAAGATAAAAAGGTACTCTTCTAGGATCTCCTCGTTTTCCGTCTGTACTCAAGACCCTTTTTGTCAGGAACGCGTGGAGGTATCAAGTTGAAATTCATACTAGAAACTCTTTGACCCTTTAGAGCTGTAAAAAAGTAAACTTTTAAGTCATTGTAATGAAAAGATACGGCCATTAATTAAACGAACGAAAAAATATCTTTTATGTCAGTAGGTCATGGCTTATTAATTTGGTAATGAGTGAAGCCATCAAATTCATATTAACATCAAATATATAAGTCACCAGTCTCTTCAAGTTGCGAGAAGATCAAACTTCTAAATGAATATAATCAATAGATACAGCCGTTTATATTGCACATAACACTCGACGGGCTCTGCCGTCGGACGGATTCAATTTACAAAGTATACTTAGACTTTTCAAGAAATATTATTTTCAATATATTGTTGCTAAATTAAAATATGTATGAGCTTACATATTTCTGAATGTTTCCATTAAAGTTCGTTTAGTAGTTTTTGCATGTATTGAGTAACAAATATCCAAAAATACAAACTTTCACATTTATAATATTAGTAAGATAGTAAGATTAATATTTTGATCGTCACATAGGCATCAAAATTTTTAAGAAGTTTCACATTGACCTAGAAACATTAATTTTAGTAAATAGCAACATCTTATAGCACTAATAAAGGGAAAAACATGAAATGTTTCGTTATGTTACAAAAACTGTATATTTGCTTGGGAATTTTAACGTATTTGATACTTTTCGTTGACTCAGAATTATGAAAGTTGATAAGAAACAATGTATTTTAATACACGCTAAGAAAATAATGCAAAAACTATATAATAAAATAGAAACCACTTTATTATTGTTGGTTAACAAACTGCGCCCTATGTTGTGTGAAAAAACAGTTTCCCGACGGCAAAGTAAAGTGAGCCAGTCGCTATCGCAATTGGCTGAATTTTTATATAATGAATAATATACGTTAGAATAAATGTCTTTATTCTATCTAGTGCGTTATTATTATATTATTTGAATATAACATTAATTAATTTCAATTATAACATAATATTAACAACTTTAAAGTCACAAGTAAAGAATTGATGGCTGTTTAGGTTTTGAAAATTCTAATACTGTATCTAAATCCAACACGGATGACACAAACAGTCAAAAACTGTAGAAGAATTAAAATAGAAAACAGGGATACCACAATGAAAACATTAAATATACTCTTAAAACAGTAGGAGTGGCAACACTAAAACAAACGCTCCTTACAAATTGACTGATATTCTTTAGTTCTACTCGTAGTGACTTTATTCTTTAAGATTCTAAATAAATAAATCTATCTAATATATAGAAATAGCCAGTGTTGCCAGATCAATTTCGGTCCTAACTTTTTAATTTAATTTCGTTTTACTCAGACTTTTGAAAATCTTGTAATCGTCTTAGTTTACATTTACGTTAGTATTAGATTTATTTATTAAAAAAAGTAACATGTAATAAAACAAAGTCGGGTTAGTTACACCATTTGTATCTCAAGAACTGTTGAACCGTTTTTGATGAAATTTAGTACAGAGATAGACTAGAGCTTGTTTAATTACATAGGCTACTTTTTATCCCAAAAACAAAGGCTTAAAAGGACGAAAGTTTACATTAAAAATTGAAATGTAATTTTAAACAAATAAAAGATCAATAACGTCTTAATCATATCTATGCTATTATTCATCATCATCATCACGACCCCTCAATGGCCCACTGCTGAGCCGGGTCTCCTCCTCAGAATGAGGAGGGTATTAGGCCATAGTCCACCACGCTGGCCCAGTGCGGGTTGGCAGACTTCACACACCTTTGAGAACTTTTAGGTAACTCTCAGGAGTGCAGGTTTCCTCACGATGTTTTCCTTCACCATTAAAGCAAGTGATATTTAATTGCTTAAAACACACATAACTCAGAGTCAGAGGTGTGTGCCCAGGATCGAACTCGGACCTCCCGAGTAAGACTTGAAGTCTCAACCACTGGGCCATCACTGCTTTTTTATCTATGCTATTATTAAATAAATTTAATTCCGGTACTTTGTATGAATTGAAATTGAAATGTTGATGTGTACTTCATGACTAGAGAAACGCTATTGTTGTTGCCATATAAAAAAACCCTTTATTATACACGGCAAACATCACAATTTTTTTAGACAGTATTAATAATTTTCAAAATTTTATATCAAGTCTTTTATAGACTTAACTATTTATAAATTTCAAAATTTGATTACATTGTGTAATTTAATAAATAAAGCACAATAAAATAGGCATCAAAGGCTACCAAAGATGAAAATATGTTACTAGACTGCCGACTTCCACCCCTCAATAGCCTACTGACACACTGCTCCCCTTCCGCCGCCTTGCAAAGGGGGTACATTCAGACTCGATTAATAACTGGTGTATTATATCTAATGTTTTATTGTACAGTATTAATTCATTTAATTATTTAAGTTTAAACATACGCAAATTCATAACAGAGTAAACAATACATTTCTCTTCTCATCATTTACACTAGTAGACCCGGTCTGACTTCGCCTGTCGACAATTTACCCCGAGAATTTAGCTTTAATTTTCAACAAACTTAGCTGTATATGTGACAAACTCCCATACAAAATTACATCCCCTATTTCTATTCTCTTTAAACTTTTTTGATGATAGAAGGGGGCCTATGTCATTGCCTAAATTTTAGTACCGGTGTGAAGTTAGCTGAAGTTTCATGTTATTTATTAAAATTAGTAATAGTTTGGATAATTTTACTTTATTTTGTGCAGACTTCTTTATTTGGTTGGATTATCTTAGTCAGCCAACTTTAGTCAGCTAACTTCACACCGGTAATTTTAGTGTATCTTTATAACTAATTTTATAAAGGTTTGTCAAGCCGTTGTTGAGTTATAAATGCTGTAACTAACACGATTTCGTTTCCTATATAGATTAAGACATCATGTTTGTCACTTAATAAAACCATAGACAAATAATCCTTTACTTTATTTATTTAATTTAACATTTTTATAAATTAATTGATTATAACTGTCAGTCATTCATAGTTAAGACAGGACAACGTTTGTTGTCAGTTGGTATTATATAAAAATATTAATATTAAAAGCTTACTTTACAAGTATTAAAGTATAGATTACACTCGAGATTTTTTTTTTCTGTGGCGCTACATTTTGGAGTCAATTTAGATACGACTATACCATAGATGACTCCAGCTCTCATCGTTTTTCAAAAATAGACGTTTTTGTTTCTTATTAAGGGTTTTTTGGATACTTTTTTGAGGTACTTTTCTAAAATATTAAAGAATAATGCTTTAGCTATATTTTTTGATTGCTAAAAAATTCGTAGCTTGTATAATTTATCAGAAGTTAACGTTACAAAGTACATATATGAGTTATTCATGCCAGTATTCTGTTAATAATTTCGAAAATGTCTGTTAAGTATCTGGTAACTTTTAACAATAAAATCAACGAAGTAATATACTATAATTAATATATTTTCATAATTTTTAAAAATTATTATTTATATCATTTTAGCACTTTAGTTCCTTTAAAATGATTGGACAACTATATGTTTTCCAATCACGGGTCAACAGTGACCCGGACCTTTGGAAGGCGTGCGCGGAGCCGTAGCCAAGACGTAGAGGCCCTGTAGACAATTTAATTTAATATGTGATGTGACACAAACCGGTGATTATAAGCACTATGAGAGTGCATCCAAAGACAATCCTCGACTTGTGCAGGACTATGGCAATATATGGAAACTAATAATGCTGGGCTATACAAGTTATTATTGTGTAGACCTATTATTACTTACTTTTAAAAATGAGTAACGTTAAAAGGCTAAAGTTCTCACTCACAGTAGACGCAGTAGTAAGGCTATAGCTAAAATACATATCGCTAGTATCGACTGGGTGAGATATTAAAAGCATGCCTACTTTGATAGACACCCTAATTGATAGGGAGCAC
Source organism: Limenitis camilla (assembly GCA_905147385.1). Lineage (NCBI taxonomy): Eukaryota > Metazoa > Arthropoda > Insecta > Lepidoptera > Nymphalidae > Limenitis > Limenitis camilla. The sequence goes on along the minus strand of LR990239.1, from coordinate 11,566,630 downwards.
GCGTTAGGGGAGAGTTAATCTCATGACAGACCAAATTTTCAACGTACATTTTGATGCGACATTAAAAATAGATCGATTTTAAATGTAAAATATTATGTGTTAGAAATTTTCTCTGCTGTGCTTGGTTATTATATGTGGCGACTATTAGTACAAGTTGATGCAATTACTCTATGAGCAAATTCAAGAAAAGAGAAAAATTCGTAAAACTTAGTTATGTCTTAGTTTACTAGAATATAATACCTGTCACCGTAATGTCACCGTACGTGAAGTTCAACTAACTTTTCAATGCTTTATTCACCTAGTTTTTATTTTGAACCCATTATATTATATAATACTAGCTGACACAGCAAACATTGCTTTTGCCACATAGATTCAAAAAATTTGGGGTCGGCCACCCTAGTCACTTAGGGGTATGATAAATAGATAGTAGCCGATTCTCAGACCTGATATACATATAAAATTTTATAAAAATCGGTCTAGCCGTTTCGGAGGAGTATGGTAACTAACATTGTGACACGAGAATTTTATATATAAGATATATACTTGGTTTCATAATTCCGTAGAGTTCTGACAACTGTCGTATTTTAAACCGAAATAGTTTTAACAAACCCTCTTAGGGTTCCGTACCCAAAGAATCCGCTCTCCGTCCGTCTGTCTGTCTGTATCTCATGAACCGTGATAGCTAGATAGTTAAAAATTTTCACAAATGATGTATTTCTGTTGCCTCTCTAACAACAAATACTAAAAACAGAATAAAATAAATATTTAAGGGGGGCTCCCATACAACAAACGTGATTTTTTTGCCAAATATTGGCCTTAAAAATAATTTAAAAAAATACATATTAGATTAAAAATGATATAGTCATTAATAAATTTAATTAAAATGCTGGATTTAAGTTATTATGAAATAGTAAATATGTGATTATATATTGTATATGGGATTCTGCACATGAACACAGTGATATGTGATTGTTGCATTCGTGTGTAGAATACGTTCAATTAAAAACTTTATTCATCACTTAGATTACTGATATCACTGACTATTTTTTGCGTTTTCATTTTTATATGCACAATCTTAAAATAAGCAGTTTATTTCACTTTTATGTGTTCCCTTCTTGATGGGACGTACTATCAGAATTCTAAGGAATTATGAAACAGAGAGATTTTTATTTTTATAATTATAGACAGCAAAATCAAGTGTACCGTTAAGTACACACATGATTCAATTGGCGTTCGCGACGGAAGCTACGATGGCCATCAATTTATTTACCGTAACGTTATTTGAAGCCTGCAGGCTACCAGCGTAACCTATGAAAATATCGAACATGTTTTTTCCCCCTTTGATCATATTACCCCTAATTAAGTCCAGTCCATTCCGTCGGTAACTTCATTTCCAAGTAACTGGTTAGGTAGTTAAACTAATAATATTCTCCATCAACAACTTGCATAAAAAGTGAATAAAAAGTTGAGTTTTATTTACTTAGATGCGACAGCTAAATTGAATTGCGAAGCTTCCGTAGCGACTCGCTGTTTATGTTTTGACGGTAACTTGATTTTCTTTCAAAATCTTATACTAATATATAAAGCTGAAGAGTTTGTTTGCTTGAACGCAGTAATCTCAGGATCTACTTATACGATTTGAAAAATTCTTTCAGTGTTATATAGCCCATTTATCGAGGAAAACTATAGGCTATATATCACTTCGCTACGACAGATAAGAGCGGAGATACATGCGGACGAAGTCGCGGGGGTCGACTAGTGTCTAAATAAAAACAACGCTTGGTTGACCAATTTCAATTACTAAATAAGAAGATAGATAAAAAATCCAAAAAGTAGTTAAATTATAGTTACTAAACTTATGTTACGTGTAAAAGAAATATTAAATTAAAACTTTGAACGTCTTTACACATTTATGAAATTACAGTTACCCTTAGTTCAAGTATACGTAAGCAGAATTTTTACAATTATCAATACCCCCGTCTTCCATATCTCTCTGATGCTGACGTAAATATATGCATATGTATTTTTCAATCCGTTCTTAAAGGTTATACACTCGTCTCCGTGTTCGCGTTTACTTTTTTATTCGTGACGTAATCATCCATCCCCCATGTCATGAAAGATAAGCGAAGCAATGAAACTGTTCTTTATGTGACCGTAATTGGTTTCTTTTGAAATATTATTATGGTTTTACCGAATATAAAGGAGGAATAAAATAAAGTTAGAAGTGCATTTATAGACGAGAACATGTAATATTTTGTGCGGGTACTACTGAAATATTTAATACACATATTCAACTACCACGAGCTGTCTCCTACATAAGACCGAATAAATTATAAAGTCTGTCAAAGGACTTAAGTACTTTCAGAAATTATTATCACTTTGAATTCAAATTTATGTTTCAGGTTTAAGAGCTTTTATGTGTTTAAGTTTATTAGCTGTAATGACTTAGTCGCTCATTTCAATAGGGTTTTCTATTTATATGAAACAAAGCCAATATTTTAATTTAAACTTGCGGTAATACGACTGTTTTTGCGTGTGCATCACGCAGACAGACAAAAAAAAAATTAAAAAAAAAGAATGTTTATTTATAGTGTTAATTAATAAAAACAGAGAAGAAGAATGTTGACTATACGCTGACTAACATTATTACGGCTTGACTAGAACATCCTCCTCGGGTTATACTTTAGACTCAGAGCTTCAGGGTTACTCCTAGAATACTCGCCATGTAATCCACGATTATTCTGTCGTGACGGCGTATTTATTTTGCAATCCCCACTTCCTTGATTTATGTTTATCAGTTGCCTAACATTCAAGTAACAGGATGCTACTCATATCAGTCATACCAACATCAAGATTAAGTAACAGGATGCTACCCAAATTATAAGTGTTGCCAACATCATAATTAACAAAAGTTATAGTTTCTTAAATATTTTCTTTGAGGTTTTCTTCATTCTATAAAGTTGATAAAATATTTTCTCATCTTTGACTAACATAATAATATGAAGAAAAAAAATCATTATTTTTCAATTAATTCTATATATTTATAAGAAATTTATAATAAAATTTCTGATATATTTTTTTTTTATCGTTTATAGGCAAGCGTTTGACCGTAATCTGCCTGATGTTAAGCACGATCTAGGATGTAACACGCTTGCCTAGAAGGTACCTGTTTACTCTGCTTTTGAAGACACCAACGTTGTACGTATCTGGGAACACAAACTCCGGCAAATCGTTCCACAATTTCGCAGTGCAAATAATGAAAGTGGATTCAAAGCGTTTGGTACGCCCTCTGGGAATTTTTACTTATAACTTACTCACTTATATGTTCTGTAAAAAGACGCAAATAAAAGTGTAGCTTCAATAATACGGAAATGTAAACGATAACGAAATGTATCGATAAAACTCGCAACAGGTAGAATCCCTCTCGAAGTGGCGTAAACATCTCATTATAAAGTATTGAAGGGTCTTCAGAAGTATTAGTTCGAGAGCCAGGGCTTATCAGATTTAGACTGTTAAGAATATTCAGTGGAGATTAGGTGCTTTTATAAGACGTTTTCAAAGTTCAAAGCATTTTTTTTCATGCAGATTATTGGAACGTTTACAAAATGTCTGCCACGTGAATTATAATGGTATCCAATACATAATAACATGAAAGAGCAGGTCTCTCCCAAACCACTACATATTTATCAATCTCTATTTATTGTCACTTACTCTGTTTTTTTTTAATTTTTTTTCTACTGTATTTTTTTTACAATACTGTATTATACTTTACAGTTTTATTCTAATGTGGGATATTTTTATTTACCTTGTCTAATTATTATCAAATTCATGAGAAGGATTAAATGATAAAATGGATTTTCAAGCCAAGAGACAGAGTGATTCATGTGTGTATAATTTGTTAAGGTTTTCTTGTAAATTGTTGTAATCGCGGAAAAAATCAAACCGTCTGGTAGTTTATATGGAAAACGCTCCCTTATCACTTTCTTACCCGTGTGAAGCCAGAGTTGCTAGGGGAAGTCTCCCTAATAGATACATTATAGATTGTAGTATCTGTGGGAGACCGCAGATTGATTATGTCGTTCTCTATGGTGTGTTATGGAAAACACATGTAAAACTTCAGTGTTACGACAGTTGTAAGTATTTAGTTGTTTATTGTTTTTAGTAGTATAGTATAGTATTTAGTAGTTGTTGTTTAGCCTTTGTTATATCTATTAATATTTTATGCATCTCGTATTGGGTATGTATGTTTTTTGATTTATATATGTCGGGGATTTTAAAATGATGTGAAAGGAAATGGAAGGAGGAAGATGGGGAGTATTGGTGAACACTACAAGGGGGTGATGGTATTGAATGGAATATTGGGTAAACGCAACGCAGATACTTCTACTGAATCGATAAATGATCAAATATGATCTCTAACAATTACGAGAGAAACCTAAGCAGTGCCCTGGACTTGTGACCAAGGCTTGTAGGCTTAAGGAGCTCCTTTAAGTAATTACAACACTCGCCTCCACTGCTAGGCTCTCTATTTAAACCCAAGGTTAAACGCACATAAATCTAACCTAACACAAGACGAGGTACTTACATTGTAAGGTACTCACGTGACCTTGATCGGACAGCACTCCTAGCACTATCACTATTCAGACACTACTTTACTTCCTGACAGCCCGTGCACGACTAAGACTTCAGTCAGACTGTCGATGGCATATAAAGGGTCACAACGGATGTGACTACTACCCTACTCCAACGCCATAGACAGCGACGATGACTCGATTTAATCGATAACCTTTTACTATTCTCCGACATATATTATCGTTATCTTTTAAAATTTACAAACTTTTAGCAGTTCTTGTTAAAAAAGTCAAGATGTATTTTGCTTTTCAACTCATTACTGCAATATTTAAACTCGTACTAAAAATTGAATGTATTGTACCAATTTTTATTAATGTTGAATTAATATTGATTATTATATAAATAAAACTATAAAAGACATTACTAATTTCAAAACCTCATTGAAACCAGTTAAGTAATTAGGTGAGGGGCCATTCATTAATTACGTAAGACGATTTAGGTTCAACCATGTCTTATTTTTTCTTACAAGGGGTGGGAGCGAGTCTCGATAGTTCTTACGTAAGATTACAAAAATGCTCAAATTAAAAATTATACTTTGAAAAAGCGCAAGCAACATTAATTTTTTCCTTTGGATTCTTATATAAAATATATATTAAACAGGTGGGAGGGGATCGGCCTATTCTTATTTTTTCTTATAGAGGAGTCAAAAACTAGCGAAAATGGTCTTACATAATAAATTCATAGCTCCAGATATGTGTGAAACAACGATTATAGACTTCTCTTTCCACTAAATATGTGTAGCGCTTTGACCAGGTATAATTAAATCATTTCAGATACTAAATTGAATTTCATTCAGACGAGCTTTACGTAATTACTCAACAAAATTGAAAACATAATCTTCGTGCAAGGTAAATTAAAATAAAATTGTTTATACTACCAACCACCCTGACTTCGAGCGGTACTCGTACTTCGTAGAGCTCATAGGTACATTGTTTTTCTTATACGACTATATGATGGCTTGATTCTTATCATCCAATTTATACAAAGCCTTATCAAATTATACACCAAAACCTTCCTCATGAATCACTCTGTTTCTTGGCTTGAAAATCCATTTCGAAATTGTTGAATTTATCGTGAACAAACGGACTCTAATTATTAAACTAAATATAATGGAATAAATATAAATTATTTTGGTTATCCTTAAAGTCCCACGTGAATCATATCGACAATCTTTCATGTTCGAATATGACATATATCTATGTATATTTGATGTGTAAATTTAGATCGGAGCCCGCAGGTTCCTAAACTCAATTAAACGGTAGGCACTTGCTAAATTATTCGCTTGTCTACTTACAATATTGAAGACTAAAAACAAAAACTCTGGACACTGTTAGTATACCATAAAATTGTTATGGAACTCTGTTTATATTTCACAGACTCCCTGAAATGCCTGATTAGTGCAAAGACTACAAAGGGCAAAATCTTTCGAGTTTAGTGTTGCTTAATTGATTTCAGTTGAAGTTGAAAAATTGCGACTAAACGTTACAAGAACACCATAACTTTAATAAGACTTTAGAATAATTTAGATAAAAATAAAACAATTTTACTCATTTTAACTAAATTTAAATAAGATTATTGTAAGGTGTCATTCGTGTTTGTGCTATTTGTGATTTACAATTTATAGGCCATCCCTATTCTTTATTTCGCTTGAGTAGATCTCTGATGCTTCTCGAGCTTTGAGGGTTGTATAGACCACTTTGAGAATCAGTGATAATAGATGAGTACCCTTGACGTGTCCACACATTATTACGCATCATCGCAATACCTTCGTATTATCCATATTATCCTTTTTATTTGGACCCTTCAACATTGTATAATAAGAGGACAAAATTTTATTTACATTTTTATTTATTGGACGATTTATCAGACTATAAATAACCGCTATGACATAATAAGTTTTATTCAACCCATAAATTTCGGTCGTCCAGATCTAAATTCGCTTAAATATCTGAAATTTCGGAGCTTCGCCCGAAACTTTCCTTTCTTCTTCAATCGACCCATATGTTGTAGTGTCCTTATGGCCGGCAGGAATCGATAAACAGCATTCATTTCGTCACCCATGCAAAAGAGAAATGAGGCTTCTAAATAAGCTAAACAAAAAATCAAATATAAAGAATAAACTTCGAATGAAAGAAAGAAGTTTTCTAAAGCTTCTAAAATTCGTTTTCCCCTTCTCCCTTTGTTGTGTAAACGTTTGTCGAGTGACTAATAAGTTTTAAATACTATGATTTTTTCATCCCTCTTTTTAAAATAAATGTATTGAAATTAAACTTTATAGTTATATGCTAATATTATAAATGTGAGAGTTAAAACGAGATAAATATTGCATCCTAAGAATAAGCTATGTGGAAGTCTCCAGTAAAATTCATTTTCACTTCAATGGACACCATAGACGGTCCATATACATATTCGTTCTTAGTTTTACTGATTAGGGATTATGAAATTTTTTGCTAACGCAAAAGCTGCTAATAACGTACATAAAAAATAGAGGTAAATTTACTAAAACATTTTCATATAAAATAGAGCTTAAAATGATGCAACAGATTTCAATTTGAGTGCAGTACAAATACACGGACATTGACAAATGCCTTGGGCGTGTATATGCTGTATTGATTGAGCGCCTGTCATGGCCAAAGCTTTGATGTCGGTGTACAATGTAAACAGATACACCTGATTCGCATCAGAGATTATCAAACAAGATGTATTATATTATGTATACAAGATATATTACAGGATCATCCACATGCGTTGTGGGAGAAAATTTTTATGCAATACTTTTTTGTCGCTTTTATTACGATATACAATTAAGGTCTTTTACATTTTTCATCTATTATCCATCGTTATTCGAGATATCGATCGAAAAAAACATAAAATAATTCTATGGCGGGACGAACGTTGTTGAGTCAGTTAACTTTATTAATCTTTGTCGAAAATAATAAATAAAAAAATGAATTTCTAGGTTTGAACACGCGATGAAAAGTGAAAAATTTGAATTTAACCCTTTATTCAAGATGGCGAAAATCTACAAGAAAATTTCGGATAACAATTCGAAGTTAAGCTTTTCTAGTCCCCACCCCACGTAATATCAAAAATTTAGCTCATTACGTTTATATGCTTCCCCAAATGTATATAATGATTGGACTAGTATACACTTTTGTAATGTAACGTTTATAACGTTTGACATAACTGCCAGTCATTTGACCAATATTCACAGTTAAGACAGGACAACGTACATATGCTTTTATACATAATATATCAACAGTTATTATAAACCTGTCTGAATAAAAGCACTCGTGCGAATAAACGCATACAAGCACATTATTTATACTGGCCAGACTATCTAGACCCTTCCTGCCCTATCGTCTCCCGTCGAGCCCGATTTAATTTTCATTAACTTGTGCAGTCAACAGTATTCGTATTGAACAGGAAACAAATAAAATATATTTTGAAATGTAAATTTAAATGTAATACTGTTATGAGAATTTAAGCTAAATTTAATATCCTATAAATATGGAAACTGAGCAGTGGCTGGGGCTTACGACCCACCACTACCACACTAAGCTTTACTTCGTTACGTAGAGTTCACTTGATTTGATTGACTAACTATCGGGATAGAGGATATCGTAAGTAATATTATTACTTAGTTGACTTAGATGTTAGACAGCAAAATCAAGCAGTGGAGGCGAGCGTTGCTAATTTACAAAAGCGTTGTATAACTCCAGACATCACATAGATAGTGTTTAGGTGATAATTGTGATTAAAGTGACAAATTTACTAACAAGAGCTTTGAGCGGTGCTGCTCCTGTTCTCCCAAAACATCTTGCATTGAGCAACGTCCATAAAACAGTGGTTTTGGAACATAATGGACGGCTCCCGTGCCACTATCCCTGGAACCCCACACACTGGAGCGTATGTGTCTGGACATTTCTGTAATAGATACAATATATGATGTAACTTATCGAATGTTACAGACATACATAGAACATTTTTAAGGAAATTTAAATAAAAGAAAAACACCAATAGACACCAAAACAATTTAAAATGTAGTGTTTTTTTTTTCATTAAAATCGGTCATTTTGAAATAAAGCAGGTTGACTAGTACCTACTTAAATTACTATAAATATAATATAATACAAATACTGTTACGTCCTTATTATATAACTCATAAATCATATTTAAGAGAAATAAAGAAGTAATCGATTTTATTATTATTAATTTCTAAAAAAACTAACAACACAGATAATGTTCCACTAAATTATAAAAATTGTAGGTAGTTTATTTTTGATTTGTAAATCACTAGGAAAAGTGAAACTTTTTCCTCTTTCATTCCGTTAGAAACGTAACAAGCAATTGAAAGGTTTCATTCGGAGGGTGAGAGGCAATTGTGCACTTAGTACATTCAATTTTCCAGTAATTGGAACTCTGAAATATATCAAAAATATATGATGATAGTTATGCTAAATACTGTTCTTACTATCTGATAGAATATATAGTAAATTAATGATAGAAAATTATAAAAGAATAATACATGTGCAAACTAACCTTAAGAAGATCTTAAACGAAGTGCAAAATAAAACTTTTTACGATAGAACTTTTTACAATGGGGACAAAATGTAACTTTTCTTTCAAGGTATTAGAAAAAAATACTTTCAATAATTCTGTCCAACATTTTTTATTAGTTTCAATTCCACGGCAACATTTTTAATACTTTTGTACTACTTATGCACAATGACGTCACTTGTGGCGAAAAATGTTTAAAAAATCTCATAGATTTACCGAAATTTCTTAAAAATCTATACTAACCTTTTATTGAAGGTAGAAAGAAGGTTTGTTTTCACAAACCTTCTTTCTGAGAGAATTCTCTTATACTAGTTCTACCACTAAGGGAATGTACCCATACTACGTGACCCATTTTTTACAATTTTTTTACTACTCTATATGACAAGATCCCCTCTCCCCCTTTATTTTTCACGTAGTAATTAATAAATATGGTTTTAAATCAATTTTGTCCGACAGTACATCCGACCGTACAACGAAATTATAATATCGGAAAGCACTCTCGTCAGATTGCTTGAAAACTGCACTGCACTACAAAATGTTAGTTCTCAATCAGCTAACGTCCCAGCGTATGTCTGTCAGTGTTGCCATATTTTAATATATGTAGTTCTAAAAAGCGCGAGATTTCCCTACGTGATATTTGGAAGACTCCTTCCCTCGTCAGAACGGGTCACGTAGTATGGATACCTTATCTAATAGCTACTTACAGTTGGACATCTATGGTAGCACGATGAAAGTGTAGGAATATTGAATGTATCGTTGCTTATATTCTTAGGTTTCACAATCCAAGGTACAAACACATTTATAGGACCGGCATACTTCAACAATCTTCGTCTTGTATTTAACGTTTCAACTTCTTTCACAGGTAAATCAAACACATGAGACGCAGCAAAAAAACTATCAATCGAATCATTTATATTATCGTAATCTCCAAGAATATTACTATCTACGACTACTAAATTAGTAATATTCTTAGAAACATCATCTATAGTTTCATCATTGTTTGTTTTATTATAACCATCTGATTTACAGATATAAATATCGGTTTCTTTAAACACAACATCATTATAACAATTATATTCCTCCATATTACATTTACTATCGAACAATCGGATTCTGTAGCCAGTTCCGTCTTCTCTTATTCCACAAACTTCATTATTATCAATACATCGATACTGTTTACATGGTGTTTTGTTTTTGCTCTTTTCATAAAATAACACGTTATTAAGTTTGTCCCCTCGAAAGTCCGGATAATGTGATATCCCATTAAAACCAGCCGACGGCTGTTCGCAGTACTCTTTGTTAATTAAACCATAAGCTGCAACATTGAATGTGCATGTACATGATCATATTGCAACACTGATCAATTAATATAACTTCAGTAGTTGTTCTTTGATATGTCAAAATGGGTCTAAGATATAAAAATAAGATTTAATATTCTACTAATCCTATTAATATTATAAACCCGATAGTTTGTAAGAAAGTATGGATGTACATTTGTTACTCTTTACGCAAAAACTACTAAATGGATTTTAATGAAACTTTACAATAATATAGCTTACACATCAGAATAACACATAGGCCATAATTTATAATGATATAGTTGGAATTATCCAATATATAGCGGGTGAAACCTCGGGGCGCAGCCAGTAATATTATAAAAGTGAAAGTTTGGATGTCTGTCACTCAATTACACAAAAACAGCTGAACGAATTTCTTTTACACATACTTTTATCCCGAAAAATTTCATAGTTCCTGCGGGTTAACTGAACAACTAAAACTTTTTGTATGAAAGTCAAAGAAAATAAAAATATGTATCGAATCAAAAATATAATAAAATAAACCTAATAAGTAATCTAACAATTATAACTCAAATACAACAGTATCCTAATTAAAACTTTTAATATGTTCAAAACAAATTATGTAGTTATTTTTAGAATAAAAAAATTGTATTCTGCATACTTTTTTCAAGAGACATTGCGCTACACACAGGAAAACTCTTTTAACCTACTTGTGACTTTGTAGTATAGATATATAAACTCACAGATCACGTGTCTGAGTATCTTTATGGCAACACTTTACTATATTTTTGTTTTTTCCCTAACAGCTCTTTGTTCCACTTTCATTTTGATCCCTTGAAAGAAAACGTGGAAACCTCATAAGTTGAAACAAGTGTTTAGAGTTAAAAAGTTCGCAGCCATTTGCTTAACCCACCCTTTCTTTGAAGATCTTGTATTGTTTTAATTTATACTTGTTTCCTGTTCAGGCCACGCATGGAAAAATACGGAACAGTTATTGTAATATAAACTTACTAGCTGACCCGGCACACGTTGTTTTGTCATATAAATTTGGGGTGGGCCACCCTTATCACTTAGGGGTATGAAAAATAAATAGTAGCCGATTCTCAGACCTACTGAATATGCATATAAAATTTCATAAAAATCGGTCGAGCCGTTTCGGAGGAGTTTGGTAACTAACATTGTGACACGAGAATTTTATAAATAAGATTATTTGTTGGATTATAATAGATTTTTAATGAGAATAAATAAACTTTCTTCAACCAACTCAGTTAAAAAAACACATGGATGTTATTAGGTATGTTTATAAACGTTTTTACACCACTAATTACAATGTACAAAACTTGGTCAAAATCGCTTAAGTTGATTTGGAGTTCATCGCGGAATATTTCCTTAATACGCGATTATATACTTACAATAAATTTACTAAGCATGAAATTATATATGAAATTTCTTTTACTTGCCAATTTTATTTTTGCCAGTTATCTAAAAACTACAATAACCTTCCATTCCAACATACTTCGAAATATTTATTAGCCAAATAATTATATCAATTTATAAAATATCGGATAGAAAGAAGTCCTATAGAATGACTAGTATGGCGCGTGGCGGCGCGTGAAGGAGTGAGTAACAATTTGTCTGATTCCGGATGGCGGTTATGTAGAAAATGGCAGACAGGGATAGAAAGTAGTAGAAAAATGTAGTGAGTTGTAGACGGCGCGGCGGTAGAAAATGGTAGTCAATGATAGGCAGTGTCAGACAGTGGTCTACTATTTTACGTTCATTATCTTCTACTGTGCACTGACTGATTGAATTTTTTATCAGCACCCTGCCAATTGGGTGAGAATTGGAGTATTTTTTGTTTGATAAATTCCGCCATCTTTTTTTCTGTTCATCAAATAGACCTTCATACACTGATCATGTTTTTCCAAAATAAAACCGCTCTTCCATCTTGTACACTTTCTGAGATAGATCAAAATTTGAATGACGCCATCTTGAATCTGCCATTTCAGTTTTTTTTTCCGGTTCCCTGCTAATTGGATGAGGTTTCAAATTATTTTTGTTCGAGCACCCCTCACCTATCTTGAATACCCTGGCCGTGCTCCTTCCCCGTCTCCGAAATCCTTAATCAACACTTGTCAGAAATAAAACCACTCTTCTATCTTGTATACTTTCTGAGATAGACGGCGACGAAATTTGTATGGCCGCCATCTTAAATCCGCCATTCTGGATTTTTTTTCAGCTCATTGTCAATTGAATGAGATTTCGAATGATATTTGTTCGTGCACCTCCCACCTATCTTAAATACCCTGGCTGTGCTCTTCCCCCGTCTCCAAATTCCTCAATCTTGAGCTATCTCCATATTTTTCCTCTTAATGAATTTTCGTCCTCTATACGAAATTATGAGTGAAAAAAAAGTTTTTCATACAAAATTTTACAGGAGAGGTGATCAATCAGTCAGTGAATCAGCTCAAGCAGCTATATATATATTAATTAATTAATTAATTAATAATAATAATAATTAATGAAGAAGAAAATTTTAAAATTAACGAAATACATATTTATTGATACCCTTACAACAATAATCGTAATAAAATCAAGGAATTGATAACTAAAATTTTTAACTATGTTTTTATATATGTCGAAGAATTGTCGGAACAAAGGAAAGATGGCCTAACTCAAAAGTTACGGGCGCAATACGGGAGTATAACTAAACGTTACGATCTCTATTCTAATAGGACGCATTTTGATATTAAACCGAGCAGTGCCTTTGACTTGTGCCCAACGTGCAGGCTTAAAGACGTCTTTCAAGTAATTACAACATTCGCCTCCACTACTTAGTGTCACTATTTAAATCTAAGATTAGACTAACGTAAACCTAACCTAACACAAAACTAACCTAACCTAACTTACACTTTAGACGTATATGTCGGGGATTTTAATCAAAATCAAAATCAAAAAGAAACCTAAGCAGTGCCTTGGACTTGTGACCAAGGTGTAGGCTTAAGGATATCCTTTATTTGATCGAGACATTAGCCTCACTGCTCTCTGTTTAAACTCACATTAACCTAACCCAGCACACAAGACGTGGAAACTACATGGTAAGGTACTCACGTAATCTTAATCGGACAGCACTCCAAGCACTAACACTGCACTGCACAACACTAACACTATCCAGAGACAACTTCCCTTCACGAGAGATCGCGCACGACTAAGCTTTCAGTTAGACTGTCGATAGCGTATAAAGGGGTGAGACTGTTAAAACGACGGAAGTGACTACTACCCTATTCCAACGCTATTCGATTACTCTCTTTTACTATTCTCCGACATATATTTTATTAATTTATTAAAACTTGATATTTACGATTTATTATTTTTAACTCCTATCAATTTATGGTTCAATGTATTTATAAACTCTTTTATTAGGTATTAGTATGGGAGCCCAAGGGGGAATTTTTTGGATTTACTCGAGCGCGTCTGATTAAGGTAAGGTGGGGGGTTAATTGCATGATAGAATGCGTGTATTTTGAAAATCTGACCGCGGACCGCGGACGAGCTCGCACCATCATCACAACGCTTTCCGACGTCATAACATCATCACAGATGATCACAAAACAACGCATTCATGTCATTTTAAGTATGTATGTATGTATCACTTAATATCCCCTCTGTATATCTGACGGCGCTTGAATACATTTTTTTTCTACCCTTCTAGATGGCCACCCCCACAACTCAAGTCGGTAGATGAAAATACCGCCACATCAGTGACAAGTCGGACCATCTTAACTTCATCAATATCTGACTTCTTCGGCTTATTATCTTCATGTAATTTTTTAATTTTACAATTTTTGAATAGCTATAGATGTTTTTCGGAACATTAAAATGGGAAATGTAATATAACCTTTTATTCTCACTATCACGCTGGAGTAAATCCCCATTTAGCATCATGGCCTCCCCTACTATATAGTTACAGTATTTACTCTTGCCTTGTTGAGCGTTACTGCTTTTAAAATGTTGAAGATTTATAAAGTTACAATATCTTCTTAATATGTAAAACAAAGTCGGGTTTGTTCGAACACTTATAACTAGAGAACGGCTGGACCGATTGATTGATTGTTGTATCTGTATCCGTCACAAAAAATAACGAAACGTTTGGAAAAATAACGAAATAAAGTAAAAGAAAAACCATATTCCCATAAAGTATGTTGACGGGTTTCGTAACTGTCAATCATTAGGTTTCAAATCAACAAGTTATATTCACAATATTCGGATATTGAATAATATACTAATAACTATTTAGGAAATGTAACAACTGATTACACAAGTCAACAAAAAAAGAAACTTTTTTTGTGTCTGTTATTTAATGACTATTGTCTGAGTGTTTACATTGAAAATTAACCAAAAACTCAATTTATGAAGAAATAAGTTTGCTTTTGTATGTTTTATATTGATAATTAAGTTATAAAGTTCTTAGTGGAGAGTAAAATAATAGTTGGTAATACTTTAAAACAAAATGGCGACAAGTCGCGCATTCTATTGTATTGAGTGTATGTTTATCTATTACAAACTCTAGTAGTATTTTTGTATATGACTGAGTCGCAAAATAGCATACAGACTTTACTTGTCGAAATAATATGAAATTTTCTATGAAAACGAAATTTCTAGAAAAGCAAACTAACCAAAAAACCTATTTTACCCATTACAAGTAAGGTAAAAGAAATCAGAATTTGACGTTTTGTTGCCAGACTCAAAATCCGTGTTGACCGGTGTTATCTTTATATAAAATTTTATATGCAATTTTACAGTAAAGAGAAATCAAAACTCCCTCACCTGTATAAAACTGATTTAAAAGTAAATTTAATATTCTAGGAACAAGTTTACCTCTCTCTTCATCGACTTCACATCCGTACTTCAATAACTGGCATTCGTTTTCAAACAACTTTAACCTGAAACCATCTCCTTCAGTCCGGAAGCCACAAACGCTTTTATCTCCAATATCTAGACAACTCAAATTTCCGCAATATTCCACCTTTTCTACGTCTAACATCTTAAAAGTAGCTTTATGTAATAAAAATATGATTATCAATAGAGATTGCATTGATTACTACTCGTTGAAACTACACGCTATTTAACATTGTGTTTTTATTTCTATTAATTCTTTTAAAACTAAACATTGTTATGTAGATGCTAGTCGATTCGCCCCGGTTTCGCATGGGTGCAATTTAACAAAAAATATTTATTAGAAACATTTAATTTTATTTTTATTAAAAAAACAGGTTTTTAATAACATACAAGCAATTACTATACTAAGGCAGCGTTTCCACATGATGATTTCAATATTAAGCTGCGTTAATACTAGAGATGTGGGAAGATATGTAGCGAGGGATGTGTTTGTTAAGAACCAATAGAATCGCTTCATATATCAAGCCTCACTCAGTGTGTCACATGAAGCATACATATCTTCCCACATCTCTAGTATTAACGCAGCTTAATATTGAAATCATCACGAGCCTTCAATGGCCCACTTAATTAATATGACTTAATTAAAATAATTAAATTATACTAATGAAATTTCCAACAAACAGTATTGTATAGACACTCTTATAGCCTTTATTTAAGCTTTGAAGCTTCGCATACTACCATATATGAAAAGTAATTATATTAGTTACAAAAAGTCTAAACCTCGTTCCTTTGAATGATGCAAAATTAGGCAAATTTGTTGGCCGTGGTCTCAGTAAATTGTACGTTCCTCGTCAAACATTATTGACAAATTTATCAATAAGAAGTTTCCAAAAAGAAATGTTATTTACTTTATGACTTTATTTTTAATTATCATTTTATTTAATTGCACTAATTATCAATTGCATGCAGCCTCCATTAAACAAAACCTGTATTTTACCACGTTTGAAGAAATAAATAAATTTGAATTTGAATAATATTAACTATAAACACGATAGAGATATCTAAAATGTCACTTTTAGACACTCAGATAATTAGTAAAACAATACAATTGTTATATTAAAATACACCCTACACTCCTACCCCGCTTATCCCTTTAATACTGCGGCTCAGGTTTTACTGACACCGTAGCATTCTTCTCTACATTCCCCCTCCTCACTCTATCATCGAGACTTCAACACTCAAACAGTCTCTTGTGTTGCCGTTGTCCATGGGTGATGTGGCCACTTACCATCAGGTGGTCTTACCAAAGAATAATAACAAAAAGTGGTCTCATATAATTGCTTTAATAAATGAATTCCCCCACAAAGTAGACTTACTTTGAAGCCCTAATAATAGACTCGATGAACCAACCAATTTTAATAATGGCGTATGCAGAGCTGCATGACAAAAGAATTCATGTGTAGTTTTATTGATGTTCAGAAAATAATAAATGAAAATTGCCGTGTCCGCGTGTCCAGTCAAAGGTTAATTAATTAGCACCGGAATGCACGGATGAATCTTTCCAGCCATTAGGTACATTGCGCCATTGTTTTCATAAAATGTTTTAATATTACAATACTCTATAGTAGGTATTCTCAAAGTGGTCTCCCAGGGGTCGATATAATCGAAAAATTATTTTTGGGGTCGCAGATCTCTATTACACAAGTTCTTATTTGAAACTTTCAAGATTCTGTACAACTTGTGTATTTTTTTTTATCTTTACTTTGCGATTTTTTTGTATATCGCTTTTATTATCCTTCTCATTTGTATTTTTTTTAGTCTCCGATGTCTATTTATTAATATCACGACCCATCAATGGCCCACTCCTGAGCCGGATCTCCTCCTCAGAATAAGGAGGGTATTAGGCCATAGTCCATCACTCTGGGCCAGTGCGGGTTGGCAGACTTCACACACCTTTGGGAACTTTTTGGAAACTCTCAGGAGTGCAGGTTTCCTCGCGATGTTTTCCTTCACCGTTAAAGCAAGTGATATCAGTCAGTCAGAGAGGTGTGTGCCCAGGATCGAACTCGGAGTAAGACTTGAAGTCTCAACCACTGGGCCATCACAGCTTTTTTATTTATTAACACAAGTTCTTAATTAAAACTTTCAAAATAAGTCGTGTACAGATTTTTTTATTCTTTTTTAATCATTACTTTGCGATATTTTTTTAATATTGCTTTTCTGTATTTTATGTATATAGATTTTGTTAAGTTTTGATGATAAAATGTTGTCAAGTTTACTCACTTAACCAACCGTAAAGTTGTATCACTACTCACTAAAAAAAACTAGATAGGATTTTTGAAGAAATTTGGATATGGGAGTAGTCATTTTGGAACTACCTTACTCACTAGTCTGTAGCTACATTTACCATCTTTCTAAATGAATATTATTAAAATAAACTTAGTGTCAGTTCATGAACATTTTTATTCCATATAATAAAATTTTATTATCAACAATCAATATTTCATTTAAAAAAATATTTTCTCAGTTTCTGATTAACTGAATAGCATACTAATTAGGATGAACTAATGTTGCCAGCAGAAAAAATAATATCGACAATATAAAATCATAACACGTGTATGCATTGAATACACCTCAGTGTTCAAATTCAAGGGCGGATCGATACCATATGTAACAGTGCTCTATAAAAGGGAGAGGGAGACTAAAGAACCAAATTCAAGGCCGATACCTAAAAAAATTTTGTGATCAGACCCTAAATTGAGCCTTATTGTAAAAGGAAACACACAGTTCCAAATTAAATTAACTTATTTTATTAATTAAAGTCAAATTTCTTACAAACAAAACTAGCCGACCTGGCAAACATTGTTTTGCAATATAAATTTTTAAAAAAATGGAGTGGGCCACCCTTATCACTTAGGGGTATAAAAAATAGATGTTTATGGATTCTTAGACCTATCCGATATGCACACAAAATTTCATAAAAATCGGTTGAGCCATTCCGGGGGAGTTTGGTAACAAACACTGCGACACGAGAATTTTATGTAAAAAATACTTTGTTATCAAACTCAGTAGCCCTTAGGCTATTGACATAATGGAGTAGGATCCTAATTAGAGTTAGGGTTCGTCCGTCCGTGAGTGAGCATGTAGACGTCCTCCCCTTCCAAACGAATAGTCGATTTGATTGAAGTAGATGGAAAAATTTCGTACCGAATACATATTGAATATCCTTCAACAATTTTCATAGTAAATGAAATCTCGATGGAAAGTTCCATGTTATTACGACTTTATAAGGTTTTCCTGATTCAATACTCCTACGTCCGTAGTCCGACCTACGCGACGCCTACGCCAAGGTATTCAAAGAAAAATATCCGCTCGGATGCCGCCTTGCAATTTATTTTTATTGTAAGGACATCACGTTTTATTTTTCCTTTTACATATTCAAAAGAATGACGCCATGGATCAAAATTCAATGCCTATTCCAGCGGTAAAGTAGATTCGCCTAAATGACAGAGATTTTTTAAAATCATGATGGTCGTTCAAGTGTTAAGATATTAATATGTCGGCTCGTAAGACAGAATTAGGTCAACCTAACCTTAGGCGTGTGTTTCATTTCCTACGCCTTTTTCACAAGTCCAAGGCAAGGCTGCTTAGGTTTCTTTCGTAATTGTAAGAGATCATAATGTTTAGTTCTTTATCCGTTTATCACCCCCCTTTTAGTGTTCTTCTCTGTTTTCCCTCTCCTCCTCCTTCTCATTATAAATCGCCGAGTAATATATTTTTATCAATTTTTTCCCACATGTCCTGATAGGTACCAGTTGAAAGGAAAGTGTACATGTAGATGAAAAATAAACGATTTAAAATTAATATGTATCAATCTTATGTCACGTTATGTAGACAACTTTATCAAATATTATCAATAAATCAAACATTCAGTAATAGTTATCTTTATAATTCAAATAGAAGCCAAAACAATAGCAAACAAATAGTTTAGTCTAGTTTTAAAAAACATATTGCTGTAGTTCTAACTGTAAGGCGTGTCGACTAAACGTGTCAAAAAAGCTAGTAAAGTAGTCAAAGTAGTAGTAGTCAGGTTAAATTTTTTTTTTCTTTAGAATCCGTGAAGAGCAACTTTTAAAATGAAGGATAAATTCGAGTGAATGCCATACGCCGTGTTGTATTTCACCGCCACGCCTTACAGTGTGGCGCCACTGGCGTTTACCGTGATTTAGTACGGAATACCAAATGTAATTTCCATCAACGTTTCAGCTGTCAAATTATGAGAATGTTCCTACAGAACTGTCATGTCGTCTTCAGTAACGTCACGACGTGGCAGTAAATGGTCAGTATTACATTATCTTTGATGTCAGTAGTAGGTACTGTATGGTCATCACTGGTCTACGAAAATTTGTACAGCGATAACTTTAAACATGAAATGACGTCACATTGTGTTTCCCATCACGTGCCAGAATGCTAAAATCATGTTGAAAAAAAATATTAATATTAATACATTATTTTAAAAAATACCTTTTTACCGTTTTTTTTAATCTAAATCTAATTACTGACCGGAATTTTATTTTCATTAATTAAGATATATTTGCTTAAATTTAATATGAAATCCGCATAAATTACCCTGAAAATAAGTAATCATTAGCCTATGGTATCCTTGAATCTACGCTCTGTGTTACCTGTATTATCAATAGTGAATGACAATATTCATCAAATATAATCGATTTTGTAAATAATATGTAATCGTTTCAAATCGATAAAATAAAAACGATATTTATACTATCATTTTATTATTGTATATAAATCTATGGAAGGTCTAAAAAAATTAATTTAAATTGGATTATAGTTCTCTCTGAAAAATTTCTATCCAGTGTTGTTTAGATGTTTAGACAACCGTAGAAAAACGCTACTCTTTATTTCTTATATCATTATTTACATTTTAGCCTTTGTTAATTTGATACGGCTAATTAGTTGATTATGGAAAGCTTAGAATTGAATCTTAAATTAGAGTATGTCACATACTTATTTACTTTTTTATAGAATATTTATATTTAATCATTAAAAGTCAGTCATTTTTATATAATAAAAATAGTATAACCTATATTTTATGCCGTGCACAAAATATCTAAAAAAGCTGAGATTCAAAGGGTAAGTCAAGCTATTTTATATTCGGTAAGAATGAAATTATTCTACTTCTTGAATTTCTGATTTAACAATGATTTTCTATCAATTTAAAAGGTCGTTTATAAAGGTTGCGAGTAGCAAGTAGTATTTTTCCAGCTACGGAGCAGCGAGATAATATCAAATGTCTGAACAATCTTTTCTGAAAAGGGATCGAACTGATGGATTACTCACCTCTTACAAGATGCTCTCCTAGCGGCAGAAAGAAAGGGTATCTAACTCGTACCCTCACTAGCAAAAAGTTATAAAATTGTATACAATTTCTTTATAGACTGTGGTGAAAGGAGACTTTTGCCTGGACAAATCTCATACCACAAGTTTCCGCAGACAAAGCCACGGGTAGATACATGTATAAAATATAATCGATTTATTGTCGATAATAATCGTTATCGATATCTTTGATTAAGCTGAGTATGTAGTACATCCCGTGGGTGGGCGGAGCTTAAATGACTTTGACGTAGTGGAAATTGATATATGACGTTAGGGATGGCCAAATGAAAAAAATATTATATCGATATACATCGATGGTATTAAAAAATATCAAAGTTTGTTAAGTTAAAGCATCACTGCTTTTGAAAGCGTGATTACTTCAAGAATTATAAAAATATTCCGAAGTAAAAAAAACACACCTGTCGTAGTATTATCAGCTTTTTATTAAATCAGTGACAATTTTAATGAGTTCATATTATAACTGGAACGCTCGCTTAAAATTCATATTAGGTATATAATATTCAAATATGCACCTTGAAATAACATAAGGTTGACATTTGTTTCCATCACGTAAAGAGCAAAAGTCGTTTCGAGCAGGACCGGACTAAGAAGGATTTCGTCTCTTTCTTGCAGTGTTTTTCTTAGAGTGTTTGTGACAATGTGCCATACAAATAATTTTAAGCAGTTAAATAGACAGAAGTTCATGTTATTAGTAACACAATAATTTTTAATTTTTCTCTATTCCTTGAAGCATGGTCATACTAGTAGAAAGAGTTGCAATACCCTATAGTGGCTGCACTCTTAGGAACGTTTTTTGAGTGAGTGCACGTGCGCATTCCAGTTAGTAGGTATCTAAATTTCTTAAGTAAAAATCAAAGACAGCTGAGGGCAGAGAAAGATCTGTATATTTTTTTAGCTGTATTCAGACTTGAAATAAAACTAAAATTAATCTAATAAATCATTAAAAAATGCGAATTTGATATTCCGAAATAAATATCGAATATCGATTTATATCTATCGATTAAGATTATTCTTTGACAAAATATCGATATTTAAGGTTATATTTTCTTAGAATTTTTAATTGTAAATTACTAATACAATTGTATGAAAAAGAATATTGCACAACATTATACAAATCTTTTGATTTAGTAACACATATTGGTGTTTGTGAATTGTGATATAAGAATGTAATTTAGGAAATCAAAATGAGTACAAAGACGGACGTTGTAAAACCTAAAACTGTGAGAGTCTACGAATTAGATGAATATCAAAACTTGTTAAAGGGCATACAAGTTGCAGCATGCATGATTACCGAGTCGCATCAAATTGGTAAGTTTCTATAATCTTTATGTAATCTTAAATCATACAAAATATCCTTTTGATGACCCACTGCTGAGCCGGGTCTCCTCCTCAGAATGAGGAGGAATTTGGCCATAGTCCACCACGCTGGCCCAGTGCGGGTTGGCAGACTTCATATACCTTTGAGAACATGGAGAACTCTCAGGAGAGCAGGTTTCCTCGCGATGTTTTCCTTCACCGTTAAAGCAAGTGATATTTAATTGCTTAAAACACACATAACTCAGATAAGTCAGAAGTGTGGGGGATCAACACCTTAAGCACTGGGCTATCACTGCTTTTTGAGCGCCATTTTAACTGGAATTAAGATTTTCCATCAATCAAATGCTATTTTATACATAGCGTTTGATTGATGGAAAATATTAATATTTTAACATAACTTGACAGTTCCGGGCAATATCATTTGCTTTTTATTATGTAAATATATCCTACTTGTTACAATATTCTTTTTTTAACTTATTGCAATTGAATTGTGCGCCGTCAAGAAGCCTTCAAGAATTTGTAAAATTTATAAATCATACAAAAGTTACGTGAATAAAATTGTATTTGTTATATGCATGCACTAAGACCAAGTAGGTAATTAAATAAGCTTGGTCAAATTAATCTATATATTAACACAACATATGTTCATTTTTGATATACAACATATAAAGAATATTTGGTTTTTAATTTTTCTGAAAATTTTGTGATTTTGGGTTATGATTTTAATTGGGTGGGGGCTTTGTTATATGGAGTAAAAAAGCATAATATTGCATCTTGCTGAATTGCAATCACAAATTTTTAATTCAAAGAATGAGCCAGAATAGACATTTTTCCCACATTGAAATTTCATCAAATTGTTTAAGTAGTTTTAGAGTAAATTTGTTTTATAAATGTTTTTTACAAAAACTTATAATAACAATAATAAAATCCTCTTTCCTTAGTGGATGAAGCAAGTGTGATCAAGCGGCTCAATGCATTAACACTTAATGGACCGTCAGATGGGAACTGCTGCTCATGCTGCGGGGTTGGCCCATTCGAGTCCCGGGCTCAACAAATAGCTCATTACAAAAATCACTGGCACACCCATAATTTAAAAAGAAAACTGTTTGGAAAATCACCTCTGACTTTGGGACAATTTAATTCAAGACAAGGTTAGTTTATTTTATTAATAAATGATAATATTATTTTATTTGTTATTAGTACTTTATTGAAAATTAAAATTACTTCATGACATAAAAGAATATTAAATAACTTAAATATTAAGTATTTAGACTAAAGCTTTAGACTTCAAACATATAACGGTCCTTACATTGATTCAGTTGTCATGAAAAACTCTAAATGAACACAAAACATCATAAAATCTGAATAAAAAAAGAATTTTAGTTATTTAAAAAAAAACAGAGATTACTTAGTAATAAGACCTTTAATCCAGGAACATTAATACTATGTTGTGTTACCATATTAGTCTATTCCAAAGTAAAAATTGCCCTTTTTAGTTGATATATTTGTCAGAGAATAGTAAAAGATTATCGAATAATCAAATCGTCATCGCCATCTATGGTGCTAGAGTAGGGCAGTAGTCACTTCCATCATTTTGACAGTCTTTGACTCTTTATATGCCCTCGACAGTCTGACTGTAATCTCAGTCTTGCATGGTCTCTCAAGTGAAGAGTGAAGTAGTCACAAGATAGTGTTAGTGATCATGATCTTATCTACAAAAATTATCACTTGAGAAATAAACTTCTTTTTAATTTTAGATGACTCCAGTGTATCAGGCAGTGACTCAGAAACAGAGGACAGTGGGAACACTCCTGCAAGTGATCTCTTCGCAGCTGCCACCAGACATTGTAAAGCATTCTTTACCAATCAGAAAGGGAAGGTCTTCTGTATTTATAGATGTATATTGCATCATAAAAAGGTAATTAAATGTGTGTCTCCTTAATTTCTATGTAGGCTTGACTTCTTCTGCTTGTTCTGCTCATCATATTTGGTGATAAGAGAAAATTATATATTTATTCATGTACCTTAATATATCGTTAAAAATGTTTTTGTATATAATTATCAGATCTCTTTCAGATATTTTAGGTACTTACCTAAAATAGCAGAAAATTATGAAAAATGAGTTGTAGGCCCAAAAGAAATTAGTCACTAAATGATCAAGTAATAATATTAAATCTAAAAAAATACGAGTTTTGTTTTGATTGTCTTACACTCAAATTACCTTTTCTTGATGTCTTTTAAAGGAGGAGCTCTCAACAGATGGTGAAGGGTATGCTTGGGTGGACAGATGTCAAAAGCTGGCCATCCCTTTGTTCCAACGGTGGGCTGTGCTAATGGTTTCTGGCGGGCATTTCGCTGGTGCTATCTTCACTGGAAGTGTGGTTGTGCTTCACAAAACCCATCACTCCTATGTGACTAGACGAGGCCAAGGTCAATCTCAAGTGTCGAGGGATCAACATGGAAGTGCGCCCAGATCTGCAGGGGCTAGTCTGAGGAGATACAATCAAGCGCAGTTTTTATTGGTAATAAACATATAACGAAAAAATAAACTTTCCCTTACCTATATATACATTAACTAGCTTTTACCTATATATTAGCCTACAGTAGATCGTCTGTAGACATCTATATCTATACTATTATATAAAGAGGAAAGATTTGAGTGTTTGTATGTTTGTTTGTTTGTTGCAAATAGGCTCTAAAAGTACTGAACCGATTTTGAAAATTTTTTCACCAATAGGAAGCTACATCCTTTCCGGGTAACATAGGCTATGTGGTGTTGCCATAAATATTCTAATTAAAAAGATATGGCCATTTAAGTGCCATAAGGTGGTCATTTTGTAAATTGAAGAGTTTCTCAGGAACTACAAATACGATTTAAAAAATTTTTTCACTGATAGAAAACGACACTATTCCCGAGTAACAAAAGTGATTTAGTGTTGCCATACACATTTTTTAATTAATCGAATATGGTAATTTTGTTGTTACTAATCCGATTTTTAAGTCTTGTGATTTAGTGTTGCCATATACATTTTTTAATTAATAGAATATGGTCATTTTATTGTTACAATCCGATTTTTAAAATTCTTTTACTGAGAGAAACCTACACTATTCGTTAGGGACAAAAGTGATTTAGTGTTGCCATATACATTTTTTAATTAATAGAATATGGTCATTTTGTTGTTACTAATCCGATTTTTTTAATTCTTACACTGAGAGAAACCTACACTATTCGTTAGGGACAAAAGTGATTTAGTGTTGCCATATACACTTTTTAATTAATAGAATATGGTAATTTTGTTGCTACTGATCCGATTTTAAAAATTCTTTCACTGAGAGAAGTCTATAGTATTTCCATCTCTCTTCCTCTTATAATACTATCATTGTCTCTCATGCTCTCTCTTTAATTCTTATTTTTATTTGTTCAGTATGATCAGTCTCTTTTCACTTTCTTTCTTTCGATTACCTCTATCGCTCTCTCTCTCTTTCTCTCTCTCCTTTACCTATTTAACTTTATTTTTGCTCTGTCTTCCCTCTCTTAGCATCTGTCGCTTTTCTTTTATATTTGTTTCTATTATTTTTCTTTTTATAACTTTTTCTTTCTCTCATTTTTCAAATAATGAAAAACTACACAATTACAGAATAACAAATTAAGGACATCAATTATAATACTTGTTTATAATCAACTATAATACTTGTTTTAAATACCCGGAGCGAAGCGAGGGCAGCCCTCTAGTATTTAATAATTTTATGAGGCAGTCATACTAACTTTGCACCCCCCTTTTGCCCCTTTAAAGCATGATTTTCGAAAAAATACTGAATTTCATTTGAATAACTTCAAAAACGACAAAAAACGACTAACTTTGAACCCTTGTTTTAACTCCTTATGGTGAATTTTCAAAAATCCTTTCTTATAGTCTCCCCTATGTTATAAAAGGAACCCCTGTGCAATTTCAAGTTTCTAACCCTTATAGTTTAGGCCCTGCGTTGTTATGTCAGTTATTAAGTCAGTCAGCTTCTCCTTTTATATAAATAGATTAATTGAATCTATTAGTTAGTAAACATTATTAATCGTTTTTGAAAATCATTCCATCAGCCCAAGAAAACACAAAAGACCACTTTTTTTATTATTTTTTTCAGATTATTACTATGATAAGATCCGAGAAAATATAGCATTAATTTTTCACATTTTTTTTCTTAACTGGTTAATTCCCAATGTCACTTGTAGGTGACAGAAGTTTAATAATTTTTTCTTCCATATGGCAACATTATTTTATGATTCTTCTACTAAATATTATGACATTTTTTTTCTGGCAACACTAACCAAACGTTCTAAGACAAATTTATTAGAGTAAAATAATAATCGCATGTCTTTCAAAATCTTAATTGCACAATGCCCACATACCTTTCATCATTTCATTCCTCACGAAAAGAGGGGTGGGTAGTTTATATAATTTTCTTAATCTAAATTATTTTATTTAAAGAGAAATGAAATTTTTAGAAATAAAGAGTTGACTTTTTCTTTCCAGCATGTTCAAGAGATAATAGCAAGTTGGACAGAAGACCTAAAAGGATGCTATTTAGTGCTATACCGAGCTGTGGGTTCTACAAACCAAGCGGCGTTATTCGGTAAAAATTCACCCCTAAAGAGGGAGGATCAGAGAGTCAGGGTTCTGCCATTCCCTACGAAAAAACCTACATACAAAGAAGTGAAGCGAGTACACGAGACTGTTGCTAGTATTGAAGTTTATGGTACGTATTTTTTTATTAATATTTTATATTAACATTTGCCCACCCGCCCTCGCTTGGCTGAGGTATATTGTAATCGCTTACCTCCTATTACGATTTTTTTTTCTTAGTGGATCCGCAATCAGTCCTAGAACTATGGGCGGATTTTTAGGAAGTGAATTAGCGTTTGCAGTGATTTCCCCTTTGGGAATATTTCCTGCTAAGTAAGGCTATCCAATTTTAGGATGTTCCGTCGCTTTAGCCGTTCTAGAGGTTCCTGGGCACTGAGCAACACCGCCAGTCTGTTTGGGTGATGCTTTATCTTCTCCCTACTTGGCTGCCGACTTCCGAACTTCGTCCTTCACCGCATTAATGTTCAAATGCTCATGGAGTTCTGAAATGTTGATAAACCATGGAGAATCAGCCATATAGTTATAATAAACCCATTAATTCCTTATTTCAAGTTTACATTTCAAATGGTGTTAGTAATCTTTATTAAATTAGTTTTTTGAAAATTGGACCCCTTTTAGAGTAAGGATCACTCCAGCCCATTCCAAGTCTGTCCTTGCCCAAGGCAATCCAGTATTATATCATCAGCCCACTGTCTTGTTGGTCTATTTGGTCCTTTTCTACTAGTAGAGTCTATGGTCCCTCTATTATCTGTGTATCGTAAAATGTGTTCAGCCAGTTACTGATGCGTTCACTCTTCACCTTTTGTATTTTCTGTAAAAAAATACAAAAGTAAAATAGTTATGATAATAATATTTATCTATAGTAATATATTATAAAATGACGGAATAGTTGTAAGACTTTTCAAGCGCCAACCTCCTGAGAATACTGCGCTCCAAAGTGGAGTCTATGTTTATAGATTCTACAACTTAATTAAAATTAGATTAATAAAACAGGGTTTTTATTAATATTTTAAAAACATATTTTTAGACACAATGGAGCTGTTTCAGCGAGCATTAATAGCTTCTAAGGGCAAGGGCACTATTAGTAGCAACACAGTAACTACTGTTGAACGTCCTAAGAAGAGCCCCAACAAACCTATTGATAGAGCTAAATCCAGGTGAAAATCATTCGTTTAAAAAAATATTTTTTTACTCTAATTCCATAAAAACTTTAATATCAAGGTAAGGCGTTTTTTTTAATTATAATGGTCTTATTTTTTTAAATAATCTATTACTCTGTACTAATATATATAATTGTGTGTTATTTGGTTTGTCTAGGCACAGCATTACTTTATATACATTAGGTTATAGTGTCAAATTACAAACCAACAACAAACATAGTATTGCATATAACAATATAGAAGATTTTTTAATAACTAAGCTAGGTTAATCCAAATATTCTAAACATTAATTTTTTTTAAAGTATTTTTAATATTTTTTTCACTCAAGTTAGCCTGTAACACTAGCAAATGCATCCTCATACATCTCTGGGGGAAACACAGTTTAAGTGGGTTAATTTAAAATGTTAGCTAATTTTTAAGACATTGTATATTCTGTCGGCTTCCTATATTAATAGATAAAAAAAATTCACAGAGAACGTATTCCACGAGAACTACCCACACAAATATTATCCAGTGAAGATGAAGGCCCTTGTTTCATAGACTTGGAAACTCCTGTCGATTGGATCAAAACTCTGTCTGAACAAAGCAACAACGGAATCATAACTAACTCCAGAAAAGATTTATTAAACGATCATGCATTAAAAAGTGATAACTCAGTAAGTGAGGAAGAGGCGGTGAAGAAGAATCAGGTTGTAAAGAAAAAGAAGAAAAAGAAAGCAGAGGATAAGGAGAAACCGATCGAAAAACCTCCAAGCAACTGTACTAAAATACCAGCGAATATTAAAAAGGTAGGCTGTGAAATAATATTTTTTTTTACTCGGGGATTTTTTAACTATGTTTTTTTCCAGATATGGAAACTAATAACTGATGAAACTACAAACACGCTAGAGACGATTCTTGAAGAGTTTGATGTGGAGTCCCTCCCCACAGCATGCAACACTCCCGATCCGAACGATGGTAACACTGCACTCCATAAAGCTGCTATCGCTGCAAAACCTGATATGGTTACGTAAGTATGATAACAAATAATAAATTATGTATTTACTTATTGATTTTTTAAAGTAAAATACCATTGGTATGAGATAAAAAATTAAAATAAATAATAAATTTTGATAAAATCTTTTCCATTTCGTTATGGATACATCATACACGAATAATAACAATATATCAAAAAAAATGACAATGAAAAATAAAAATCTAAAAATAAACTACTTCTGCTAACTTTAGAGCCTCCTCTACACTATCGTATTCTAACATCGTTCAACTTCGCGAGTAATGTAGAAGAGGCTTAGAAGTACTTCTTTTAATACACTCTCACATGGTGCAGTTTGTAGGATACATTTTCGTTTCAGTGAACTCCTAACAGCTGGTGGCGACCCCTGCATCAAGAACTATCTGCTGCAAACTCCATACGCCGCGTCTCCTCATTCCGACACAAGGATCGCCTTCAGACTCTTCCAGGCCAAGTTTCCTGATAAATATAATTATAATAAGGTTAGTCACAAATTATTTGCTTCTTTTAATTTCTTTCATAGAGATAAAAAAATGATAAAATAACCTCCACTTTTATGAGGTCTTCCAAAGGTAACAGTGGATATTGTGCAGTTAAGATGCTGAAAACCACGCGGTTACTATTTTATTTTAATGAATTTGAAAAATAACGTTTGATTAGTGTTGCCAGAAAAAATAAATTAAATAGTGTTGCTATTTATCTACAATTTATTGCTACAATAATAGTAGAGTGAAACAATAATGATGCAATGTGGTGGAAAAAAATTTATCAAACTTCTGTCACCTACAAGTGACACTAGCATAAGTTTGACATTTGTTTCCAACACGTAAAAATGGAAATCGTTCCGAGCAGAACCGTCGACTAAAGGGGATTTTGTCTCTTTCTTACGGTGTATTTCTTTGTGTGTTTGTGACAATGTGCCATACAAATAATTTCAAGCAGTTAAATAGACAGAAATTGATGTTATTAGTAAAACAGTATTTAATTTTTCTCTATTCCTTGAAGCGTGGTTATACTAGTAGAAAGAGATGCAATCCTCTATAGTAGCTATACTCTTCGGAACTTTTGCTCATTCCAGTTTGTATGTTAATTCCTTGGTTAAGACTTGGAAAGTATTTAACATTAAACTATTCTGCTGACACTTCCCCCTCGATTTGATACGTCGAAAAGCACTAACCTAGAGGGAACTAATATGGTGGGAAATATCCATATTATTTATATTACAAATGAGAACTTATATTAATTAAATTAATATAGGTCTATATTACATTTAACTTAAAATGAATAAAAATCTTAAAACCTAGCTAATATATATATAAAAAATAAAGATTTAATAATACAGAAAACGACGCCTGGTTGACGCCATATTAAATTAGGTACTGGCATATACACATTATCTTGTACCCGTTTTCGCGGTAAAATTTAAAAGCCTAGCCTTACATAAACCTAAAATAAAATAAAAAAAAATACGTTATATTAGTTTACATTTTTTTTCTGTTACGCACAGAAGTAATGAATTTATTTTTCAATTTTAATTTTCAATTTTTGATGTTTAACTTCGACAGTCTAAGGCTGCGTTTCCATCTCGCTCAGAGTGTGTTAAATGAAGTAATTCTATTGGTTCTTATCAAACAAATTCCTCGTTCCACATCCTCGCACACCTCTGGTGGAAACATAGCATTAATTTTGATCAACAAAATTTTTTTTAAAGTAAAAAAGAATGTAAACTCTTGCAGGGTACAATGAAGACTAAAAAATAATTCTATTTTATTAAATAAATTTATTATATTAAAATACTAGCCAACCCTTGCGACTTCGTGCTCGTGATCATCCGCTCCTATTGTTCTTAGCGTGATGATATATAGTCTATAGTCTAGGAAGGCTCCTCGATAAATGGCAAATCTAACACAGAGAGAATTTTTCAAATCGGACGAGTAGTACCTGAGATTAGAGCGTTCATGCAAACAGACAAACTCAAAACATGATTTATAAAAAAAACAGAATGTCTAACGTATGTTCTATTTGTTTTAGTCACAAATTCCTGGTCCAGTAACACCAGAACAACTCGAAGAAGAGAAAGAAAGAAAAGCTCAACAGAAACGCGACAAGCGACAAAGAGATAAAGAGAAACAGATTGAGAAGAACAAAACAAACAAATTTTTGCATATGACTGATGCTCAAAAGGTAATTTTAATATACGAATATAAAATATACAATATTTCATCTCCTATTTTAATCTGTTTAAGCCTTTTTCTGTCCAGCCGATATTCAGATATAAATGGTGTATCTAATCCAACTTCGTGTTGTAATATATTTTAAACATTTTTTAACTCTTACAAATATTTTAAAAAATGTGTTTGATAATTAATTATACTTTTTTAAATAGTCTAAAGAAAATTTTCTAAAAATATTTTTTTAATCTAATTTTCATTTTAAATTCTCTATTTTTCAGGTGAACGCTGATTTAAGGAAATGTTTCCTGTGCGCTACAAATTTGCCAAAAAAACCATTTGAATATGAAAAATATATGTTTTGTACTATACGTTGTCTCCAAAATCATAGAAATCTAAGACCATTGCATAAAACAGCTTAACCAATATGTAACATAATATAGAATCTTTTTTGTATTATTATATATGTATGTATTATATATTTTACGAGTCGACTCCTCAACATCAACATAATTTGTATATGACTAATTCCCAAAGACATAAACGGTCATACAGCTCGACATGCACTTCATCCCCTATTTTAGCTCCATGAAGTTTTGATCTTCTCCACGATATAACGTAGTCTACCTCCTTTTCATCAAAATTGGTTCAGTGGTTTAAGTGTGAAAGCATAATAGGCAGAGTTACTTTCGCATTAACCCAAAACCAGAGAGTGATTTGGAATTCAATAAATTATATATAAAAGCTACTAACTAGACTCAAATTATGACTTCAATAGAACTTTATTACTTTAATAGACTTTAGTAGAAAAAAGGAGGAGGACTCAAACTCAAAATAGTTTATTTCGGTCAGTCAGTTTGTCTGAAGCTTCCACAAGTACAGAAAGCAGTTTTCTGATGAGAATAACTAGCAAGAAAGTATTTTTACTTGTAATGAAACTATTTGTACACTATTGGTCGAAGACACGTAATAACACTAGCGTTGCAGGGATACTATTGGCACTGAGATATCATACTTACCCTATATATATAATATTATACTATTCAATGTACCTCTGACATAACCGACACGTAAGTATAGGTTTCACCTTGAATGTGCAGCAAAGAGCAGCGCGTCACTAGCGATCGATTCTTATGCAACGTTTTAGTTCCCGCGCGTATGCTACGTCACGGATGGAACTACCAATACAGGCATGCAGCGCGCTGACAATGCGCAACCTTCCCCCGCTATTCTCAGACCTGAAGTTAGCTGCCGGCTACCATAGCATACACTACAGACACCTCAGCTAAAATGTCAAATACACCAATGCAGATTCTGTATGGAAACACATCGGAGTCGAAACTTAATAATAAGCTAAAATATCAAAAAAAGCGTATTATATTAAATAAGGTAAGGAAGTGCCGCCATGTTGGAATATTTAAGTCTTAGTAATAATTAAATTATTGCCATTTATATTATTGAAATAATCGATTATACCAATGTATTATTGATTGTAATGTCTTAATTCAAATGTTCACTGCCCTGCTGCTATAAAATATTTGTGTCGTGACACGTGTTTTATTTTTAATATCCTATTCTTCTCAGAGAACCCTTTCATTCAAGATGGCGGACCGTCCAAAGGGCGTCCTCAATTATGGATTTAAAATGATGATTGTTATCCAATCTAAACATGTATGTTAAGTTATACTTTAGTTTTTTTTCTTAAATAATATTGATAACTACCTGACTCGACCGACGTTGTCCTGCCTTAGCTATGAATAGTGGTTAAATGAGTGACAGTTCTGACAAACGCCATAAAACATTACATTGGAAAAGTAAATATGGTCGTTAAATTTTCTAATTTTCCGCTCAACTTTCTTATTTTTTTCATACACAAGAACCTTCTTCTGACAATAACAAACACAGGATTACAAAACAAGGATTAGCGAAATAGGTCCAGCCATTCACGCGTGATGCCGTGACCAAGTGAAATAGGGATTCATTTTTATATTGTTAATTATGATATTGGCAACACTTATAATTTGAGTAGCATCCTGTTTCTTGATCTTGATGTTGGTACGACTGATATGGGTAGCATCCTGTTACTTGAATGTTGGCCAACTGATAAACACAAACCAAGGAAGTGGGGATTGTAAAATAAATACGCCATCACGACAGAAGTAAAGTAACCCCCAGGAGGATATTATAGTCAAGCCGTCATAATGTTAGTCTGCGTAATGTTAGTCTACAACATTCATCTTCTCTCTCTTTTGTTAATTAACAATATATAAGAATAGTGTAGCTGAAACAAAAGATCTCTTCCAAAAAGTCGTAACGAGAACTCGTACTGTCAAGGCATCCGCAATCAAAAATGAAAGTGGGGTCTTAGTTACCGAAACCAAACAAGTGCTGGAAGCAATACTGCGTTGCGCTAGATA
Source organism: Limenitis camilla (assembly GCA_905147385.1). Classification (NCBI taxonomy): domain Eukaryota; kingdom Metazoa; phylum Arthropoda; class Insecta; order Lepidoptera; family Nymphalidae; genus Limenitis; species Limenitis camilla. Next base: position 11,533,109 of record LR990239.1, on the reverse strand, counting down.
AAAATGAATCAGCAGATGGAAGACCTGGATCCAGACGTTATACCATCAGAGGTGGAATCGTGTCAAAAATGCGAAGTGGAGTCTTCAGAGAAGGATGCTATTCCAGCTGAGCTCATTAAAAACAGGCACTAAAATAATAACGAATATCTGCAATTCCATCAGGAAGACGGGTCAGTGGCCCCAGGATTGGACCGAATCCGTCTTTATACCGCTGCACAAGAAGCAAGATTCTTCTACATATTATGATCAATAAGCGATTAAAAGCCTATCTAGATCGGCAGATTCCTGAAGAACAGGCAGGATTTGTGAAAAGAAACGAGAACAGATCTTAAATAGGCGCCAGATTATAGAAAAGAGTCGTGATTTCAACAACCCTGTTGCTCTCTTTTCGTAGACCACACCAAAGCTTTTGATTGCGTAGTATAGAGCAGACTATATTCGGTTTTGGAGGAAATGGGAGTACCAAAACATCTTATCAGTCTTATCCCTAACCTCTACTGCAGTAACCGATCCTTTGTTAAGATTGGCACCGACTGTCTGGATGTGTTTGCTATAAGCAAAGGCGTACGTCAGGGCTGCATCCTTTCTCCAATGCTTTTTAACATATACGGAGAATACTGTCATTGTCGCTACTTCACTGGAAGACATGCACGAACTTCTGCGAAGACTGGAAGCGGAGAATTAGGAGTTAGGCTTGGCTATAAACAAAAGTAAGACCAAGCTCATGATAGTTGACTATAGAAGTTGTGGAGGAATATACCTATTTAGGCTCTCGAATATGCAGTGATGGGAGCTGTGTCCCAGAAATTAAGAGACTCATTTCAATGGCGAAAAGTGACCTAACTGAGTCTAACTGGAATCGGAGGTATAAGCAACTCCACTAAGAGTCGTCTGGTCCGTGCTTTGATTTTTCCAATATGCATGTACAGAGTAGAGACATGGACCATAAGGGGAGAGAAAGGCAAAGGATAGACGCATTCGAGATGTGGTGCTGGAGGCGCATGTTAAGGATTCGTACAAACGCGTCTATTCTATCACAGCTAGGGGTAAAAACGCGACTTTCCTCCGTATGTTACGCCTGCTCTCTTATTTCGGTCACATCATGCAACGGGGGAATGACAGCTTAGAAAAGCTTATAGTGACGGGCAACACCGAGGGCAAAAGATCGAGAGGCCGCTCACCAACCAGATGGTCAGACCAGCTGAGGGACTCCAAGTGCAAATTTCACACCATCGCAAGACTGGCCTCCGATCCGCACAAGGTTGCAAAATCTCCAGGACCACGATCTTCAGCAATGAAGGAACGACTGGAGAGAGAGAGAGAGACATAATAAAACCAAGGAGAAATATAAAATACAGAGAATGAAATCGAGAGAGAGAGAGAGAAACATAAAATAGAAAGATGGGTATTTTGTAGATTTCTATTAGTAAAATAATTTTTTTAATTAGATTAGTACAAAAAATTTTGTTTATCATATCCAAGTAAATTAGAAAATATGGCAACACTATTTATTACCTTTCAAACAGTGAATAAATTTGAACGTCAGGTTAAATAATGTTTCTAAAAAAGTTTACACCATAGGATATGATATGATATTAATGCACACTTATTAGTGTAATTATGTAACGGCACGACAAAGTTATCTGTTCCTATATTATTACGTAATGCTATTTTTGTTCAAGGTAGTAGAAAAACTATTTTTTAATAAGACCAGTAGGTTTATGCTGTCTACATCAATCTTCTTATGTCAATTGAAGAATGTGAGAGGAGAAGAATCGGATGTACCTACATTAACTCCTCCAAAAAATCTTTCAAAGCCATTGCACCTTATGAAACGTCTTTAAAGACGATTTTTTCTAGATTTATTATTTGACGTAGAATTTGCTTTTCTCGGCTCTCGTACTAAATAATTGATAGAAACAAAAAATAAACTTAGCAGTCAGACTTCATAAATATTCATAAAATGCAAAAAAACAATGATGGATAATACTGCTTAGGTACTTTAAAAAAATCGATACTCGATTCTATTCGATACTTAATATCTAAAGAAAGGTATCGAGAAATATCGTCTCCACTAATTGTAAGCAATCTGTGTTACCATGGTTACAAGATTTTATAATAACTAACCTACTAATATTATAAACGTGAAAGCTTGTAAGAATATATGGATGTATGTTTGTTACTCTTTCATGCAAAAACTACTGAATGGATTTTGATGAAACTTTATAAAAATAAAGCTTACACATCAGAATAACACATAGGCTATAATTTATAATTATATAGTGTGAATTATTCAAAATACAACGGGCGAACCCGCATGGCGCAGCTAGTTGCGCATGGCGAATAGGATGTGAGGAAAAGTCATTGTCACTAAAAATATTTTTAGCCCAGCGAAACTAGGACGGGCCGACTAACATCACAAAAAATAATATTTAATCTCCAAGCATACAGGACAAGTTAAGAATTTAAGAAAGGGTTATAAAGGGATTCAACCCGGACCTTAACCTTTTTTATGACGGACCTCTAATACAATGTCGTGACTTTTTATCATCACTAAAATCGAGGACGTGATGTGATAACTGAGTTTTCATGTTTTTGTCCATTGCGTAACTACCACTACGAGACTCTTAAATACATGAGATAATCACAGCTAACAGCATCACGGTTTGTTTACTAGAATATTACTCTTGAGGTTTACACTTAAGACACAGAGCTCCAGCATTGCAGGTTAATTACTGGCGATGTAATTATTATAATGTCTGTCATGGAAGCGTCTTCATCTTTCAGTCGGCATAATTGATTCACTTTGTGCCAACTTCCAAAGTCAAACGTTAAGGTCAATGTTGCCAACATCATAACAGAGTATCAGTTGTGTCACTTTCAAAGGAAAATTGTACTAAAGTCAATGTTGCCAATATCATAATTAATAATGCATATTATAATAAAAATTTAAACTTATCAAAATAATTTTTGTCATATCTTTATTTCAGTATAATTTATAAATAAATAAATATTCTTCTTAGAGTTCTATACGTGGAAAGGAAAGAAGGAACCCTTATATAAGATATTATAGGATCACTTCGTTGTCCGTCCGTCCGTCTTTCTGTCTGTCTGATGTATTAAGGTGAAACTCAGCGAGTAATATGATACTTCTCGTTTTTTTTTTATTAGTAGATAAGGTGCAAACGAGCAGGTGGTCTGCCTGATGGTAAGTGGCCAACATCGCTCATGCACATCGGCAAAACAAGAGATACCCTCTTGTTTTGCCGGTATCTCTTGTTTTGCCGATGCGTTGCATCCTCGAAGATAGAGTGGGAAGGGGGAGTGAAGAAAAAGTTGCTGTGGTTGGATCCGCATGCTGGTGGTCGCAAGCCAGTCGGGGAACAGATCCCCAAGGAAAGAAGTACCTAGAGTTTTTAAATGTAGCATGAATTTAATTAATGTAAAATAATTTAAAAAAAATATTTATTCTTATCTGAAGCATAACGACATCAAAAAAATTACTTTTTTTAAACAAGTGTTTGTCTTAGGTGTTCTTATTTGTGAAGCACTGAGTAAACACAAAGTAACAAAAACCTGCAGAAATCACTTATTAATGCGGATATCTTAGCATTCATAAAGAAGGAATAATCCTACATTGTGTTTGTTTGCCTCGCATTTGTCTGGTAATTGTATGCTTTGTGCGAAATATAGTAAGAACAAGTACCTAATTAGTTTCAATAAATCTCGATAGTGATAAAACATTCCGCATTCACGGAGGAGTTTTAATGGTTTTCAAGTTCAATAGGTCTTGTTATTGAAATTATTTGTAGTTTTACGCGACTACTATGTATGTTTGTATGTTCCACTCTAGCGCCTAAACTACTGAACCAATTTAAATAAATGAGGTGTCAATAGATTCGTAATAATAACGATGGAATTTCAACCTTAAATTCTAACCTCGAGAAAAATTAAACTGAGATAATCATCACGTGTTTAGTGTCTAAAGAAAGGTCTTAAAATGCGGTCAAAATGTATACCTACTATGTGTGTTTCATGGTGGTGTTCCTCTAAACATATAAATAATCATAATAGGTATACAGTAGTTTTTTATATTTTAGCAATAATCATAAACATCCTATGTATTTATATTATGCCAGTGTCACGTGTAATGAAAAAAAAACAGGGAGGAGATTGAGCGGTAATCTTGAAGTTAATGAGATTTAGTGACTATATTATAATAGCAGATTTAGTATTATAGAATAGTAACTGTCTATAGTGACGATCGACTGTTATCTATGAAAAGCTGGGAGTTTCCTCCGCCCAAAAATCAGCATTGCGATTCAGCATAAGAATGTTGCCAACCTATTGGAAGTACCCTGCCATCCATATTACCATTGATAGAGCGTCAATCACATTTTTTAAATTAATATAAATTTATTTTTTTATAATAATCGTACTCAATATTACACTATGCGATTTAATAAAACTATTATTTAAAGGAAATATAAAATTAAAATTTTTTTTTTTAAAATATAGTTCAATATCTCTTTAAATGGTTTTGATTCGCCATTTAATTTAGTTCTATGGTTTTATTCTATCTTTATTATCCCCTAGCGAAGCAAGGGCTTGACCTAGTAACAGCTAGTAGTTTTATTTTACAATACTTTTGTTAACGAAACTACAAGTGTGATATGTTAATATAGTCGTAGTTATCACACGGAACGTTGCACAGGTGAATGATATCCGGATATAACTAAATATGTGCGCCGCGTCGCATCCGGAAAATTATTCTTATGCATATTACACGGTTATATGAATCCATCTAGTTTAAGAAAATTGGACTGATTTTATGATTATCTTTCTATGCTTTAAGAGAGAAAAGAATAGAGTGTACATACTACAGACTGCGCCATAAACTAAATTTTGGATCTGGATATGAATACGGATATATGAAATAATTTAAAATTGATTTATGTTGCTTTCGGATACTGTTGCGAAGCTTCATAAGATTTCTGATTGTAGTAATTTAAAAAAAAAATTAAGTTAAGTTTCTCTCTTTAAAGTGTGGATATGTAGTATGTCAGATATATATATATATATATATATATATATATATATATAGTAAAGTTTTTAAATCCATTTCATTATTATTTTGAGGTTTATTATTATACTACTACCCGCAACTCATCCGCGTAGAATAGTGTCTGGGAAACATTTTTAATTATTTAGGCTAATTATTTTACAAATAAGACACATACGTATAAAAACATTCACAAAAACCTTAAATATTTCCATACAGACTTTATCCCCTAATACTTCCATACAACTTTCATGCCTCCCTTTCAACTCCTTACAACTTTCTTTTCTTAGGCTCTAGATTATCTGTGTACCAAATTTCATTTAAATTGAAAATTAAATTTCAGTAGTATTGGCGTGAAAGCGCGACAGACAGACAAATAAAGTTATTTTCACATACATTATTAAACATTAGGATGGAAAAGTTCATAGAAAACATTTCTTTTTAACGAATAAAATAAACTATTAATTAAAAAAGTCCGTCGCCTCAATGAAAATCTTTGAGAAATGAACTTAGTTCATAAGAGTTCTAACAGACGACGCTATTTTTTTTTTGTAAAATGTTCAGTGTCTTCTTACAGTGCTCTTCTACTGTAACAAAGAAACTCAACAAACTCCAAGAGATCAGTCAGATACCCTACTTGATTATAATACGATTTATCTATACTAATAATATAATGAGTTAAAGTTTGTGAGGTTGTAGGGGGTAATCTCTGGATCTACTGAACCGATTTTGAAAATTCTTTTACCAATAGAAAGCCACATTATTTGTGACTGTCATAGGCTTAATATTAACCCGAAAAATTAAAAGAATTTTTCGTGGTAGTCGGATTTGCAAAATAAGTCAGAGAAAAAGCGGTCGAACGAAAACGTTTGTTACGAACACTGTTTTTTGCCTCAACGAAGTGAGGAGCGGGTCGGCTAGTATTATAAGTAAAAACACAAAAAAATCTAAAGCTATACTAACCACAGCACATTAAACACACAGTAAATCACACCACAATATTGCAACATTGAAATAAAAAATTCAGACAAAGTAACTCATCTCTCGCACTTAACGTGGCGTGGTTATTTTAATGAATGATTTCTCATTACGCCGAAATTGGGTCGAGTGACCCTCGGATTGATTTCGGTGGAGCACGAGCACTTGTAGCATATCCATACATACTACATAGTGCATCATACTATCTTAAATATAGTGTTTAAAGAATGAGGAGGGTATTAGGCCATAGTCTACCACGCTAGCCTAATGCGGGTTGGCAGACTAAACACACCTTTGAGAACTTTAGGGGAACTCTGAGGAGTGCAGGTTTCCTCACGATGTTTTCCTTCACCGTTAAAGCAAGTGATATTTAAATGCTTAAACACACACATAACTCAGAAGTCAGAGGTATGTGCCTGTGTGGGGGATCGAACTCGGACCTCCCGAGTAAGACTTGAAGTCTCAACTACTGGGCCATCACTGCTGCAATTTATATTATATTATATATCTTGGATCAATTATATTATATGCAGGTGGGTAGGTAGTTATTTTTATTTTATTCCAGTTGTTAAACGGTCATCAGGCCAAATAGGCCTGATGACTGTTTAACATTATGGCTATAAAATGGTGTGGTGTCGTGAAGCTGAGGACTCCATTGTGAAGGATTTTGTTGTTTTATATAATATATTTAAGTTAGCCTGTTTAAAAAGCATTAAATTAAGAACAATAATTACCATTGGCACAGTTTGAAACTAGATGGCGTCACTAGCTTATCGCATGGCGATGTAGGTAAGTGAACTTTTTCGGATTTGCAAAGCTCACAGGTTTACACAAAAAATGATTTACCAGTATTTATTTAAAAAATAATACTGTTCACAAACGAAAACTTCCCTTTTATACTCTTTTATGAACTTTACAAACTCAACTAATGGTGGAAGATAATAACATTAATAACCATACTATTAATAACAATAGGGGTTACAAGAGATTCACATCATATCCTGTCATCCTGATCAAATTCCAGATCAGATCCTACTTCTAGCTTTCTAACTACCACAGTCAATTTTGTCAGTGCTTCTGCATCTGGTTAACTTCTAGAAGAACTCGCAGTTTCCTAGAAATCAGTCCCGGACTGATCTGAGCTTTTGTCTAAGGGCACACAGGATTGGACTTCCTCTACTTTACCTAAAATAAAATAGATCTTCGTAAAACAATACAATGTGTTTTATTAATATATGAAAACTATCACGTAATGACGTCATGAAATCATAACTGCATTCGAAATACATTAATACAGTTAATTTGACTTACATTTTTATGAATCAGTTGTTTCTTATACTATTTGTTTATTTAATATACAAATAGTATAAGTGTCGCGTTTTGAAGCTGATCTGATCAGGGTATACACGATTACGATTCTGATGATGGAGCTTAGGAGACGGAAAGAAGAGCTTTTGAGGCTACTTGGGTAATTTTTACCAAATTCCACGAATTTTTCTCAATTGATTATGATACGCTGGTTAATTTCGTACGATGTTTTTATTCGATTGTTTGTTTTTTATCTATACTTAATATATAAATCTGAAGAGTTTGTTAGTTTGTTTGCTTGAATGCGCTAATCTCATCAACTACTGGTCCGATTTGAAAAATTCTTTCAGTGTTAGATAGCCCATTTATCGAGGAAGGCTATAGGCTATATATCTTCACGCTAAGACCAATAGGAGTGGATAATCAATCAATGGCTGTACGGATTTCAATGGAATTTGCCACACAGATACTTTATAACCTGGATTATTACATTTATATTCCGGAAAAATTGTAGTTCTTATGGGATAATATAATAAAATATTTTTATGTATATTTAAAAGTAGGAAACACGTGTTAAAAAGTACCTGTGCAAAGCCAGGGTGGTTCGACTAGTTCGATAATAATCCTTTATCATATTTATTTCTACTCACATTATTTTGTTTTAAAAATGTATTTTTAATTTTAAAATATAAGTGTCCAAAGTCCATTAAGAAGAGCAATAGTTGGAATCATAAAATAAAACCTATTTGCACTCGCGAAGATAAAAGTCGGGAATGCTTTATGAGGACGATATTTTATCGCAATGCCACTTCTATGTAAAATTGGTGGAATAATTCTTTCTGACATATATCTACTCCAATTTTTGTAGTCGTATGTTTTAGAATCATATTTAATGTTTTCAGATTTGTGTACACTTTACTTGATAGTATTTTTACTGTTTGCATGCAAAAATAGTTAAGTTAGATTGAAACGTTTTAATTTAGATAAAAACATGTAAGTAATACTTACGTCTTAGTAAAGTGGTAAGAGAGAAATGTTTTCTTTCCTTTAATTTCTTAGGTGAGCATTTCTGAAAACTACCTTCTAATTAGGCACTTAGTCCATAAAAGCGTGGCGTTTCGTGGCTGGATTCAAACCTACATCTTGACATGAATTCAACGTCCATTGTTACGCCTACTTCCTTACTAAAGTTGTGCCTACTTTAAAATATGCTTAAAACTAGTATTTAGCGAAGAAATAGGTTTTTTTTAATATAACTGAAGAAACATTAAAAGCAGTCATGCTCAACCGATTGGTCAACTACTGGTCCGATTTGAAAAATTCTTTCAGTGTTAGATAGCCCATTTATCGAGGAAGGCTATAGGCTATATATCTTCACGCTAAGACCAATAGGAGCGGATGATCACTGGCACGAAGACGCAAGGGTCGGCTAGTATTAAAAAATGTGACAGTTTGTACTCAATCACACAAAAATGGCTGTACGGATTTAAATGGAATTTGCCACACAGATACTTTATAACCTGGATTATTACGTTTATATTCCGGAAAAATAGGTTTTTTTTAAATATACCTGAAGAAACATTAAAAGCAGTCATGCTCAACCGATTGAGTTGAAAGTAAAATGTTCATATTAATAAGGGTAATTGCTAATATATTTTTCAACTTAATAATTAATTTTCACTAACTGACAGACGCATTTAAAGTACTAATTTCAATTCCCTCTAAACCAGACTTCATTTAAATCTAAGACATCATCAATGTTGCCATGGCTGTAGTAATACTTCCATTGTATGACCTACACTGCCAAACGCTCTCTGTGTGTTTTGCGCATCAATGAGATTTTAAAGCGTCGTACAAGTTTTATTTTAACTACTTAATTGTAAATAAAATTATTTTGACATGCAAAATGTTGACAATGCTAATTTGAACGTCAATAGATTTGCGTAATACACGTTTTATTTCCGATCGCAGTGGTGTGATTACTAGGTACCGTGTGTGCGATCAAGTCTAGATTGGCAACACTACACATTGACAGTCATATTTTTTCAATAGTTTTAGACTTTGTTATTGCTAATTATTACCTCAAAATCAGCAAGTTGGTTATTATTGTTAGCAACACCGTTTATAAAGTAGTAGTAGCGGGTAGATCATTTTATATTATTTCGAGTATACTGACGTGAAGACAATATATAACCTTTAGTAAGATAGATTAGTCTCAGTCTCTCTGGTGTTTTCGTGCACTGAACATGGAAGTCAGTGTTATAGTGTCGTGATGAAGGTTACCCTTCTCGAGGTCCACGTAACTTTACTTTATTATCTATTGTCGTTAGCGAGGTCGAGTGGTGGAGGTGAGAGTTAATATATTATGAAAGAGCTCTTTAAGCCTGCTCCTGGGTCTCAAGCCCCAGGCACTGCTCGCCTCGGTCTAAATTGCATGTGTATACATATTGCTGTACAGTAATGGGTATCATATTTCTCTCCACATCTATATCATTATGTAATTATGGGGAGTGTGCGCGAGTTCTAAAGTAGTTGAAGTTTACTACACAGAAAAAAATTTTTGTTTCTAAATCCAATATGGCAGACGGACCAAAATGGTGGATTAGTTATAGATATTCAACTTCTTCCTGGTATCTGATTAAGCTGAAAATTTATATAGAATATATGAGCTATAGATAAATAATAATACGCATCAGAATAGAAGCCGAGCAGTTCCTGGGGCTCGAGACCCGGGACTCCACTGCTCGGCATCGTTACTAGGCTAGTAACAACATCAACGATTCTATGATATTCAATATTTAATTTATGATAAAATATGGCAATAAAACTACTGGCTATTAAAATGTTATCAAGTGTTGCCAGCTTAATAGGACCACCATAGAAGCTCTTAATTTCGTTACAATAATAGATGCAACAAGCTAGAATGACCCATAAAGATCAAGGTAAAAAAACATACTAAAACTGATTTTCATATATCTTTTTGGTCTCCTTTTCTACTTTACCTATTTGAGTAATTAAAAAAAAATGTATTGGCTTTTTATATTTGCGAAAATTACACAAGGGAACAACTTTTTAATACAAATAAGAAACTTTTACTTCATTTAGTCTCGCTAAAACGCGAGAACGACTCCGATTTGATTAATTTTGGTTTTGAAATATTTGTAGAAGTCCAAGGAAGGATTAAAAGGTGAGAAACGCTAAACGATTTTTATAAAACTTTAACCTGTTGTCCAATAAATCTTCGCGAAGTACCTGCTAGCTAGTTCTGTCTAATGTAATTGGGAACTTTTATAAAAGTGAAAAAAGTAATAAAAAATTCTTTAATCTATAAAGAATTTTTATAAAGAAGTAAGATTTGTATTTTTGTATGTAACGAATAAACATAAAAACTACTGGACCGATTTCAAAAATTCTTTCACCATTAGAAAGCTACATTATCCCTGAGTAACATAGGCTATATTTATTACAAGAAAAAATTAGAGATCCCCAGAAAATCTCACTAAAACCAACCCAAGCTGCAAAAAAAATAGCCATAAAATATCTGTCATCGCATGCGCTGCGTACAGTATTGATGATAGAACAAAAAAATGTTATAAAATATTATAGAACGTATCAATATCTACAAAAAACTCCACGAGACCATATGTCCAACTATTGTAGTTATGTCACTATAACTACTTTTTCATATTTTAAAAGTTGATAAAAAATGCCCATCAAAATCAGACCATGTTTTCCATAACTTTGTATTAATTCTTGTCCAAATAAATTATTTCGTAATGAAGACTGTTTCAATACCTGTGAATTACTTTTTGAATTATTGAAATCGGACATTCCAGTCAAAAGATATTACGAAATAAAAATATCAAGATAATTAAAAAATAATCCCAGACGGGCCGCCGGCGCGGTGTGGAGGCCTCGCAGCGCAGCGAATAGTCATATTTTATGAATAAAATATCATTTAAAGCTTTACTTGATAGGATAATAAAGAAAAACTTGATTGTTCATAGTATTAGCAACACCATTTATAAATTAGTGTTCGTGGGTAGTTCCTATTTTGAGTAGACAATATATAACTTCCTTTCCGATAAGATTTAGTGGCGAGGTATTAGACCTCTGTTGTCGAGGAGCACGTGAGTAATGTGCTTTATTATTTTAATATTCGGCAGCGAGGTTGAAGTGGAGCTGTTCCTGGGTCTCAAGCCCCAGGCGCTGCTCTGCTTTCATCTAGATTAGATGTTAATATGAGAATAGCTCATATACTCTTAACAAAACAATCTGATGGAGGACGGGTGTAGACAGTAGAGTAAGCTACTTAAAGCAAATATTTAATTTCAAATAAATATGATATTAGACTTGTTATACCATTTTTATCGATGTATGAAAGGTGAGGGTAGGGCAATAAAAATATGTAATAAATTTACTAATTATCGTATCCTGCTTTCCTTGTGTTATAACTCACTGAAGTCAAAACAGAATTATTTACTTTGATTTCATATAACCCCACAATAACACGCACAAGACAATAATAATATGCACTTAAAACTGAAACTGAGTAGCTAATATTAGAAACTAACTCCAAACCTTAGTAATGGAGACCCAGCATCCCGACACGACACAACTGCACAGCCATAATGGTCACAAGGCGGGCTCTGTTTGACAACTGACTTAAGATAAGGAACAGAGGTTATATACAGTCTTGGAATAAGATAAAAGGTACCCGCGAATATAGTTAATTGTAATGTGTCCAACTATATGTTAATTTTTTTAATTATTATAATTATGATATTAATGTACTAAAATTTTTATGTATTCGTGATAATATTCAGCGTTCTGGATGTTCTGCCAATTAAGTTAGCATTAATGTATTTAATTGCTTTTATTTTATTCATGAAATATTCATAACGGAATAATCATAAATAACTTCACACAAATTTCTAGGAATTTTCCTGACTTTGTCTACTCCCATGTGTTGCGACTTCACCTATTGGTTTATTTGTCAACAAACAAGTTTAAGGTTTTCATATTTTAATTCTTGATTGGTGACGTCATAAAGCTTAAACTAACTAGTGTTGTAAAACAATCACTGATAAGAAAATTAAAGATACAAAAATTATTAATAAAAACATTTAATCTAATAAAATAGAAAATATAGCATTAACAACAAATTAAATTGTTTATAATATTAAAATAACCGTTTTTTACCAAGTGCATATGGATGTTACACGATACATATACCAAAACAACATTTTTTTACTACAATTTTTGCCTGTCTTTCTGTTTGTTTCAGCTTATCTCTGAAATGGCTGGTCCGATTTTGACGTGACTTTCACTGGCAGATAGCTAATGTAACAAGGAGTAACTTAGGATATTTAACATCTCGCTACGTCCCATAGGAGCGGAGCAACATGCGAACGAAGCGCCGGTCAGCTAGTTTATAATAAAATTAATTGTTATGAAAAAAATAATTTATATAAGAAAATCTAATATATAAAGATATATATGTCTGTATGTATTATGAAGTTTATATATTATATCAGTAGTAGTTATCTGCAAAACGTTTTATACCGGAGCAGGTAGTAAAAACTTAAGGTAGTTAAATTTAAAACTACCATAGACATAATAAAAATGTAATTACAATGCGTAGCTCGTCCAAAATATTATGATTTATTGCATAAACATGCACATTCCTTAGTCCTGCGTAATTGTCTTTATCTGTCCTTTTACCGTATTGTTTTTACTTTCCGAAACAATACCGAAATACCAACAATGGGGTAACGTGGATATGCGCGTACGCTCTACAAAACTACGTAAAACATTGTAAAAAAGAGTTAGGAAAATAATTGTTATTGTATTTTCGACTTTATAATTATAACAATAGGGGTTATGAAAGTGTGGGTGGGTGGTAAATGTAAGTTTGTGTGAAGCGCGTTTCGGTGTGGTGCACATAGAGTCGTCAGTCGCGAGCCCATCGAGTGTGGTTCCGGTAGGGTCGATCACTGTACTGTTAGTGTATTTATTATTCCGAAGTTCACTCGTGTATACGCAACCGAAACTTTTTAAAATTCTAAATAAAAACTTTTTTTAAATCTTGGCTGAATATTTCCGGGCCACGGACTGAACATGTGAATTGATTCTAATTATGAAAGTGAAGTTATTAGCGCGCCAATATTTGGCGGTAATTAAATAAACAGTTCTTGTTCCTGTGATAATTTGGAAATTAGTGTATATTTGGAAAATGAAGATGAGTAACTGTTTTTGGTTTTTGTTTGTGTTCCTGCCTTTTGTAGGTAAGTGAAATTATTCTTTAATTTTATTCTTTATTTCATAGATAACATTTTTTTAATATTCAAAAAAACTCTACAATTTAAAGATTTTTTTGCGATTCAAGTGAATTTTAGTCCCCTTTTTTTGGAAAATTTATATTTTTTATACTTTTTTAAATATTTAAAACAAAACAAATCGCGCTAGTGCCGGATTAAAAAAAATAGTATTTCAAAAAGTATTTATTTTCTGAAAAAAAAATATATTTTTAATATATAGAGCATGTTTTTTTCTATGTTATAAGAAATATAACACAAAAATAAACTTATCAACCGCTCTATAGATCCTCAAAGTTAGTGTTAAAGAAATGCTCAATAACAATATTACCTATATTTATTAATTATGTAAAAAATAATAAAGTTAATTTACCTGAAATAAAATTATACAAAAAATTGAATTAATTAGGCCATTCTCTTCTTTAGCTGCGGAGTCCCCTTGAGGAATACCGAGCCTATTTAATTTGATGTTAATCGAATCTTCTCGAAATTGCGAAATTGTGCAAAAATTTGTTAAATTGACGAAAAGAATTTATCGAATTTTAATATAGACCTATATACGATAGGTCTTCGCAAAAATTCGTATATATTATAATTAAATATCTATATGTTCGTGTACATAAATATTTTGCAGCCAATTTAAACCCTTTCTATCAATTACAAAATTAACTGTAATGATAAAAATGAATTCAATATTTATAAATAAAAACGAATGTTTGTATCTTTTTCCTCTATCGATCTTAAACGATCAATTTCAATGAAACTTTAGTAAGTTATTTTGGATGTGAAGTTATGTTGTGCGACATTTTCATGTACACAATTACGAAGTCAATAAACAAGTAGTGTATCTCTTTTCTCTTGGACATTACTTACATATTATAATCAGTCAATGAATAATTAATTCTTTTGCAATGAGTCATACCAGTTAGTTCAACCGTAACCAGACGTTATCGACTATACAGTTTGAAGTTCTGCTTAGCAAACATATTCATGGCGTTCAAACTCCATAGCCCATAGCCTATTATTAGGTTACACTACGATTCTCAAATACGGGGTGGGTGTATATATACCTATTCTTATTTAGATTCAATATATTGCTGTATAAAATATCAGAAATTAGATATCACTTGCTCTAACGGTGAAGGAAAACATCGTGAGCAAACCTGCACTATTTAGAGTTCCCTAAAAGTTATAAGGTGTGTGAAGACTGGCAACCCGCACTGGACTAGCGTGGTGGACTATGGCCTAACCTCCCTCACTCTTGGGAGGAGACTCATAACTCATAAGCAGTTGGCCATTATTGGGTTGTGATGATGATAAAAGCATTTTTATTATTTTATGTATTAATCCAGATCATAAAGTATCTATGTGCCAAATTTGATTGAAACTGGAG
Organism: Limenitis camilla; assembly: GCA_905147385.1. Classification (NCBI taxonomy): domain Eukaryota; kingdom Metazoa; phylum Arthropoda; class Insecta; order Lepidoptera; family Nymphalidae; genus Limenitis; species Limenitis camilla. The sequence continues at coordinate 11,518,051 of LR990239.1, read as the reverse complement.
CCGTTTATATACAAACTTTCACATTTATAATAGTGGTAAGTATGTATATATATAAATATACATCTTATATTAAATATGGAATGTATGTACAATATATATATAGAAGCTAAAATAATTATTTCATGAAATTGGATACGACTTTTACTAATTCGATGAAGCTATTTGAATCACGAATAAAAGCTTTCATTTTGAGGGTAAGAAAGGCTATTTTGTATTCAGTACGAATGTTATTTTTCCCTCTTAAAATTCGCTATATTATCAATGTTAAGGTCTTTTACGATAACAGTATCTTCTTCAGGTCGATAGCCCGGGTCGCCAAAGTCTGAGGGGCGTCGAGACCATACATAGATATATTTTCAAAAGGGGCGCAGCGGATTTTTTTTCTGCCATCGATACTATTGGGGGAGAATAACTCGCCCAGGATATATATATATATATATATATATATATATTATATATATAAAAACTTACAGGACAAGTTTAATATTTCGTATTCCAAATAAAGAAAATTAATATAATAATGAAATGTCAAAGATGAAAGTAAAATCTTTTATATAGAGAAAGTAGAAACATTCAAAATTAATATTTTAACAGGCTTAATTATATTACCGTAGACTTGAAAGGAGACTTATTAAGTTATTTCTATATCAGAAGTATGTGTTTTGATAAATTAAAAAAAAGTCAGGTTAAACCTACTACTAAAATAAAATTCCATTAACTATTCCATAACATCTCCGAAACTAGAACCCACTTTGAAATTTGTAGTAGATAGAAGTAAATGGAAGTTAATATAAGCGAAAACTTAATACTGATTACGGGATGCTTTATGCTACCTACTTATTATAGTTTATTTTAGTTGTAGTAATAAAGTCATTATCACTTTTTAAACTTCTATATTTACGTATATAAGTCGGAGAGAAATGATAAGAAGGTAAAAGCAGAGGGGTATATTGAAAAACACTACAAGGGGGGTGTGATATTGAATGGACTATTGTGTCGATACGCACCTTCACTGGCCAGGTTCTCTGTTTAAACCTTTAGGTTAGGTTAACCTAAGCCTTATTAAGCCAAAAAAAATATTTTTTTGATTACATGAAAATCCTATATATAAAATTCTCGTGTCACAATGTTAGTTACCAAACTCCTCCGAAACGGCTCGACCGATTTTTATGAAATTCTATAAGCATATTCAGTAGGTCTGAGAATCGGCTACTATCTATTTTTTATCCCCCTTAGTGATAAGGGTGGTCCACCCCAAATTTATATGGCAAAACAACGTTTGCGGGGTCAGCTAGTATTATATAAGGTTGAGCTTTTAAGTGTTGCCTATTTTGATTTCCCATATAAAATATTTATTGCATTCTAACATATAAACTTATTGTACAAATAAATATATTATTGTAGTAAATTGAATAATCTTTAAAAAAGGTCTAATATATTTTTTCTGTAAGTCCACTTGTTTCAAAGTTATTCAAGTTATTTGTAGAAACCTTAAACTTCAATCATTTCACAAACTTAAATGTTCTTTCAACCACTTTTAAATATCCCTACGTCTTCTTTATTGATGTGAATGGTTATTTATTTCCATCCCTTAAAATATATTGCTTTATTTTAGGGTGACACCAATAAACACAAAGTATATAAAACTGCAAATAAATAAAAAAATGTAACCGACTGATGGGTTTATGCACAAAATTGGGAATCTCAACCTAAATAATATTAAAACGAGATTTTTTTTCAACTTTTCCTAATTTTTCCATAAAAAGTTTTCATTAGAGACAACACACATGTTATATTATAATAATTATTTATTGTACAAGTGTGTAAGCATTCATTTATCTTAGCGAAGCGAGTTATAGGCTCTACATACGAAATTCATAGCATATTTACGGAAAGAGAATAACAGATTCAGTATAGTAAAAACACGTACTTAATATTAAAAAGAGAAATTATAAAACGAGCATAGTATGGCGATTATAAGTCATAATGATATCATTTACGTATATTTTCGCAGTAAGAGTTTCTGGAATTGCAATCATTACGGTCCGTGGTCATGTTTGCATAATTCAACTAATTGTTGTACCTGCTTAATCCAAATTTTAATATTATATGAGAATTTTGTTATTTCATAGTTGTTTTATAAAAGTCAAATCCGTGATGATAGTAATTCTATTTTTTTATTAAAAACATTTTTTTTTATGTAACTAGGTCGGCAAACAAGCGTACGGCTCACCTGATGGTAAGCGATTACCGTAGCTTATAGACGTCTGCAACACCAGAAGCATCGCAAGCGCGTTGCCGACCCTATCCCCAATTCCCCCCAGGAGCTCTGGTCACCTTACTCACCAACAGGAACACAACACTGCTTTAGAGTAGTGTTATTTAGCTGTGATCTTCTGTAAGGTCGAGGTACTACCCCAGTCGGGCTGCTCCATATTTGAGCAGGAAGTTTCCTGTTGTGCCCTACCTCAGTTAGAAACCTAGTAATTATGCTCAATAATTTGGGAATACTATGACTATCAGTTTGTAGGAAATGAAATTTGTAATTTTTACCAAACATGCCTTAGCAACACTGTTTATAAAGTAGTAGTAGTAGTCATTTCATATTATGTCAAGTCTACTGACGTAAAGACAATATATAACCTTTGGTGTGATAAATGAGTCTTAGTCTCTCTGTTGTTTTCGCGCCGTGTACATGGAATTTAGTGTTATAGTGTCGTGGTTAAGGTCACCCTTCTGGAGGTCCACGTAAGTTTACTTTATTTGGTGGAGTTGAGAGTTAATATATTATGAAAGAGCTCTTTAAACCTGCTCCTGGGTCTCAAGCCCCAGGCACAGCTCGCCTCAGTCTAAATTGCATGTGTTTTCGTATTGCTGTACAGTAATGGGTATCATATCTCTCTCTATTTTATGACATGCCTTGATGTACTATTTCGTACGTAAAATTTATAAGACCTTTCTAATAAATCTCTATATATATAAAAATTAATCCCTATTTCCCTTGATCACAGCATCACGCGTGAACGCCTGGACTGAGTTCGCTAATTTTTTTTGTTGTGTTTGTTATTGTCGGAAAAAGGAAAAAAAGAAGAAAGTTTGGTGGAAAATTAGAAAATTTAAGAACAATTAACCTTATCGCTATCGACTAACAACTATCAGTCATTTGACCAATATTCATAGTTAAGACAGGACATGTGTCCGGTCAGCTGTCCGTATATAATACGAGCAGCCTGCCCTCGCTTCGCTCCGGGTATTTGAAGCAATATTATAATTAATCTTCTAAAATTGTGTAGATATTTATGATTTGAAAAAAAGAAAGAATTAGAAAAACGGGACGACATGAAAGAGAGACATATACAGAGAATTAAAGCGAGAGAAAAACGGAGACAGACTATCAGTGACAGAATTTTCAAAATCAGATTAATAGCTAAATAAGTTCAGTCATCTGGCGTAATGTAGCTTTCTTCGAAGGAATTATCAAAATCGGTTAAGTACTTTCAATGAAAATCACCAATTTGTAAAATGACCATTTATGCCAACACTACATAGCCTATGTTTTCTTATTTGATGTTGTTATTTTGAGCTTTATTATTCGCCACAAACAAACATACAAACAATCAAGTTTTTCCTCTTTATATAATAGTGTGGATGAGGATTTTGTGTTTGAGTTTTGCAAGACCTAAATCTAAATAAAGTAGTTCTAGAGATTTCCCCTTATATAGGTATAAAGTATAAACAAACTATTTCTTTACAATATTAGTATAAAACTAATAATTACATTAGTTGTCATTAAAATATTTGACTAATAAATTATACCCAGCTTTGAAAAGCTCAGGCAAAATGAAAGCATATTCCAATAATTTCTAATATGAAACTGAATTTTCTTGCCCCGAGTATCAATATAAAGTGGGTAGTAATTAAAGAGAGTGTATAGGAGGAGTCTAGGCAATATTTTAAGGAGCAACCGATATAGAATCGGGCTTTTCATTGATCTACTAGCTGTATTCCGCTGAGTGGGGAATATTAAAAATTGCTTTTTAATTTTTTACCTCCGTATCGAAGTTAGGAGAGCTAACAAAGCGAATTTCACTTTGAAAAACTTAAAAATCAAGATATGTTTTCTAAAAGATTTATAATATTTTCAAACTTTTCATTTGACTATATATCGACGTATAAAGTTCTGTCTACTGTAAATTTTACTGGAGAGCAATACAAAGTATTAAACACTTGTATGTATTTATTTAACTAAAAGTATTTGTTGACCTAAATTTCTAGGTCATTGTTGTTTCATCTTTATTTACAGGTTATAAAAAACTAATAATCCCGTATTAATAGTAGGTATAATTAATAATTATCACACACAAAATATTATTTTTTTTCTAAAATGATAGTTTAAAAGTAGTACAAATAGTGTAGTTTAGTTTTTTGCTTCTAAGTTCAGCAATTCTGCTTAGCACAAGGCGAAAATACCACATGGGATGAATACTGCATTTATCCATCGATTTTATCATTTTCTAGGGCCTTATTTGTACAATAAAATCAATCAAATTTTAAATATCTACAGTGAAAATAAATTAACTTGAAAAGTAAACTTATATCCTACCTTGACAGTTTGTCATATGACACAACTGAAATCCTACTTGAAGTTCCAAAGTAAAAAAAAAAACCACACCTTAAGTACTACTCACCCTCTTTTAGTGCACTTATCATACACTCACGTACTCACAACATTACACACACAAACAACACACATTCGCACTACTTACAAAAGAGGAACAAATATCACATAATCACCATCTTTTTTCAATTTTGTAACTTACAATTACATTTTAAATTTAGCTTGACTTTATGATTAAGCCATTTATACGCTCTGAGGGGGTCTGTCACTGCTACAGGTTTCCCTAGTTTAGCTGCAGATGCTACTTTAAATTGTGTAATTAAAAAAATAATTTTGGCAATATGTAAATTAATTAAGAAAAATATACTTGTTTTTTGGTCAAAATAAATGATTTATTATTATTATAATTGAAGATAACGGGAGTTAACAAAATACTTTGGTTCAATTGTTAGTTATACACATGGCACTGCTCGACTTGCTGCCTAAAAATGCATCTTTATCAGATACAGAATTAAGTTAAAATTATCTTCCAACAACATAGTTTGTTACAGAGATAAAGTTCTTTAACCAATCTTTTAGCCGGTCTTTAGTAAATCCACGATAAATTGCAAATCGTCGATCTGAATGGAGATGATCAGAAACGCGATTGGTTCACCAGTAGGCAGTCAATAACGATTGACAGCGATACTCAATAGTGCTTAAAGCCTGGGATATTGACGTGACATATCACTTACCTGCAAAAAGCCTAGATAACTGGATATATAGGAAGTAAATATTAAAAAATCTCGCAGTTCGAAATGAAATCCTCACCTCCTTACTAATATTTGAAACTTTGCTTGTTGGCCGTCCCTCTTTTACGGTTCTGAGAGTCAAGTCTGAAGCTCCTGAATCACTACAAAGTATAAAACAATTAAAACTAAGCTACGGATTATGATCCGTTTTTTTTTAATAGATAGAGTGATTCAAGAAGATGGTTCATATGTACAAAACATACATAATATAGTAGAAAAACACTGATAATTTTAGAGGTTTCTAATGTGATATCATAAATAAACACATTTTTTGCGCTTATATTGTAAACGCTGGCTGAACCCTACGAGATAGATCAAAATAATGTACTACAGTATTGTACACCTTAAAAAGGTCTACAAAAAAGTCTGCTATGGTACATGTCTATCTTCTTGGAATAACCCACAATAACCATTTTTTATCCTTTACTTTTTACGAGAAATAATGGCTTATTTACGAAGCGATTTTAAACAATACTGCAGTAATTCTTATCCAATTAGGTACCTTAAATACATTGTGCACTTTATATAGATCAATATGGCCCTTTACAGCATGACATTTAAATGAATATTTTCGAAGATATTACAGATTTAAAATGCAGCGACCTAGCGGCATAGTGCACCCGGGCGAAGCCGGGACGGGTCGACTAGTAATTTTATATAACAACTAGAATCTGCCTCAGGATGTCTTCGCGAAATTGAGACAACAGTTCATTCTTCCATAAAGAAATGTTAAGAAAATATGATTTTCCTCTCAGTAACTGTATTTATTCAGGGATAAAAAGTATTCTTAGTATTCCGGCTTACAAAGTATCTGCATGCAAAACTTTATTATAATTCCAGCTAGCTTGTATTATATTTACAATTGACACAAATGAAACATGAAACACACACGATGAAATTAACAGATTTTCCCTAAGGCCATTATGAATTTTTAACGCGGTCGTTTCCTTTTCTCTTTCCGCAAAACTTCACTTAACGTTTACAAGTATAAACGTAACGTATGGATTAGAGCTAACAACACTTTTGATAACTTTTGACAATAGTTAACCTTGTCCTGATATATCAGATGCAAACATAAGTAGTGCAAAGTAGTGTAGTGTTGTGGTGGCATACCGAAGATTCCGCGAGTTATTTATATTAATCTTAGTTTATGTTGTGTTACGAATTCAAAAAGAGGATGGTACGTGTTGTGAACTCATGATTCAGGCGTCTTTAAACCTGGTTTTGGGTCACAAGGGCTGTCTTAAATGCATGTTTAGGCATTACTGCACAGTAATAAGAATCGTTTCTTATAGTGCTAACCTGAAAATGTCACGAAGTCGGGAGATATATATAATAAATCTGGATTTGTTGATTAAGAAAATAAAATAATTTAAAAATTAGGATTCGGAACAGTATTAGTACGATTTCGGGAGTTTCAGGCTAAAATCGGGAGAGGTGGCAACCCTATCTTCAATAGATAGATATTACTGTAGACAATATGTCTCAAAGGTTACAAAAACATCGATGTCCCAGATTATGAATCGTTGGACGATTTCCGATTTGTACTGGTCAATCATTATCGCTAAGCTTCATTCTCCGCACGTTCAAACAATTTACATTCAGTCAAGCGAACGTACTCACTACGTAACCCGAAGCTGAGCGCAAACTAGCCTAAGCTATTTCAAAATAGACTAGCCAAAATAGCACAAGAGCTAAAGCATGCCAGACTTACGTTTTAAAGATGAAATTCCTTTGTAAGGAAATAAATGAAAGGTACTTCACTAAATTAATGTTCACTAAGATATGTAAAAATTTACTCCAAGATTTTTTTTTTAATGTGAGTTAGAGTATGAAATTAATTGTTAAACTGCGGCTATACTATTGGGACTAAACTTAGGTATAGATTGTCCAGCTGGTGGCCTATTTTTAGAACAAATAGTGAGAGAAATTATTATTAGAAAAAATTTTTTTTTTTAAATGACTTCATAATTCGATTTTTATATGGGTTTTTTTATGGCAATTAAGGAGCAAACGAGCAGACACCCTACCTGATGGTAAGTGACCATCGTCGCCCATGGATATCGACAAACCTGAATGACTCTTGTTTTTCCACCTCGAAGATAGAGTGAGGAAGGGGAATGAAGAGAAGAAAGCTGCGGTTTTAGTGGACCTTGAACGAGAACCAGAGTTCACTAGAACTGCAGCATTAATGGGATGGAAGGGGGAGGAGTAAGGTAGGTTCACATGTGGCTCGACCAGAACGCGTCAATGACACTTGGCGGTTGAATTCGCATGCTGGTCGCCGCCAACCAGTTGGGGAACAGATCTCCTTCAATCAAGGGGTGTTGGGATATTCACCTCTTACGAGATGCTCTCCCATATAATTTTATATATTGACATCTCTTAAAACTGCTGGAGATTCTTAACAGCCAAATGTTACATGACAATGTCTATACACAGATTTTTTTCAGACTTTTTTATATTAACGTAAGTCTAGTGGACCTTGGCTCTCACACTAAGAACAAATATGTTGGAGTTAGGACCTAAAATATTGGCATGCTAGTGCAATAAACCGATAAAAAGTTAAAAAAATAGTTTATACGAGACGAAATTTTTGAAGTAGACTGCTAACATTCAGGGATTGGTTCAATAAATGTAGATATTGAATTTGGGATTTTTACCTGCCAGTTTTTAGCTTTTATAGCAGAAATAGTAAAATTTTCGAAACTTTTCAATCTATATTCATAACCCATCTATTGGGGAAATATTTAAAATTTTAAATGGCTAACAATAAAAAATCTTGTTTAAAGAAAAACTGTTAATTCAAAATGTTTGTCTGTTTATGGAATTATTTCAAGGAATCTATTACAATTTGACATCTCTATTCATAAAGTAGTCATGGTGATCACATCAGTTAGTGTAAGTTTATCACAGTTTAACACATTTATAGACGATGCGCCTCGCGGTTTCACCCGCTGTATTTTTGATAATTCACACTATATCATTATAAATTATAGCCTATGTATTATTATGAAGTATAAGCTATATTATTGTAAAGGTTCATCAAAATCCATTCAGTGGTTTTTGCGTGAAAGAGTAACAAACATCCACACATTAGTAGGATACGATACGACAACTTTATAGTTACACTGTGTTATATTCTAGTTTAAATATAGCAATAATAAGTTGTCAGGTAAACTTTATAATTTTTTAAATGATACGAGCACGTTGTTCTTTACATCAAAATATCAAATTTTGGAATCTCTAAATGAAAGCTTCCCATTAGATTTTAGAAAAAATGTTTACATTCTACTATCTTCATGAGTTTCATTATTTGGCTAACGAAAAAAACTAACATTATAGATTTTGAAGTAACATAATGTTAGTTGTATCCGTAGATAACTTCATGAAATTCACAAAGTCTCTTGTCCTATTAATAGAACTGCTCTGGAATAGTATACCTACTGATATGCTGAAATATTGGCTAGTTAGAGATTTCTAAATAAAATTTAAATTGACAAGTGAAAAAATAATGAAAACAATCACATTTTTTGGTCTTATTGGTTCCTCGTCCATGACTGGTGCCGCTACAACTACTGCAATAAATACAATTATGAGTAGTTTTAAAATGATGACAAACCCGTAACCAGTACATGTTTTGACAGTTACGGTAATGAAATTTCACGGTTAGCAGTGATATCTGAGATTAATGTCATATGTACGTGACGTGACATACAGCTTACGTGTACGGTATCATATTGCAAAGGGCAAGGACCCAGCTCAGTTGCTTTTCGGAGCGGAACCCACATCATGTTGTGGTCTCTACTTTACTAACAAGATTTACGTTAGATGAAATGTTTTTTATTCACTTATCTCTTCTATCTTAAGTTAGATATTAGATATACGAACTTTTGCGCAGAACATTATATATTACATCAGTACAAGTATATAGGTACTAGTCAAACAGTAGCATAGAAATTATTTACAAAGAATAACATCTAAGAAGTCAATGTTAGCTTTTTTAAAAACATTGTTGCCATAGAAAACTCTACAGGGTAATGAGCGTCTTGCTGCCATTTCATTGCACAGTATACTATTTATTGTTCACTAGCTGCGCCCCGCGGTTTCACTCGCTATAACATTAATTATAGCCTACGTGTTATTCAGATGTATAAGCTACATTATTGTAAAGTTTCATCGAAATCCATTCAGTAGTTTTTGCGTGAAAGAGTAAGAAACTGTTCTGTGCTTGCTGCTGATGCTGCTATCCCAACAGACTGGATTTGCTTATTTTTTCCTTAACTTTAAACTTTTTCTTTTCTTTGACCACACACATACACGCATTTTACTAAACAATGTAAATTGAGCTAATTTTGTTTGTGACCAGGTTTCGTCAACGTACCCCCTTCTTTATCTTTTTTTTTATATTTTTAATATCTTCAATGTATGTTAAATCTTACTGTATAAAAGGGAAAATAGAGTAATTTTTTTTTTTTATAATTAAAGGTTTTGTATTTTAGTGATAAATTTCTTGTTTTTCCTTCAACATTAAGTTTCTCTGTTATATCCCCCCACCCCTACAATTGGCCCCCTGCCCCCTGCCAAGGTCACAAACAAAATATCCATACATCCATACATTCTTACAAACTTTCGCGTTTATTATATTGATTCTCTTAATCTTCGCATCGCTGAAGTACAATAAAGTAATACAGCATTTATCAAGCGATTTCACAAAAAGGAGGTTATCAAGGAGTTTGTATTTTTTTTTTTATTACCATAGAACTCCCTAATTTATAAACCAAATTGGAAATTTCTTTTTGTATATGGATATGCTTACAGATTAGTACCATTTTTTTCAAAATCCAGTCTGGTAATAGGATCCTTGAGGAATTGAGAGAACTCCTTCAAAGTTATTAGACCACATTGCATAACTATTACTATGATTTATGAATGCATAGAGGACAAACATTTTTTTTATTATACACTGAAAAAGTAAATGTTTTTAGACTCTACAATAGGCAATAAGTACTTCATTTAAAAATATATTTTGAATTACTAGATGTAGATACAAAAAAATCTACACGTTGCTTGATTTTACAGAAAAATATTATTTAGGTCATGCACCTTAGATGATTGCAGAAAAGTATTGTTTCGAAAGATACGAAACAACAATTATTGTTGTGTATTTACATACATTACCTTTCGGCGCGATTATTGATAATCATCTTCGCATTATTTCGAAATGAAAGTGAAGATCGTTATCGTATACATTACAAATTAGATACAACATCTTTACTCGTGGTTTAGATAAAGAGAACCTTTGTTTTTTAATCAAGAAATAAAGTTATAACCATTTGAAGGAATATCTTTAGAAATGGCTCTTCTGTTATCCATTGTAAAGCGGGAATCGTCGAACTTACTATCTTCTACTAATTTAATTTTTATTAGTTAGAAATAAGCTGAAATTTATTTTATTTATTAAATTATAATACTTAAAATAAACTGCAAATTTTACTACATATTTTCATTTAGTTTTAGTGTTTTCAAGATTGACGAATTTTTGCTAATTATGTTTAAATCTTATCCTACTAATATTATAAACGCGAAAGTTTGGAAGAATGTATGGATGTATGTTTATTACTCTTTCACGCAAAAACTACTGAATGGATTTTGATGAAACTTTACAATAATATAGCTTACACATCAGAATAATACATAGGCTATAATTTATAATGATATAGTGTGAATTATCAAAAATATAACGGGTGAAACCGGGGGGACGCAGCTAATTAGAAATAAGCTGAAATTTGTTAAAAAGTAGTTCCTACGTATTTTTACTATTTTTCTTTAGTTTTAGTGTTATCAAGATTGACGAATTTTTGTTTGTTTAAATCTAAAACAAAGTCGGGTTTGTTCGAACACTTATAACTCGAGAACTGCTGGACTGATTTCCAAGGTTTTTGATTTGTTGTATTTGCCTCCACCCCGAATAACAGAATAACTATTAAAAAAGAAAAGAAAAAACATTTTCCTTTAAACACATTTAATGTTCATCCCGTCGATACGGTAAACTCTCCCCTCAATTTAAAGAACGTATTTAATTTTAAAGTTTTCGAATCGACAAGATATCCACAATATTCGGATTATGGTGCATTTTCGATTTTGAAAATGTAGAATAATGTGAGTAACGTAAAGTATTGATAGCTGTCTGTAACACGACATTCGTTGACTGTTAGGCGGAACAAAGTTCGCCTACGCTGCAATATTCTCAGGACATCAATCTATAAAAGATTCAGATAACAAATATAGTCTATGGTATTGGAGTGAAACTAAAATATTGTTAAATTTCTCTTTCTATTAGTTATAAACTAATTGTTATTCATCAATTACATCAATATCATGCCCAAAATATTCATTATGGACAGCTTTGTGTCACTTTCATTCAGTCGGTTATTTAATATATTATTTATATAAAAATACTACAATAATTTAGTGTAAGTGGCTTGGCGTTGCATAAAAGCATTAAAAAGCAGCGGTTTGGATGTTATCAGTTTTGGCAGCTCTACTACTTTGAGATGGAACCGAATATTTTAAAACAAAATACAGATATAGCTAAATGATAGTAATAATCATAATCTTTTAGATTTCCCCCCACGACTCTATTTTCTTGTCATGTAACCTAAATATTCTATTTTTTAACAAACGAAGTAAGCAAATATCGTCGAACCGAGCGTCTTGAAAGGGGGTAATAACGTTTTCCCTTAGGTGACAGGTACCTGGAACTCCTACTAAAAGCTGTCTCAAGGAACAACAAGGAAAACCCAGCACTATAATACTAAGCTACGCTATTGTAGACAATATTAACAGAAGGATATTACCTACTAACCAAACTGCATCATATCTATCAGGAAAATATAACACTATCGTTACAGACTGGTATTGCTGAAGTAGGAAAAAAGACTTTCACACAACACTACAGCAACAACTATTTGTCCCCTTATCATCCCAGAAAGCCTCGAAGCTTTGATAATGAACGGCATTAAAGGGTTGGATGAAACCTTTGCCCATCAGTAGGATTATACAGGTCAGTTTAAAAAACTATTTCTATCAGGCAACTCCTTTCGCAAGACTACGAAAACGTAGAACTTCCGAAAGTAGATCTATGAAGTTAAGGCGTATGGGTATTAATCTTTATTTCAACATACAAACAATACTACACACGTTATCCGTTAATAGGTGTTTTATTGAATCAGTGAAAAACAAAAAGTTGTTCATACGTAATTTGCCGATCCTTATCCTTCACGGTATGCGACTATTGCTAACACGTTAGGTTGTTTTGAAACTAAGCACTCAACTGTAGGTTTATGTTTAGATTGTATTGAGAGTAATTTAATATTGTACGTACTTGATACTCCTCTGTTTTTAACCTTCGCAACAAATAATCTATAATATAATATGAATTTGCCTTCAAGCTATTCAACGTTTAAGTATCTTCACTACATATCTAAACTAATATTATAATTTCGAAAGTAACTGTTAAGAAACGTAGGTAATTAAGAATGTGTATGAGTGCTATTTAAAATACTACTTACGGCATCTATTGACGGATAGATGCCGTCTGTCTGTTACCCAATCAGGCTTAAATCACTGAATAAATTTTGATGAAATACAGAGATAAAGTAGAGCTTGAGAAAGGACATAGGCTATGTTTTATCGCGAAAAAAATACTTAAGAATTCGAACTCAACTAGATCCGCAGCACTAATGGGATGGCGAAGGGAGATTCGCATTCTGGTGGCGAACAGATCCCCTACCATAAAGGGGTGCTGGGTTACTCGACTCTTACGAGATGCTCTCCCAGCGGCAGAGGGGAATAGCATTCTAACCCATCCCCTCACGGGTAATGTGAAAATGGTATGTCTATGGAAATAAATACAAAATCTAGTGATATAATGATTTAAATGTGAAATTAAACCAAAATACACCCGGATGGAATGGGTTGTCTAGTAATATTATAAAACAATAACCCACACCGCGTCTGTTTATTAGTGATAAACTCAAAATCTACTTAACGGATATTTATGCGGTTTTCACCAATAGACAGGGTGATTCACGAGGAAGATTTAGGTGTATAATTCGTTACGGTATTAAATAAACTGGTTGAAATATAACGATAAATCTCGTTAAACAAGATAATTTATACAGAGAAGTTCGATTTTATATATCTATGGAGAGAAAAACATTGTAATTTAAAAAAAAAAAAATATTTAAAAGTAGCCATATGTAGTTACTATTGCATCACAATTTACACATAATATTTCATACACTTAAAATAATTACGATATTACAACAATAGTGGTATTTATAATCAATTATGTTGCAAGCAAATAAGCGATGGACTTATCGAAAGGTCATGATCGTGAGAATGGAGGAATACCGCGTGTCAGGGATCTTCTGGGTCAAAAGCCAACTTGGTATAGAGCCACAATATTTTAGAAATGTTTTGTTTTCCTTATCTATATGAAGAACTTTTAAAGTTTATTTGGAGAAAAGTGTAGAAATTGAATATTTGAATATAAAGAAATCTTTAATTTAAATGATTCCATTAAATGCGACAATATTTAATTAGATGAAAACTTTACAATAAAAACATGATGTTTAACGTTAATTATATACGGCCTACATATGACTATATAAGTCATCAGAAGTGGGATTCTAGCAGAGGTTAAACTGCCTGTTATTAGTTACTTTTACGTGTTTATATAGTAAATAAATATTATGTTATAATCTAAACTCTACTTATTCCATACATTTTGAAATTAGTAGTAGTAGTAGTAGTAGTAACTAATATAAAAATGTTGGTTTTCTTCTTCATATTATATTCTATTTTGCTACAGTTTTGACCTCTCTGCTTACTATATACGCGTTTTATACTTTATGATATTTGTTTCTTACATAATTAGTTATTCGTGTAAAGAAATACAATATATGTGTATGTCGGAGAATAGTAAACGATTATCGAATAATTGAATCCTCATCGCCATCTATGGCGCTGGAGTAGAGTAGTAGGCACATCCGCCACTTTGATAGTCTCGACTCTTTATATACCGTCCACAGTTGGACTGCAGTCTTAGTCTGACTCGAGGTCTCTCAAGGATTGGATATCTAGGTAAAGCTAGTGAAAGTGTTAAGTGTTGTAGTTGCCACGTCTTGTGTTAGGTTAGGTTTATATGAGTTTCACCTTGGGTTTAAGATCATATTTGATTATTTATCGGTTCATTAGTTTCATCACCTTTGTAGTGTTCCTTCAATATTCCCTCTCTCCTCCTCCTTCTCATCATTAAAATCTCCGATATATATCAAAATAACTTACGAAGACTTCAAAATTCATTTTGAAATCTTTTGATTTATATTAAAGACTGGAAATATTAATAAAAATATTATTCGTATTGTAGATTCAGATTTTATTTGTCAAATATTATGTTAGGGTTTATATAGAGCCAACAAGGAAACGTGATCGGATTTTAAATTACATTCGTACCTTTCGTCGAATATAAACGTGAGGCTGTAGCTAAATATGTTTTTTTTTAACTTAAACTTTACTCTATATATAGCGAATAAAATAAAATAAACTTTTTTAGGATAGTGTTCAAATGTGTAACGAATATACTTTTAACTCCAGTTACCAGAAAGCAGATTTTAAGTCCTAAAACGTGAATAAGGGAAACTTATTTATCGTTTAGGAAATTAAAGAATATATTACTATATAATGTGTAAACTGTACTTTATAAAATCTATGCAATTATTGATCTATAACACAATGGATATTTAAATCAGCATCTAAGATCCTATTGCGAGCAATTTCACACTGTTGTAGTTTACTGTATTGTATGTTGTAGTTGTATTTTTAGAAAAAGACGATATGTCGTGGCTGTTTGTAGAAGCTGCGTTATATTTTTATTAATGTACTCAAAATTAAAACAAGACGAAAGTTTAGTGTTTAAATTATTAAGAAAATTATTATCTACACATACATATTTATTTCTACAGGCTTCGGGCACTTTTTTCTTTATATATATGTAAAAACCCGTTTACATTATTATAGATCAATGAGTTAATATACCGATAAGATATTTCCTGTTACTTCAAAAGCACTCTGGTTATATATAAAACGTTAGTTCTACCCACATTTCCATATCAAGAAATGTTAGATAAACAAGTAAATGAAGATAAATTGAAGGAAGCAAATATTTTCTCTTCAACGTTATACGTCAATTTGTATTAGATACGAGTATCTTTGAAAAGTAAAAAGTTATAGATATGGCTCTTTGAATAAGGTAAAGTTATCTTGTTTACTGATGGATCGAATAGCCAATAATGTTACTAATCGGTTTTCTACAAATATGGATTGATAAGAAGGCACGAGACATTGTATAATATACTAGGCGACCCACTCTCATATATCTTTCATCGTTAAGGCAGCGCTCGGAAGAAACTTTTTTGCAAATCCGACTACTACGAAAAAGTCATTTCATTTTTCAGGTTTATATACAGCCTATGACACTCACAAATAATGTGGCTTATTATTGGTAAAAGAATTTTCAAAATCGCTACATTAGATCTATAGATAACCCCCCACAACTTCACAAACTCATAAACTTTACCTTTTTATAATATTACTAGTTGTGCTTGCGACTTCATCCGCGTTTTAAACGTTCCTTGAGTGTAAAACTTTGAATGTCATATTTATTTATATCGATTGAACAGCCTAAAAGATAAGTATCAAGTTTCTAGCTCTAAAAATGACGATACTTCCATACAACTTTTCACACCCCCCCTTCTACCTCTTACAACCCTTTTTTCAAATTAAAAAGTAGCCTATGTCCTTTCTCAGGCTGTAGACTATGTTTATACCAAATTTCATTTAAATCCGTTCTGTAGTTTTGGCGTGAAAGCGCGACAGTCAGACAGAGTTACTTTCGCATTTATAATATTAGTAAAGAAGTAAAGATTATAAGTAACGGTTAGACTAGTCGACCAGGGGAGCGTCGACTTTTAGTTAGACTTGTGTTAATTACTAAAACTTAGAATTTTGACGTAATCAAACAAATAGGTTAAAAACTGAATCGGATAGAGGAGGCAAGAGTTATTTGCCATTATAATGAAATTTTGAAGTCTCATAAAATCCGAGAATACAAATTTCACCATCTAATTAAGCTTTCATAAGTGTCTTGAATAATAAGAGTATATGAAACTGTGTCAGCCATGTTAGTCTTTATGCCTATTATATTATATAACCAAGGGTCAGCAAGGAGATTCTGCTGAAAAATTTGTACTAGCAGTATATTTGGATCTTAACTAAAATACTACAAATAGGGTAGTTTCAACTCAGAAAAAATCGAATAGATAACATTTTTTTACGATTAATGCAACTGACATACAAACATACACTAAGCTCAATCAAGTTTCACTTTAGGAATTTTAATGTTTTATATATGTATGGTTGTTGTTGCTGTTTTTTTTAATTTTTAATTTTCAAAAAAGGAAAAGGTAATAAGATCACTTTGATGCCTGTTTATCTGTGTATCACGAACCCAATCAAAAGATACGTAAAATCATATACATATCTACATTTTGTTGCTTCCAAGGAAATCATAACCTATAGAATGCTTTTTTATAACTTAGTTATACAAATTAGCATGAAGTTTATAGCACTAGTAAAGAGAAAACTTAAAGACCGTTGTTAACAAACAAAAATTTGTTTTGCTGTTGGTAAACTGATCGTGACATATGTCAATCTATGTAGATAACAATTTTCTAATTACAAAGTTAAGTTTGTCTCTCAATCCAGACCTTATTGATTCAAATTTTTCATACAATTAACGACTGAATATTAAGAGAAGAGATGTACTGTGCAATAATACTTTACTAACATGCAATCGAGACCCATCGAAAACAAACTACCCAGGAATACTCAGTTGTCAACTCTATTGCTAAATTTAGATTCACCCAAAAACTTCTAAAAACAATTTTTTGGGAGTAATTCCTTAAAATATAAATTATAAAATTAATATCAAAACTGTTTCATAGCTATCGCTCTCAGCTGTCGGCCCTCGGCGTGCTCCATCACATACATATCAAAAATATTTTTACTTGCGCTTTTAGAATATAAAACGGCAATTTCTACTGCGTTTGCTATTTGCTTGAATAAGCGACAACCTTAAAATATCATGGCTTTTAACCATCTATGAGAAATTCTATTTTAATAAGCCTTTGTTACTCCTTGTTCTATCTCTTTTAGATTCCGAGATCTCATTCCTATATAGAATATATTCCTTTTGCTACATACTTGCAAGGGCTCCATCGCAAAAGGAGATGAAATAATGTATAAGATTTAGCACCAAGCCCCCAAATAACACTACACTACACTACCTACTAGTCTCACTACTTAACTATATTATTAACTGTATAGCTAACTAATTTTATTTATAATAGAATTAAATAAACGAATAAACATATTTCTTCTTGTCATTAAACTTAAGAGAATGAGACAAATATATATTAAGAGTACGGGAGCTATCCTACGCATTAACACTCAAACTACAATATTAACATAGTCTATGGAAGCTACGCAGTGTCTGGGGCTTGAGATCCAGGAGCAGGCATAAAGAAGTCTTCTACTAAGTATAAACTCTCATCTCACTCAGACACCACTTGACAAACTGGCTCAATCCTATTGAAACGAAAAGTTATATTGTCTTCTGGATATAAGATAAAATGACCTACCCGCGAATA
This sequence comes from Limenitis camilla, assembly GCA_905147385.1. NCBI lineage: Eukaryota > Metazoa > Arthropoda > Insecta > Lepidoptera > Nymphalidae > Limenitis > Limenitis camilla. The sequence continues at coordinate 11,499,866 of LR990239.1, read as the reverse complement.
CTAATGTATACACGGTGTTGCTAACATATATAAACGTACATTCATTTAGAAAAGAACGGAAGACAGAACAAATATATTAATTATGTGTGCGGCCTTTAAAGCAAAAAGTTTTATCAATTTTTTGTTATAGATGAGCAACAGCAATTTCCAACCTGTTACCAAATTTTTGTGTTATGAAAATCGTTCAACAATTTTTACTGTATAACGAGGTCAAGCTACGAGTATTACGGCGAAACGAAGTTATTGTAAAAACGTAAATTTACGTGACGTTGTTACGGACATTTTCAATATAGGTCTAATGTTAGAAATACAATTTTTAAAAATTCTCGTATAACCTTCTGCTACCTTTAAGTGAAGCTGAAATTATTCAGAAAGATTGTTAAATTAAATATCCTGAAAGTTACAAAATATATTGTTGGTAACACTGACATGAGTGGCAGCCTGTTAGTTATGATGTCGGCAATATTAATCTGATTTTTTTAACTTTAGAAGTTGGCACAAACTCAATATCATTCAGTTCACTACACAGACTTTACCCTTTCATCAATATATGTGGTATATATATATATATATATACAATTTATTACTTTTTTGCTATACAACAGTTCTTGTAGTAACGAAAAGGCCAAGCCAAAAATATTGACTAAGATGTAAAGTCTGCTAAGTTAGGGCTTGAATAGGTAGAGGGTGTTGAGTTAGCTTGGCTCAAACTCAAACTTAAAATATTTTATTTCAAACAGAATTTTTACAAAGTATCTTAGACACGTCTAAATTTGCCAGTTACTCATTTGTCTGAAGCTTCCACCTGTTAGGAAAGCAGTTTCCTGATGAGAAGAACTGGCAAGAAAGTCCACAGTCGCTCTTTTCAAAACGCCATTGTTTACATCAGTCTGTCTGTGTTCTATTACAAAGGTATAATCATTCAGCTGAGCATCAACGTCATTTTGATTCCAATATTCCATTGTCAACGTTCAAGTAATCGTTTAAGGCTCTATATGAGATCTGATCTGCACTAAATAAAATGCAAAATCCAGTTACATGCAATTTGCAATAGGAAATAATTTAGACAAAAAGCGTTAATATAAAAAGTAAACAAGCGTTTCACCGGTTTTTCAAGCAAAAAGTGTAGTATCTAAAAACGTGAATGACTGGTAGTTTTATAATAAATATTTGTTTCTCCAACGAGGTAGCTGGTGAGGCAAAGGACGTGCGGTCGCGCTCCACTGATTGCGGGATTACAGGAAACCAGATCACACCTAATCTTACACTTTTTTACCAATATTGATGCTGGCAACACTTGATAGCTTTATTGAAAAGTAGATTTTAGATTATGATAATCGTTTTGCTTGATCTAATAGATATTATTGTCATTTATTCCACCATTTTTTAAATTTTCTTAATGTTACCAGAACGACAAAATTAGCCCTGAATAATTTATAAAAGATTAATATTTATTAATTCAAGCTTTGCCATTTCTTGGCTTCAGTATAAATTGTATTTATTTTAGAAATTGTTTTTATTTTAAAACACTATTAATAGTTTATGACAAACATAGACTTTACACTATTAATTAAATTTAATACAAAATGTCTAGCTGCTATAAAATATTTACAGAAATCCTATTCATATTGTTATTTTCATAATAACACTCACACAACAGCTCTCCACAAATATTCTATCATTCATATTAGCTAACAAACAATAAAACTGAAACAAAGGACATCATTCAAACAACAAAATTGACTTTTTCATATATAATACTGCAAAAATATTATTTGAGTTAACATTATTCATCTTTTTTACATAGTATAAAACAATCTCGCTTCTCATCTGTTCGCTTAGATCTTTTAAACAACGCAACGGATTTTAATGCGGTTTTCACCAATACACAGTGATTCAAGGATTATATGACTATATGCATATTATAGTAAAGAAACCGTGCGATGCTGGGTGGTGACTAGTTCCTTTTTTTTCAAGTAGGTATATTGGTACGGGAGCCAGATTCAAATTCGGTCAATCATTTCCTCTCGAGTCAAAATTCGTATTCTGCATAAGGAATATATATTATGATTACTCGTGACCGTCTGCTGCGGTTCCATGGGTGGGGCGAGCAGTGGGAGCCTCCCAAACAGTTTAGTATAGTGTACTTAATAATTTGCCTTGTTACTAAATATTGCTGATTTAGCTTTTAATTTTGATTTCATAGTAATATATCCGTTTGCTTAGTGCATAATACTTAAAAAATTAACTTAAAATATTTTCGACTCCGTTCATAAACTCGCGAAACTCCTGTTTGTAAAAAGCTATTTAACTGTGATGTGATTAATGGTAGCTGTGATTTTGCTATAAAAAATCAAAGTGTTACATGGTCAAGCAGACAGCTGACGTATATGACACCACGTTATGGTCAGCTTACTTTATTTTTCCTTCAAAATGCTAGGTAAACTATAATTCTACAAATTTTCAAACGGGAGGAAATGACTGAAAAACATTATTTCGACATGTTTGGGAGGCTGCCACTGCTAGCCCCACCCATGGAATCGCAGCTAACGGTCACGAGTAATCATAATATTAACCCCTTAGCATTTCACGAATTTTCGCTCGGGTTTGGTCTTGAGAATCTGTCACTGGTTGCCGTACCATCCACTGTCCTAATAATATATAACCTCTGTTCAGATAGATTTGAGGCAGTCTGTCAAGTAACTTCTTGCAGTAAACATTGTCTAATGTAAGGTAAAATTTTCGGCAATTTGTTAGAGTTTTGAAAAAGTGCTAAAATGAGCAATACATGATTTAGTTTTATTTTTTTTCTTTTAAGTTTGATCTTGATCATAATATTTCTAAGGTATATCATTTTATAACACTACATTATATGTATTAAATGTATTAATATTTACCACCAAAATTTAGGGTGAATTTGGCAACTGTGTGTAGACTCCTTTTTAATTTTTCTTTTCCTTTTTTTGGTCGTCAATTTTTTTTAAAGAATTTCTTAAGTGGCCTGTTGGTGTCATGCTGCTGTAGTTCTTTCTCATCAAGGATTCTCCTGAGTTATTAATTTATTACTTTTGTTTGCTAAATGTTGGCTGCTCGACTTTCTAAAATGCATGTCTTTACATAGTGCTGTACAATAGGTATGATCCTCTTAAATTTTAAAATTCAGAATAGAGAAACCGTGCGCATTACAAATATGCTAAGCGGATATCAAAAGTCTAGCCGTAAAGCTGTATTCGGTGGACTCGTGAAAAATTCTTTTTCCTATTCATTCAGTATCCTATTCTTCCTATTTCATACCTTATGTATCCTTTATCCACTCGAATATTATGTAAGTACTTTTAAAAACTTAGCTTATTATATTTTCTACACTTATTTATAAACAGAGCAGCTGATTTTGATACGTTTTTTTTAATATTAAATATACTGATTATTACAGAGTTCGAACTTCTGCATGAGATCAGTTTTGTCATAATAAGTTTAACTCAGGAAATTAGAAACTATATAATCACTTAAATAATAAAGTATAAGGTACTTTTTAATTTTTAATTTCATAAATATTTTTTCTGAGATCAAAAATAGAGGTTGCATGCATATGAATGACAAGAACTTCTTGAGAAGAAAATTAGTCTAACAAAAGACAATAATATATTGACTAGTAATAATAAATAATAATTAGATGAAAACGGCTATTTTAAAAGCAAAGACGTGGACACTTTTCTCGTGATATTTGATGGGATACACCACCAATCAACATGGCAATTTTGTATTTTGTTTTTTTGTGGCAACACTCGAGAGATGTCAAGTGTCAAACTTCCCGCCAGCTGAAAAACGTGGTTGTTATCTAACTATTTGAATTTAAAGTAGATTACACACAGATATTTAGTTAGGTGTGCAGGCCTCGGACAGTTTTTCATTATATTTACTACTAGCCGACCCTTGCGACTTCGTGCCTATGATCTTTCGCTCCTATTGGTCTTAGCGTGATGATATATAGCCTATAAGCCTTCCTCGATAAATGGGCTATCTAACACTGTAAGGATTTTTCAAATCAGACTAGTAATTCCTGAGCTTAGCCCGTTCAAGCAAACAAACAAACAATTCAGCTTTATATATTAGTATAGATATCAAGGTCAATCCGATCCGATCTATTATAGGTTTTGCTACCAGACGAAAGATATATGATAACCATTACTGTACAGCAATACGTATTCACATGCAATTTAAACCGAGGTGAGCAGTGCCTGGGGCTTGAGACCCAGGAGCAGGGTTAAAGAGCTCTTTGATAATATAGTAACTCGACCTCGCTAACGACAATAGATAATAAAGTAAACTTACGTGGACCTTGAGAAGGGTAACCTTAATCACAACACTATAACAGTAACTTCCTTGTTCACTGCACGAAAACACCAGAGAGACTGAGACTAATCTATCGCACTAAAGGTTATATATTGTCTCACGTCGGTATACTTGAAATAATATTAAATAACCTACCCGCTACTACTATTTTATAAACAGTGTTGCTAACAGTTTGTAGAGTTTTTTAGCTATCAAAAGCAATACATAACGTCTCGATAAGTTCGAAACATTTGTACACCAAATTCAAGGGATATAGCCTGAAGGAGGGATAGAAGGGAAGACCAATCTATAATTCAAACGCTTATGGTTTCTGAGTCCTGTAATTATGGGCACCATTCGCCGAAGGGTTTGTATGGGGATACGCAAACTAGGCAATTATCGCCTCGCCCCCGGACCTTTCCCACGGGATGGTCAAATTGTAAACTTACATAGTAACGTGTTGGACCTTGCGGCTATTGTTTGTATTGCTTAAGAAACGACCGTTGCATTACTTATCGATCAAATATTAGGTATATATATGCACTACAGATAAGTCATTGCTTGGGGTTTGAAGCCCAGGAACAGGTTTAAAGACATCTTTTAATACATGTAAGCTCTTATCATTACTGTTCGTACACGTTATCTAACGTACTTTACGTTACTTAGAAAGAGACGAATAACTTAATATTTACGACACAAAATAATGAGAAAGCTTTTATATTATAGTTGATGAAAACAACAGTGTTACTACAACAAATATGTAGGTAAGACTTATACACGAATTGATTGATAGATACTTTATCTGTCTTATGGGGTGATGGTAATGAGTGGAATATTGGGTAAACGCAACGTAGATACTTCTACTAAACCGATAAATTATCAAATTATCTCTAACAATTACGAGAGAAACCTAAGCAGTGCCTTGGATTTGTGACCAAGGTGTAGGCTTAAGGAATTCCTTTAAGTAATTACGACACTCACCTCCACTGCTCAGGCTCTCTGTTTAAACCTAAGGTTAAACGCACATAAACCGTAGATTCGGTTTATGTGCGTTTACACAAGGCTAACCTAACCTAAGGCTAACCTAACCTAACATTGTGTTTACTTAACCACGTGGCAATTACATTGTAAGGACTATCACTATCACTAGCACTACTTAGATGATGTTTACTTCTTGAGAGACCGCGCACGACTAAGACTTCAGTTAGACTGTCGATCGCATATAAAGGGACGAGGGTAGATACTGTCAAAACAACGGAAGTGACTACTACCCCACTCCAACGCCATAGACAACGATAACGATTCGATTAATCGATAATCTTTTACTATGCTCCGACATATATAAAAATGAGTTGCTGTTCGTTAGTCTCGCTAAAACTCGAGAAGGGTCGGACCGATTTAGCTAATTTTGGTCTTAAATTATTTGTGGTAGTCCAGGGAAGGTTTAAACGGTGAAAAATGCTAAAACAATTTTGATAAAACTTTTACCTGAAGTTTAATCAGCGTAGCGATTACGGGTCAGCTAGAGAAAGTTAGTAAATATGAAAAAATGCGTTTAATATAGTAAAAACAACAATTTCGCTTTCCCTTAGAAACTATTTCTACCTGTGAAACATTTGATGTTCGTCCTGCCATTTATAAATCAATTAAATTTAAAAGACTACTTTTGTATTGGTTGGGTTGGTTAGTTCCGTTTGTTCGGTTGGTTTGGTTGGGTTAGGTTTAGGTCAGCTAGTTTGTATATAAAAAATGAACAACATGCTGTTCGTTTGTCTCGCTAAAACTCGTGAATGGCTGGACCGATTTGCCTAATTTTGATCTTGAAGTATTTGTATAAGTTCAGGGAAGGTTTAAAAGGTGATTTTGTAGTATTTTGATTAAACTTTTACCCTAAAACCTCACTGAAGCGAGGATGGTCAGCTGGTTGTAAATAAATAAATACTACACAGTACAAAAAATTAAAAAAAATATTAAAAATATCATTCAAAAGTATAAAAAACAGCAATTCTAATAATATTCAATCATTATTAAAAAAATTACGTGTAGCAACTGTCTCTTAACCTAAATACACATTATATCATTGTTTTCACTGCCGTTAGGGATAAATACTTGAGATTCCTTAAATTTCGCTTAGAATTCCATTGAAGAACACATACAGCATTGATTTGTTATTTCCATTGTTAGTAATCAATGGAGATGTAGCATGAGAAAGTGGGCGTAGAGAATCACGTTACACTTGAGCAGAGGTCCCCAAACTTATTTCGTATATCACTTGGGGCATCGTCGTTGTACTCACAGATCATAGATCCTTCTTTAAGACCCTCCAATTCTTTTATTATTTTATATACAGCAATGTTAAGAAAATAATTTTAATATTATATAGGGCCGTTCAAGTATTTCATAATCAGAACTTACCCCCCCTACCGCCCATGTCAGCAAAAGTAAGTAAAAGCCTGACCCGTGAACATTGATGCACGAATTTTTTCCCCTCCTCATTATTGATACTATTGATATTCACGTTTCGATGTGCTTGTTTACTTTTTTATCACTGACGTAATCACCATGCAGAGCAGCACAGAGGGAGGGCTCCACTCCTTTAATTCTTACGTAATACTTGAAAGGCTCCTTTTTTTATGGTAGATAAGGTGCAAACGAGTAGATGTCCACCTGATGGTAAGTGGCCACCGTCGCCCATGGACATCGGCAAAACAAGAGATACCCTCTTGTTTATCTCTTGTTTTGCCGATGCGTTGCATCCTAGAAGATAGAGTGGAGAGGGAAAGAGAAGAAAAAAATGCTGTGGTTTCAGTGGAACCTCAGCAAGACCCTAGAGTTCACTAGATCCGCATTTATGGGATGGGAGAGGGAGGGGGTAAGTCTGGCCAACATGTGGCTCGACCAAAACGCGTCTATGACACTTGGCGGTCGCATTCGCATGCTGGTAGTCGCAAGCCAGTCGGAGAACAGATCCCCTACCAACAAGGGCGTGCTGGGTTTCTCGCCTCTTACGAGATGCTCTCCCATTAGCAGAGAGGAATAGTATTCTAATCCGTCCCCTCACGGGTGAACGGCATGAATGAATGTGTGAATCTAATTATGTAATCCTCAATTTTTTCATTGTAACTTGTCATCGACTCTTGGGGGTCTGACCACTTTGGGAACCACCGCACTAGAGTATGAGTTGTTTGTTCTATCGCGGCCCGTGAGAACCATCTCGTCGTCGGAACTGCATAGGCGTGACATCGACGAGTTTTTGTTGTATTTTTTGTATCGGTAATACTAATAGCTGCACTCCGTGACCATGACAATGCATGTTCGGTGTGAAATGTGAATATCCTTAACAGATTACTTCATCTTAAAACTTACTCATAAAGTATTCACGATTTTTTATCCCTCTCACGTAAAAATATTAATAAATCGAATATCGATGTTGTTGTTCCACAGCGGCGTCGAAAAAAATGGTTGACGAACTCTCACCTTTTATCTTAATAGTATTTCCGCATATTTGTTCATGGACTTGGAATTTGGGTATTGGATGGAAAAAATTCGCTTTTTATTAACTCAGATTTATTTACTTTGGAAAATAAACAGCATATCTTATAAGTATAACACATAAATATAATTTTTATAACTAATACTTTTAGTTTAAAATTTAAAAGTTACTTTTAACACACAGCAAAAAGCAAATTTGTAATAAATGTTAAAGATTATAAATGAAATATCGCTTAAAATTTCCATACTTAATGGATTTTTAAATCAACAATTTCAAAGATTAAAAATCGATCAAAAATATCGATCTATTGAATTATAAAATACCTATTATAACAATAGTGTTGGTATAAAACATTCAAAATTTTTAATTATTATTAAATTATAATCAAATTAGGTAGAAAATACTTACATTCTTATATAATTTTAAACACAATCTATGTAATTTTTATTATATTAGTCCTATATTAACTTTGCAGAAAGAGTGAGCCCAAATGTTCATAATAAGGCGATCATTTTGATGAATTTTTTACACTGATTTTGCATCTAGTTCCAAATTAAGTAGCAAAAAAATATAACAGATGCTTCAAATTCTGAATTTTTTTTAGTTGACTATTTCATATCCGGAACTACAAAAACCTTTTTTATTCTAAACTACAACGGCGATCCGCATCAAAACCGTATAATTATTATTTGTTTTAACTTTGAATTATTAAGTTATTTTAAATATTGGTACAAGATGAACTATATAAACACAGAAGCATGTTTGACCAGAATAATGTTTGATTTTCCACCCACTTACATACTGTTAAATGTTTGAGATTACTCGTTTATGTTATTGAACTGTTATTTTGCATTCTTGTATTTCTCATACTTTTAATCCTAGTCGATGTGCCCTCTCTACGTTGAGATAAAAAACCTCTGAAGGAAATAGCGCTCGAGATCTCATTTTAATAAAATAAATTCTATATTCTCTTCCAAGTCAAAATCTATCTAATTCAATAAAAATAAAAAATACACCATCTCACCTCACATCGGCTTTTTTCAGTTGCAATAATCCTTTGGTAGAATACTTATAGTATTTAATTTAAAAAAATATTTTACAGAATTTAAAGGAATTAAGTAATTCTTTTCTACAATATATACAAAGTGTTTAAAGTATAAATTGTTACGTTTTTTGTTTACTTACCGTCTTTTGGTTGAGCTTTAAATCTTTAGCCCAGTATTCGGATAAACAGGATATTTCTCTACTTTATAGAGATTTCCTACAAAAACAGTATCAATTTAATTCGAATACAACGTTAAAGCTCTTTATAACGTCGTCCGCGAACAGTTTACGACACAATTTGCGGTTTCGTTTCAGAGACGGTCAATTTTGAACTCGACTTTTATATGACTATAAATATTAAAGGTCACAAACTGTTATTTAAGTAGTCGTGTGAAAATTGTAATCCTATAATTTTTTATTTATTTCAGTACTAGAAGTATTCAAACATACTCACTCACGCAACTATAAATATACTATTTTCGTTGTATTCCTATTCTATAATGCGTAGAGATATATCACTGACAGTGACATATCACTGATTTGCATTTGACTCCGACCCGACAGTCTTCTACCTTGTCCTGACAATAACGAACACACCAAAAAAATAATTACCCGATTTGGTGCAGTGGTTATGAACGTACATACATTACACATAATCGATTTATACTCGTAGATATACGCTGAAGTATATTCAGACTTTCCCTGCTTTAAGTAATATTTAATTAAAAGCTAACGCAGTAGCTTTATTGTGTATATACATTATTACAATATTATACAATCTAGACGGAAGCTGGGGCTTGCAATTAAGGTGCAGGATTAAAGGGCCTTTCTACTACTAGTAAATGCTCTCCTTCACCGCTTGACCCACTGACTAATATTTAACACTGCTTCAGCAAAACAGCAATTACACTAATTAATTATATATTCAGCAAAACATCTCTAAATACACAACACTGAAGTTACACGAGATCCGAGAATAACCAAACCTTATTAAGCACATCCTTTTTATAACACAAAATATCCCCTTATCTATTTCCACTATAATGACAGGTAGGGTCGTAGGCCTGTGTTGCCAAGTTAATATTTAAAACCTCCCTTTAAATAATTTAATAACGCCTACTCAATCAAATTATTCCAATTATACTCAACATCGATATTTTATAATATTAGTATTTTAATAAAACCTAACATAAGTTTAATCCCCTAAACATAACCTAATAAATTAAAAAAAATACATGATCAAATTATCTTTTAGTAAATTAATTTTTTTAAATCTTGCCCGACAAAATTTCATTGCTTTTTAATTTTACATCACTACAGACATCAAAAGGGGCCTTGACTCTATATATAATACATGCACATTATAGTAGAGAAACCGTGCGAAGCCGGGGCGAGTCGCTAGTAATATATAAGTCAATGCAGTGTTTTAATAATACGCAGAAAATGTCTGAGTATTTAATTGCATAAGTATTGTGTCTCAGATGTAATCCAATATGGCGGGTGTTAAATATACCAACTGCTATAACGACATACGTAACAATATCTTTATATTGTTAATACTTCCAGGTAACAAACAATTTAGTTTTGCAGTTAATTTTTGCGAATTCGTTGACTAAGCCAGGCTAAATCATTATCTACTACAGCTTACCTACAGTTATTACGTATGTCATAAATTGGTTAAACTATGAACTTGGTAGTTAAAATTTTTAGTTTAAACCTGGACCTAGGTGACAAGTTCCAGGCACTTTATGTCTCAGTACATTAGTAATAATAATAATTCTTTATTTGCTCAGAATACGGTATTAACAAAGTTCTTATAGCTTATAGTTAAGTTCATACATATTCTCAAGTATATCAATAGAATAAATGTCAATTAAATAAAAAAAAATACATTTTCCTAAAGCGTCAATTTATAACAATGTCACATCAATTTAAATATCACAATTTAGATAGTCATTAACATTATAAAATAATTTTTCTAATAATAAATTGAACAAATTCTTTTAAATTGTCTAATAGTTTGTTATATACATCAACTGACATACAATATACATTTTGGAAAACACTGATAATTTTTGATTCTTTACAAATATACATATTTTAGCAACTTGAATAAAGGCTTGCAATAGTGTTAGTATATATATTTTTTGAATTCACAGATTTTTATATTGTATATGTACCTATCTGATCTTAAACATAACCCAGTATATAGTATAATGAAATCACAAGAAAATAGACTTAACCGGAATTTATTTCCATAAATATGTTTTTCCCTTTTCGTCAAGTATGTGAAATAACATTCACGAGAGGAAAATTCGTAATACTCGAATTCAATTCTGTGACATTTAGATGGATCAGGTGCTAGATTTAACGCTAAATTTTCGTCGTCTTTCTGAATATTTTTGTAGCAAATGTTATTTTAACCTACAACTAAAAAGAGGAAAATTGACGTATAACTCAAACTCAAACATGGACGCAAATTATATAGTAATATATTATACTAGCGGCCCGCCCTGGCTTCGCACGGTTGGATAAGTATTTTTTTTACATTTCGGTGCCCCCTCTTTCGCCGCGTTGCCCCCAGCTCTGCGTGGCTCATCACACCGGTCCGTCAGTGTGTATTTTTTTGTTAATATTGACATTTTTAATTTCGTAATACCTTTTAAATGAAATGTCCAATTTTAATAATTCAAAAAGTAATCAATAGGTTTTAAAATATTCTTGAATACGAAATAATTTATTTGGATAAGAATTAATACAATCGTATGGATAACATGGTCTGATTTTGATAGGCATTTCTATCAACTTTTAAAATGTAAAAAAGTAGTTATAGTGAGGTAACTACAATAGTTGGACATATGGTCTACCGAAGTTTTTTGTAGATATTGATACGTTCTATAATATTGTAGAACATTTTTTTGTTCTATCATCAATACTTTCCGCAGCGCATGCGATAAAAGACATTTTATGACTAACGTTTTTACACCTTGGGTTAGTTTTAGTAAGACTTTCTGAGGAACTTTTCTAGTAATAAATATAGCCTATGTTACTCAGGGATAATGTAGCTTTCTAACGACAAAAGAATTTTTGAAATCGGTCCAGTATATTTTAGGTTTATTCGTTACATACAAAAATACAAATCTTTCCTCTTTATAGTATTAGTATAGATATAGAATTATAAGTAACAAGATCTATCATATTATACCTACATACAATAAAAACGTTACTTATGAATCTGTATGTTAAATATATTTAAAAATACTTAATGCCAGGGGAGTTTGGCACGTATAGAAGCCTAAACATTTTAATATTTTTGTTCATCTGTGTATCAAAAAGTAATGAATTAAAGTGGATATGATTTCACAGTTGTAATGCTGTAGATCTAACTTAAAATATAGGCTTTGTTTCATTAAAATCGGATGTCAGGCAAAAAACTTATTGTCATCCAAAAATGTTTTAGCTCAACGAAGCTGGTACAGAAAATGTTATAAATAAAATGTTTATTTTTGTAGATTTTTTTTTTCTTTTGCGTTTTAGAACTGTTTTATATTTTTTAAGGCGCTAATTGTGAGTCCATAGTATAAATAGGTCAATGAACTAGAAGATCAAAAGAAAGTAAGCCTTCGTCTACTATTAACCGATAAGTGAAAACGTGTGAAACGATTACTTTTTTCAATAATGTAACTTACACTATAGTAAAAGAGTCATTGTCCTTTCACACTACTATTAGGCTACATTTGCACCAGAGATGAGCGAGATTTCACATCCTCGGTCATCTCTGGTGGAAACGCAGCCTCAGTAGTAAGTACATTATACTGAATAAGGGGTTAATATGATTACTCGTGACCGTAAGTTGCGATTCCGTGGGTGGGGCATGCAGTGGCAGCCTCCCAAACATGTAGAAAAATTTTTTTTTTCAGTCATCCTTATTTGAAAATAATGTCGGAAAAGAATAGTTTTTATCCCGAAAAAATTCACAGTTTGTATGTGATGGGTGATATTTTGTCAACATTTTAATTCAAAAGTTTAATTTATTCTATAAGTTTCTTATTTATTGTCCTTTTCATACCAATTTCGTCAATATTCAGTGTGCTCAATTTTCATCAATCAAGATTTAATGTCTGTCCCTTAACCTTTTTTGTATTTTATGGATTTTGGCAGTACATCATATTATCATTTATCCCACTGAAACTGTGAATTCTTCCAGGCTAAAAAGTAGCCTATATGTTAATCCAGTTTATAAAGTATCTGTGTGTGAAATTTGATTTAGATCAGTTAATCCGTTTTCTTGCGATTGAGTAACAAAAAACATCTAAAATTCAATTAGATATACCAAAATTGAAACAGGTCAAAATTTAAACAAGTCAACTCTGCAAGTCAATCCTATTCAACTGTGATTGCTTTGGAAGTATAATAATGTTGTTTTACAATACCTTTGTGATAAGAAAGGATTTCATCACCGTACTCTTTCACTCACTCAGTGTGAATGTACTTGAAATCTAAGCCATAATTTATAAACTGAAACATTAGAGAACATGCATCTTTAGTGTGAAAACAACTCCATTTTATTTCCATTTAATATTTAAATATTAAACTGTTATGGTTCTTATATTTAAATTAAAACAATGAATTAGGTATTATAATTTCTCTCTTACTCTTTACATACGTACTTATATATAATGAAATCTCCTAGGTAGTCATTTTTTTAAATAAGCTACTACTTACTAAATGTTTATTAATCCTTCAGTGCGATAAAGCAGATATTACATTATTCATTACATTTTTGAGTCCAAACTTCCCACACACTAATGAGTGAGTTTTTTCCACGTACCTACTCAATTTATTCATATATTTACTTACTGACTGACTGACATAAATGGTATCTTTTCATACTATAATTCCATATAAAAAAGGAAGAAGGAAACATCGTATATTTTTTGAACTGAATACATCTTTAAAATTGCTGCCATTCCAATTGGGAGGCAGTTCAAAAAACAAATTATTGATACAGTTTGGTGTCACACGTACATATCAATAATCTCCATCTAAAATTCAATCACACCATCAAAGAATTTATTACGCTAAGTAAGGACTGTGACATACCGCTCACGGCGGAGGAGCATTTTGAGGTCATTTTATTGCGTTTCGTAATTTCCATTTTGTATAACTTTTTGACTCGGAGCTAAAAATCTATAAAGTTCGTTCAAGTTTTATTTGTCAACTCTCCTCATAATCTAACGATTATGTATAATAATATTTTACATAGAAAATATTACCCTTTACGAGACACAACCTTCGGGAGTCCTTAACGGATATTTAAAACCTGCAACATTTATCGAGATTTCCTCTTAGGACATTTAGGGGTTGATATTTATATTACCTATCAAATTGACTCAGTCCATTCATTAATTACAATCGATTCAGTCACTTTTAATCAGGATTCTCTCCATAAATAATAAATGAACTAGAACTCAGTTACCCAAACACTGCCGACAGCTCTTACAATATACAGAAATTATTCAATATTAATATTCCCTGAATTAATAATAAAAATAAGAACAACGGAGCGAACAATGCAGTCTACCGTGTGGGGAAGTACTAAGGCTTTCTGAACCAAAATTGATTGCCCGCGGGGTACCATTAAAAATACATTTGGATTCCGAAACTGCGCTCCGTGCAATGTTTTACGGGGTTACTCGGTTTTCGATTATTGCTTTACAATACAATGCCTCACATTCACTAACAAAATAGAAGTTTTAGTGACCTTCTTTAATAATAATCGTCGCGTGTCGTCTCATTAAGTTGGAAATTATTATTCGTGAAGGCGTAACTTTGATTTCATTTAACTTACCATAACTTGGATTTGGTTTTAATAAAATTGCTCTAACATTTTTTTATATAAATGTTATAGTATCAATTTAGGTAGTTACTGGAGCAAGTTTTCAAGGCCTTTTTTCAACTACATTAAATTACAACTAGGACTTTAAAATGATATATGATAAAGAGAAAATTCCACCAACACGGTCTTGATGCTTAAAGAATATATGACACCGTTATTGTACAATGACAAACAGTGGTACCAACTTTCGATAAATGTTAATACACCATAGCAGTGTTGCCAACCCTCTTACATCAGTGAAGCGACAACAATTAGGTATTATAAGAAATATATTCTATAATGAATTCTGTAACAACGTCGCTTACAGCAGGTTTCTATCGTTCTGTCTTTTGATACAGTAACGACGTCTAAATATCTTAACCAATTTTAATATAGTTTTCATTAATTAAAAGTACAATAAACAACAAATAAACTAAATATAAAACGACTGCTTTATATGTGAAGGTGTTCACTAGTTGATGAATATTTGGGAAACAATGTGGTTAATATCCCTTCACATGGTGTAGCAAAGCAATCTTTTAAGAGATGCTAATAAACTCATACCCCTAACCTCTTAAATGACTTCCCCTTATCCAAGAACACGTTATTAGGATCAATTATACTAAGAGACCAATAAAACTGATCCATAGCGAACATATTTCTGCGCTCTTCAGGGAGTATTTACTTAACTGTGCTCATATAAATAAATTATGCGATAGGAAACCAATGATATTGGTGGCATAATCCTATCTAGATATTGTTTTGGGCCAACCTTTGAATAATACATACATTTGATTTCATGTTTGCGTCCGGCGGTGCATATTTTTTACATATTTCTCGGTCGAGTAATCTCTGATATGAGTATCTATATTTTTATTACTGTTTGTCTGCTCTTACTTGAATTATATGAATAAAAGATTATATTTATTAAACTTAGAGAAGAGAAAAAACTTTGTATGATGTATTTTGGTATAAAAATACTGACTTAATATGAAGAAACTCAATAACAGCGCCACCTATTACGGACGACGTAAAACAAACCATCACTATAAAGAATTACCTCTGCTGCGTAGATTTTATTAAATTAGTTATAAAAACTAATTAACACGTGAATTTAGATATTCATTTACATGTACGGACAGCTTATCCTATCCTACTAATATTTAATGAAATCCGTTTGAAAAAAATTCACATATATACTTCACCTGCTGCATTACCACATAACAATACATAATTTATATCCCAGAGGAATCTTAGGGATAGAAGAGAACTATTTACAGAAAAATAGTTAAACGTATTTGATTAAATATTGGATTCATATACTTTATAAGCAGTAACATATTTATTATCCCATAAATAAACAGTATTTTTCATATACGCGTTAGTAGCTCAGTGGTTCAGGCTTCACGATTGAACTACTGACGACTATCACCTAACACCAGCAATTTAGCTTACTTGGAGGAGTTAAGAATACTAATAGTCTCCTATATTTAATTTACTCTATCCCTAATATTAGGATAGAAGTAATTTTTATACACTAAAGCTGATATAAACCAAACATAACAAAAGGCAAATAACCAAATCAATCATCAAACAATAACTATTAATGTAATGTTTGAATACACACACTACGAGTGTGTAGTGTATAGAGTACACACGGCACACTTCCCACGAACCCATTATCGGTGTCTTGTCAGTGAATATGAAGCTATTTACGGAACTATCAAATAGTTGCTGAATTGATTTTACTACATCTACGTCTAGATCTATCTTAACTGACTAAAAAAACATTTTAATAAAGGAAAAAGCAAGGATAGCCTAGCGATGCAGACTTCGATATCCTTTGATGTCTAAGTTATATGTGTTTTAAGCAATTAAATATTATTTGCTTTTGAGAAAGAGAAACGGCTCAGCAATGGGATAAGATTATGAGGACACACATATCACTATGTATTCATGGGATAAAAGATTTCTTTTCAAACACATTATAAAAGAAAATACATTGTAAGTTAGGTGATGCCTACTGTACAGCAATAACCATTGTTAGCAACACCGTTTATAATAGACAATATGTAACTTTCGTTCCGATAGGATTGAGTTAGTCTGTCGAGTGATATCGCTCGTTACATATTAAAGTCCGTTATCGAAGAGCATGTGAGTGATGTACTTTATTATTTTAATATTCGGTAGCGAGTTCGAGCGGTAGAGGTGAGAGTTTATGCATAGTAGAAGAGGTCTTTAAATCTGTTCCTGGGTCTCAAGTCACAGCCACTGCTCGGCTTTTATCTAGATTACTTGTTAATATTGTCGTCTGAGTGTTACTGCTCAGTATAGCTCCCATACTCTTAATAGCATCATGCATTTTAAACAGCCGAGCGAAATACCTGGTGGTGAACCAGGACTAAGGACATCTTTAACGTGATCGAAATACTCTCCATCTATTGTTAGATCTTGCCACCCAACAATAAACCTAAAATTTCTTGCCAGACTTCTTCAGATCTGGCGATCTAGCTATCCAGGAATATTCCTAGAATACTCTAATTGGAAATACAAGTTCGTAGCCAAACGCAGGCTAAGGATATTCGTAAAGTGTTGCCATGTCACAAGAATAGTATTATTACGCCTTAATCTAACCAAACTTACATTTTTTTAATATAAACTTGATATGATTGATATTCTATACCTATTACCTATTTGAATATTTAATTACTTTTTTCAAACAAAGACCTACCTAAACCAAAACGTAATTTGTTCAAATTTAGACTAAGTGACCCATTTAAAATGTCTCACGCAAAAACCGTTGCCACTATAAAAAACTGACCTCTGCATTTCTTTGCCTTTTGTTGAATGATTGATGGCCATTTACATTATTTGAAGCTTTTAGTATGAAAAATGGTCTATTTGTTTCTACGATTGAAGTCATAACGAGAATTCTCGTGGAATTTTAAATTTAAATTGCTGTTAATTCCGTTTAGCTTAATTCTATTTTAATTGACGTTTGCTAATATTTTGTGTATATTATGCTAAATGAAGCGAATGGTGTGAACTGATTACTAATCCAATTAACGTTGTTTATATAATATTTAGTTGATTCAATATGGGGGACCCACCCTGACTTTGCACTGTTTCTTTACTATTATTGTATTTATTATAAACATAAACCTTCCTTTTGAATCACTATGTCTATTAGTGAAATCTGCATTAAAATCCTTTGCGTAGTTGTAAGATCTAAGCGTACAGACAGGAAGCGATTTTGTTTTATATTATGTATAAATATTTAATGCTAGAAATATCAAAAATCCTAAGTCATTAAATATAAAGAAATATCATTATTTCTATACATACATAGATCGTGAGTGATTCTACTGACACTTAGGATCTTACGTATGTCACTCCGACACTGAACACCCTCAGATGTTGACTTCACAAAATTTTATCGCAGAAATTCTGCATATTCCGAACTCTACAATAATATTCTGTTGGTTAAGAGTTTGATTTTTCTTGTTTTTATTAAAATAACTAAAATATTCATTACGTTTACGACTCTAAAATTATTCTTACATTTCATCACATTAGTGGTAATTATTTTTGTCTGCCAATTAATCACAAAATGGCGTCAAGATATTACTCATCAAAATACGTAACAAATTTCCTAAAAGAACAAACTTTATTATTAGCAACAAACTATTTTAGTTAGGTAAGAAAAATTGGACTCTATATCTAAGTAGAGTCAAAAGTTCTCAGATCGCAATGCAGTGTTTTTAAAGTGTCATTTGCAAGATTTATCACAAACGAAAACTTTATTTAAAAACTGGAATTACGTAGCCAATATTTCTTTTCCAATACTGGATGGAGACTTCAGAGTAAGTATATATAAAATAAAACCCTAAGTTACGATTTATGGCTACGTCTTATACGTGTATAAAATATAAAACCCTGTTTTATTCTTAAAGTCCGTACTAACTTTTACTTTTTTACGGTCGAACTAACTGTGGATGTTGGCCAAATGTTAAAGTTAAATGCAAACTTTAACCAAAAATACGGTCATTTATTTTCGTATTATTGAATTGTATTAATAAAAGCCAGCCAAGGTAATGAACTTGTAACGAATTAATACAATCTTAAATATATCTGCTCCAAGATTTCGCACACATTTCAAGAAGTACTAATTATAATTTCCTCTAAACCAGACTACTTAAATCTAAGATATCATCAATGTTGCCATGGCTGAAGTAATCATGCGCAAAACGCACTCTGTGTGTTTTGTTTGTCAGCGACATTAAATACCTTACTCAAATTTTATGATGCAAATTATCCAAAATATAAATTTGAACATCATATTTATTTCATTTTAAGTTGTACCTCACCGTAAGTCCGTTAGTTGCTGAAAATTGATTCTTATGTTTAAAAATAAATAAGTAATTTTCGTTATGGTGACATATTATACCGTTCGCAGGCCAACTATGTATGGAAGTTGGTCATATCTTTTAGAGGTATTGATTCAAATACAAACTCCTTTTTTCAACAGATTTCAAAAATCATAGACTGAGTTTATCAATTCGGTTGTATGTTTTTTTTTATTTTTTCATATTTTTTAAATATAAAAAAGACCTTATACTAAATTAATCTCAGCATAATATACATATGATTTACCTATATAATTCTTGATATATTTATTGTCACTAACGACAATTTGTGTTTGATAGATGAATATAATAATATCACAACTCTGCAGAGGCGACACCGCGACAAAAAAAATTAGGAATTTAAGGATTAGATTGTTTTAACACTTTTGTATTGCCTCCATATAGAAATAACTAAGAAATAATAATAAATGACCTTCCTAATGACATACAAGATAATTTTCTGTCCAACAAAAAGTACATAAGTAAAATAAAAAATACTACATTTTCTCACAGAATTAAAAAATTTTCATAATAGTTATAGATATATATTATGTACCTATAATAATGCTACAATACTATGTATAAGACTAAAATATAAGTTAATACATATGTATTGTAATGTATTTAGTGGAACTTACTAGCTGCTCATAAGCCTTTAAGGCTTCTGCGGCTCTTATTATTTAATAAATATTGTATTTAAAATAAATCTAATAATTCTTTAGTTGGCCTGTGTTATAAGGAATTATTAAATAATACAAAAGAAAAACAAAGTGTTTCCATCAAAAGCACAATGTACTACAATCAGGGTGGAAGCAAAATATGGATTGTAATTTACTTATTTGTTGTTGGAAATGGAGAGTGTTCTCTCGAGATAGATTGTTCACCATCGAAGGGTACGAGTTTACGTAATTGAATAATACAACCTCGTTGCTCGCTACCGCAACATATATCACTTATAGAAATCTGATAAATTCTGTTAGGCTTCCATTATTGTATGATACAGACACATACATCAACAAAAACATGTTTGTTTTCGGATTCTATGATTTAGTTTACTTTTGATTCTATACATCGAAAAGTATAGAAACGAATAACTAATAAGTAAAATAGAAAAAAATTAGATACAAAGTAACAAGAAATTTTCTATGTAAATGAAGATTCTATAAGGAAATAAGATAGGTTACCCTTCTGTTAGGTTAGCCTTATGTAAGCCTAACTCGTAAGCTATGCATGGTTATAAGTTCAAGGCACTGCTTGGGTTCCTGTCAGAATAGTACTAGATCGTAGTGTTTAGTTATTTCCTGACTGTATCACGCCCGTATCTTACTAATCGATATGACAATATTTTAAGTTAGACCTGAGAAAACTGTATTCAAATTTCAAGCAGTGGATTTTACATAATGCGCGTACGATGCGCGATGATTTTTGTCATGTCGTTGTGCTAAATTAGAAAAAAAAATGCTACTCAAATCAATGTTGCCAACATATATTACATTTATATAAATACTGACATGTTTGTGTGGAGCATTTACGGTATTGAATAAATATCTCCTCGCAACCGTAAACAAGGATTTGTCTAAATCAGATAAATTCTGTGAATGCTTTCAATGTCTTATTCCATTATTCAGCTATAAATCTATATCTATTATATATATCTTCTTCTTCTCTTATATAATACAATCATAGAATTGACATGTTTGTGCAAGCATCACGTTAAAACAGCTGGACCGATTTGTATGTAATTTAGCATACAGATACTTTACAGCTTGACTTAGCACATGGATACTTTTCATGCTGGAAAAATTTATAGGGATAGAGCGATTTTATTCACATACCTGAATAGATCAAGATGAATGTTTTTACACATATATGTAGTTTCTGAGCTGAATGAACACATACATACTACTTATCCTGAAACAAGGAATAGTTCCTGTGGGATTAACGGTGTTATGTACGCATTAACTGCTCAATAAACTTTGACATCTCTGAAATTAGCAAACAGATTTTAAAGACTTAACAAGTAAATAGAGTTTGACTTGGAGCAGGATATATGTTTTATTTAATATGAATGAATGAAATGAAATGAAGGTATCAAGAAAAAAGTTATCCTTAGTTGAAGATAATTCTAATAAAATACATAAATAAAACCACAATATTCAGCGTTAACGAAGTCACACGGATCGACTAGTATTATAATATTTGGTACGTCTTATTTTTTTATATCGAGAAAAAATTATAAGAGAATAAGTAATGTTAAACATAAAGAGTTTTAGGATTAACTGAAATATTCACGATAAAAAATATGTTTGTCCATTTACATTCATATACACAAAAGAAGGTAAATATGAATATCAGTTAGATGTGTAAAATTTCGGCAACGAACCCTGATATCAAAGACAATTTATTTTTCTGTTCCTTATGTTAAAGTTCGCTTATTTTGATTGTAAAAGAGTAAAAAACAATAGTGTTATTTCTTTCCCAAAGTCTAGTTTATTTTTGTACCAAATTTCATTAAATCTATTGAAAATAGGATTACAATGAAATTTTGCTGAGAGAAGACTTTATAATCTGAATCTCAATTAATACATATATCTCGTGAAAACTACGGTTCCTATTGGATAGAACGGAGATTCCTAAAAGTTGAGTGATTTTTGGAATTTCAATGGAATGGCTGAGCGAATGGGGATAAGTGAGTAATTGAAATAAAAGAGAAAATAATAAAATTCACTTTGATTCTCTCTAAATAAAATTTTAAAATAACTTCGGATGAAGTCGTCTGCATATACTTATAAATTTCATGAAACAGTATTAATTGAACTTATGATAACTCTAAATTGTAACTTTAATGAAAAAGTGAATCAAATTCAGCAATTAAAAGTTTATGCAATAAACAAAAACTTATATGGAAATATTGCTGAAAGTATTATTAAGTCTACAGAATTTATTATGTAGGAGAAAAACAAGTAGACTTTATTAAAATTTTGTACCTGACGTTGTCTTTTTTGTGGATGACAGATTTGTATACGTTAAAACGGTCAAATATTTTATGAGATTTCATTGTATTTATAATAATTTACCTAAAACAAAGTGAATCACGTGTATATTTTTTCTACATATATCATACTTTAACTATAAGACATTAAATATATACCCATACATTAAACAAGATAAAATTTTGGTTTTATTTAAAAGAAATCGATATAAATAATAATCGGCATCAGATCGCAATATTACTGAGTCTAATCGCTCATATAAACCATCCAAAAACATACACTAACACAAAAAAAAATCGCGAGAATACCTACAAACATACAGAAGAAATATTATAATACTATAAAAATAGCAGTCGTAGACAAAGGCTTACAATTACAAACCTTTGTGTACGACTTCTGCTATCTTTGTTGGTTTCTTACGTCGAATACATTTGTGATTTTTAATTTTGTTTTAAAAAAGTGCCATGATTAAGTATACAGGATACCTTATGTACCAATTCTTATTTTGCTTTTCATAAAACAGACAAAGAGTCTTTGAAAAATGAAACAAAATAATTATGCAGTCTCGTAATATATTTTAAAGTGTCCAAGTTATAAATAAGCCTTGGCTGTATAAAATACATAGTAAATATTGACTAGCACGCGTCTACATCATTTAATGGATCTAATATTGAATTTAAACCGTTTAAAAATATACTGGGACACATACGGAAGAATTATTATAATATTATAAAAATAACAGAAGCACCAAAGGTTTAGAAATCCTTTGTGTACGAGTCGAGCTATCTTTGTTGGTTTCTTACGTCGAATACATTTGTTATTTTTAGTTTCTTTTCAAACAGTAGCTTCATTAAGTATACAGGATACCTTTGCTCTACCGTACTAGTCCAATTCTTATTTTGCTTTTCATAAAACAGACAAAGAGTCTTTAAAAAATGAAACAAAATAATTATGCAGTCTCGTAATATATTTATAATAGTCCAAGTTATAAATACGCCTTCACTGTATAAAATACACAAATAAGAGAAAATCACAAATAGAAATTTGCATACACAATATACGGTAACAGTAAAGTTGTCGGGCCACATGTGACGGCCCGTGATTGCAAACAGAATAAATAACTCCGGTGAATGAGAATATTTAGTTGTAGGGAAACTCAATTTCAGTTTTGTCGTGTGCCTCATAATATATTCTGTGTGACTTACACGTCGATACATTGTTCCTATTGTTAACGATATTCATCTAACTATTGATGGAATAGCTTTCCATAATAGGCTACGTTTCCACAAGAGATGAGCGAGGATTTGTAGAGCTGTCTTTGTTAAGAACCAATAAAATCGCTTCATTTAACCACTCTGAGCGACGCTAGGTAAATGAAGCGATTCTATTGGATCTAACAAACACATCTCTCGTTGCACATCTTACGATCGAAATCCAAAACAGTTTCGGGACCCAAAATTCTTTAAAAATTATAATAACGTAGATTCTCTTACCATTAAATTGATTTCAAATAAAATTGTAAATGTTCGCATTTTTAAAATTATTTTTTAAAGTCGTTAAGTCTCTTCCTTCTTGAAGTACAGTATAAATAGTTACTTTAGTATATCTTCAAAAGTTTAAGTACAAATACTAGGTCTTAATAAGGTATAATAATTATAAAACTCGATTTATAAATAAGGAGCGAGTAAAGAAAGTCTATTGAGACTTCTGGCGTTGACAACTTATAAACGACTATTTAACAACACTATTTAGCACTGCCAAAGGCTGCGTTCCCACCAGAGATGCACGAGGATGTGTACCGAAAGATGTGTTTGTTAGGAAGAACTAATAGAATCGCTTCATTAACCTAGCCTGACTTAGTGTGTCTAATGAAGCGATTCTATTTTATTAATATTATTTACGAACGAAATGACTTGTCAAATACCCCTAACCTATAAGACTAATAAATTATAATGCCAGTGAGGGTATTTTTAAATTAAACCAATATCGCTGAATTTAAATATAAAATTCTAAGAAACAGCTACACTTTCATACTCATATAACACTGAAAATCCTTTCAACAAATATATGGACAGTTTAAACGAATAGAATTTGTATTGCTAGATAAAACTTTATTTTACTGTTCTAACTATAAGTTGGATCCAGAATAAATCTCAAAAGATATATTGCTTGCATATTGCTAAGATTTTCCTTTGCTTTCCTTATTTCATCTAGAAAGCGTAAAAAGTTAATTACGGTCAAAGTTTGCTGTGTTTCGATTAGAAGTTGCATCCCACTGAAGCTGTGTTAGTTATGGCTTCGCTTTTAGAGTGGTCTCTAAGGCTAAAGTTTACTTTATACGACTATTAGTTTCAATGAAATGTATTTTAAACTGGTGTCTGTCCGCGACTTCATTCGAGGTAAGATCGCTCATACAATAACTGTTCCCATAAAAAATTAATTCAACTCTTTCACGTATTCTATGACACAGACTATGCTTCATTTTGGGATAAAAAGTGTTACCGTAAAATTGTAGATATCGTTAGATTAAAATCTATCTCACTATATTGCCGAAAGATTGTAACATACTGCTTACAGTTTAATGAATTATTTTTTGGTAGATTATAATTAACCCAATGTTGTATGTTCAATAGAACAACACAAATTCGTCAATTTGTGTTGTTCTATTGAACAATCTACCCCTACATAAAAATAACTATATAAATAAATATACGTACAGATAGTTCAATCCATTACAACCCACAGCCTTCCTTTTATATTTACATATAGTAGACGTGCCTTGCGCCAGCATGGATTGATCTATGTATATACATACATACAACTTATTCCTCCCCCTCCCATCCCGTTAATGCTGCGGTTCTAGTGAACTCTGAGTTTTCGTTCAAAGTCCACTGAAACCGTAGCATTTTCTCTTCATTCCACTTCCTCACACTATCTTCGAGGTGGCAACGCATCGGCAAAACAAGAGTTACTCTCGTGTATTGTCGATGTTCATGGGCGACGGTGGCCACTTACTATCAGGTGGACCATCTGATCGTTTGCCCCTTAACTGCGATAAAAAAAAAATTAAATAACCATATAAACAAAAATACTTATATAGGAGTACAAATAAAATTTCCAAAAATGCGAAGCATCACGCAGACAAAGTCACGCGGATCGTTTATATAAATCCATTACCGCACTAGTGCGTAAAGTAAAAAGCACGCGTGTGTTATGGAGCTGTTTACATTCACAAAAACAGTAAAACAAAACACCACTTTACGAGCAAGTGTGTTGAAAATATTTTTTTCATTATGCCCAATTAATACTTTTGGAACTCTATATAAATGCCTTTTCACAATTTGACGGTTTTCACTTTCATAGATTTTAATCTAACGGTATTTACAATTTTATGGTGACATGTATCTATACTATTATATAAAGATGAAAGATTTTATAGTTTGTATGTTTGTTGCGAATAGGCTCGAAAAGTACTGAACCGATTTTAAAAATTCTTTCGCTAACAGAAAACTATGCTTTTCGTGAGTGACAAAGGTGATTCAGTGTTGCCATATACATTTTTTAATTCACGAATTTGGCCATTTTGACGTAACTAACCCGATTTTAAAAATTCATTCGCTAATAGAAAACTATGCTTTTCGTGAGTGACAAAGGTGATTCAGTGTTGCCATATACATTTTTTAGTTAAACGATTTGGCCATTTTGTCGTAAGTAACCAGATTTTAAAAATTCTTTTACTGAGGAAGTCTACAGTATATCTGTCTCTCTTCCTCTTATATACTATCATTCTCTCTCATCCTGTCTCTTTTTTCTCTCTTTAATATTTATCTTTATCTCTGTTCAGAATGGTCAGTCTCTGTTCGGTTTTATTTTCGAGAGTCTCTCTCTCTCTCCTTTATTTTTATTTTCGTACATATATTCTTAATTTAACATATACTTTAACGTAGACGAAGTCACGGTAGTCGACTAGTATCATATAAGATGTATAACATACATAGTTTAATTTTCATATTATTTAATTGTCATATTAAATAAACTATACGTAAGCTAATAATTATATACAACTTAGTCAAGTAACCGTGTAGTGTCTGGGACTTGTGATTTTAATACAGATTTAAGAAGCTTTCATATAACTAAGATCATAATTCAAATGATTCTTCATAAGTAAGCAAGAGACACTTCAACGTAATAATAAATATTCATACCATGAAAAGAAATTACTTGTCAAACTTGAAACGTATAACGAACAAGATATTGTTAGTCTAAACGAATCAGATTTTTATTATTTTTAAACTACCACACTGACCTATATTAAATATAATAAACTATGATATATAAGTGTTCAATCAATCGTATAGAGGCCATAAATATATTTAAATATCTCTAACAGACAAACTTGCATAATCTTTTCCTTATTGCAGTATCAAGAATGTGTATGATAGATAGAAGCAGTGATAGCCCAGTGGTTGAGACATCGCTGTCTTACTCGGGAGATCCGGGTTCGATCCTGGGCACACACCTCGGAATTTTCTGAGTTATGTGTGCTTTAAGGTATCACTTGCTTTAACGGTGAAGGAAACATGGTGAGGAATACTGCACTCTTGAGAGTTCCCTACAAGTTCTCAAAGGTGTGTGAAGTCTACCAACCCGCACTTGGCCAGCGTGGTGGACTATGGCCTAAACCTCTACTCATTCTCAGTATGATAAATAATAGATATGTTGGTCCGCATTACTAAACCTTTCATGATAAAATTTTTCACCCTGGAGTTGTTCTCCATCTTCATCCTCAATGTTTTGTAATTAATTGTAAATTACTTTATAGACTACACAAGTAAAAGATGTTGGATCTTTTGTTATCTAGATTCAATAAACAAAGATGGCGTTGTGTTAAGATTTCAAACGTTTGTATAATTTTTTCTATGTTTCCTGTTATAGTAGCCGACGGCTAACTTTATGTCTGATGGAAATTAGTGGGGGTTGAGCATTGTGAGCGTGCTGCGTGCGTGCATTGGCAGTTCCATGCTTACGTTTACTATTTTCGTCGTAAGAACCAATCGCTGTGTGACGCTGCTCATGCCTCCTGCACCCCGCTAAAAAGGTCCTTTTTTATGGTAGATAAGGCGGTCAGAGCAGATGGTCCACCTGATGGTAAGTGACCACCATCGCACATGGACATCGGCAAAGCAAGAGATACCCTCTTATTTTGTCGATGCGTTACATCCTCGAAGATAAAGCGGGGAGGGGGAGTGAAAAATGCTGCAGTCTCAGCGGACCCTGAGCAATTGCATTCCACTAGATCCGCACCATTAATGGGATGGAAGAGGGAGGGGGTAAGTCTGGCCCACATGCGGCACGACCGAAATGTGTCTATGACACTTGGCGGTCGGATTCGCATGCTGGTGGTCGCAAGCCAGTCAAGGAACAGATCCCTTATCACCAACGGACACTTCTGCGCATTCAAAGCCAAACCTATAATACTTACGTGCCGAAAGCTATACCTTCCATTACAATACCTTAACATAGTATAAAACCAAGTTGATTCCCGCTGTCTGTACGCTTAAAATACGCAACAGATTTTAATGGGGTTTTCATCAATAGACAAAATGATTCAAGAGGAAGGTTTACATGTATATTAAGCATAGAAAAGCCGTGCAAAAACGAAGCAGATCGTTAGTTTATTTTATAGAAGTTGGAAATATAAATCCCAAACAAAAGCAGTCATTACGTGAAATCACAATAATATCAAAATGTTCATCCCTCACAATACCAATAATTATGTATTGTTTGAATACAAACGAAACAGGACAAAGAAATAAAGGATAATATAAAAATGATATTGTATAATGGATGACTCGCCCTCGCATCGCCGAGGTATATTGCAGTCGTTCACTCACTCACTTCCTCGCGCATTTTCAAGAATCACAATCTTATTGCATCCAATTTACACAAAACCTTATTATACACTCAAACCTTTCTCATGAATCACTTCGCTTATTGTTGAAAACTGCATGAAAATCTATTTCTAATATTTCACCCGTGAGGAGACGGGTTAGAATACTATTCCTCTCTGCCGCTGGGTGAGCATCTCGTAAGAGCCGAGTAACACAGACTGACTTGCAAGCACCAGCATGCGAATCCGATCGCCAAGTGTCATAAACGCGTTCCGGTTGAGCCGCATGTGGGCCAGACTTACCCCCTCCCTCTCCCATCCTATTAATGCTATGGATCTAGTGGACTCTGGGCTCTTGCCTAAGGCCCGCTGAATCCGCATCATTTTTCTTCTTCATTCCCCCTTCCCACTCTATCTTCGGGGATGCAACGCATTAACCAAACGAGAGAGTGTTTCTTGTTTTTCCGAAGTCCATGGGCGATGGTTGCCACTTACCATCAGGTGGACCATCTGCTCGTTTGCACCTTATTTATTATTAAAAAAAAAATCTCTTCAGTAGTTTTTGAGAAATCACGAACAGGCAAACGGACAGACGTGGTCTGAGATTTACATTTTAGATTACATGAAAATGCATAGTTAGCTAAGTGACATTATCTATATCCAAAATGGCGAAGCTTCTAAGATTAGTTGTTTCAGCCACTAAATGGTAATCGAACTTAGGATTATGTATTTCGTTTCACATATAGTAAAGGTTTGAGTTTATTTTTTTTTGTAAAACTTCTGAATTATTTTAAAACTGAAACCAAACGTATAAGGTATAGTTTTGGCTCTCTTTACCGTCTAGGGAGTAATATGTTTTATCAGGATATGACTGAGCTGGGCAATATCGAAAAGCGTTCACAAATTCCGAACGTATATTCGACTGCAAACGTAAAGCCGTAGTAAAATACTTGTTCAGTTTTCACCCTAACTATTGAAAGTACTTGTACCTATATTTATAAATTTAAATTTAACGTATAAATGTTACCATACTTGTATTGAATTTAATATCATCGTTTGCCAATTAAGACTAAAGGGTTCAAGGCAGAAGAGTTCCAAAAGGTAAAAGAGGATCAAACCCCTTTTTGGTTTAAGATTCTTAGAGGTATCGTTCACACTTAAAAAGTACTTTAGAACAAACTGTCAGTACATATCCAGAAAAGAGTGTCTATCAAAGCTTTTAAAAGAAACGTCAAGCAACATTTTATTCCACAAGTTTACAATTCATAGTCAAGTATGTATGAACTTATATATGTACAGATTTATTTATGTATGTATCTGTGTAAGCATGTATGTATTTATATGTGTATTTATGTATATGTATATATTGCATTTTTTTCTCGGTTTATTCTGCACCATTGTCACCCGCTATAAGACACTATCTTTTACGTGGGTTGGCTGGAAGAGATCTCTTATAGAGATAAACCTGCATTTGCCAACAAATGTTAATAATATTATTGTATTTTTTTTCTTTCTCCGTGCAATAAAAAATATAAAAGTACGTTATTTCATGCACATTTCTATTAGTATATATATAATTAAAAAAGGAAAACAGAGTTTGCATTGTCAAAAGATTATTATTTATTAAAAGATTATTACTTGTTTAAACCAATATGGCGGAGGTTCCAAAATGGCGGATTAGATTTTTTCTTGTACACGCCCATAGTTTTGGTAGGTATTAAGTAAACGAGTTTTATTTTAGCATTCTCTATAATATAGCGAAATTTAAGGGTTCGATGAGAAAATATTATGTTTTTGATTTTTTTTGAAAATCGTGATATTTGATTCGTATTAAATTAGTTTTCCAAAAAAGTAGTTGATATCTATATGGGTCCTAAAGCGACACACACAAGGTAGTAATAATATGCACTTAAAACGGAACACCGATTAACCAATACTACCACTGCATAGTCATAATGGTCACCACGCGAGCTCCGTTTGACAACTGGCTCAAGTCTATCGCAACAGAGGTTATATACAGTCTTACAATAAAATAAAAAGTACTACCCACGGATAAAATTATAAATGGTGATGCTAACTTAGTAATTATTTAATGAAGTATAAAATTAAGTATGTTTTTAAACTATTTGATAATGAAGAAATATGGAAAAGAATGTCACCCAAAGCAAAAGTTACAATTTAATGAATATGGTTTTTGCTAAAAGTAGGTACATACATTTTGCAATTAACTACACGAACTTTGAACCTTTCCAGGAATGTGAGTTTTAATGTCCAATTCATGGAATTTCCGAGGGATATAGTTGCTGTATGAATTTTAGACATATCAAGGGTTGGTAATGTTTATTAACTAACGCTACCCCAATTAGTGGACATATGTGTATTATATTTGACCCAGTTGTTTGTACTTATACATTAAATTTGGATATTCCAAGAACTACTTGTAGTGTATATCATGATTTATTAACTATATGCACAATCAAACTGAGTCAAAAAATATCCAAACAAAATTGAGTCGACTTTTAATGGAAAACACAGCAGTCAGTCAATTTTCTGAAGCTAGTCTTCTGATGAGAAGAACTGGCAAGAAACTCAACAGTCACTCTTTTCAAAACCATTGTTTACATCAGTCTGTTTTACAAAGGTATTATTTAGCTGAGCATCAACGTCATTTTGATTCCCAGCTTTGTCATCGTTCAAGTAATCCTGTACAGACTAGTAAGCTTTATTTACTAATCATTTTTATGTCAGTTTTAAATTACTTAATAATTATTTCAGATATCAGACTATAAACAATATTCCGGCAACCGCTAAAATCATAATATAACGACTCTTGCAAGGGAATCAAAATCTATATGGATACTTTTTGCTGATATAGAATCATGAATTTTGGTTAGGCAATAAAATAGGCAAAAGAAAAATGTCTGGTATCAGTAAATTCATAGTTAGTAATATCACAAAAAAAATATTTGGGAATTTAAATTGGCATTTGGTAAACTGACAAAACGGTTTATACAAAAGTTTATCATCGGCAAAGGACAATATTCAAATTACCCTACGAACGGAATAACATGTCATCATAATGAAAATAACTAAATTATTTTTTAATTTAAGAATCAATTTTCAGTAACCGATGGACACTCCAGGATTTGGCAAACATTTTACTCCATTTAAATCTAAGATATCATCAATGTTGCTAAGTAATACCCACTGTACTCATCACCGAGATTTAAAAAATTTGTTGTACTAGCGGTGAATAAAAATATTCTGGGATGCAAATGCATATTAACAATTTGAAGATCAATAGAGTAGCATAATACACTTGTTTTTAAATTATAATTAGTACTTCTTAAATTGTGTGCGAAATCTTGAAGTATCCGTTTGTTATTAAAATTGATTTTTAAGTGAGTAATTGTCGTTATATTAATATATTATTCCGTTTGTAGGCAAAATATATGGAGGTTGGTCATGTCATCGAACATTCAAAGAAAATTTGACACGCGCTTGGACATTTTTTGTATCAATTAATCAAAATGAAACTAAATAAAAATAGTAATTTATATTAAAATGTACCTTCTCTTATAATGAGATTATTTACAAGAGCTTGTGACGATTATGAGTATTATTTAATTTAATTTAATTGACCTACCATTTAATTAAATTAAATAATCAAGGATCAAGTAGTGGATATGAGTATTATTGTAGTTTAAAAGAGCTTTTTAGACCTGCTCCTAGGTTGCAAAGTCCGGAGACTCGGTTAAAGTACATTTTATGAGCAGTAATTAAAGTATCAAATCAGCTCAGCTCTAGCTCGTACGAATTAAATCGCAGGCCCTAAATTATAAGGGTCTGAAACTTGAAATTTTGCACAGAGGTTTTTTTTGTAACGTAGGTGAGAGCTAAGAAAGGATTTTGTGAAAATTCATCCCCTAGGGGCGTAAAATGGGGGTGCAAAGTTAGTATGAAACTTAGCTGTTTTTAAAGTTATTCAAATGAAATTCAGTATGCCTCCATACTTCATTGAAAGTCGTGAAACACATGTAAAATATTTTTTCGAAAATCATCCCTTAAGAAGTAAAAGGAGGGTGAAAGTTAGTATGACTACATACCTCTATATCGCAAACGAAGTTGCGGGTAAAAGCTAGTATGAGATATTTAGACATATCAAAGGATAAAATGTAACTAAAAACGATCCTTAATTTTGTGGTAGAGTAAGTTAGTTGATCTTTAATAAAGAAATAGAGTGTATACGACGCGGGCGATTTCAGACTAAACTGGCAGTTAAAATGCACTTTGCGCTATTTAAATGCACCTAACTTTCTGAATCTGGTTTCCAGATTTCATTATGTGTTGATGGAGCTGAAACGCTTGTTAAAATGGCTGTATAGTATTAAATCATTTTACCTTTGGCACAACTTTTAAAGTTATATTATTAACAAATAGCTGACCTGTCCTCGCATCGCAAATGTCTATTTGATTACAGGTAAGTTTTATCAAAATTGTTTTAGCATTTCTCGCTAATCTTACCCTAATATATCAAAACCAAAATTAGCAAAATCGGTCCAGCTATTCTCGAGTTTTAGCGATACTAACTAATAACAACTGATTTTTATATATAAGAGAATACTGTTGATCTTGCCTTGACAATTTATATTGCTGTCTAATAGATCCGCTGCAGTTTGACGAGTAATTTCGTCCACTAACATAATTAACAATAAATAACTTATTAATATAAAATAATACGTAAAAAGCAATTAATAAAGCGATCCTTTAAACATACATCTAGGTTTAAAGTCCTCGGCATAGTTTGGGCGCAGTAACGCCAATATAAACACGTAAACTAGATGGAGGCTGTACTGTGCCTGAGGCTTGAGACCCAGGAGCAGGTTCAAAGACGTATTTTATAACCGTAAACCATCCCGCTCGACCTCGCTGCCCTTCGATAACGAAGGCCAACATTATTAGTCTCGCTTCTTTAATATGTACTATATCACTTGACAGACTAACTCCCTCCAATCGGAACGAAAGTTATAAACAGTGTTGCTAATAAAAAAATAGATAGTTTATATGTTTGTGTATATTTTAGCTAGATTATTTCTTAGTATAATACTAGCAGTTTCAATATTCTCCCTCTCTACTCTTTCTACATATCACCAAAACACCCGCAGTGTTTTGATTTAAAACTTTTCCCATTAAAACTGAATATTTTGTAGGTTCATTTTCAACAAATAGTTCCATTAGCGAGTAAAAATATTATTTAACTAGCGACCCGCCCTGGCTTCCTACGGGTAGAGTTCAATTCGCTGCGACTTTTCCTTTTTAATAATTGATATCATTTCGAAAATATTAAGCACTTAAAAAAAATACCAGAAAATTCGGAGAAGAAAAAAAAACTGAAAAATTAGTGATGACGTCACATATAGCGTGGAATAAGATGTTTTTTAAATGTACTTGGCGTTTACTTTTTAGAATAGATTAAATTTCAAAATTAATTTTAACCATTAATGGGCTAATATTTTGAAAAAAACAATACGTGTTCATTTAATTATCGTCATATTTCAACCAATTCAAACAAAACCGTAACAAATTTGTGGGACATTATTTTATAATATGTAGTAAAGTCTAAAAAGGTCTCTAACGTTGACATATTTATTAACTTCGCATACGGTAACACTTAAAACACCCATATATTTTTACAATCGATATTTGATAGCTTTAGGAAGTCCTTGAAAATTTTTTTTATTGCTTTTGCCTCAATATCTCACGGTTTAAATCAATTGGTATATTGTGTTACTAGGCCATATTATTGTTGAAAAAAAAATATAGATCTATTTTACAGATAGATAAATTCTAATATTATAATTTCAATAGTAACTTTCCTTAGTGCGATTTAATATACTACTTACGCCATCTATTGACTCTGTCTATTAGGTACGCAATCACGCCTCGATTTCTAATACGATTTTGATGAAATTTGGTACAGAGATATATTAGAACTTGAGAAAGAATATAGGCAATGTTTTGTAGCGAAAAAATACTTCAACTTAATACTTCAAAAAAATACTTCAATGCAAACTAAGCAAATTAGTGTAGGATTACGCCATCTATTGACGTGAAGATGAAGTGCATCTCGAGCTATGATTTCGTTATGTTTTTGGATATTTAGTTATTTAGGGATATAGTGATTAAAATATTATTTTAAACCTAAATACATGTAGTAAATTGCACCCAGGCGAACCCGGGACGGGTCAGCTACTAACATTATATTGGAATTAATAATATGGAAGAGTAAAATTTAATTAAATTTTCTTTGGAATAAATGAGCTATTTTCTGTTTCTCTTTCCTTTTATCGGATTTTGGATTCATCTATATCTATACTATTATATAAAGAGGAAAGATTTGATTGTTTGTATGTTTGTTTGTTTGTTGCGAATAGGCTCGAAAAGTACTAAACCGATTTTGAAAATTCTTTCACCGATAGGAAGCTACATCCTTTCCGGGTAACATAGGCTATGTGGTGTTGCCATAAATACTCTAATTAAAAAGATATGGCCATTTAAGTGCCATAAGGTAGCCATTTTGTAGGGTTTCTCAGGAACTACTAATCCGATTTTAATTTTTTTTTCACTGATAGAAAAATGCACTTTTCGTGAGTGACAAAGGTGATTTAGTGTTGCCATATGCATTTTTTAATAAATGGAATATGGCCATTTTGTCGTAACTAACCCTATTTTAAAAATTCATTCGCTAATAGAAAACTATACTTTTCGTGAGTGACAAAGGTGATTCAGTGTTGCCATATACATTTTTTAATTCACGAGTTTGGCCATTTTGACGTAACAACTAACCCGATTTTAAAAATTATTTCGCTAATAGAAAACTATGCTTTTAGTGAGTGACAAAGGTGATTCAGTGTTGCCATATATATTTTTTAATTCACGAATTTGGCCATTTTGACGTAACTAACCCGATTTTAAAAATCCATTCGCTAATAGAAAACTATACTTTTTGTGAGTGACAAAGTTGATTCAGTGTTGCCATATACATTTTTTAGTTAATCGAATTTGGCCATTTTGTCGTAAATAACTAGATTTTAAAAATTCTTTCATTAAGGAAGTCAATATTTCTGTCTCTCTTCCTCTTATATACTATCATTCTCTCTCATCCTGTCTCTTTTTTCTCTCTTTAATATTTATCTTTATGTCTGTTCAGAATGGTCAGTCTCTGTTCGGTTTTATTTTCGAGAGTCTCTCTCTCTCCTTTATTTTTATTTTAGACGAAGTCACGGTAGTCGACTAGTCATTAATAAATTGGAAGGATGTCTTAGCATTGAAACTTATGCTCTTGTTGTCTAGAAATATTTATTACATTTTAAAATTGTTGCTATTAATTAATAGGATAACTCCTACTAATTAATCTTCTTATATATAAAATTCTCGTGTCACAATGTTAGTTACCATACACCTCCGAAACGGCTTGGCTGATTTTTATGAAATTTTATATGCATATTCAGTAGGTCTGAGAATCGGCTACTATCTATTTTTCATCCCCCTAAGTGATAAGGTTGGCCCACCCCAAATTTATATGCCAAAACAACGTTTGCCGGGTCAGCTAGTAGTAATAAGTATATAATAAGTCTATACCCAAACTAAAAATATGATCATGTATTTATTTTTCAATCCCTTCTTCTTCAATTGATGTTTATCAGCAATAAAAAAGCAAATCAATCCTACCAACAACATAAATAACAGTATGCTACTCAAATTAGTGTTTGACAATACTTATTATTCATTTGATGAAGAGACAGTAGATAGACAATTAGTACTGATACCTTATATACTTACTTTAAGTCTAATCTGCTAGTTATTGTTCACGAAAACTGCCGCAATTTGATGGCAACACAGCGTTTTGATGATTAGTAGCAATGTCTTCCCTGGGGAGTTTGGTAATTAATGTTATGTGTGGAGAAATAATTTCTGAATGTTACACAAACCTTCAACTTTGTAAAATTAGTCGAATATTAAGAGTACTATTTGTGTAAAATAATACCATATTTCTGTACAAACAGACGTCATAACTTCTAATATAGATACAACATGCAGTAGCGTTCTCTTATCTAAAATCTTCACGGAGCTCGGACAGCAATCTCGCGCTCTTGCCATACGTTACATAGATACGTAGATAGGGTCATTAACCTTACATTTAAATGATATTTTAGCATAAACAGCATACATTTTACATATAAAAGAATTAGAGTTTAATAAACTTTTAATTAATGGAAGTAATTATATATACTATAACAATAAAGTTGATATCTTTATATTTCCGAGTAGTCCATATAATACCTCTGTTCCGATAGATTTGAGCCAATTGTCAAAGTGATCTCGTCTCATAATCGTCTAGGTTATGGATGCTGGGACACCGTTATGAAGGTTTCGTGTTTTTATTATTGTCTCGGTCTCCGTCTAAAGTATACCTATTATTATTGTCTTTTACGTGTTATATAAGGATAATATTATCATATCAAATCAAAAACACTTTAAATTATAAAAAACTAGCGGGCGCCCGCGACTTTGTCTGCGTAGAAGTTCTGATTTTCTATGAGATTATAAAAAGATAATTTTTCCCGCTGCTGTAATAATCTAAATGCCAATTTTCATATTCCCGCTTTTCTAACCTCAAACTTTAAAAGCATAGGACTTTCATATAACCTTCAAACCCCCATTCCACCCCTTAGGAGGGGCACCCCCGTAAAAAAAATCTTAGCTGACACCTACCCTCTAGAGAGAACCTACTTTCCAAATTTCAAGTTAAGAGTGACAATAAATTAAACTTTCCCATACAAACTTTCATCCCCTATTTTACCACCCTTAAGGGGGTATTTTGCAAAATAAATTATACAGATTTTTATTATTGTAAATTATTAATGTAAATACCGATTTGGCTGGACTTTCCAAGTACTGACATTACGAATGGAGGGGAGGGGTAGTAATTAGGGTAGATGGGGGTCCCCTCTATCGATCCCCCTATTTTTTTCTTGCCGCTGACGCATATTTTGGGAATTATGGGGGGAGAAAGAAAAATTGTACCTGACCTTTCCAAGTGCTGACGCAGTGGTTTCGCTCTGAAATTTTATTAGAGATAGGTGTAGGCCCACTAGAAGCACTCACTCACAAAATTTTGAACTGCAGAAATCAATAGTTTCCGAAATATAACACTTTAAAATCCACATACAACAAACATTATTCACAATAATAAAATGTCACACTGATTTAATCCATAGAGTTTATTTTCAATATAGTGTTGAATTGACAGCTTGGCAACGAGACTTTTAAGCCAATCTTAAATAATATATTTAAATATTTTTTAAAGTCATTCTAATAAAATTTTTAACAGAACAATAAAATTAAGAGGAAATTAATACTTAAAAAAGTATGGCTTTATACTAAACTATTTTTTTTATTTGATTTAACTTGCTCAAAAAAATAGATGATGCAAGGAAAAAATTCAGATTTCGGGTATTATAGACTCGTAATTGGCAACACTTACAATGAAAAAATTAGACATCCGTTTGCCTTCGTACAGTTGAGCCTAATTGGTTAGGTTAGTGTTTGGATAGGTTTATGCACCCAGAAGGAGGAGCCCCGCGAAAGCGGGGCGACGTAGACTGGGTTCAGAAAAATCCTATTTTTTGTGCAAGTTAAATCAAATAAAAAAAATAGTTTAGTATCAAATATTTATTCATTACCAATAATAAAATTATTACAATTAATTTTTATCATATTAGGGCATACTTTTTTAAGTATTAATTTCCTCTTAATTTTATTGTTCTGTTAAAAATTTTATTAGAATGACATTAAAAAATATTTAAATATATTATTTAAGATTGGCTTAAAAGTCTCGTTGCCAAGCTGTCAATTCAACACTATATTGAATATGAACTCTATGGATTAAATCAGTGTGACATTTTATTATTGTGAACAATGTTTGTTGTATGTGGATTTTAAAGTGTTATATTTCGGAAAATATTGATTTCTGCAGTTCAAAATTTTGTGAGTGAGTGCTTCTAGTGGGCCTACACCTATCTCTAATAAAATTTTAGAGCGAAACCACTGCGTCAGCACTTGGAAAGGTCAGGTACAATTTTTCTTTCTCCCCCCATAATTCCCAAAATATGCGTCAGCGGCAAGAAAAAAATAGGGGGTTTGATAGAGGGGGATCCCCCCCTCCCCCTCCACCCCCCCTCTTTTCAATTCATGATGTCAGCACTTGGAATGTCCTTCCACCGATTTCCATAAGTCTAACTTCAAAAACATAGGACTTTCATATAACCTTCCAAACCCCATTTTACC
The DNA here is from genome assembly GCA_905147385.1 of Limenitis camilla. NCBI lineage: Eukaryota > Metazoa > Arthropoda > Insecta > Lepidoptera > Nymphalidae > Limenitis > Limenitis camilla. The sequence goes on along the minus strand of LR990239.1, from coordinate 11,461,480 downwards.
CCCTTAGGGGAGGATTTTCTCAAATCCGTTTCTTAGTGGACACCTACGTCCTAGAAGGAACCTACATTCCAAATTTCAAGTTTGTAGGTTTTATAGTTCCTGAGATTTCGTGATGATCAGTCAGTCAGTCAGTCAGTGACTTTTCGCTTTTATATATATAGATTACAGAACTATCAGTAAATGTATACCTACCATGTCTGTTTCATGGATATGTTCCTCTAATCATATAAATAATCAGTAGGTATGGGTGCGACCACGGTTATACCTTAACCATTTCTATACCGACGCATTTCTCGATTTCTGTCTGAATTATTTTCTTGTTTCGTCCTTTTTAGACCACTTCTTTACGTAGTCAGGTTAGTTTTTTAAACTTTATTTTTTTATTTAATAGTTTTCCGTTTCTCGATCGAGATAACCTCTATAATCTTATATTGTAACGTAATGTTGGTTTTTATTTGCTTAAACGAGTTTTTAACAGCAACGACGGACCGCACCAACTATACGACCGCATTTGAACATATATGTTGACATAAACAATAACATATATATACATGTCGAGGTTATCGATTAAATCGAATCATCATCGCTGTCTATGGCGTTGGAGTAGGGTAGTAGTCACTTCCGTTGTTTTGACAGTCTCGACCCTCGACCCTTTATATGCCATCGACAGTCTGACTGAAGTCTTAGTCGTGCGGGGTCTCTCAAGAAGTGAAGTAGTGTCTAAATAGTGATAGTGTTGTGCAGTGTTGTGTTAGTGCTAGGAGCGCTGTCCGATCAAGGTCACGTGAGTACCTTACAATGTAATTGCCTCGTCTTGTGTTAGGTTAGGTTTATGTGCGTTTAACCTTGGGTTAAAATAGAGAGCCTAGCAGTGGAGGCGAGTGTTGTAATTACTTAAAGGAATTCCTTAAGGTTACACCTTGATCACAAGTCCAAGGCATTGCTTAGGTTTCTCTCGTAATTGTTAGAGATCATATTTGATCATTTATCGGTTCTGTAGAAGTATCTACGTTGCGTTTACCCAATATTCCATTAAATACCATCACCCCTTTTAATGTTCCCCAATATTCCCCATCTTCCTCCTTCCATTTCCTTTCACAGCATTTAAAATCCCCGACATACATATGTTAATGTGCTCGGCAAGACCTTTCTTTTGATACCAAACGCGTGATAATTAGCTCAGCTTAATTATTTTCGAGGTTAGAATCTGAGGTGTAAATTCCGTCATACAAAAAAATCATAAAATGTTTATAGCCTATGTCACCTGCGCCATTATTACGAATCTATTGACACCTCATTCATGAAAATTGGTTCAGTAGTTTAGGCGCTAGAGTGGAACATACAAACATACATACATAGATATATACATACATACATAGACTGCCAAAATCATAACCCTTCCTTTTGGCTTCGCCGTAGTCGGGTAAAAAGTAACATAGGATATATTTATGAGAAAAAAAATATTTTTTACAAAAGATAAACAATTTTTTAATTTCTATTGTAATGATCTTTGATACTTATTTAATGGCTTCAATGCGAGCGAAGCCGCGGGTAAAAGCAAGTTATATAATAATAATAACATCATAAGTGTATAAATAATATACATACATACTTACATATAAATACAAATATACATAAATACATAATACACACATACATTGGAGATTGATAAATAAATAGTTAAATTATAATGATAGATAGTAATTTTTGAAACGGTGTTTAAATATGTTAATTGACTGAGAATGTCGAATGAATTGTGGTAGCTCATTCCACAATATTGTCGTTTTGACAGTGAACGAATCACAGTAGCACTTAGTAACAAGAAAGGAGATCAAAAGGGATAGGAGGATGTGAACTGTGGAAAGTATATCTCTTTGAGGTAACAAGGAGCAGTCATGAAAAAGTATTGCATAGAGAATAGTAAGTGTCTTTGCTGCATTATTATGTACATTATAATTTCATTAAATATTCCTACGATGTGCAAGGACCATTAAATGACATATATATGTAAAATACAGACAGCAAGACAAACTTAATATCTAGGCTATTTACCAAGAAAGTATACAAAGTTGTAGGTTGGAAAGTTTTGCAGTGAAGTGAGACAGAGTGGAGGAAAAACTGATGACTTTCTTCCTATAAAAACTTGCGGCTAGGAAAGACTTAAAGTTTAATTAAGAACGTTTAAACTTTGAGTAGAAATAATTAATTGTTCTTAGTGTACAGTTTTTATGAAGAAACTAGTCGACACTCCCCGGCCTCGCATGGATTTAACAAACAAAAATATTCAGGCGTTCAATAAACATTTTATTATAGACCCGTAGAAACTATTAAATATTCCGGGATAAAAAGTAGCCTATACCTTAATCTATGGTATAAAGTATCTATGTTGAACATTTCAATGAAATCCGTGCAGCCATTTTTGAGTGATTGAGTAACAAACTTTCACATTTATTTCTTAGAGTCAATGTCAAAATAGTGGCTAGGACTTGTGACCCAGTTGCAGGTTAATAAATATATCGTAATAGCTTTTAATTCGTGAGTTATTTTCATGGTTTATTTCAAAAATAGTGAAGTTGAATAGTGGTTGAATTTTGAAGAGGTCTAGTACCTGCATCTGGGTCACAAACCCTAGATATTCTTCGGATTTCTGCCTAAAGTTCACTTTATTCTATAGTTCAGTAGATCATGAAGGCAATTCAATGCATATCGATATCATAAATTCCTGACGCCATGTCTAGCCTTTAGGGAAATAATGTTGCGGCTTTGGCGGTCTCGACGACAGCCTGAACCCATGATATCCAGGACAGCTTACAAGGTACAAGCCAAAGGACACCTTTGAATATATATTTGACAACACTGCACCACGTGCAAGTTTAAACGAGATCTTTATTACTAAAAAATAAAATATAAGCTTGTACTACTTATGATGACAAAATACATCTAAATTCGACTGTTCTTTTTTTTTTTTTTTTTCTAAAAAGATTACTAGCAGTATGGATCACATACTACTAGTATTCCATTTATCCCTCCTAGTAAGCTAATAAATAGCTTATGTCAGGAGTGGGCCACGCCAGTAGTCCAATGTCCGGGATTTGAACCCACGACTTATCGATCGTGAATCCAACGCCTGAACCACTGAGCTACTGACGCTTCATCCACTTACCATCAGGTTCAGTCCCTACATTAGTGTGAGAAATTTCAGCTTAATCCTGGGTGTCAGCCATTTTGGATTTAGAGTGGAATCATTCTATTTTTCATATTCTTCTTAGAAAACCTTTTAATTTAATACCATTGGAGCTTCTTCTTGGGCCGTCCACCATATTGGATATTATGACGTAAATTTGAAGTCGGTTTTTTTAAAAGTAGTTTTTTTTTTTCTTCTACTTTTTAGTGTCTGTAATAGGTTGTTCTGTAAATTAGGTTTACTATATCATTTCGTTGCTTTTTATTGTCATGTATTGAATAGTAATTTTATTTTAAGTAGCTATGGGTAGGCCTACGAAAGCTACCACGCGCCTTAAACTATATAGATCCCGAGAAACAGAACGGAAAGAATGATCATAAAATAAAAACTACAGGGCCAAACTATGTTAAATTTTTATGGGACCAAATGGCAAATATTCCACATGTAACTAAAGAAGAATCACGTAAATAGGTTCATAAATCTCAGCGTAATCGGCGTACATAAATTAAAAAAAATATACCAATCGCATTGATAACCTCGTCCTTTTTGAAGGTTCATAAAATTAAAACCAAGAGGTCAAACTATGTGAAATTTTTATGGTACCAAATAATAACTATTCCGCATCAAATTAAAGAAGAATCACGTAAATCAGATCATAAATCTCAGCGCAATTGGTGTACATACATAAAAAAGTGCCTTAAACAATATAGATCTCACAAAGAGGGAACGGAAAAAATGTTTATAAAATGAAAACTACTGAGTCAAACTATGTTAAATTTTTAAGGGACTAAATGGCAACTATTCCACATCAAACTAAAAAAGAATCACGTAAATCGGATCATAAATCCCAGCGTAATCGATATACATACACAAATCAACAATACAAATCCCAAGGTACGAGAACGGAAAAAATGTTCAAAAATGTTCATAAAATAAAAACTACTGGGCCAAACTATTTTAAATTTTTATGGGACCAAATGGCAGCTATTCCTCATCAAACAAAAGAAAAATCACGTAAATCGGGTCATAAATCTCGGCGTAATTCATGTACATACATAAAAAAAAATATACCAATCGAATTGAGAACCTCCTCCTTTTTGAAGTCGGTTAATAAATGAAGCTTAAGTAGTGCAATTGTGTGTATGTAGAAATAAAGTAATGTATATTGTAATCTTTATTTAAAAAAGCTACATTATACAGATTAATAAAATCGCTACAATTCAGTTTCATTAATCGAAATCAAATATTTGCTTATACAACCCAACAAAAAATAATTTATCTCAGGCTTACCATTGAAAATGTAAAGAAATCGAATGAGAAAGAATATTGTATAATACTGTTGGTAATCGCTGAGAGCCGTGAAACGTCACGGTTGCGATGTGCTGTGTCTATATTGGCTCCAATGTTGGTAACCAACATTATCTTTATATTAGAGATTTGTCCAATCATTGTTCCTCGTAAAGAGATTTACCTTTATTATATTTAGCATATATTATTTAAAAGACAATAATAACAATCACTTTAGACGGAACCCTAGCAGTCTCTAGGACTTGTAACCCAAGAACAAGTTTAAAGAACTCTTCTACACTTACTAAAACCAATAATGGTCAAATCCTTGTAATTATATTAATTATAACATAGCCTTAGAATGACATAAATAACTATATAACGGCTGAAAATAATATAATACTCAATCTCAATCGAAAATCTTTGGATTATAGATTGAAAGTAAATTCCAAATTCAATTTTGTGTACGAAATATTTAAATTTGGAATCTCAACCTCACCTCATCTCATCAATCTTGTGAAGTAACAAGATTTTTATTCAGTCGTATATTGGTTGGTATTGGCGGTTCGCAAGTAGAAACGTTGGCCCAACATTGAATGACATATCGTGAGCTCAGCCAAGAATAAGTTCACAGTGAGTTGACACTTATGCTTACGAGTCATTTTTCAAAGAATATAAATTATATCAAAAATATGAGCATTTTGCCATTATTTATATCAAAAATATATGCCAAATGTCTTTATATTTATCATCATCACGACCCTTTAATGTTCCACTGCTGAGCCGGGTCTCCTCAGTATGAGGAGGTATTACGCCATAGTCCACCACACAGTGCGGGTTGGCAGACTTCACACACCTTTGAGAACATGGAGAACTCTCAGGAGTGCAGGTTTCCTCACGATGTTTTCCTTCACCGTTAAAGCAAGTGATATTTAATTGCTTAAAACACACATAACACTGGGCCATCACTGCTTTATTTTTCTTTATATTACTTCTGCAGAAATCCCTTAATCTGCTGCAATAATAAATTTAGTATCACACTATAAGGATTTTTTTGACATCATCATGGTTGACATCACAATCATTCAACGTCAGTTGCTATGTTTTCTCAGAGGTCCGCACGTTACGATGTTCCAAACAAGACTGACCCATAAAATAATGCGCGTTCGTATTTATAATACAAAAAAAGTGGGTATGACTAAGTTGTTGCTTATTATCTAAATCTAAGTTTAGAAAATCAACGTTGAAATAAAATACGAAATAAAATCATCTTGCATCTTTGTATTATAGTTTCGTATCAACATTGGCTCTATTTTCTTTATAGAAGAGATAAAAGTAAGATTTGAAAGAATTTATATTCTGCGTTAGAGCTCCGATATCAATGTATTGATTTGGCATAAGCTCCATATAGTTGAATATTTTGTATCGATACTACCCACTTTGTATTTTATTTGATGTTTAAATGGCTTCAGTGGCATCAACTTTGTTGCAGTTACTTTATATTGAATACACAATGATATTTTATAAATAGACGCGTTATTTTTTACATTAGGATAGGAGCTATACTTCGCAGTAAACCAAATGACAATATTAACATGTAATTTATATTAATGCCGAGCAGTACCTGGGGTTTCAGACCCAGGAGCTGCCAAATATTAAAATAATAAAGTAAATAACTCACGTGCTCCTCAATAACGGAGGCGAGCGTGGTCGCCACCAAACAACATACTTAATCCATCGGAACGGAAGTTATATATTGTCTATTCGAAATAATATAATATGTACAATCTGCGATACTAATATATAAAGGTGTTAATAACACTATAAATATAAATCAAACGAACTTAGAACTATACTCAGTATTAATATAGTTTTTAGTTAATATAGGAATTAAAGTTTTTTTCTGAATTAAAGTCCATATTAGACAAAAAATTTCGTAACATGTAGTCACGACACTGGCTAGTGTGTGATTGATAGAATTTAGGGCAATAACCTAATTTTTACTTAACATCTTAAATGAGATGACATAAATAATCATATTAATAGTAAAAATGGGTAAGTTTTTTTTATTACGGATTTAAATTTAATTTGCCTCAAACTTGAGAGCCTGGATAAGCATATAAATTACTTTTTATCCAGAAAGACGTTATAAGCTGGAAAAAACCAGGATACTTTATGGCCCTTCAAAATATAGTCACTGTAGTAATTAAGTGTTTGTTTGGTAACCTTAGAGATAAATCTGAAGGAGCAAAATCAAATCAATTTGTGAGCTAATTTTTAAGTTGTAAACAAACACACGCAAAAAAGTCTTAGCAACTATAAAATATGTCAGTTCCGTCCGAAACAAAAACATATTTAAATATCCGGTTCCGACGTTGTTTCATGCTAATGCTGCTAGTTGACTAAATATACAAAAACTTCGACCAGCTCTCTAACCGAAGAGATTAGTCATTATGTAGTATGCACCAACAGTTTGCCCACTACGCGGCCTGAATATTCAATGCGAGAAACTTTAAATTGAAACTATATCACAAACTTTCTTCTTCAGATGCTGTACAACGTTTTGTCGAACTACCGACGTATACGGAAGTGAATCCTGGGGAGGATGCTCTACTTAAATGCCGGATATCCGATAAGAGAGGTGTTTGTTCGTGGCAAAAGGATAACAAGGTAATTACATCATTATAATTTTTTTACTAATATTTCTAATACCATTTCTTTTCTCACTCGCTGCATAAGCATAGTGTTCATACAACACTTCAGACCTTAACTAATAGTTTAAAAGAAATTCATCCAACTGAGGCCAGCCGTTCTCGAGTTTGGCGTTTAGCAATATACATATTTAGCGATAAATTTTATCAATTATTATTTATGAAATGTAAGTATTATATACTGTAAAATATATACATTTCCTGGAAGTTGAAATGGAAAAATGAAGTCTATTTCTTATGTTTTTGACTAGTCGACTCATCCAGGCCACGCCCGGGTGCTATTTACCATGTGTATTTAGGTTTAATTTTACATTTTAAATGCTTTATCTTAATATTATTAATACTATATCACTATGTTTTAAATTTTAATTTATATATGACAAATTTCCAAAAACATAACGGCCACACAGCTCGACATGCACTTCATCCCCACGTCGATAGATGGCGTAATCGCTCACTAGTTTGTTTACTTTGTATTCTTAAGTATTTTTTTTTGCGATAAAACATAGCCTATGTCCTTCCTCAAGCTCTACTAATCTCTGTATCATATTTCATTAAAATCGGTTCAGTGATTTAAGCCTGATAGATGGCGTAAGTAGCAGATTGAATCGCACTTACGTTTATGACGCTGACAAGGCCAGTAGGGCCAACGGCATATACAGTCCAAAAAAAATAATAAATTAAGAGTTACTTTCAAAATTATAATAGTAGGTAGGTAGTTAGGATAACAATACCATCATTTTGAATGTTGGAGCTGGTCTGATGATGGAACCAGTTGGCTTGTTTTGATTAATTTAATATATTACAGTATATAAAGGATCTGATGATGGAGAGTCGTGAGATTTAAATCTTGATTTAGTCCCCATTTTTACTATTCACTCCTAAACAACATTTTAGGGTGACTTATTGACTGTTGCCATGACTATAACTTAAGTAAATTTATAGCTCGAAAACACGATAAATTAAAACTTGTAAATTGAATTTCAGTTTTGAGTTTATCGACGTTTGATATGGAATGAATGAGCAAAACAAACCAATAATTGCGGTACTTATGTAGGAAAAGCGTTCATTATTTATCCGCAACAATTGATACAAGGGTACAAAATGAATTTCATCATTTTCCGCTGATAATCGGGGCTTACCCGAGGATACAGGATAAAATATGTGAATATTTAAACCCATATTTAATACCTATGCGAGTTCACTTATGCAGATGCAGGTTCAACGTATTTATAATTTTATCTGATTCTGCTTTTATGAAATACTAGACGACCCTGCAATTTACCGCGTATATATCCCGTATTAATATCCCGTAGTACACCGATTATTTCAGGGATTAAATTAGCCTATTTGTTAATCCAGGTTATCAAGTAACTGTGTATCAAATTTCATCAAAATCCGTTCAACCAATTTTGTGTGATTGACATCCAAACATCAAAACCGTCCAAACATACAAACTTTCATATTTCCTACTAATATTGTAAATGCGAAAGTTTGTAAGATTGTATGGATGTCTGGATGTTTGTTACTCTTTCACGCAAAAACCACTGAATGGATTTTGATGAAACTTTACAGTAATATAGCTTACACATCAGAATAATACATAGGCTATAATTTATAATGATATAATTTGAATTATCCAAAATATAGCGGGTGAAACCGCGACGCGTAGCTAGTATCTAATATTAGTAAGAAGATCAGTTAGTAAAATAAGTCATAGTTCCTGTGGGATAAAAATACACACAAATACATTTCTAAGTATTATTCTGCACTATGGTCTAATAATTAGTGTTTAGGACAAATAAATAATAGGAGATTGTACAACAAGGACATAAAACAAGCCATAAAGTGGATTTTATGACCGAGTTATAAACTACTGTGCTTTATACTTCGATTGTCAATGTATATTAAATATTTATTTTAATTCCTACATTTAGTGTGATATTTTAAATTATAATATAAGTACAATTATTAATAAAATATTTAAGAATGTTTTAAAACTTTTTTTAATTTGCTAATTTAGAAGTTAATGTAGAAGTCTTCGTCTCAAAGTAGCTTACTAATGTATGAAATTAAAGGCAAACTTTACCTTTTTAATGAGTTAATAAGATTTTGTTATTAATTGGTCTTTAAGTAGAGGTCATTAATTGAGTGAAGTGCTTAACGGGTTGAGTCGAATCTTACTTAGTCTTGGAGAAGGGGGTTTCAAGTTTAAAGCAGTTATATATACAAAATACACGTCCAGACTGGATGACAATGCATGGCTAGCTAACTGATTTTATTTTAAATCCAATATGGCGGACGGCCCAATATGATGGACTAGTTATTTTTAAGTATTCTCATTTCTTGAAGATTTCTGAATTTTCTTACGAAAAATTTGTATGTTTACGTATTTGTTACTCGATCACGCAATAACAGATGAACGTATTTCTATAAAATTAGGCACAGAGTTACTTTATAGCCTGGATTAACATATAGGCTACTATTTATCCCGGAAAAAATCATAGTTCTTGTGGGATAAAATTAAAATATGGTAATTGAACGTCTGAAAAATTTTATGACTTGCCTTCTTACAATTAATAAAATAACAAAATTAAATTTTGAACTAAGTACCTCAGCGAAGTAGTAAACTTGTTATTTATAAGTACATCCGTTACAATAGTGAAGTCATCACAAAACGTTTTGAAACGCGTTGATTTGTAAACTAATTACCAAATACTTAACACACCCAGCAACAGAGGGGGACGGTGTCTTTATCGCTTTTCTTTCATTTTAACTATTTCTGAGAACTTTACAACCATTTGAATCTATTTATTACGTGTGTCGACTTGTTCATACGACGACAATCATGTATAAATGGGAACTATACTACACAGTAACTCGCAAAAGACAATAGTATGTACTTAAACAGAAACCGAGCAAATAAAATTACATCCATCAAGTAATCCTTCATAATGGAGTCCAGCATCATGACACCACATCATTGCAAAGAACAACTGGCTCAAGTCTATCGGAATAGAGGAATATTTACCCACGAATATGAAGTTATTATCGGTGTTGCTAACTGGTGTAATAAATTAAATTTTAAACATTTCAATAAAAAAAGTATTAAAATTAAAATATAATATTCTGTTTAAAAATAAATCTCCAAAAAAAGTATATCTCATTAAGACGATTTTTTGGCCCTTATTCGGAATTTTTACGGTTATGGGCTGATCCTTATTTCATATAACTAATTTCGGTTATAATAACGGTTGGGTCAATAACTGTTTAAATTTATTTGTAATTACGAGTTCTCAATAATCTTTTGACCAAATCCAGTTCTATAAACAAACAATAACTTCCAATTTAACAAATTAAGTGGAGATACACTTAAGTAAAAATAATATGAGCTTCTATCTGTGATACAATACACTAGACTGACATGAACACTATAGTATATTATAATCTCGTAACAATAAAGAGCTTACTAAAACTTGTGCTACATACATCCTGTACCTGCAACAAAATATTGTTATAATACTTACTCTATAGAAATATAATAACTAGCGTTTTACAATTCACAGGTTTTCCTTCGTAGACATTTTATATGTAGACTTAGTAACAGATATACTACTATACAACATTTCATATTGATAACTGTATCCGAAACAGATATACTACTATACAACATTTCATATCGATAAGTGTATCAGAAACAGATATACTACTATACAACATTTCATATCAATAACTGTATCCGAAACAGATATACTACTATACAACATTTCATATCGATAACGGTATCCAAAACAGATATAATACTATACAACATTTCATATTGATAACTGTGTCCAAAACAGATATAATACTATACAACATTTCATATCGATAACGGTATCCAAAACAGATATAATACTAGACAACATTTCATATCGATAACGGTATCCAAAACAGATATAATACTAGACAACATTTCATATCGATAACGGTATCCAAAACAGATATAATACTATACAACATTTCATATCGATAACTGTATTCGAACCGTATCTACATCTAGATCCGAAATTACATATCCATCATATCACTTATTTAAATATCTTTTAACCACAACGAAGCGAGTTCACTTTGACTAGTAAGCAATGTCTTGGCACACTAACTGAAAATGGTTTTCTTGTGAACAAGTAGTTAACTTAATAGAAACGGTTTTCTGACATTCTGTTGGAATTTTACGACATAGCGTAGCGACGTTTATTTTGGAAACATTTAAGTCTTAACTGTATTAAACTATCCTTGAAAACTGTTTCAAGAGCGGAAGTATTCGATCACTAAATGGGAATTAGATACACAGTCCCATACAAAACGACAGTCTCGTCAGGTCTTTAAATTTTGAACATTCTATCACTGATAGAAAGCTACACTTTGCCAGAGGGATATAGTACCTAAAGTGTTGCCATAAATATTATAATTAAAATGATGTGGCCATTAAATCGCAGACATTAATTGGCTATTTGAATAAAAGAAAATCTCAGGAACTACTGAACCGATTTTGAAAATGGTTTCACTGATAGAAAGCTTCATAGTTAGTCAAGATATTTTTAGACTATAATTGAATTAGTTTAGTCTAATTATAATTACATGGATGTTGTTAATGAAAGGAGGTAATCAGGAGTGAACACTGACACATGAACAAATAGACCACACCGCTGTCGTTTGTGCGCATAGCTGCTAGTAGGGTTGTCAACATTTATTTCTTAGTATACTTACATATTCAAATTAATAGTGTATATATTTTTATAATTCATTAATTGCACTACATAAGTAGAAATAGTTGAATAAATTACAGACTGCCTTTACAAAACCATTTATTTTAAAAACTCTGACCTGCGCTCGCTTTGCTGATGTATATACAAATCGTTCATTCACACTTACACACTCACTCACTCGATATATTAGAATATTTTTCATATATTACATTAAAAAAATGTTAATAAAAAAGACTAAAAAAGAATTATTCAATTTGGTGTACATATAGACGACATATAATACAATGGGGCGTACAAAACCCCACACACGTGGAAGCTGGCTGGGCCCGTGTCGGAGCATAGTAAAAGATTATCGATTAATCGAATCGTTATCGTTGTCTATGGCGTTGTAGTGGGGTAGTAGTCACTTCCGTTGTTTTGACAGTATCTACCCTCGACCCTTTATATGCGATCGACAGTCTAACTGTAGTCTTAGTCGTGCGCGGTCTCTCAAGAAGTGAACATCATCTAAGTAGTGATAGTGATAGTGTCAAGTGCAGTGTAGTGTGGAAGTGCTGTCCAACTAAGGTCACGTAAGTCCTTACAATGTAATTGCCACGTGGTTAAGTAAACACAATGTTAGGTTAGGTTAGCCTTAGGTTAGGTTAGCCTTGGGTTAGATTCGGTTTATGTGCGTTTAACCTTGGGTTTAAACAGAGAGCCTAGCAGTGGAGGCGAGTGTCGTGATCACTTAAAGGAATTCCTTAAGCCTACACCTTGGTCACAAGTTCAAGGCACTGCTTAGGTTTCTCTCGTAATTGTTAGAGATCATATTTGATAATTTATCGGTTCAGTAGAAGTATCTGCGTTGTGTTTACCCAATATTCCATTCATTACCATCACCCCCTTTTAGTGTTCCCAAATATTCCTCATCTTCCTCCTTCCATCTCCTTTCACATCGTTTTAAAATCCCCGACATATATTACATTAAAAAAATGTTAATAAAAAAGACTAAAAAAGAATTATTCAATTTGGTGTACATATAGACGACATATAATACAATGGGGCGTACAAAACCCCACACACGTGGAAGCTGGCTGGGCCCGGTTTCAGCTTCTTTAAATTAAGGGTTATCTATTGTCAGTTAGGTGATAAAGACACACAGTATTCACAAGTTCTTGATGATTTCTTATCTTCTTTCTAATCTTCTTTGGGCATGCCCGTTCGCACCACAACACATAATAACACTAAATAGTTCGCACTTCACCACCAGTGTGTTTTCGTCAGGGAAGGGTCAATTAACTAGGCCTTAATAGCACACACAGGACACGGGATACTATCAATCTATAAAGGGGTTACAGGGATGCACTCCGCTCACGTGCGCCGCTCTCAACGACTACATCCCGACTTTCTCAGCCGGCGGCTTACCCAACACTCCCCCGCCGCGCGCGCATTCAAATAAAAATATTGCATACATACAAGAAGGACTCTTACCGATCATTCTTTGGATATTATAATTTTTAACTGATGAAGGGATGGCCAGAAGAATACGCAGCACACAATTGTACTTTGGTTTTTAATTTTCACTCTTCCAAAAAACAGAATAGACTAAATATAATCCCTAACAACAACCATACCACTGTATATGTAGATATTAAAAATAATCAATTCATCGGAAATACACAATATCGAACAAAATATTTTTGTGAGCTTATATTTAAAAAATGAATATTTCTATAAGTTCCAACCCTAACCAAAGATTCATCCTAAATGGAGCACGCGTTGCAGTCGGTTGCGATACTACCGCAAGGTCCAAGCAACTTTAAACTGCCGTAGTAAACATTTGCAGCAAACTATAAACTTTACAAAATATTCCAGAACTATTTACATATTCCTATATTACCTATATAATTCGCTGAGAAAATCGGGGGTATGTTGAAAACATTAAGAGGGGTATGATATTGAATGGACTATTTGGTAAACGCAATGTAGATACTGATATAGAACGGATAAATAACTAAACGTTATGATCTCATACAATTACGACAGGAACCTAAGCAGGGCTGCCCTTCTTTCAATTGAAACACATCTCCACTGCCCAGGTTCTCCGTTTAAATCTAAGGATAGATTAACCTGCTTGTCCGCGATAAACTGGTTAATCTTATGTGAGCATATTGTGTCTAATTTGATCAAACTTGAGAGATAGGACAGTTTTTATCTTAATTAATAACTTCAATATTTTTTATTGTTGCAGCAGAAACAGTTTCATAAGTTTCTAACAGATTGCGGTATAAGTTATTTTATTGATATAACTTCTAGGTTAAGTAATCATCCAATAGATGGCGTTGAATTAGGATATTAAAAAATCCTATACTTTTTATGGAATTTAAAAAAATATAAAATATCTTGAAAAACCTATAACGAAAAACAAAATAACGTTTACTGAGACGTGACGTCACTTTAACAGCGTTTTTTGCATTATATAGGACATACTACTAGTATTCCTTAACCCTGTTGTAGAAATGTTTCATTACATAAAAACTATTATTATGAAAATATCATTATTTTAATTTAATAAGTGCCACTTTTATTGTGCTGTCGGAAAGTGTATGTGGCACTTAAAATAACAAAAGACCGTGTCATTAACTCATTATATATCATGACGAGGCTTTTTTTGTTCCGTTCTAGGCAAAATATGATGCGTAGTTTATTTTTGACACATTTCTTTCCATTTTCCACAAGTTTAGTATGTCTACATATTAGCTAAATGACGTTATTCTAAATCCAATATGGCAGACCCCCCAAAATGGCGGACTAGTTGATTTTAAGAATTCTCATAATATGGGTATCAAAAATCGTTTTCAGAGAATAATACATCCCAAGATAGCGGACTAGTTTAAGGTTTGCTAAGTATGTGAAAGAGATATGATACCCATTACTGTAGAGCAATACGTATACACATGCAATTTAGACTGAGGCTGCGGGGCCTGGGGCTTGAGACCCAGGAGCTTAAAGAGCTCTTTCATAATATATTAACTCTCACCTCCACCACTTGACGCTAACGACAATAGATAATAAAGTAAACTTACGTGGACCTCGAGAAGGTTAACGTTAATCACGACATTATAACACTAACTTCCATGTTCACTGCACGAAAACATCAGAGAGACTGAAACTAATCTATCGCACTAAAGGTTATATATTGTCTTCACGTCGGTATACTTGAAATAATATAAATGATCTACCCGCTACTAAACTAACTTTATAAACAGTGTTGCTAACAGGTTAACACATCTAAATAGATAAATCTCACGACATGCTTTTTCTTTTTTTGTTTAAAGCTTTTTTTTAAATTATTTTTCTTCTAATATTATTTGTATTTATATATAACTCTAAATTGTCGGTCTTAATTGTAAAACAATATATTCCGGTGTTTCTCAAAAGAATTTAAAGTATCTGAGTTTGCTTTGAGCGAGGAATGTAACGACTTTAAACTAAATATTACTTTTAAATTAGAAGGAAATGTTAGTAAATGTCTAAGGAAAATTAAAAATAGACCACTTTATTAAGTTATAGATATATTAACAACTAAACAATCTCTATTCAAACAATATATGGATGGAAAAAAAAATATAAAACAATCTATGGCTCCCAAATTGTGTTAATAATGCTCTAATTTTAGCAAATTATTCACCAATCAAACTGAATAAATATTTTTTTTTAATTTATATTTTTTTCTCATCACCATTTTATTAATAAAAAAATTTTACTATAGTAGTTTAATTTAAAAAAAAAAAACTACAAAAAATAATCATTTTTAAATTCAATTATACATCCCCAAAAGTAACAATTTAAACAATTTTGATTCAGAGATTTAAAATAATATTAAATAATAACTTCCCTTTTCCTATCTACGTGGTTTCTTCGTGTTATGCAATTAGTTTTATAAAACAAATAATTTAAATAGAATTTACTAACAAATTTTTAAGTACTACTTACAGATATATTTTTTATTAAATTGTTAAATTAAATATTTTTTGTTTGTTGGATTCATTACTAGTATTAACTTTTATTCTTCTTGTTTTACTGAATTTTGTATTTTTAACAGTGAATTGCACAGTTTGTTAGCATTAAGGCAAACCTCAGTGGTTTTTTGTAATGCTTGTAAATCAAAATTTTACCCAACTTTACAAAAAGTTTAAAATTGATAATAAATAAATAAATAAAAAAAAAAAATAAAAATCCATTACATTACAAATAATTATTAATTATTCAGACAATAGTTGGACACATAGTTAAATCTAAGTTGAAAAATTTAATATTTTTATATCTTATATAACTTAAAATATAATATACTAGTTGAGCCGCCCCGGCTTCACACGTGTGGAAATTACACGTAAACATATTTTTTCATTATCCCGCAGGAAAGTAGAGTATAAGAAGTACCCTATGAGTTAATCAGAGTTATAAAGTATCCGTATGCCAAATTTCACTGAAATCCGTTCAGCCCGTTTTCGGGTGATTGAGTAAGAAACATACAAATATCCAAACTGTCACATATAAAATATTAGTAGGATAAAAAATATATAATGTACTGTGAAGTTGAAATATCTTTATTTGAAATAATAAAAAATTAAAATATAAACCCATTTTCCCACAAAAGACAAGCCTCGCGTGCAATTGAAATAATTTTCAGGTAAAAAGTAAAAGGGCTCTTTACGGGCACTTTTAAATTGATGTAAGCGTTCTTGTATCGTCATAACGTGTGCCAGTATTCAAAGTAATACGAAATTTAAGCAAAATATTTAATATGAGTTATATTTTATAATATCTTTGTATTCTTTTTAGGTTTGTTGTGTCATACTTATATATAAAGACTAGTCGACCCGTCCTGGCTTAGACTGGGTGCAATTTACCAGGTGTAGTTAGGTTTAATTTCACATTTTAATAACTATATTACTATATCGCCATCCTTACTAATATTGTTGTAGGACTATTTAAGGTAAACCGTTCCATCATACATTATATATGTGTAGCTCTAACGCATAGCAGCAAGTATAATTATATATATATTAAGGATGACTCTTGAAGCAGCGTGTTAAAAATAAGTCTCGAGAAGTAGAAATAGCCTATTTTGATCTAAAATGCCAGTCGGGAAACATACTTTAGAAGATGGTTTAACACAAACAAACTTTATACCAAATAGAATACATTTTATCCTGACGAAAAATAGCAGTAATAGCCTAAACAAGTTTATATTATAAATGTTTCATAACTTAAAAATTTGTGGGCAAAATCTCGAATGAATGGTGTAATTTGAATGTGATTTTTGTATCCTTTGGAAGTTATTGAGGCTTTATCTTATTCAATATCAGAAAAGGTTTAAAATTTTCAGTTTTATAATGTCAATTTAATGACTTGTCTTACCGGAACAGAAAATAGGTAAAATTAACACTATAAAGTATATGATGTAAAAAGTATTGGAAAAAAATATACTTTAATATTAATATTTTTTGTGCAAGTAAGTTTAAAGAGTGATCTTTAAAAAAAATATCTTTCGTATTAAAGACAAGGCAATTTTCAAATTGACACCAGTCTGTAAAATTTCTTGAAAAGAAACTCTTTCATTAAGTAAAATATTTTAAAACAAAGCTTTTAATGGCGCTCGAAGCGTTAGGTCGTTTCAGTAATTACTATACACGAGTTGAAATCGTAAAATATTACTGTTTTTACGTCACCTACTTCTAAACTTTGATCTAGATAAGCATTAAATTGTTCGTTTAAATACGTACGTTGGTATAACTGAAATAAAGAATTTAAAATTCTTAAATTAGTCATAACACATACATTTTAGGGTTCCGTAATAGCTTCCGACAGTAGGGTGCTAAGGAGTTCACGTACAGCCCAAATTAATAACTCAATTAATCAATGCAAGATCTTTGGATTCAATCCGTTATTATCCAGAGATTACGGAATGAGAGTATCAGAGTTATCCAGAGTTATCGTTTGTTCAATATATATATATTTACAATCACGGCGTTGTCCGTCTGTCTGGTTATCAAACATCACTATTCGGTTTAACAATAAGTAAATATAAATAATTAAAAAAAAAATTTCTTTATTTAGCCAAAAAAAACATTGATTTTCATTTTCAATATATAATTATAATGAACCTAGAGTCCTAAACATCATGAGTTAAGCCCTAACTCCTAACTAGGTTTCCCTGTGTTTAGGATATGAGTTATCTTTTGCCCTGACTAAAGAGTAAATTTAGTTATGAATTATCCACCTTTATTTAGTAATTAAATTACTATATTATACTAATTAAAAAGTTTATTAATAGTGTGAAGTAACAATACCTTAAGTTTGAATGAATTTTGAGTCGAATTTTTTGACTTAGAATCAAGAAAAAAAAATCCGTAAATTTGTAGTTTATACAATATAAACAACCGTTTGCAGTTGTAATATAAACGAAATCAAAGTTGATGAATAATGAAAATAGACAACATTTTTCCAACACCAAAGTAAGTTTGTCCCTTAATCTCGTTTGTACGGACCCATTCGTGCACGAGTCCGACTTGCGCTTGGCCGATTAGATATAGTTTTAGGACTGAAGTTGTTTTGAGTCATCACATTCACATCGTTCAACAATTTACTAGCAAATTGATTGATTAGCATCATCCTGTTATTGTTTTATTGACAAGGAACTCCTATGCTATTGGAATAATTGTTTTTCCTTAAAATTACATGATAGTACAATATAGTAACGAAGTGAAGCTTATATAATAAGAAATCATACAATTGTGGTCTGTCTGTCAGTAAGAACAGGATTATAGATGCCAGACTTTATCTAGGCTGTTTCTGTTATGTATCCATTTTTACTGGTTTTTTACAATATAGGTCCATTCAAAAATGTCTAAGTTACGGACTGTAAGAACCCTTTTAAAACCAGAGGAACACTAATGTCCCTTTACTATTATTGGAAAAATTGAAAAGAAAAAACTTGATTATAATACTACCTTATTAAAAACCAACCATTAATTTTTATAGGAACAATAAATAATAATAGAAATATACTATAAAAATAATTTTGTCTCTGTAATTTGTCGATATACTTTATCTCTGTAAGTGTACTGTATATTTTTGGAGGAAAAGATGTCTTTAAACCCTTTTTTTTAATATTTTGTTTTTTACTTAGGAGGTCATAAAATATAGATTGTATCATTTTATCCAAATATTGATAAACTCTCTTGAAATTCCTTTTCCGTAGCACGTAAAGAATTAAATTAGAAACCCAGAAGTGGGATTGAGCTCTCAGATCAAATGTTCCCACAGTACCAAGTAGGCTAATATTATCGTTACTCCAACGGCTCGTAAGATCACAAAGAGTTTATTTAACACATGAAAGCCAATCTTAGTATTCAGATTACGAGTAGGGCAGTGTTCCGAGAACGTAACTCTATCTGTTGGAGAGTAGCCGCATTGTGAATGGTATATCCGGCTTATATTTTAATATTACATCTATCAGAATGTAGGTTGAGTTTAAATTTCATATGGTACAAGAGCCAAGAGTCAAAATGGCGTAGTTAAAATTATATTTTCACCTGCTGCCAGATGGCTTTAAAGCTAGAAGCATCTCCTGAGCCTGACAAGTTTTTAGACGTGTCTGGTACTTGAAGGCATAATAATTTTTTTATAAAAAATTACTACCAGTATGGATCACATACTACTAGTACTTCCTTTACGCCTCCAACTAAGCTAAAGCTTGTGCTAGGAGTGGGCCACGTCAGTAGTCCAATGTCCGGGATTTGAACCCACGACTTGTTGATCGTGAATCCTACGCCCGAACCAGTGAGCTACTGACGCTTCTAATTTATTAAAATAATATGAAATTAAAATAATAATAAAAATACTTATAAAACTACACAACGATATATTATAAATTTGAGACATAGATAACGTACCAGTAACGGACAAGAAATTAATGAAAAACGAATTTTGTAATAAGGATTATTATCCCTATTATTGTCTGCTATTTATACATAAATCAGGATAACTGAATGATGTGATGTATGAAAAAAGAATTTTTCACTAATAAATTGTATCAAAGATGTAAGAAAATTAAAAATTCTACACAGGGTATTTTAACTACAGAAGGTTTGTGTTTTTCATTTTGCCGATTTTATTACAGGGCCACTAAAGTTGTTAAATAAGTATATAAACTTGTATATTTCTAATTGTGACAACACTGTGTATTGTAACTCCAAAAAGATTGAGTCTATTGCTATTTTGACGATTAATGACTAGGGTACTAAAGTTAACTGGTTCCATCAAATGTCCAAACTTCGTATTCGTATATAAATCGTTTTCCATAATTGAAGTTTTTAACTATATAATATGAGTAATCAAATTGACCACTGCACGTTGTTATATTTAGTTAATCCCGTATATTGCGAAAACAAGCACATGTTGTGGTTATCTCAAACCGACCACAAATGAATGTAGAGCAATATATTCTTTGATGTAGACTCCCTACTTAGTTTCAAAGATACTCATAAAGTCTATTTTGTATTAAAACTGAGGATCGTTTTATCAGAATGTTGGTTTTAGAGACAATTTTATACTTAGTCAGTATTTATTTATTATTTTATTAACGAACGAAATTAATCATCATTCTTAATCCAAAATTTTTAGATTAAAGATTGAAAATAAATTCTAAATTTAAATGTGCATACCAAATTTCGGTAGTTAATCACTAGTTTGGTAGTCGGTAACATGGATTTTTTTTTAATTTATATAAACATCAGAATTTGAAGTCAAAATTTTGTATTTTTATTTATCTTCCTGAATATATTCATCATCATCATCACGACCCGTCAATGGCTCACTGCTGAGTCGTGTCTCCTCCTCAGAATGAGTAGGGTATTGGACTTTGGCCAGCAGGCTGGCCCAGTGCGTTTTGACAGACTACACACACTTTGAGAACACGGAGAACTCTCAGGAGTGCAGGTTTCCTCACGATGTTTTCCTTCACCGTTAAAGCAAGTGATATTTAATCTCTTAAAACAAACATAAATCAAAAAAGTCAGAGGTGTGTGTCTGTGTGGGGGATCGAACTCGGACGTAAGACATTGATGTCTCAAACATTGTGCCAACACTGCTTTATGCTGAATATATTGGTAGACCAATACAAGAAAATAATATAAATGCTTATTCTAGGTAAAATAAATAAATCATAAGGAAATGTATGTAGTATGTACATAAATAAAATTAATTAAAAACGTTAAACATGTACAGCTACAATCAAAACACGAATAAAATGAGAATTAAAGTGAAATCCACGACAAATGAGCAATAACTTTCTTGAAAAGTACTCAAAGCCGTTTGAACATTAAATGAGAGCGTGCTCTATCGCATTTATCTCAACCACTGCGAACTCTTTAAAACGTTTTTCTCTCTAAATACCCTCCCTACCCAACGCTTTACAATACAATTCATTCCTTCGCCTAAAATGTCCCATATTGTATACTGGAAAACTTCGGCGTTTATTTATTTTATCTACAAACTTTGCGCGGATTTCGTAACCGCTGAGTTAATATTACAGTTATACCCTCTTTTAACCTCTTAATAACAAATGGGACACAAATATCCCTTAACATTTTTTTTATTTGACCTATCTTAGCTTAGCATAGCCATTTATGTAAATAATAATAATAAGCTTTTTTGCACAAAACAAATAATATATTAAAAATTAATAACATATTTTTATTAAAGATCACATACTACTAGTATTCCCTTTACCCCTACTAGTAAGCTAATAAGTAGCTTGTGTCAGGAGTGGGGCTCGTCGGTAGTCCAATGTCCGGATTTGAACCAATGACTTATCAATTGTGAATCCAGCGCCCGAACCACTGAACTTCTGACGCTTTATATTCGCGTATAATTTTTCGAACATTCGCTTTCAATGGTATATTCAATTTCTTGCAGAAGTTTTTTGTGTGATGCGTGTACAAATATACAAACAGACAGGTGAAGAAACATTTAAAACTTCTTCTTATAGATTTAATTGTTATAACCTAAGTCAAATTCATCATCATAACCCGTTAATGGTCCACTATATAACAAAGAAAAATGCCACACAATCAACTATTACTATACAGCAATATGTATACACATGCAAGCCTGGGAGCGCCTTGGTCTTGCAACCAAGGTGTAGGTTTAGAAGCCTTTTATATAATTATAACGCTCCCCTTCCCTGCCCGAATACTAACTACAGTAGATAATAAAGTTAACTTACATGGAACTCAAGAAGAGTGACCTTATGTTAGCAACAATGTTTATAAAGTAGTAGTATCGGGTATATCATTTTGTATTATTTCGAGTATACCGACGTGGAGACATTATATAACCTTTAGTGCGATAGATTAGTCTCAGTCTTTCTGGTGTTTTCGTGCAGTGAACATGGAAGTTGGTGTTGTAGTGTCGTGATTAAGGTTACCCTTCTCGAGGTTTACGTAAGTTTACTTTATTATCTAGTCGTTAGCGAGGTCGATTGGTGGAGGTGAGAGTTAATATATTATGAAAGAGCTCTTTAAACCTTCTCCTGGGTCTAAAGCCCCAGGCACCGCTCGCCTCAGTCTAAATTACATGTGTATACGTGTTGCTGTACAGTAATGGGTATCATATCTCTCTTATGTCTATAGCACTTAACCACGACACAGGAAGAGACTGATTCTAATGTATCACACAAAAGGCTATATATTGTCTACACGTCGGTATACTTGACATAATATAAAAGTAACCACCTGCGAACAATAATTTATCAATGGTGTTGCTAACAAAACTTTGCTTTTACTCGGGTCATTTATGACTCTGTGGCCGTGAAAGGGTTAAGGCATGGTATTTAGGAAATCTCTTCGTATTTTACCCTTGGATTATGAGAGGTAATTAGTTCAACTTCGTTATCTCAATTGTTATCTTACCTATCCGTGGTAAATTCGAAATATCCAAGTATCCGTGTTCAAAATAAGTAATTTTAAAATTTCATAATTTTTTAAAATTAGAATACTGATATTGATTTCTTAAATAAAATAGTTGAAATAATCTCCATATTCATCGGCTCTAGCTTATAATAAAAACCATCTTCCTATCTCTCTTACTCGTAAGGTAAGTAGTGTTTTATAAGACACAATAAAAACAAGAAGATTTATTATATATATATATATATATATATATATATATATATATATATATGTCGGGGATTTTAAAACGATGAGAAGGGAAATGGAAGGACGGAGATAGGGAACATTGGGGAACACTAAAAGGGGGCGATGGTATTGAATGGAATATTGGGTAAACGCAACCTAGACACTCCCACTGAACTGATAAATTATCAAATATGATCTCTAACAATTACGAGAGAAACCTAAGCAGTGCCTTGGACTTGTGACCAAAGTGTAGGCTTAAGGACGTCCTTTAAATGATCATAACACTCGCCTCCACTGCTCAGGCTCTCTGTTTAAACCCAAGGTTAAACGCACATAAACCGAATCTACCACAAGGCTAACCTAACCTAAGGCTAACCTAACATAACATTGTGTTTACTTAACCATGTGGCGATTACATTGTAAGGACTTACGTGACCTTGGAGGGCACTTCCAAACTACACTGCACTTGACACTATCACTAGCACTAGCACTACTTAGATGATGTTCACTTCTTGAGAGACCGCGCACGACTAAGACTTCAGTTAGACTGTCGATCGCATATAAAGGGTCGAGGGTAGAGACTGTCAAAACAACGGAAGTGACTACTACCCCACTCCAACGCCATAGACAACGATAACGATTCGATTAATCGATAATCTTTTACTATGCTCCGACATATATATAAGTTTATCACTTACAAAAAAAAGATAGCAGGAGTAACTATGGAAGAAAAAAAAAATAGCTGGATGGAAATAAAAGGGAAAATAAAACAGAAAAAATGAATATATTATAAATAAAAATATATATATTTATTAAATTTATCATAATATCACAATATATCATAATAATAAATACTTAACAAATACATAATAAGATAGCGATGGTTTGGAAAAAAACACAAGCATAAAATTTTAAAAAAAATCCAGAAAAAAGTATGCTTACGTATGAAATGATACTTTTTTTTCTATTTTCATAGTAGCAGTGTATATTGGTATTGTGATCTGTGAATTGGTACAAAGTCTAAAAGGAGAGAAAGACAACTGTGACTGGTCTGGTGTGTGACTAATTGAGTGTTAGGCCTTACTTTTAATGCAATAAAATGCACAGATAACGCAACTAAAAGTTAATAAATATAGCTATTGGCAGTTTATCACCCTTCAAATTTAAATTTAAAATAGCTATAAAAGCAGTATCCAATTTTGTGCAGTGCTTTTTGCGTAACACGCGTACTGATAGATCATAATTTATAACTATAAAAATTTTAATTTAAAATATCTCCCACTGAAACTCTCATTTAATACAGTCACCAAGTATCGATTCCCACATGACATCGGTTTAAAGGAATCGATATTAACTTGTATAAGTCGATATTTTTGTATTGTTGATAACAAAAAAGACCAAACAGTTCTAAGACTATAGTAGAATTGAAAAAACTTCTTAAAATTTATGTTGCTAAAATTAAGTAACATCAAATATAAATATAGAAAAATCATAAAAAAAAATTCCTGAAAAATAAACCTAAAAAAATAATTTAATTAATCACCTTACTTACACATTCTAAACTTTGTGTTCAATGTGCATTATTTGTCACTTCTTGTTATGTTTTTTTGTAACTACCTAAAATTTAAAAATAAAATTGTTGTGCTCGAAAATTATTATAATTTAGATTTAAGTTTTCTCTTATGAGTGAAGTGTAATTCTTTTAGAGAAAATAAAGATATCTCAAACTTCAAAACAAAATATACTAACAGCAGTCAATACAAACTTAACAAATATTCAAATAATGCAAAGAAGGTATCGAGAAATACTGTACTCAGTGTAAGCAATGTCGTAGTATAATTACAAGATTGGTATAATTGTCAATATATTAATATTGTCACGCTGATCTCAAGTTAGAAATGAGCTGATAGTCTTTAGTATCTCGATTAAATTACCTTCCAAACCAATAAGATTTCATCAGAATCGGTCCATTAATTTATTCACTACGATGCGATATACAAAGATACACGAGTTAAATTTATATTACCCCGTCGTTATAGCGTTGGGGGTATAAAACTCATTGTTTTGGCTTAAAGTAACTATGTCTGGTTCTATTTATTAGTTCGCAGAATTAAACTTATATTAACTAATACTAGTCTCAATTCAAAACTCAAACATGCTAATTTCAAGTTAGGCAATGTTGTTAGCTAGGCTATTTGTAGGTGCTTTTATAATTAAACGCTTTGAACTAAGTTTTACTCACCAAATTGCTTCTAGAAATTGATTTAAATTACAATTTTATAAGTAAATTAAATTTTTTTAGTTTGTTAAAGAATAAATTTTGTTATTATTTTCATTTTGGGCAAAACATAGAATTATGTTAGCAACACTGTTGTTAACGGTTGATTAGCTAGTTTTTTCTATAATTGGATTATTTAGACAACGACTTTATACGACGTTAACTGTATGAAATTGTTTACAAGACTGTCTAGGATTTATTGGGATTCTTCTTCTTTGTCGTTTCACTCTTGGCAGAGTGGTCGTGGTTATCACGTCCCAGCAATTTGGCCACAAGACAGCGCCCGCCTCACGAAGTCCCGCCAACTTTGCCTGCTGACTGATAATCGGGCGCATTCATGGGAGCGCCCATCGCAGCCTTCACCTGATCCGTCCATCTCATAGGGGACCTTCCCCGCGGTCTTGTGCCTTCGACTCTCCCTTGAACTACAAGACGCTCTATGGAGTCGTTCCCATGCCGACTAACGTGCCCAAAGAATTTTAGGATCCGACTGCGCACTTGAGTAGATAGACGCTCTTTGATGCGAAGCTCCTCAAGGATGGAGGCATTTGTCCGGAATTCGGTTCAAGAGACCCCGAGCATCTTCCTCCAACACCACATTTCCAGAGCATCTATCTTGTGATTTTCGGTTTGCCGTAGGGTCCACGTTTCGTAGAGGAAAATTGGAAACACCGACGTTTTTACGAGCCTAACCTTTATGGCTTTCGTGATGTTTCTGTTCCTCCATATTTTCTTGAGCTTGTCCTGTTGTTATTGGGATTATTGTATTATTAATAACGGCCATGTAACCTTGCACCTGTGTCACAAGCTCCAGGAACAATTCAGTTTTTCTGTACAGTATATTAAGAGTATGTGAGCTATACTGCGCTGTAACAGTCAATATAATATGATGATAACATGCAATATAGACGGGCTTGAGAGACAGGAGCAGGTTTAAAGATTTCTTTAAAAATATATTAACTCTCACCTCCGCCGCTCGACGTCACAAACTACAAATGATAATAAAGTAAACTTGCGTGGACCTCAAGAAGGGTGACCTTAACCACGACACTATAACACTAACTTCCATGTAGACTGCGCGAAAACACCAGAGCGACTGACTTGAAATAAAATAAAAGGAACTACCCGCGCATACTAAGTTAATTCCTAAAAATATCATGACTCTTATTCAGCTAAAAGTTAAAGCATGAAGCTTATATTAGAATTCATAAGTTTTAGTCTGTTAAATTCAAAGTACACACTTTGTACCCACTAGCTAGTATTGAAATAGTTTATGAACAATGATTCTCGTCTAATTTCATAAAGCTTACTCATACGATAAGCCATATCGCATTTGAAAGTTAATTTTCTCGACAAAGCTCTTCCGTGACGGTGAACTCATTTAGCATAGATAAAACTAACCGCTTAGGTTATCTGGTTAAATTTAACCAGCTCTATTTAGTATGAACAATCGTAGATACTAATCTTTAGTTACGTTAGTCACGTTCTTTTACGGTTAGATTTATTGTTATTCATGATGATTTAGGTTTAAGCACATGTTCAGGGAGTTTTACGGTTGTTTTCTGACTCATTTATTGTATTTATTGCGTAGAAGGTAATAAAATTTAATAAATCGATAGTTGATGCGATATATTAACTATAAATAGCACTAACTCAAAGGTTATTAACAAGGTTGCTAGTAAAAATTGCTTTTAAAGCCAGAAATCTTAAAAATAATATTAATACTGCATTTGAAAAATATCATTAGCAAAATAATTTAAATCCCTAACAAATATTTAATAAATAGGTATTTCGAGTAAACCTTTTAAATAATGCTAAATCAACTTTAAGTGAGTAGGGATAAGGAGGGTCCATAATTAATTATAAATCGTGGGACCTTTAAATTATTTATTACTATCTGTTTCTCTTATAGTAAACAATATTTTCTTGAAATGAATGAATAAATAATTACTTTAACATTCCCCTTTAATAGATAGCAAGATTTTACAAAATCATTATAAAAATTCATTCTATAAAAAGCAAATTTTTCATTTTTATGGCCATTGAATTCCGGTTACGCGAAATCTGGGCAATAAATATAATCTTTCCCTCGCAGATGCGGAAAGATTCCACTCGTGTATTTCATATCGTTTATAGAATAACTAGCGATACGCCCTCGCTTCCTTTTGTCAACGCTTTTGTCCGGAAATTCCGTAAAAGCGTTTCGCGAAATTGGTTTTTGTTGATACCCCTTCATTCCACTATAAAACATGCCGCAAAATTTGTATTGAGTTTAGGCTGTACCCTGATGGATTGTCAGTCAATTTGAATTATCAATTTGTTTCGGGCTTAGGCTAAACATTGTCTGATTGTCAGTAAATCTGTATTGAGTTGAGTTACTAGGTAATTCGTTTTGAGTTTAAGCTGAACTTTGTCCGATTGTCAGTAAATTTATAATGAGTTGAATTATCAGTTTGTATTGAATGTAGGCTAGACCTTGTCTGATTGTCTTCAAAGTTGCTTCCATAGAGAGGCAATCTAAAATTCAATCACACCACTGGATAGCTAAGGATCAAAGAATTTATTACGCTAAGTAAAGACTGTGACATATCGCGTGCGGCGGAGGGGGAAGCGCCGCCATTTTGCTGCGTATCGAGATTTCCATTAAGTATATTTTTTTAAATATATAAAATATTACCCTTTACGAGACATAATCACGTACAACACACGGTCGTGTCTATGTTTTTTTTATGGCAGATAAGGTGCAAACAGACTCAGACAGTCCACCTGATAGTAAGTGGCTACCGTCGCCCATGGACATTAGCAATACTAAAGAGTGTCTCTTGTTTGGCCGATTCATTGCCGCCTGGAAGATAAAGTGAGAAGAGGGAATAAAGAGGATAATGCTAGGGTCCCAGTAGACCTACAGCTAGAACCCAGAGTCCAACAGAACAGCACAACGGAACATTGTCTGATTGAACTTGTCAGTCAATTTGAATTGAGTTGAATTATCAATTTGTTTTGATTTTAGGCAGTACCTTGTCTGTTTGTAAATTGATTTTGCCAATAAAATACCACATTAAATACACTTTAGATGCTACTTCCTTAACGTTAATGTAGTAGTTTTCAATTCTTAATTGTTTAAGTTAAGTTTTGAGTAGTTTGCTGTGAAACTTTAGATATTACAGAATCTGCTTACTTAAATATTGTGTACATTGAAACAACAAGCTTTAGTAATATTCTCTTTAATCTTCTGTTAGATGAAATGAATATTGATTATATAGTTATGTACTTCTCAAATTTATCTTATTTTGATTTCTACATTTATCTATGATGCCTGTAAATTTTCTTGCTTCGTGTACTTAATTACACTTTGCTAGGTTGCGTCACATGTTGACAGACCCGCTCAAACGGAATTCACTTCTCTAGCTTCATTTAGGGAAAATAGATGAATTTTCAGCCCCTACTACTTATGGAGTCAGTCAATCAATGATGTCAGTCAATATGCATCTATTGGGTTTTTAATTTTATTGTTACCCATAATTTAAGCTGTAAACGTAAGTCTTATACTACTACCAAAATCTACTATTTAAGAAGTACACATAACATGTATAAAGGGGCCATTCATTTATAACGTAAAACGATTTAGGGAGGGAAGAGTGTCGACCATGTCTTATTTTTTCTTACAAGCGGGTGAGAGGGAGTGTCGATAGTTCTTACGTAAGATCCCAAAAATGCAAAAATACTTACTTGCTCAAAAACTTGCGAAAATAGTCTTCACTACATAGTATAAAACAAAGTCGCTTTCTCTGTCCCTATATCCCTATATATGCTTAAATCTTTAAAACTACGCTACGGATTTTGATGCGGTTTTTTTAAATAGATAGAGTGATTCAAGAGGATGGTTTATATGTATAATACATATATAATATAGTAGAGAAACACTGATAATTGTAGAGGTTTCTAATGTGATGTCGTAAATAAACACATTTTTTTGCGCTTACATTGCAAACGCTGGCTGAACCATTCGAGATAGATCAAAATAATGTAGTACACCTTAAAAAGGTCTACAAAAAAGTCCGCGATTGTATATGTCTACCTCTTAGGGATAACTCACAATAACCATTAATATCCTTTACTTTTTACAAAAAATAATGGTTTATTTACGAAGCGATTTTAAACAATACGGCATTAATCCTTATCCTTAAATACATTTTGCGTTTAATATAGATCAATATGGCCTTTTACAGCATTATATGTAAACAAATATTTTTGAAGATATTACAGATTCAAAATGCAGGGACATAGCGGTTACGGTTAAATACACGTGTTAAATTGCACCCGGGCGAAGCCGGACGGGTCGACTAGTACGTAATAAATGAATGACCCCAAAGTATATTTGGTTAATAAGTTGTTTAAACATGTACGGTTTTACTTATAAAAATATTTAATCTTAGGCATTGATTACGTTAATCACTGTTTATAAGTAAGGCCTGTAGACTTTAATTTTAAAATATTTAAATATTGACAGAGATTTGTATACAAATTCAAATACTGCACGTAAACATTATAACTGGGTTCCTGGAGCTCATCCCCTAAGACTTAAATAAGGGATAAAACTTTAAATTAGTTTTCATACCTCCAAGCTGTGGGAAACTAGTTATTTACAAATTGTACGTAAACACTTCATAATCTATACATAGTATAAAACTAAATCGCTCGTCTGTACGCTTAGATAATTTAAACTACACAACAGATTTTAATGCGGTTTTCATCAATAGACAGATTGATTCAAGAAGAAGGTTTATATGTATAAGACTTGCATATTTTCGAAATGTTTTTTTGATATTTTGGTGCTAACAGCTCGAACAGCAGCTCTTACAACTCGTCATGCACTTCATCCCTTATTTCAACCCATTTAAGCCCTTTTAGCACGATAAAAGGTAGCCCATATCCTTTTCCATACTCTAGTCTAGAAGATATTGCAAGATATAAAATGAGCAGAGCGATCAATGCACCCTGACACCACATTTAGAGTCTCCATTGCTCCCATGCGAAGCCGGGGTGGGTCGACTAGTTCAAAATATAAATCGTGTCCGGTCTAGACGGGAAGGAAAATGTTTTAAAAGACAGAAATATAATTAAGTTGTATTGATAATAATGCAGTTAAAAGCGGCGTTAAGGGGAAATTCAATTGCTATTTAATTAAACCTTTCGTTTTATGCAAATACTTTCGTTGAAACTGTTTTTGTTTGTGTATAAATCCTTGTACCAATTAATAATACATTTATATCTTAAATTAAAAACTCGTGTCACGTGTTTGTCAATGATAAACTCCAAAACTATTATAAGATAATGATATCTATTGCAGGTTTAAGGATATCCCAGTAAATGTAACAGAATACAAAATTAATGTCTTCTAATGAATTAAATTACTCACGTGCTCACGCACGCCACGCACCAGCAGCACGCCATCAAACAACACTACAATATTAGTCTCAATATTTGAATATGTTATTGTTACTCGACAAACTGATTTAATCCTATGTTGCGTGTATGTCTTTGCCTGTGTGTTTATTTTAGCCCAACTTGAGAGATTTTCTTCTCAATTGATGACAAATTACTTAAACTTTTATTATATGACAAAGTTCTTAAAGTTTCTAATAGATGACGATGAAAATTTATTCCTACTTTATTACCTGTTTTTTTTTTACTAACAATTTGAACTGAATTCCTCTTGAATCTGAATGTTTGCCTGAATGGTTCTAGACTGTAGTTGCTATTTTAAATATTATTATTTTCTACTTGGTATTTAATTTTTAAAACATGAGCTGGTCGCTGATATACATATAAATCTTCTATAAAATATTTTTATTTAAAATCTAGATCACACTAACTTAGAAAAGCAAAAAGTGAACATTGTAGAGCATATAAAGTTAAGTGACTGCATTGCACTAGCATTTAGTTCACATTTTATAAACCGAAAACAGTTTAAAAGTTCTAAATCGGGTCATAAGCTGCTCTAGAGAGATCTTACTTTTCGATATGTAAAAGTTATTCGAACAACACTTTACTTGAAACTTGCTCTTGTTGTTTACTTTATATCTAAGTAGTTCTTACTACGCTAGTCTCTCTGTCTTCTCATGATAAACTTAAAAACTACTAAACTTATTATTATGCGGTTTTAATTAATAGACAGAGTGATTTTTAAGGGAGGTTTAGGAGAATAATTTGTTGCTGTTTTGTATAAATTGGTTGGAATAAGACGATAATCAAGCTGTCTGGGAGCTTTCATCTTGAACGCTACTTAATCCATTTTGGTGCCAATCCGGGGCGGGTCACTAGTATCTATATAAATTAGAATCCTTAATTGCCTTATTCTAAATGGCTGTTATTTTTAATATGTTGTGTTAGTAATTGTCAGGTTTGTGTGGAAAAAATGTTACAAAATCGCTCGGAAAGGTGAAATAATTGGATTTAAAAATCTTTGTTTAGAAAAGAAAATTGTAGTTTTACTGTATCCTTTATGTGGTGTACAATAAAGATATCTATACATACTTAATATATAAAGCTGAAGAATTAGTTTGTTTGTTTGCTTTAACGTGCTAATCTCAGGAACTACTGGTCCGATTTGAAAAATTATTTCAGTGTCCGATAACCCATTTATCGAGGAAGGCTATAGGCTATAACATCATGCTACGACCTATAGAAGCAGTATATCACCTAAACGAAGTCGCGCGGGTCGATTAGTAAATAAATCTCATTGTCATGAAGTATGGTTTAAAATATCTAGGAAGATTTGGTCTTATTTTCTAGCCTATATTTAAAGCTAGACCTAGCAATACAAGCTATAACTGTTAAGACCCACCTAATCCAATTTCTTTATTTTATTCCAAGACTGTATATATAATCTCTGTTCCAATAGACTTGAGCCAGTTGTCAGACTGTGCTCGCCTGTTGACCATTATGGCTGTATAAATGGTATGGTGTTCTGATGCTGGGACTTCATTGCTAAGGAATTTGTATTTGTTAGCATTTTTATTATTTTTTATTTAGATTTATGGTTCAAAATTGTAGTCTAATTCGCTTGTAGGTAAATCGATGCGGAAACTACGCAAATATAGTTACATTCATCTGTGCAGAAAAAATTGTTCTACATAAAATCATATTTTTTAAATCCCTTTGATATTCGTCGAATTCGCGATCAGTTTGCGTGTTTTGAATTTAATTCACTTTATGTCAATACTTGAAACGTACGTAATGTAACGTACGTTAATGGTAGTCTTCATTTTATTTTGGGGTTTAACAGAAATATGATTGGATTACGTTACAGAGGAATAAATGTGGAAATTCTTGGAGTAAGAATTTTTAATAACTTTCTTCAAATAGATCTGAGGCAGTCTATCAAATGATTTCGTACATTTGCTTAAGTGCAAGTAGTAGTGCTAAACAAGATATCATCATCATCATATATGGCTAGTGATTATGACTTGAATGTCTTACTCGAAAGATCCGATTTAAATCCCCCACACAGGCACATGCCACTACCCTTTCTGAGTTATGTGTGGTTATATTAATTAACAGAAGAACAGAGATTATATTAATTTATTATTATTGAAATAAAATAAAGGGAACTAATAGCAAATAAAAAATTATAAACAGTGTTGCTAATTATCGCAATCTTCGCCTACATTATAATAACAAGAGGAAAGTCAGAATATTTTCCATAAAAAAATATTCTCTATAACCTCAAAATTTAAATAGCAATCGATAGCTAATATCATGTTAGCGGGAGTTGTTTCAAGTTTACAACGTCGATAAAATGTATTAGGCAGTTAAACTAAACCTCAACAGCGAAGTGAATAAGGAAGCACTCAAATTACAAATCAATAACCAAGCTACAACCCAATGGGTTCTTAGAATAACTACTAAACTTAAAACTAGTTTAACTTTTTAAATGTTTTTTAACTTGCAGTTGGCATAAATGTATCATTAAGTTGTACAAACGAAAAACGTTGTGGTAAGATATGGAGAGATATGATACCCATTACTGCACAGCAATGCGTATACACATGCATTTTAGAGGCGAGCAGTGCCTGGGGCTCAGGAGCAGGTTTACAGAGCTCTTTCATAATATATTAACTCTCACCTCCAACACTCGACCTCGCTTACGACAATGGATAATATAGTAAACTTACGTGGACCTCGAGAAGGGTAACCTTCATCACGACACTATAACACTAACTTCCATTTTCACTGCACGAAAACACCAGAGAGACTGAGACTAATCCATCCCACTAAAGGTTATGTATTGTCTTCACGTCGGTATACTTGAAGTAATATAAAATGATGTACCCGCTACTACTACTTAATCAGAAATCACTATTATTGCATCGCCAGTAATTAAACAGAAATGTTGCTCTGCATTTAAAGTATAACCTATGTTTATAGCAGCCGGCAGCTAACTTTGGATCTAAGTAAAAATAGTGGGGGAAAGTTGCGCATTGTGAGCGTTCTGCGTGCTTGTACTGGTAGTTCCATCTGTGACGTAGCAGACGCGCGGGAACTGAAACGTCTCATAAGAACCAATCACGTGTGACGCGCTGCTTTTGCCCCGCGCTCAAACCTATACTTACGTGCCGGTAGCTATAACAGTACGTGTATTTGGGGCAAATAATGTCAGAATAAACTGATCTTTAAAAAATCTTAGTACTAAACGAAATTTCATACAATATTCCGTATTAAATTGAAAGTTCTTTTGCCCAAGATTAACAATAAATAATTCAGAAATAAAAAAATATTAAGTATAAAAGCTTTTACCACTTATAGCCATTTTCGTATGGCAAGTTTCATCTTAATCGGATACCAGGAAGTAGTTAAAAAACTCCGCCATATTAGGTGTTGTGCCAATATGCCATATTTCAAGTGATTTTATTTTTCATATTCTTTTGATCAAATCGTTTCATTTGATACCCATAACATGGGCGTGGACGAAAAATTACTGTTACGCCATTTTGGGCCGTCACCATATTGGTTTGTATATGAACGTGTATGTAAAATTTTATGTCAATCAGTTGAAGATTAACTAACCTTTCTCATATTTTATTTGATAAGGTGAGAAAGGGAATACAATGCAGAGCATCTCTGATTTAGAGTTTATGTATTCTATTTTAAAATTATCATAAATATTTATGTAACATTATAATTATGTAGAAACATTGAAATATTTACATAATTGTTGACGGGAAATACATTAACAATTCATAAGTTAGGATGGAAATGTAAAATGGCAACATAAAGTAATGATATTTTCTCATCGAAGAGTTAGCAAAATTGTTGATAACTTTGTTGGAAATAATTTGATTTAATAATTTCCCTTGTTAAGAAAAAGTATAAATAACCCATTCAAAAAATATTTAAGTCGTTATATTAATATTTATTGTATATAACCTGAATCTGGGTCACATGCCTTAAATACGTCAAATGGCTTAATTTCAAACAGTTAACATAAACTAAAGTTGTAATATGTATGTCGGAGAATAGTAAACGATAATCGAATAGTCGAATCGTCATCGCCATCTATGGCGCTAGTAGTCATTTCCGTCATTTTGACAGTCTCGACTCTTCATATGCCTTCGACAGTCTGACTGTAGTCTAAGTCTAGCGCGGTCTCTCAAGGAGTGAAGTAGTCTCTAGATAGTGTTAGTGAAAGTTAAGTGCGGTGTTGTTAGTGCTGGGAGTACTGTCCGATTAATTTTGGGCTTACACAGTGATTCCTTTATTTTGCTCTGACATGCATATATGACAACATGATCGACGTGAATAAATCATAGAGCTCTTGAAACCTGCTTCTGGGTCACAAACACAGGTACTTTAAGTTTTGCATTAATTAAACTTTATTGAGGCATATTTTCATATATTTTAGTACTGTAGTTGGGAACAATCAAAAATGAAATATTGTTTAATCGCGTGGAATAGTAGCGAAATTGCTGGTTGAGTTTCTGGGTTAATTCGTCCAAAATATTACCCTTTTAAAAACTGAAAGTTATAAAATTGTTAATATTCATTTTGATGGGTTCTGGCTTTTGTTCGCTATAGAGTTTATTATCACAGCAATATCTAATAGAATAATATTTAAAATAAATCATTATTCGCGGGTAGTTCTTTTATATTATTTCAAGTATACCGATGCATAAACAATATATATCCTTCATTGGGATTGATCAGAGTCATTGGGACTTTGTGTCTATTAATTATTTAGTATTATAAGACCTTTATATTAATAATATTGCGTTTAAAAAATGAAAAAAATATTTCATCATCCTAATCGTGTAATTGTTAAATATTGTAAATTTAAAATGGAATACTTATAATATTGTTTTCTTGTCAATATATATGATTCCGAAATTCCAAAAGCATGCAGGTAGTCAGTTTTTATTTTAATCAAAAAAATACTAGAAGTCTGTTTAATATTATTCTGAATTTGCCCAAGATAAAAATTTAGATGTTTCAGCATTATGACATTCTCTCTTTAGTGTATCTTTATTTTTGATATTAAAATGAATAGTAAGATGTTTTGAGTACTTGAAATAGCAGTAATAATATATCATAACGTTCTATTCAACAACAAAGGACAATAGGTTTAGTATTTAGTCATAGGCATCAATAAGCCGGTCACGCTCATCGTGATTCAGCCGATGAGCCTGAGAATCCATACCAGCCACCAGGGCTGTCCAATCTACGGACCTCATACATATTTAATGTATTAATAACATATGTTTTTTAACACTTATTTAAATTACTTAGTTTTTAACACTTTTTAAAACTCAACAGCAAACGTTTTATTTGTTGTCATATTCTGCTGCTCAACAAACCCTTTGATATCAGCTTTAAAATTCTGTTTTAAGATTGGCACCATATTCGCTTTTTTGTGTGATTAAATTATTATCAAGACCGGACTAAACATATGCTGTATAAAGTGCCACAAACTTACAAACATACATGTATTTTTTATGTCGAGTTTTGAACATAAAATGGAAGCCATGGATCGTTGTTACAGATACAAAACTTATTATTATTTAGTTCTTTATAAATTAAACATAATCCTATTGTTTTGGAAAGTTAGGAAACACAGTTTTCTACTTTATATGAAATAACTTTTCAATCAGAAACAAAAAGATTCCAATCTTCAACTCATTTCATTCCTCGAGATCTTTATGCGTGTTACGCAAAAGTGACATTGACTATTTGTTTTAATATTTATTAAGATAGAAAATCTTATTACACCATAGAGAAGGAGTTGCCGATCAACAGTATCTAATTGACGTATTGTTGTAATAAAGAGTTCATAATGTCAATAAATGTTTCGTTTTTACTCCACTTCATCTTCTTAGATTGAAATAATCTCACAAGTTACAAATTGTTAATCTGAAGGAGTAAGATTTAAATAAAATAAGTATTTATTAGGTAATCTCTTTTTTTTTCTATTGGTATTTTCTTTTTCATGCCCTGTTTGTGTTCTCTATTTTTTGCTATATATTTTTTTCTACATCTTTCTTTCTTTTTTCAATGATGGAAAGCTGCACTATTACCGAGTGGCAAATTAACAATTTCCATTTTAATTATGCTTTAATTAAACAATGCGAAGCGAGAGCAGGCCGTTCGTAATATATTTAATAAATAAATAATATATTGTGCTACTGACTACATTTTTGCACAGAGAAATAGATAAGAGGTGCCTTTATTTTCTAAAACTTCTTAACAGATTACTTATAAAACTTGTTTAAATTGCCTCGCCGAAGTAGATTAAATGTATTTCTATATTTTTATATATCGCATTTTAAACTTCAACATAATTAACATGAATCCCGTGTAGAACATCAGGATTAGCTTTGTAGAGTTTTTTTATTTCTATATGTTGATCACCCCTGACCTGAGTAAAGGCGTAGCTGTTATGCATAATATCACGATTCTTACCTTATACTGTTCAAGAGTGTGTAATGTGAAGTAAGGTGCATCCAGGATAAAATAAAATACAAAATCTAGAGACAGTGTTATGTATTTAAAAACAGCATAAGGTACAATTTTTATTGAAATTCATTCATCTTCAAACCACCTCCAAAGATCGACATCACATCATCTTATTGAGATAGTAATAGAAAGAAGTCACGAAACCTTCAATAAAGATTTAATACACTATATGTATATACTTTTAATTGATCTGCCCAGTCAATAAAGAATTATAGTAACTATTAGTAAGTGAAATTTTGACCAGACATATTGACATATGTCAAAACGAATTTGCTGAATGTAAACAAGAGCCCAGCGATCGGGCGCGCTAGATTTTATATTCATTTTGTGGCTTGTCATAATTTATTATAATTATTTGCTTGCTAGTGCTAAGCGGGGACTTTGGGTAAGTTATGCGGGGTTGGTGTGTGACTATGAACCTATGAAGGAGACAGCCCAAAACTACCTCTGAAGGAGGCCCAAAACTAGCCTGACTCGCTAAACCATCGGCATATTCCTACTCGGCGCCTGTAATAGCAGACCAGGAGATCGAAGCGCACCGCGACCTACCTGCGCTTGTCCGCTAACGGACTCTATTCTGGGGGAGATGAGATGGTAATTCTCCCCTCAGTCGTACACAAAGTGTCGCGCCTGGAACATTTTGGAGCGCACAGCTGCACTGGGCCCATGCATGGGTGACAGAAGCCCCTGCCCATCACCCACAGACCCACATCAAACAGCAAATTTACGCTAAGGCAATTTGTTTGTCGCCACGAAATCGCGACGTCGGCGACCAATTCGCCTTCGGCTTATGTCAGGGCGCCTCCACGTCATCCTCCCGGGTTCTCACCGCCGCCTCCTTTACAGTGATAACGGCTGCAGCAAAGGCCGCCACTGCTTCCCAAACCAGCTCACTGCTGAGAAAAAACCCTATTTCAACCCCTTCCAGCTTTTCATCTCTTTCTCTTTCAAAGCTCTAGTCTGTCGCTGTATTAAATTTCATCAAAGTCGATTCAGTAGTTCTTCATAAATGGTGTAACTAGCCTGACGTTGCTTTATATATATGTCGGGGATTTTAAAACGATGTGAAAGGAGATGGAAAGAGGAAGATGGGGAATATTGGGGAACACTAAAAGGGGGTGATGGTATTGAATGGAATATTGGGTAAACGCAACGTAGATACTCCTATTGAACCGATAAATGATCAAATATGATCTCTAACAATTACGAGAGAAACCTGAGCAGTGCCTTGGACTTGTGACCAAGGTGTAGGCTTAAGGAATTCCTTTAAATGATCATAACACTCACCTCCACTGCTCAGGCTCTCTGTTTAAACCCAAGGTTAAACGCACATAAACCGAATCTAATACAAGGCTAACCTAACCTAAGGCTAACCTAACCTATCATTGTGTTTACTTAACCACGTGGCAATTACATTGTAAGGACTTACGTGACCTTAGTTGGACAGCACTTCCACACTACACTGCACTTGACACTATCACTACCACTAGCACTACTTAGTTGATGTTCACTTCTTGAGAAACCGCGCACGACTAAGACTTCAGTTAGACTGTCGATCGCATATAAAGGGTCGAGGGTAGATACTGTCAAAACAACGGAAGTGACTACTACCCCACTCCAACGCCATAGACAACGATAACGATTCGATTAATCGATAATCTTTTACTATGCTCCGACATATATATGTCGGAAACAAGAAGAAAAGGTATACAATCTTTCAATAAGCATCGTATGTGCACAACGAATGGCCTATAATATAAGCTACGAGCGCAATATGGTCAGGATATAACTAAACATTACGATATCATGCTATTCTGACAGGAACCCAAGCAGTGCCTTGGACTTGTGACCAAGGTGTAGGCTTAAGGAGCTGCTTTATGTGATGACGACACTCGCCTCCACTGCTTAGTTTTACTGTCTCAACCCAAGGCTAACCTAAACCTAACTCACACCTCCGACATATATATGTAGATTGTTATTATTTCTACAAAATAAATTCGTCTAAAATAGACATTCTATCACGTGAATTGAAATACAATGTGACGTCACGTCGTGTGAAACGCCATTTTTTCGTTTAGCATCTAGAATTTTTAAACGACTTTGTTTATACTTAATGTATCTATAGGTTTACTGTTTGAAACAGAGCCAATCATTGATTTCCATCAATATCTCCGTCACGTTTTCTGAGATTCAGCTAACGACCTCTGAATTTAGCTTTCTTTATCTTTGGGCCATTTGGGTTTTTGTTTTTCCTTTATATTCAACCAATAATCCAAATAAACCAACCATGTACTGTGTAAACTCGATATAACGACACTGAAAAGACTGCGCATTTTATGGCGTTAAATGGAGAGAAAAGAAAAATAAACAAGTATAAAAGTTTGGACGCTTTAGGGAGTTTGTCGTTAAGTCGAGTGACGTCAACTTATTCAATTATTGTTGTTAACCTTACTAATTACTAATTATAAATGTAAAAGTTTGTATGTGTTTTTATGAACGGATTTTCATAAATTTTGGCACACAGATACTTTATTACCTGGATTAACACATAGGCTACTTTTTATCCCATCATAATTCATAGTTCCTGCGGGATAGTTATAAAATGTTTAATGAACGTCTGAATATATTTATCCTAACCTAACCTAACCAAATATTTTTAAATCTCTCTATTCTCTGGTATAATATGTTAGGTTTTACTCTATATTAAACTAAGTCCCGGTTACGCGTGATTTCTCTACTATAATATGCATGTATTATACATATAAACTTTTCTGTTGAATCACTCTATCTACTAGTGGAAATCACATTATAATCCGTTGCTTAGTTTAAGAGATCTAAGCTTACAGACATGCTTGGTTTTACTCGTATATAAGTAGTCTTAGCTTAGCCCCGCTTCGCACGATTTCTCTACTATAATATGCATGCATTATACATATATACCTTCCTCTTGAATCACTCTTTCTATTAATGAAAACTGCATTCAAATCAGTTGCGTAATTTAGAAGATCTAAGCTTACAGACAGCGGGAAGCGACTTTACTATATACTATGATTAATTTCCATTCCAATGTACATATTTGCTATCAATATCAAAACAAGAAACAAACAGCGTCTGTATAATTTATATTTACTCATCAACTACGAGTTCGCTATTATAAAGTGTTTATTTACTCGCATCTCAGATCTATTTGACTATATTTGATTTTCCTTTACGTATCATTACATGTTGTGATAGATACAGTAATTGATTTTGATGATGATATAAATAAGCAATACTTAGTTTTATTCGAATATATTTCTTCTAATGCCTATTTTTTATATTTTGCAATTTTTTTCTTTAAAATAAAAAAAATAATAATTTTTAATCAGTCAGTCTATCTCACTATCTGCAACTACAGTACATCATGTAGTTACATTACGAAACTTTCCATACTTCCTATTGACCTAGAAATCATCATCATCATCACAACCCATTAATGGCCCACTTTTGAGCCGGGTCTCCTCCTCAGAAAGAGGAGAGGAGTAGGCCATAGTCCACCACGCTGCCCCAGTGCGGGTTGGCAGACTTCACACACCTTTGAGAACTTTTAGGGAACTCTCGGGAGTGCAGGTTTCCTCACGAAGGTTTCCTTCACCGTTAAAGCAAGTGATATTAAATTGCTTAACCTACTGACCTAGAAATAATTGCCTAATAATTCGTTATTTCGTGCCTAATAAATAATGCACTAGTAAAGAGATAAACGAGAAATCGTAAATTTGTTATATTAGAAAAAAAAATTGCAGCTGGTAATCTGACCATAACATGAAAACGTATAGAAACAACATTTATCTAGCGACTAAGTTAAGTTTGTCCCTTATTCCAGATTGTGTCCCTTGGTATAATATTTTGTTATTAAAATTGAATATATTATGCACAAAAGAATGAGTTCTTTTTTTGTCTGGAAGTGTATAGTGGGTTTAGTAAAAATCATATTTGACCTTTAAAAGTACAATTAATTAAAATCTATTATCGTATAAAAAGGGAACTTTTAAGCTTTTTTTCTTTAAGCATATCTCTGTAATTATGCATTGAGTACATTTCTCATTAATACATGTATTAGTAATGCATTGGAAAACAATATTATTCTGCAGTAAATAGTGAAAATCAATTTATACAGTATAAATGTAAATTAATAACAGTTTAGAGCTCCACGAAGTTACCACAGTCCATTATTGAAACGGTAATAGCGTAGTGATTACGGGTCTTAGTTCGTAGTTCATACTTGAACTATATTTAAGTGGTTAAAGGGCCATTGACTATAAAGAGTTTATGAATATTTTACACTAGTATCTTCCCGTGATTTAACTCGCTGACCAGCGCAACTTTGTCTGCGTCACATAAGAGAGAAATAGCGAGAGTAGAACGTCTATAACACAATTCTTGAAGCGAAGTAAAAGCAATAAATTTTCCCCGTTTTCCCAACATTTTTCATTCATACTCCTCTCCTATGAGTCGCAGCACGATATTGTATACCCTATAGCCTTCGTCTATAATTAGGCTATCTAACTGTAAAAGAATGTTTTTTTTAGTAGTTTTTTTTTTACTTTTTGGTGTCTGTAATAGGTTGTTCTGTAAATCAGGTAGACTATTTCATTTCGTTGCTTTTTATTGTCATATATGAATAGTAATTTTATTTTAAGTTGGTAGGCCGCGCGCCTTAAACAATATAGATCTCACGAAACGGGAACGGAAAAAATGTTCATAAAATGAAAACTACTGGGTCAAACTATGTTAAATTTTTAAGGCACTAAATGGCAACTATTCCACATCTAACTGAAGAAGAAACACGTAATTCGATTGGTATAAGAAAAAATATATTATTGTAGTTATGTCACTGTAACTACTTTTTAAATTTTAAATTTGATAGAATTGCCATTTTATCCATAATTTTGTATTAATTCTTATCCAAATAATCCAAATAAATTATTTCGTTATTCAAGATTGTTTTAATACCTGTTGATTACTTTTTGAATTATTTAAATCGGACATTCCATTCAAAAGATATTACGAAATTAAAATGTCAATATAAACAAAAAATACGCGCCGACGGGCCGGTGTAGTTTCACGCAGCGCAGCTAGCAACCCAGCGATAGAGGAGGCACCGAAATGCAGGAGAGCCAAAATGTAAAAAAAAATATCCACGCGTGCGAAGCCGCGACGGGCCGCTAGTGTATGATATATT
This sequence comes from Limenitis camilla, assembly GCA_905147385.1. Lineage (NCBI taxonomy): Eukaryota > Metazoa > Arthropoda > Insecta > Lepidoptera > Nymphalidae > Limenitis > Limenitis camilla. The sequence goes on along the minus strand of LR990239.1, from coordinate 11,418,856 downwards.
CATATGGTAGAAGAGAGACCGTGTAAAACTGGGGCAGGTCTAGTATTTTTTATAAATAAAATAGACATTATACCTAATGATATAATCAAATCGATCCGATTTAAATATTACGATTATTTAATCTTAGATAACATAATCCATATATACTCCAGAGATGATCACAAAGATATATTTTTAAATTTTATCCCAGACCCGATAAAAGGGTATCAACTATAGTATTTTATTTGCCTGAACGAAGTTGGAATAAAATCCCATTGTAACATCATAAAAGTACTTAGAGTGAAATAAAATAAAGATTTTATTTCACTTTAAAACAATTTTCAAAGTAAGGATAGGTACCGTCTAAACATGTCATATTTTTACCCACAAACATATAGTAGCGTCATCAGTCAGAACTCGTACGAACTACGTGAGTAAAGCATTGAAAAGTTGAATTTTACATACGGTGGCAGCGCGTCAATGGCAGAGCGTCTATGAAAATTATCTCTTTAATAAAAATCACTATTTTTTTTTATTTTAATTCGTATACACAACGGTGGTAGAAGTAAAATGCATGAAAGCAATGAGCACAGAATAGCATTTTCTTATTTTATAAATCTAATAGGTTGGGGAAAAAGTCTTTTCGCATTATAGTATGTATGAACTTGTAATAAAATCTCTTTGGCTATACTGTTTGTATCTGGCTGGTTTTGGTATCATTAAAAGTTTACATTGTAAAGAAGATAATTCCAAATTCAAATTAGGAAAATGTGTGATTTTTATTTATTTTTCGTACTGTGAAGATGAGTGAATCTAATGAAGAGATTCGATACATTTTAAAATTTTACTACAAAAAAGGTAAAAATGCAACGCAAGCCGCGAAAAAGTTTGCGATGTTTATGGACCTAGTGCAGTGTCTGGTTAACTCGCAACAAGGTGACGCTGTGTGTGTGGTGGGATTGGAAGGGCATTATTCATTATGAGCTGTTACCACCAGGCAGGATCATCGATTCTGAACTCTACTGCGAATAACTGATGAGATTAAAGCAAGAAGTTGAGAGAAAGCGGCCGGAATTAATCAATAGAAGGGGTGTGGTTTTTCATCATAATAACGCTAGACCTCACACATCTTCTTTAGCCACTCAGCAAAAATTAAGAGAGTTTGGCTGGGATGCATCCGCCGTATAGTCCTGACCTTGCACCTTCAGTTTTCCACCTGTTTCGGTCTCTTCAGAATTCTTTAGGTAGTGTCAGGTTAACATCACGAGAGGACTGCCAAGACTGCCGGTTTTTTGATCAGAAGCCCCAAAATTACTATAGCAATGGGATCATGTCCCTACAAGATGGCAAAAAGTTATCGAACAAAATGGTACCTACATACTTTAGTTAAATGTAAATAAACTATATTATAAAATGATTTTGAATTTTCTTAAAAAATGCGACCTTATATCTATAGCTACTGGTACTGACGAGAACAGTTATGACTGTGACTAGTCCTTATTTAGCGAGCGTAGTAGCCGAGTTACCTTTTATAAAAACGCTAAAAAGAAGGAAAGTTATAATTACTTGATACTCTCATTTACTTTTATAACTTCGAGATGTAATGGAACATAAAATTTTAATGATGAAAAATTAGGCAAGATATTCTTTGTTAGTTATACATCAAACTGTTAATTATTTTTAAATGTTACCAAATTATTTTTAACTTGTGACCGGACCTGGCTTTGTACGGGTACTAGAGGTGTGTATCGTCTGACCAATTTATGCAAAACTTTAATCATTATTACACCTATACCTTCCTCCTGAATCACTCTATCTATTGGTTCAAATGAAAATCCATTTAGTAATTTGCGAGTTAATCCCCAACAGACAGAGGCCGCGTTGATTTATAATGTGTAGTAACTTTAGTCAAAAATAAATATTTTTAGAAAAGGCAGTGAAGATTAGAAGTTATACTGGATTTATATTGATGCTACTCTGATAGGTATCCTAGTAAATTAAAGTGAAATACATTATTTATAAGTAACATAGGATCGTAATAATCTTTATGCTTTTTATATTATATCAAGACTAGAGGATTACTGGACCGACAAGAACACTTGGAATCAAATAACAACGACTCAAGTGAAACAAAACATTGATCATATTAATCTTTGAAAAGTACTGATGTTTGAGATATAACCCGACGCCGCTGTGGCAAGGTAAATTATACCTATGCACATAATTATATCCTGAAGAAATTTTATTTTTATTTTTAGGAATTAAATAATTGTAAGTAATATTTATGACACTGAAATCGTTCTTTAATACAGATTGATGTTATAATGATAAAAATTCAAAGGAGATCATTCATTTTGGACCAAAAAGAGAAAATGCCGACCAGAAAAAAAAATTTAGCTTTTTTTTTTGTTTCAAGTTGTTACAAGCTATTAAAAAACAATAAAGCTGATTTTATATTGGCAAATGAAAATATCTTTTTTTTAATTAAATATTAAATATGTTTTTCTATTACCTGTAATATCAAAATCATATAACATCAAAAGATCCATCGGCTGCTGCTCTCATACCATTTGCATCGTCTTGTATATGAATCATGCTAGACATGACCCTTACCTCACCCCACCCGCAATAGGATTAGATTCTTGTCTTCGTTAGGTTAGGAAAGGTGTAATAATTATGATCTGTATTTTTTGAAAAAAACTTAAAATTATAGTGTTACAACTGAATGTTTTTTCTTTTGTTATTTTCATCTATTGCATAAGAAAGAATAAATATGTGTTTGTAGTATTCTGTACTAATATATTGTTTTTTAATAAAATAAGGCGCACAGGTTTGGCCGCATAGTAAAAAAAGCTAGGAATTATGTGTTCTATACGAAGATTAAAGTTTTTTTCTGGACGACGCTTTCACATCTGGCCCAACAATGTATGAAACGTGAATGATATCCTTTAAATACTCCCGAAACTTTGTAGAACATGAGATTGAATAATTTCAAAAAAAAACGAATTAACACTACGCATAAAAATAAACGTGTTTTAAGTGTTGCTTCAACAGTGAAGGAAATTGTGAAGAAATCTACATTCTTGAGAGTTCTCCATGTTTTCAAAAGTGTGTGTAATCTGCCAACCCGCACTGGGCCAGTATGATGGACTCCTCATTCTGACGAGGAAACCCGGCTCAGTAGTAGGCCGTTAACAGACGATGACAAAATATAAATGTTGTTTTAACAATAAAACAATTTAATGCTATGAAAATACACTTTGGCAACCTTCTGCAAAAATAATAATAGGCTTGTTGCATTTGTTGTCAATTTCTTTTTTTTTTTTTTTTGTAAAAAATACAGTATTAACAATTTACATCTCTTGCAGATACTATGAGCTGCAAACAATGTTTGAAAGTAACAAAGATTTTAAAACTTGTCTGGTATTAGATAACCAGCCACAATAGCGACGGGTTAAATATACATCAAAAATCTAATCACATGACAGTTTGTATAATAAATTTGTCGTGTGGGAGTTTAAATCTCAAGAAGTAGGAAGCAAACAATTTTTACCAATTATAAACCAATAATTCTTACTTATTTTTATCTTTCATAATTGTTATATAGGTTGGAACGAATTATGAAAATTATTATATTTTGATACATTTTATCTCAGTGTATATTTTTAATTAAAAACTGAAAGCCTCAAAGTCTTTAGAGCAGGAAAATTCTAAAGTGATTCTCTCACAATAATATATTTTATATTTGAATTCATTTTATTTTATATTTCTATTTTAAGTAAAATCGTTTTAAATATAAATAAATTTTACTATGTTACTCGAACACTTTATATATAATGATATAAATTATTCTTGTATACATTTACATACGTATCTGAAAAACGGCTCTAATAGTTTGGATCAACCTTTGTATTTTAATAAGGTTATATTTTTTATATTATATATATTTTACACGAGCGTCCCACTTTCACCTCGCTTCGGCAATTTAAAGTAAGATTATAATTCATATTAATAGCAAAAAAAAATGAAAGAGGGATAAAAAAGAGAAGGAGATACGCGACTAGTGTTGAAATAAAATGCATATATCCTATTAATTACAATATACATACATATGGCATCTTTTTGGCAGTTCAATTATTTTCTTTGTTTATAACTTCACTTCCTTTATTAAAAACATCACTGCTTGAATATCATTTTAATTTTAGAAAAACATTGAAATATACACAAAAGTTAGGTGTGAGACCGCAAATGTGGCTCAAACATTAGGCTTTTAAAAATGTATGTCGTTAATGGAGCTTTATTTCCCTTTACGAGCTTTAGGAATTTGACAACTTTAGGAATATCTCAAAAAATGTTGTTATAAATGACAAATTTATCATTTATGGTTAATTCATCTCTCAGAAATTGATTGAATGAATTTTACACTCTCTATGATATAATATTTTTACGATATACGATAACACATTACGATCTCGTACTATTCTGACAGGAACACAAGCAGTGCCTTGGACTTGTGACCAAGTAACCTGCGCAGATTAAGGGATCCTTTAATTCAATTGAGATACTCACCTTTACTGTCTAGCTTCTCTGTCAAGCTTAAGGCTAACCTGACACAAGACTAACCTAACAATAACCTAAACCAAGCATAACTTACGTATCCAACATATGTATAAAAGAAAAACCTGACTGACGGTACTACAGGGGTAGATACTTTCAATCCCTAAGGTGATGAAAAGGAAATTCTGTATGCTGCTTTCATTGCACTACATAAATGAATATTTACAGCATTATATGGTGTAAACATGTCTTTCCCTACAAAACAAGTAATAAATCAAGTTGGTACCATAGGTATAACGTGTACGAGTAGCCCAATATCGCACAGTAACAAGTAACAACGGAGCCGCGGGAGGCGGTCATGCCTCGCGGTCACGCTGTGCGAACACATTATACTGCTCTACTATCCTACAAGGTATAAGACGCAAGCGATTTATACATAAACTAGCGGTTTCTCTACATATAAACCTAAATCATTAATCACTCGGTTTATTGGCAAAAACTGCATTAAAATCTGTTGCATAGTTTAAAAGATCTATTTTAGATCTTTTAAACTATGCAACAGATTTTGACTTATTTTAGGTATGGGATTGTAATAAAAGACGTTATCAAAAATTTAAGTATTCTAGCGTTTTATCATCATATAAGTCGGAGAAATATAAGGAAGGAAGGAAACATATTGAAAAACATTAAGGAGTGATATTGGATTAAAGCAACGTAGATACTGCTACTAAATCGTTATAATTATAACAGGAACCTAAGCAGTGCTTTGGACTTATGACCGAGGTGTAGGCTTAAGGAATCCCTTCAAGCAATTGCAACACTCGCCTCCACTGTCCAGCCTTTCTGTTTTAACTTAAAGTTAGGCTATCCTAAGCCTAACTTACGCGACCACATATATATACCCTACATTAGTATGGTCTGGAAATACCATATTTCAAGTTACACCTCTATCGGATACCAGGAAGTGACCAAAATAAGTACCTAGGCCGCAATTTTGGATGGTGCGCCATATTGTTTTTAGACTGAAGTCGCTTTATGTGACCTTTTAGTCCTTTTTAATTGATTACATAACTATTGTTTACAACATATAGGATTGTTTGACTAGCAATAAATAAATGAATCAATTAATATCTTGGTCTACAACTCAGGTATCAAAATTACTTACTTAAAATGAAGTGTAGTACACAAATACTACAACTTAGAATTCTTTTATCCCACAATAAATCACGGTTCCTGTGGGATAGAGTAGTAACTTCATATAAAAATATTTTCAACTGTACGCTTATAACTTATACTAAGATAGATTTAACGCTTTCGTTGCAATGTGGCTGACATTCGCCTCACACGTCCGTGCGCCGTATCCAGCTCAGGTGTTAAAAGCACTGTTTTTTCCTGCTTTTCCCTTTTTCTACAACCAGGAAAATTATGCGACCTGCGTCACACTTTCAGCTCTAACTTTATTTAATATTTTATAAATATTTCTTTTTAAAAACTATAACCTATTTTAAAAAACCCAGCCTGAAGTTACAACAGCTAGTTGGAGACAAACATTTTAAAATGACAATAACTTTTTATTGTATTTTCAATGTATCATATAAATCCAATGTAGGTACATGCATTGGATGCCCCCAGATTTCATTTTTTTATGTAACATGGATCCCTGTATATATTTTCGGATCTCTAGCACCAAAATTTGCGGAAGTCTCCCACAAACTTCCATCCAGTAATTGGGAGTAAAATTTTCAAGTTATTTGTTGTTTGTGAAGAACTTGTGTGATATTGTACTTTTTGCTGATGATACATCTCTTATATTTAAGGAAAACAGAAATAAACATAATTATGACGATGTAAACAGTGCATTATCGCAGGTTCTTCAATGGTTTACGGTAAATAACTTAGTTCTTAATGCTAAAAAAACCAAATGCGTTGAGTTTGCTTTACCTAATGTTAAAAAACAAAAATTTAACCTACGTTTAAATAATGAAATTTTAGATGTGGCGGACTCGACGGTATTTCTGGGTATAACTTTAGATTCAAAACTCCAGTGGAACTCCCATCTATCATCTCTAGCGGGAAGACTCAGCTCAGCTGCCTACGCAGTAAGGAGAGTCAGACAAATGACTGATATCAATACTGCTAGGCTAGTTTACTTCAGTTAATTTCACAGTATTGTGTCTTATGGCATTTTACTGTGGGGTAGGGCCGCGGACATTGAATCCATTTTTATTCTTCAAAAGAGAGCTGTTCGGGCCATTTATAACTTAAGAGCGCGGGATTCCCTTAGAGATGTATATAAAAAAATAGACGTTCTTACAGTCCCATCTCAATACATATATTGTAATATTTTGTTCATTTACCAGAATATTCATTTGTATTCAAAACACAGTGACAAACATAATGTTAATACTAGAAACAGAAATAAACTTGTAACGCCGTACTATCGTCTCCACAAAGTGAGTAATAGCCTCATGGGGCTTGGTGTTCGCATCTATAATAAGATTCCACAGCCTATATTAGACTTGCCACTTCAACAATTTAAAACTCGTATCAAGAAGTCATTAATATATAAAGCATACTATAATGTACAGGATTACTTAAATGATGAGAATGCTTGGAATCTAAGTGACGTTGACTCTCAAGTTAAATGATTTGTATAACAGACTATGTAAACATGGCTTTTTGAAAAGAGCGACTGTTGAGGAGTTTCTGGCCGGCTCTTCTCAACAGAAAACTGCTTTCCGAGCTGGTGGTAGCTTCAGACAAACTAACTGACCGACAAATTTTTGACGTTTCAAAAGTACTTTTCAAAAAAGTCTAATTGAAATAAATAATTTTGATTTGATTTGAACACATGTGTTTATTAGCTTAAATACAAGAATTAAGATTTCTAGGAGCTTAGGAAGTACGCTAAGAAATTTGATGATCATCAGTGACTCAGTGACGAAATCGTACTTTTTTTAGATATCAATAAAAACTAAAGCAAAAGAGATTTGCAATGGAAACTGTAGACATGGTATAATTCAAACCCAAGTTATGAGGGATATTATTATCACTAGTCTTAGTTATCTTTGTAAGGATTGGATCTTATTATATATTGTAGTGATTAATTCGTGTTTTAGGGATGTGTGAAGATACGTAGCGAGTTATGTCATTGGTTCTTAACAAATATCAATAGAATTTGTTAATTTGACTACTGAACGAGGCTATGTAAATTCGAAGTGATTCTATTGGTTTTATACCAAGTACATTCCTCGCTACACATTCTCGCTCTATCCTGTAGAAGCGCAACCTATCGAGTAATTTTTTTTAACTACAACAAGTGGTAGATAAAAACTTATGTAATAGAAATAAAATATAACCTAAAATCAATAACAGTATATTTAGTTATTGTAACTAAATAAGTAAAAATAGAACCATAAATGACAGAATAAATAAAAAAACTGTGATAGTTATTCGATTTTATCACGAAACTAAAGCAAACTTGTTAACGTTATGGCAGTTTGTTCGTGGCTGCCTCTAGAATCCCTTCGTAAATAAAGATCGAATCCGGATAAAAAGTATTTTGCTGCAGGGAGTATTCAACAAATAACTTACGCTATTGCTGACTTCCAAAAATTGCTTTAAGCTCTACTCTATATTTTGTATGTAGTACAACCATTTTGTAGATTAATACAGCTTTCGAGACATTTAAGCAAAAGTAGTGAGCTACCTATGTACTTGTATTGGTAGTTCAATCCACGACGTTTATTATTTTGACAAAGAGTAGGCCTGTGGGAGCAGAACAATCGCGTAAGAACCAATAACGTGTAGCGTGCTCTTCCATTAATAAGGCACTACTACGCATTAAAAGTTTAAACTATACTTAATTCATAAAAATAATATAAATCAAAAATCAATACATGTAGATAAACGTTTAATAGAATAAATAAAGTAAAAATTTATTTGTAGCGCAATGTTGCCAATGAAAAAAATGTTATACTTTCAGCCAATAGCTGTTATTGTTAGTTAAAACAATATTCGTTAAAAAAAATTATATTTATTAATATAAAATCGTAATTATTATTATTTTGTACTTTTCATGTTACCCAATTCAGGCAACGTTGTAGGATTTAAAAAACGTTATTATAACTATACAAAGACGTTGGTGATGGTAAAGTTGGCAACATTATTACTGAATGTCAAACATCATCATTTATTAATGTCACAATAAAATATTTATAGTTAACTTTGAATGTCTCATTCATTAATTACGTAAGACGATTTAGGGGGTGAGGGGGGTCGACCATGTCTTATATTTTCTTTTCTTACAAGGGGGTGGGAGGGAGTCTCGATAGTTCTTGCGTAATTATAAAAATGCTCGAAGTTAAAATTATACTTTGAAAAACCGCGGGCAACATTCATTTTTTCTTTTAGATTCTTACGTATTAAATATTAAACAGGGGGGGGGGGGGGTGAGTCAGCCTATTCTTATTTTTTCTTATAATAGGGGGGGGGGAGGGACAACTAGCGAAAATAGTCTTACGTAATAAATGAGTGGCCCCTATCTATATCTATACTAATATTATAAAGAGGAAAGATTTGGATTTTTGTATTTTTGTATGTAACGAATAAACATAAAAACTACTACTATACTGGACCGATTTCAAAAATTCTTTCACCATTAGAAAGCTACATTATCCCTGAGTAACATAGGCTACATTTATTACAAGAAAAAATTAGAGATCCCCAGAAATTCTCACTAAAACCAACACAAGGTGCAAAAAAATTAGCCATAAAATATCTTTGATCACTTTTCTAATGGAACTTAACTGTCAGTCATTTGACTGATATTCATAGTAAGGACAGAACGTCTGTCGGGTCAGCTAGTACAATATAATGCAAAAATAACATATGGTTTACATATGATTTAGTAAGGAAATGTCGCTAATAGTAATACCAGTGTATTCACAGTCATCAGGTAGTCTTGAAAGCATGACGGAGTTTTGTTGCGAACATCTGGAGCGTGTTATACGGGAAAAGGAGTATTTGACAATATGTTTCTTAGAAGGGTATCTTTTTGTTTCAAATTATTTCTAAATGCGCAAAAAGTTCACTTGTACCAGTGTAACAATGTAGTCAAATCTTGGATGACAATTGAGGTAGCAACACTGTTGATAACTTTACATTTGAAGTACCTAGTAACTTTTATTTTATTTCAAGTATATCAATGTGTAGACAATATATTCCGATAGATTTAGGACAGTTGTCAGAGTCATCTCGCCCAGTTTAGTTTAGAATCTACATACAACTATTGCCAAAACGCTAAAAACTATCTATGGCGTGAGTGACATCACATCGTGTACAATCGTTTTAGTTACATTATTATGGCTCTACAAAAATATCAACAACAATGGCGTTTAACACGACGTGACGTCATGTTGTGATTCAAATTAATTTATTGAATGTAACTCTGTCTGTCTGTCGCGTTTCCACGCCAAAAATACTGAACTGATTTAAATGAATTTTCCTATACAGATAGTCTAGTGTCAGAGAAATGACATAGGCTACTTTTTAATACGAAAAAAGGGTTGTAAGGGGTTGAAAGGGGGGTATAAAAAGTTGTATAGAAGCATCGTAATTTTTAGAGCTAGAAGCTTGGAACTTATGTTTAAGGCTTATGATTCGATATAAATAAATATGACATTCAAAGTTTGCAAAAGTTTCACCCTCAAGGGCGTAAAATAACGATAGGAAATAGGGGAAAAAATACACTATTCTACGAAGACAAAGTCGCGGGTATAGCTAGTCTTTACTTATTTAAAAAATGTATTTGGTGTCATGTAACTGATCTGATGATGGAACCAGGAGGTGATCAATAAAACTCAGTAGCTATTAGCTAGAGTTTAGGTTTATTTCCCTAGTTATAACTTGTTTTTAAACTACCATTGTTGATAGATAAGCCTGCCGATTATGCTAAGTATGCACATATTAAGCAGACTGTGTTATGGAAGGATCTAATTGATGAATTACAATTAGTATCGCTTCACGCTAGTTGCTCATATTCAACTAATTATGTCAACTTACTTCAAGTACATATTTATGAAAGTACTTTTGATATACCATTAAAGTCAGTCACCAATCAGCTTGTCTGAAACTAGATTAATATAATGGAGCCGACGGTGCTGTTTTCTCAATAATAAAACCTTCTTTTACAATGCTTTTAATTCTTAAACTTTCCTTTTAAGTAACTAACAAGCTTATTCAGCAGACATCTCTCTACATTTAATTTCAAGTATATCATAATGTTGCCACATACATAACCATACCATATATAATTAAATAATAATAAGAATGTTCCCATCTCAGCACGACCAACTCAGATTTCTGATAGTAAAATAATATATTGTTGTTTATCTTGTCACTCCTACTCGTTTTGTTCATTCGTCGCTAACTCCCTATAACGCTATCAAGAACAGAGTCGCCTAATAGAGTTAAAAACATTGCTGAATTTCTATACGGGAGTACCCGAGTTCCTATTGTCACTGCACGATTTCCTCTCTTAAATGGATGTTTATACATAATTCAATTCATATTTCTGTAATGGGTGTTCTCAGTGTCTGAATAGAGTCATTATATTCCATCCATATCTGTGACTTTATCCAAAATATATCGAAACGCCATCGACATGTATTTTTAATAATGTGCAATTTGAAAGAAAGTCGGACAAAATCTTTCCACAAATATTAGTGCCCGTTTTATTTTTGGTATTGCTGAGATAAAACATATTTCTATTTCTCACTTTTAAAATCATAATACTCTAGTTTTCATCTATTTGAAAATGTTATGTTTTAAGTGCTTTAAGTATTTGTTTTTTTGTCAAAAGACTGAATAGTAAAATCATCCTTAACCCTTGACTTCCTAACTCTATTTTTGTCACTTAGTATCTGGAGTCTCTTAGACTCCAAAAACCCTATTGTGCTCGGTAAAAAGCTACATCGAGTACGTAAATGATGTTACGGAATGGGGAAGGTAAAGAGACTCTTTAAAGACAAGCATAGGACAATTAGCAACACCGTTGATATATTTATATCCGCGGGTAGTAACTTTTATTTTTTTCCAAGACTGTATACCTCTGTTCCGACTTGAGCCAGTTGTCAAACGGAGCTCTATTGATCGTGTTGTGGTGTGGTGTCGTGATGATGAATCTCCATAACTAAGGTTTGGAGTAAGTTTTTAATCTCAAGTCCTTAAATCCCGTGTCATCAACACTAATTATAAACAAAAATAATTTCGTCAAAGTTTGAAAAATTCCAGGTAGGTAATGGTTAAAAAGCTGAAAGAAGCTTCATCAGATAACACGTGAGTCAACTTTTTGCATTGTTGTGTAAAAGCATCGGTTATTGATGTTTGATAAGATGCAGGCTAATGGAGGTTAAGAGATATCGATCTTGAGATGGTTTCTTATGGATGATTCATCGATGAGTTTTACTTTTAAATATATTATTTTGTATTATTAGCATTAAGCCAAATTTAGTATACTAAGTCTTCTTATTATACAACATTTTATGTGTGAAATTATACCCCGTTTCTAGTTTAACACGAGTTTTAGATAAGTAGCCGAGCAGTGTCTTTATAAAGCGCGCGTTAACGCTCCCGGAGTGGAGCTGCTATCACAATACTAAACTACATTATTTGCACTACGTTAGGTGATAAGAACAATAGATCAAAGATCACAAAAGTGTAACTATCTATTGTTAATCAGTTCCACGATCAAGTTTTTATACTGATCGCTAATTTTTTTTTATGATTGATAAGGGACATACGAGCAGACGGTCCACCTAATGGAAAGTGACGACCGACCCATGGACATCGGCAAAACTAGATAGTATCTCTTGTTTTATCGATGCGTTGTCGCTTCGAAGATAAAGTAGGGAGGGGGGTGCGAAGAGAAGAATGTTACTGTTTCAGTGGACCCCGAGCAAAAACCCGGTATTCACTAGAACCACAGCATTTGCATGCTGGTAGTCATAAGCCAGTCGGGGAACAGATCCCCTACCACCATTGAGAGTGCTGGGTTACTCGGCTCTTACGAAATGCTCTCCCGGTGGGTGACTCCCCCTAAATCTATAAACGAACTTGTAGAATTAAAATACTGTTTATTCATCGTTATCTGGTCATTAAATAATTATTACATAATTTTCTCAAAACTTTATAAAGGGACACGAGCGCCCCCATAGTCGTAAAGGGGTTAAAGTATAAAATCTGAATATAATGAATAACTGTTATATATTCTCCTGTATGTTACATTATTCATAGCTGTGTCCTTATTTCACGTTTATAATGTGTTATAAATTCTTGTTGCACTTCAAGCTTTGTACAAGTATGCAATTTTACTTCTTTAAATATACATATTACTATTAATATAAGAATTTCTACTAAAACTAAAACAGGTAATATTTAAGCATATAAACTAAACAAACGAAAGTGCGATTTAATATACTACTTACGCCACCTATTGATGGATCGATGGTAATAAAATTTGCTATAGAGATAGATTAGAGCTTGGGGAAAGACATAGGCTTTGTTTTATCGCGAAAACATACTAAAAATACAAACTAAACTAATGAATGTGCGATAACGCCATCTATCGACGTTCATGATGTGAATTAAAATGTAAAATATAGCAATAAGTGATATACGATGTGAATGGCACACGGGCGAAGCTGGGACGGGGTGACTAGTCTTATTTATGTTATTGAAAGTTGGTATGTTTTGATTTGCTATTCACATAAAAATAGCTGGACGGTTTTGAATGTTTGGCCTATAGATATAACTTGGATACATTTTATCCCGAAATAGCAATTTCTTTTTATTTTAAAATCAATTCATAGATTGAGTGAGTGAGACAATGAGTGTGAATGAGTTAGTAATAAAGCGTTAGAGAGTGAAATGTAAATTGAATGACTAAAATATAAAAAGAATATATTTTTTATTAAATTAATTTTATTAATACTTCAAAAATAACTTTCAAATTATTCCGAAAATGTTTTATGACGCCACATCGTGTGCAATCTTCTTTGTAGTCGACAACAATAGCGTTCCCCACGACGTGACGTCATATTGTGTGTTCACTTCACGTGACAGACCGGCTATTATAGGTAAATTTATTTTATTATTAACAACTTTCATATTATCACTACTTGTATATGTGAAGGTGTAGATCAAAAAGGTTTTCTTGAAAGTAAAAAGTGGCTTTTCTTAACACAACAAAACAGTAACAAGAAAAGTTTGTGATTTATGTGGAGGCGTGATACATTTTAGGGAAAACGGAAGTTTATACACGGTAACACTCTAAGCCGATATAATCAGTTGGAATCATACTAAGATTTATATACGGCTTTACACGTAGAGCTTACATCTTGTTTATACCTGAGGATCAGTCTAGAATATACATTTTGAAGTAAAGGCGAATAAAATTTATAAAAGACATCTTTACTCTTTTCACTAAGTCTTTAGAGTATATTTTTCTAGGATTTTAATCGTCTATTTGCTACGAAATTAAGGCAATCTCAACGTCTACAAGATGGCGATTAACCTAGGAACATTTTAAAAATTTGTTAAATAATATTTTTTTTTTTTTTTTCAGGTAAGATATTATCTAAATACATCCAGAATGCTAAAGCCATTTCTGAAGTAAGTACTACACGACTAAGCTACATATGTGGTTCATGTGTGATTCAATTCTCACCATCCTCTTCCCCACATCGCTACGTTACATTAAGTAGAAGACAATATGTAACCTATATTTCAAATTTGAGACAGTTCAAAGGGATCTCGCCCAGTAACCATAAAAAATAGATTGGTATGACACCTCTAGCTCGCATACAAATAAAACTAGACAGTGGGTATTCTTGAAATAAGTAAAAAAGAACAACTCGACAATACAATTTTATAGTCAAAGGTGGGTAGCGCGGGGCGAGAGGAGCGCGCCACACGTGATTAGTTACGCGACAATTCTGCCCCCGCGCGCTTGTAAGACAAAATATTAGACGTCATAGAAATGAACTACCAATACAGACATAAAGCACGCTCACAATGCGGAACTATTTCCACGGATAACAGTGTTGCCAACCTAACATAACACGATATTTAGGGAAAGACGTCAGTAGCTACAAATAGGGGTATGAAATGTTCATTTTTATTTAGCTAATAACAAGTGCGGTTTGTTACTGAAATCTAGTTTTCAGTTTGTTTCGTTTACTTTGCGGATTCAAAACACGCAAGGTGTTAAACTTCGCAGTAGGTAGAGCGCAAAATTAGACTTTAATGTTACGTAGAACTACTTTAGGTCTGGTAATCTATTTACTAAATTCTTGCTAATATATTATTCTCCCATTGTTTAGTTTTGGTCTCAATAATGAATATATCCAATGAATAGTACTAACTGGCAATGTTATTATAATAAGCGATGGTTTAGTCGAATGAATGTGTCTACTTTAATTCGAGATACTTTTTCGTGAAAAAATCAAGTCATTTTCTAATTTTATGTAAAAGAGAAATGGTGGAGATAAATTTTCAATACTACGTTTGAACTATTTTAAATGAAAATAAACCTGATAGTATTTATAATACTTTTTTTTATAGAAAATTGATAATACCTAATATTTTTAGGGTTCCGCTCCCGCACTAAGACTTCGCTGTCCGTTGTTTGTGGCTATATCTCAAGAACCGTGATAGCTAGACAGTTGAAATTTTCACAAATGATGTATGTCTGTTGCCCCTATAATAACAAATACTAAAAACAGAATAAAATAAATATTTAGGGGGGCTCCCACACAACAAACGTTTTACTATCATTTTATACGTAAACTCTCATAGTAAAACAAATATTAAATAAAATATTTTTTTTGGTATAGATTGAACAACTGTATATTGCAACAACTGGAAGTCAAGAAAATCACAAGTATACAAGTAACTTACAGACTAAAATAGACTATTATTTTATTATTTACATGAGACCGATACCACACAGTAACACGCACAAAACTCCAACTCAAACACTACTCACCACCAGGCGAGCTCCGTTTGACAACTGGCTCAAGTCTATCGGAACAGAGGTTATATACAGTCTTTTTTTTTTAATAATAGATAAGATGCAAACGAGCAGATGGTCCACCTGATGGTAAGTGGCATGACAAGAAACACTCTCTCGTTTTGTCGATGCGTTGCATCCCCGAAGATAGAGTGGGAAGGGGGAATGATGAAGAAAAATGATGCGGATTCAGCGGACCCTAGGCAAGAGCCCAGATTTCACTAGACCCACAGCATTAATGGGATGGGAGAGGGAGGGGGTAAGTCTGGCCCACATGCGGCTCAACCGGAACGCGTCAATGACACTTGGCGATCGGATTCGCATGCTGGTGGTCGCAAGCCAGTCGGGGAACAGGTCCCCTACCACCAAGGGGGGCTGGGTTACTCGGCTCTTACGAGATGCTCTCCCAGCGGCAGAGGGGAATAGTATTCTAACCCGTCCCCTCACGGGTAAAAGTCTTGGAATAAAATAAAAGGTATCCGCGAATATAAAGTTATCAAGGGTGTTGCTAACTATGTGCTTATTGGTCTCTAAAAATGTAAACTAATATATATTTATATAACTACTAGCGGCACCCCGCGGTTTCACCCGCCATATTTCGGATAATTCACACTATATCATAATAAATTATAGCCTATGTGTTATTCTGAAGTGTAAGCTATATTACTGTAAAGTTTCATTAAAATACATTCAGACATTCATACATTCTCACAAACTTTCGCGTTTATAATATTAGTAGGATATGATAATCGTCATTTTGACGAACGTTAGCCATTTAGTGTAAAAAGTACAAACATAATTCATTATAGAGTTAACAATTAATTTGTTTGAAATCTTCGATGGTCAATAGTTTCTCATTGTGAAAATCTTATGTCGCAAGCTGTAGCTGTCATAACAAATCGTGTTAACCAAACGTGACCGTGGTCATCGTCGTGGTCGTGACCACGACTGGTGGCTGTTGGCTGGTGCAGTCATGCTGCATGCGAATTATACAATTTGCAATAAATAACTGCTAATTTGTGAGAATCTTTTGTGTATTGATTACACATGTCTGCCTGCGACCCACATGCAGGTTAAAGGTTCCGACTTATTTAGCAAATCCGACTACCATGAAAAAGCCTTTTCATTTTTCGGGTTAATATATATCCTATGACACTCACAAATAATGTCGCTATCTAATGATAAAAGAATTTTCAAAATTGGTTCAGTATATCTAGAGATTACCCCCTACAACCTCACAAACTTTATCTTAGAGATAAATAATATTAGTATAGATTAAATAGTAAGGAAGATTGTAAGTAAGAAAGAAGGTAGAATGAAAATGAAAGAGTATTTTGTAAGTCGCGAATAAAAAATATTGTATTTTTAGGCGTATTTATTTAGTATGTAGAATGTCTTCAAACCTGAATTCTAAAAGTGCTCGGAGCTTGCGTCAAAGATGCAAGTTTCCGATAATATTGATATTCTACATTAAAAAAATTATAAAATTCGCAAAAAATTTTTTAGATTTTCATATGAAATTTTATAAAAGGTTAAATTATATTTTGCATTTTGTCTATATTCAAAAAATGTAATAGAAATATTAAAGACAAAAAAGTACCATCAATCTTATTTTATTCATATTATAAAAAAGTATTTTTTTGCTTTTTCATAAAAACAAAATATTATGTCACATACTATATATATATGACAATAATATAAGCTCGAGTGAATGGTAGGAACATTGTCTTATTAGTATAGACATAGAAGAAAAACGAGGACAAAGAGACAACTTAGTATTTTACCAACATCCCACACAAGTTTCAATGAAAAACGGTCTTGAAACAAACCTACCAAATAGAATAAAAGCGACAAAAATACACAGAAAAGGTAAAGTAATCAGTGTAAATGCCCTTTACTGAATCCTCCAGTGACCTTAAACATTTATTCAACAAAAAGCTTTGCTTAACGTTCGGAATATTTTGTAACGGTTTTTATCAAGACTTAAAAAGACAAAGTAAGTATAGATTATTGGTTATTCGATAGAGCTAACTACAAAGGCCTGAAATATACGTGATCAGAAAACTATATGGGACCTATTATTCATCCATCAATGGACGTCAGTACAATGAAACAGTAAAATACGGTTTACAGCTAACATTCGCCAAAATAACGACCATCCACTAATAAAAGTTAAATAATTTCAATAAAAACTATTAATTTTAAAATTTTAATATCTATACCCAAACGACATCGATATTAACTTGTATAAAATAGACTTTACAAATATTCATAAAATGTAAAAAAAAACAAATAATAAATAAAATATATACTATAACGGACTTTAATAAAGCTTTACACTCGATTCTATTCGATACTTGATATCGAAAAAAAGGTATTGAAAAATACCGTTTCATCTGTACTCAGTGTAAGTAATATCAGTGTGTTACCATGGTTACAAGATTGTTATAATCGTCAATATATTTATATTGTCATCAATCGGCTGACCAGATCTTCATAGCTAAGAACCATCTCGTT
This sequence comes from Limenitis camilla, assembly GCA_905147385.1. Taxonomy (NCBI): domain Eukaryota; kingdom Metazoa; phylum Arthropoda; class Insecta; order Lepidoptera; family Nymphalidae; genus Limenitis; species Limenitis camilla. Next base: position 11,400,732 of record LR990239.1, on the reverse strand, counting down.
TACGTTACCTTTCAAACACATAAAACTTAAATCAGAATCGGTCCATTATTATCTTGGGAGCTACGATGCTACAAACAAACATACAGATACAACGTTATAACACCCTTTCCGTACAACATCTTTGACATTTTAAATTTCGCTTTAAAGTCGTATAGTTAGCTCTTATGTAGTGATGTGCCGGATCGTTATAAAAGTATATCCGCGGATACGGATCAATGGCGTCAAGATCCGCGGATACGGATCTTAACTATCTTACTCAATTTGTGTCGGTACGCGTGACTTTGAAACAATAGTTTATAAAGATAATATATAAAACAATATGATTTATTCTTGAAAAAAGACTAACAACAAAAGTTCTGTCGAAATGTCACAGCCGAGAACATCTTTGCAAACGTTAAATGTTTGCAATAAAAAGTAACCAAATATTAGATTTTTAAAAAAAAGAAATAATTTGATTGAAATTTAACAGTAATTTAAATCTACCTATTCACCTACATATAGAATTGAATCTATGTATTAAACATTTATAAGGTAAAAGATCCGTCAAAAATGTGATACGGATATCCGGAACACCACTACTCTTATGGTAATTTTAGTAAAGCTTACAATGTAGGGTTAACTAAAGAACTATTCCATCATAAAAAAAATCCATCACACCTCAGAGAAGTGAGAATAGACAGTTACTAATCAATGAAAATATTGTTTCGTTACTATGCTTATATTGTATATTTTCCTCCAAGGATTTTATCCATTTTTTAATAGTATATATTTATTATATAGATGTACAAACACGTCTTATAAATTCCATTATACATATAGGGACCTCCCACGAATAACATAAGAGTTCAATTCAATCTAAATACTAATTCGACATCCGTGACCCTACATTTTAATATTCTGTCGTCGTTGCTATGACTTGATACATCAATACGTATTCCGTTCCTTAAGGGAGTTTGTTATCGGCTTTAAGTATTATGGATGTTGTAAAAATTTCATATAAAACCTTCTGATGTTAAATAAAGATGGTGTTTTTGCTATAATTTCATTTCATAATCAGTACTTTTATTTGATGGCTTCGCACGGTTTCTTTCTCTACTATATTATGCATGTGTTATACATATAAACCTTCCTCTTGTATCTCTCTACCAATTAAAAAAACCGCATCGAAATCTGTTGCGATTTGAAGATCTAAGCATACACAGGGACAGCCAGACAGCGGGAAGCGACTTTGTATAAAACTATGTAGTGATTGTGTAATGGCAGTGGAAAAAGAATACACCAAGGATGTCCGACTGAACATCTTGGAATGGCAGAGAGACAATGCCATTGACATATTATATACGAGTAGTTAGTGTTGCCGTTTTACGAGTACAATAATTGAGTGATTGCTGATATGTATCTATTCTCATCAAAACGAGTTTTTAAATTGATCTGTACTTCTACTTTAAAAAAACACTTTTTTATTGTTATACATTGAATTGAGTAACATTTTACTTTTAAATGTGGCACAACTGATAAACTTCAATGTGTATGATAGAAAGAAGTGAAATAAATACGCCGCCATGACAGATTATATTACTACATGCGGCTGATCAAGTCGTAATTCTGTGTCTATAACCCTTAGGAGTAATATTCTAGTCAACAAGCCGTGATACTGCATATTCGTCTTCTTACTTTGTTTATCAGTTTGTAATAAATAAACCGCCGCGATTTAGCGATGTCGTTTAGCGCCATCTAGTCATGATTGTTAGAAACAAATTATACAAACCTCTTCGTTAACCCTGTAATAAAACTTTTGGCATTTACCGCATTCTCCAAATCTATATAAACGTTAACCTTGATTTTAAGAAATAAACCCATCCATACGTTTGCGAGTTATGTTTTGAGGTGGCAAGAATATCGGACTTTCAACTCCTCTGTTTTTCATTTCAGAAATAAAAAAAATATAAACAGTAATATTCTAGCAAGTTTAAAGTATCTTTCTTCATTATTCATTTAAACAATAATTAATTTTTCATATAAAAATAATGTACTTGTGCACAAAAGAGACAAACTGGGCACAAACGTGTGGAAGCGTGGTAAGCGCTTGTGACAAACCTCTTTGGTTTGTGACAAAAAACCTACACAAACCGAGCCACACGTTTTATCCACATGTTTGAATTTGTGATCATTTGCCGAGGTTTGGCGAACGTGTGGATGCCGTATAAGATACTAATAATCTACATTAAAATTGCACCCCACAAATATTTTTTTTTTTTGAAATTTAACTTTAACATAGATTACGTAAATTTACATAATTTTCAAATACACATAACTAAAAAGAATAACAAAATCTTTGAAATAATATAAAAGTTGCGTTGTTGAAGTTCATTATAATTCCAAGAGATTCTAAGTCGTGTCGTTTCATATTCTAATATCAATTCTTTTTGAAAGTTAGTATGATATAATGAGAACATTTATAACGATAATACTAGAGCATTAGAATATTTATATTGCACCCAAAAATACATGAAAAGGAATCAATATCATAATACTCTTTGTTATAGATGAATGCATCAAATTATAAATCCCCCAACAAAATGCGCCCTACTATTAAGGCGTTTCATCGAATAAAAGCTTTTTACCAAAGTATTGTAAAGAGGTATAGAGGGTATCACACGAGTACCGAATTTAATACAGGATCAAATAAAGCCATTCGTTTAATAGAGAAACTGATAGGAAACGAATAGCCCAATCCTTCTTGCCAACTCGTAAGCCTGTGAAGGATAATCGTGTTTATGCTAAGTCTGAGGACATTCGTTTTTACATGTCCAAAAATAATCCAAATTCATGTTAATATTATAAATTTTAATGTGTTTTAATTCGGGTTGTTGGTTTATACTTCTTAAACGCCTTAATGAATACATGGCCATAGAAATAGCTTATTTGCCTGAAGGTAACATAAGTTACTTTTAATAAATAATGCTTTAGTTCTTGCGGGATAATCTATACTAATATTATAAAGAAGTATGATTTGTATTTTTGTATTTTTGTATGTAACGAATAAACATAAAAACTACTGGACCGATTTCAAAAATTCTTTCACCATTAGAAAGCTACATTATCCCTGAGTAACATAGGCTATATTTATTACAAGAAAAAATTAGAGATCCTTAGGAAATCTTACGAAAACCAACCCAAGGTGCCAAAAAATTTGCCATAAAATATCTTTCATCGCATGCGCTGCAAAAATTATTGATGATACAACAAAAAAATGTTATACAATATTATAGAACGTATCAATATCTACAAAAAAGTCCGCGAGACCATATGTCCTACTATTATAGTTACGTCACTATAACTACTTTTTTACATTTTAAAAGTTGATAAAAATGCCTATCAAAATCAGACCATGTTTTCTATAACTTTGTATTAATCCTTATCCAAATAAATTATTTCGTATTCAAGACTATTTTAATACCTGTAAATTACTTTTTGAATTATTAAAATCGGACTTTCCATTCAAAAGATATTATGAAATTAAAAATATCAATATAAACAAAAAATACACGCCGACGCGACGGGCCAGTATAGCGACGCAGCGCAGCGAGTAAAGCGGCAAGAGAGTGGGCACCGAAATGCGGGAGGGCCAATATATTTTTAAAAATAATATTCCACCCGCGCGAAGCCGGGATGGGCCGCTAGTAATAATATATATTGACATTGTAATATTATTTATTATTGGTTTTTAAATCCAAAGAACAGTATTATTTTGGAAATTATCTAACAATATTTTAAATCATAAAAACTACCTCTGGTTTCATGTGTTACTAATAAGAAATTGCAGTTTATTTTATACTTCTGGAAGTAAAGCTTCAATAATTGTATAATTTTACACATATTGGATGTTTTTTCGGATACTTGCGTAAATATTTGCAAATAAAAATGACGTAGAATTTCAATGTATTATTACTAGATGGCGCTAATCGCTGTTATGTTATGTATGTAATAACTATTAAATTAAAAATTTAAATTAACACCGACATAAACTCTAATTTAATACAGTCACTAAGCATAGATCAATTTAGAATAATCGATATTAACTTGTATATTAAATCGATATTTTTGAAAACAAAATATATGTCAGAACAGAGAGACGATTTAAATGAATGAATTAATCGAATCTTACGATTCTATAGTTTTTGGACAGGAACCCAGGCCGTGCCTTGGACTTGTGACCAAGGTGTAGGCTTTGAATAATTTCGTTTAGAGGTTAAGTAAAAAGTTTTGGTTTGTTTTAAGAATTCTCCTAAAGACTATAGTGTTTCGTGTATCTCGTTAAATGATACTCTAATTATAGCCCACACGGCCTTCACTATTATCCTACCCCAACTATACCCCGACAACACCACCGATACAAATAGCAGTCAATGTTATAGACAACAAATATTCAAAAAATAAGTACTTTAAAAAAGCTTGATACTCGCTTCTATTCAATACTTGATATCAAAAGAAAGGTATCGAGAAATACAGTTTCATCTGTACTTAGTGTAAGCAATGTCAGTGTGTTACCATGGTTACAAGTTTGTTGTAATTCGGGGGTTAAAAATTGTAAAATGTTAATAAAGTTAATTCGTTGCTACTATTTTAATGGTTTCATTTCGAGTCACCAGAGGAACCACACTCTCAGGATTCATCCAGTATATGAATAATTGTTGTTGGTATTGTTATGTTTATTAGTTTTTAATCTTTTCTTCAACTATATTTATTATATTGGATTAAAGTTGTATTTCAAATACATTATACATGTCTGCTTTACTGGTGTTAATGTTCAACTTGATCGATTCAAAGGCTCTTTGTAAACTATGAATGGGGATCGCTTTGTACCGACGTTTACGATGGGAATCATTTGAAAGGATTGCGTTTCGATTATATAGTAAGGAAGTGAATGTCTGTTGAGATAAAACACGTGATTGAAGGTGCTTAAGACGTAATGAGACGCACCCTCGTTCATTCGTTCAGCTACGTATAACTATAGTGTATAGCCTATAGGGGCATATTCATGCAATTAATGCACGATACTTGAATGCTTGTTGAGCGCAAATGGATGGTATGGCCTCATAAAATGTGTATTAACCTCGATTCAAGTATATATGATAGTATTTTTTGGATATGTATTATGTACACCGTATGTTTATATATGTACCCTCGATTACTATCAGCCATAAATAATAATTATAGATGGATATCTATATAAATAAAAATGAATATGAGTATAACTTCATCACGACTTTATCAAATCGGGTAATTCTTTTTTTGTTGTGTTAGTTATTGTCAGGGCAAGGTTTGTATAAAAGTGAGTGAGTAAGACTAAACACAGTAAGATGATAGTATTCACTGCACATGTACTTGTAACCGCTTTTTACTAAGTGCATATGGATGTATACACGCACACACCACATATACTAAAACTTTTTTTACAATTTTTGTCTCTCTGTTGTTTGTTCCAGCTAATCTCTGAATTGGCTGGATCGATTTTGACGGGACTTTCACTAGTACATAGCTGATGTAATAAGGAGTAACTTAGACTATATAACCTCGCTACGACACATAGAAGCGGAGCAACACGCGAACGAAGTCGCGCGGGTCAGCTAGTAGAATAGAAATTCAACGGAAATAGGGGGGAAATAGTTTATTCATAGTTGTGAGTGGCAGAGTATGAATGTATAAACGAGTGAGTGTGAGTATGAATTTTTAGGGTTTATATACGAGCATTAAAGTCCGAACAATTATTCCAATAGATGTCCCAATTGGCTGGAGTATTTTTTGACGTCGATTGTATATCTAGTTAATAGTAATCGAAGACTGTATCAAACTCGTCAACATGACAAAATTACTGACGTAGGTTGACCTTGTTAGTCGTTTTCTAATCTCTATATAATAACTTCCGGTCTCGAAGTATTTAGGACCAAATTAGTGTCTTATTTCAAAATTTAAATTTCGAATTTTGTAACTAGGTACGAACGAAATTTTTTTTCCAACTTTATATTCTAATACTACTATCCTACTAATATTATAAACGCGAAAGTTTGTAAGAATGTATAGATGTATGTTTGTTACTGTTTCACGCAAAAACTACTGAATAGATTTTGATGAAACTTTACAATAATATAGCTTACACATTAGAATAACACATAGGCTATAATTTATAATGATATGTTGTGAATTATCCAATATATAGCGGGTAAAACCGCGCTAGTAGAAAATATTTTTAGATAAATTCACCATTTTCAAAAAAGTTAAATACAATATTTCGCAATAACCGGAAATAGAAAGTTCGTTTTTTTTCAAAACTAATTTTGGGTATGTAATGAAACTATTCATTCATGGTAGCAGAGAAATAAATTTTTTCCTTTTTTAATTGAAAACATGTACATGGTTATTCATTGATTTTTCGTATGCAATTCCTATTCCTTTAGAAAGTTTTATGTTCAATAATTTTAAAACTTATATCAAAGGCTTTTAAAGTTCAGATCCAACCCCTGGATATATTATGAGAGTATTTGTCGATTAATTAGTGAATAATTTTATTTAAGTGGATAATTAAATTTCCGCTTTAAAAAGCTTTGATTGGCTTATATTGAAAATATCGTATGTGGTAGTAGGCACTTCATTAGTCTAAGTTTGTTCTAGATTTATTCAAATACGTACATGCTAATTTATACATAACTAGCTGCGTTCCGCGGTTTCACCCACCATATATCATTATAAATTATATTCTATATGTTATTTTGATGTGTAAGCTATATTATTGTAAAGTTTTATGAAAACCCATTTGCGTGAAAGACATCCATACATTCCTACAAACTTTCGCGATAACAATATTAGTAGGATTAATTTATTGCTAGCAACACTGATTGGTTTTATTATGGTGCGTATTAGTGTGGTAAAAAATTATTATAGTGTCGATAAAGGAATAAAAATAGTAACTTAAATGTATTAACAGCTCTACCAAGTATAAGCTTCCCATTTTATAACTAGATGGCGCTACATGTACGTTGCATTAAGCGCTTATCTCTCAATATAACAAGATGTGAGGCTAACTTAGCAACATTATTATACATTTATTAATACTTACTTTTGAATTTTTGAAACGCATGTTGTATTATTTGTGTCCCATAGCGATGGCCGAAGAGCGTTTGAGACTGGTCAAAAAAGATTCACAAGATTGATATTGAATAATATTTGGTTTAAAAATAAATCAAATATCTTATTATACAATTGACAATTGACTTATACTTAATATCCATTTTTATTAATAATGAGTTAGCGTCACGGTAATGCTAAAAAGTTTTTTCTGTGGCGGGATCGCAACATTTTGAGAAGTTAATTTTCAATAAAAATCTTCATTAAATATTATTTAATATTATCAAAGCTATATAGATAGTAATTTTTAATTTTTTAGAATATTATTAAGGACCACATGATTCTTGGTTATAATTATTATTAAGATAAGGGCCCGTTCAAGTATTACGTAAGCAGATTCCTTGCAATTATCAACCCCCCGCCCCCATTTATGCATGCATTTTCATCCTCATTATAAGCTGGGATATTCACGTTTTGATGTGCGTGTTTACTTTTTTACTGATGTAATCATCATGCAGTCCCCCCATCCCCCTTGTCATCATAAATAAACAAAGCAAGGACGATCAGGAAGGAGAATCGCGGTGTCACCATTGTGCAATGTTTAATACTGGTTAATTTAAGACATCCATGTAATTTAGTAAGTAAAGGCATGCTATTGTAGGCCGGCAATAATCCCGAATTACCTATAAGCTACGTGAATTGAATACCGACCATGCCAAACAATTCTAAACTGGCTTTAATATGCAGTGGCATATTTGAACACTCAGTTCAAAGTTTGGCGTCCTTGTAGTAAGCGTTCAATGGGTATTGTGAATTAACGAGGAACTATATACACCTACTAGGACTACGAGCCTATCCCAGTATTGTGTGTTATGTGATAAGTGGGAATACCATGGAATTTGCCACATACAGGAATTTGCAATCTAAATATCACGAAGTGTCCGATTCCCGCACATAAAATAGATTTATTTGTAATAAATTTAATGATTCTCCTCAGTTTCTTTTTTAATTGTACTTAGTGTAGAAATATTTAGTTGTAATTTAGTGTATATTGTTTTTAATTTTTTGTTTTGTAAATAATATTGTCCCTAATTTGTTTAACGTTGCCTTGTTCCAATAAAGAACTTTCTTTCTTTCTTTCTAAATACTACATGGTACGACATATTATATACTAATTATTGTATAGTAAACATAGTTAATTTATCGCATTTCTATCAATCAAAACTAAATCAAAATCCATGATCTTTTAACTGAAAAACTCAGTGAGAAGAAACAGTTATGTTTTCAAAAAAAAAATATGATTAAAATTATTTTAATATTTATCAAATATTGTAAAAATACTGTAATAGTTAACTAATAAAAATAAAAAATAATAATAATTGTTATTAATTTACAATTTTTTTTAATAAATTATTATCAATGTAATAAAATCTTAGAAGCTATGATGACGATGAAGCTCATTCATATAAAATCATGGATCTTTACAAAAGTTTACTGGCGAAATAATAAAAAATTATCTATCCCATATAAAAATGTACATGTAACATCCTCCCCTCCTCAGCAATCGGCTGGCGACGCTCTTGGTGATGATGTAGGTTCCGGTGGCTAATAGAGTTTAAATTTGTTTGACTGCGCCTATTTTTTTTCAAACTACATATTATTATTCATGTTACATAATACATTACTTAAGATTTCTGTCACGGATGTCCTAAAACAACATTAACACATGACTGTATTTAGAATAAATAACACTTAAGGATCACTATATAGTATAAAACAAAGTCCCACGCCACGTCTGTGTATGAACAGATTTTCATACGGTTTTGATCAACAGATAGAGTGTTTTGTGAGGAAGGTTTAGGTATGTAATTTGTTAAGGTTTTGTTTAAATTTGTAGAAGTGTAATGTTAATTGTTAAAAATGTCGGAAAAGTGAAGTCGTCAGGGAGATTACAATGTATGGTAGGATACATATACGCTTAATATGTTCCACTACTCGTACGAAACCAGGGCAAGTCGCTAGTTTTATATTATAAATGTGTAAGTTTGTATGTTTTAGTGTTTGTTACTAAATCACGCAAAAATGACTGGACGGACATCCTTGAGATATGGCACATAGATAAATTATAACCTTGATTAACACATAGACATAATATTTATCCCGGAAAATTCTAGAGTTCCTGCGGGATTATAATAAAGTATGTTTTCTGATATTAAATGTATTTTGACACCAGTGGTAAAATGCACCCGTGTGAAGCCTAGACGGGTCGACTAGTATAAAATAAAATGAGTGTTACCTTCAATCGTATGGATTTGGGTTGAGTCAAGTTTTAAATTAGGGATTTAAACCGTTTCAATGGGTTTTTATTCCGTAAGCCTTCGTATAAACTCAATATAGGTCACATTAAGTTGAGCTTAGAGGGTTACTCGAAAGCTGATATTTATTACGTGCACCTATTTTAATTGCCAGTTATAGTCCCGGATTATACTGGAAACAGATTTTCATCTTTACAATTTCAATTTAAAGAAATTCTTTCTAAAATATTTGGATAAACTGATTAGTTTTAGTTACATTCGAAGCTCAAACAAAAACTCATTTATTATTTAACATCCATAGTTATGACTAAATAAAAACTCGAACTCAAAATAGTTTAGACTTTTTACAAAGTATTTTTTCCATGTCTAATACATCAGTTAGTCAGTTTGCCTGAAGAACTAAATACTTCATACAAAATTACATTTAAAATGTTCTGTACTACTACACAAGTAAGATTAAGTATAAGTCGAATTAAACTAAAAAATGTTTTTATGATTATAATACTAAGTGTAACTAAAATATCTATCAAATAATATGAAACTCCCTAGTTTTTAGCGTCCTAGAAGAATGAATTTTAGGGCTTTTAATTTTTTTTACGAGCTCTGTGACGTGTTTACTATTAATGCTTAGATTTTCACCGAAATATATAAATGGAATGCATTTAATTGGACTTTGGAAATTTAAGTTTTAATTATTAAACTACAAGAACATAAAGGCAAAGCAATCTTTAGTTCTTTCGCATTGCTTAACGTTATCTATTTGATAAGAAATTTAATTAAACTTGCTTCTAAGACTTCGGAATCTTATTGTAAAGAGCATACATAGTACATAATTAATATATTATAGTTTAATACTAGGAATTTATCCCTACGTTGTTCGCGATAAAGCTTAAAAAGTACTAAACAGTTTTAATGTGGTTTTTTACCAATAGACAGAGTGATTAAAGAGGAAATTATAGGAATATAATTTGTTAATGTTTTTTGCAAATTACAAAACAAAGTGTTCTTGTTTTGTAATAATTGATGTCTAATGAGAGGAAGGCTACTTTGTGAGGAAATGAGTGAGTGAACGATTACAATATACTTCGTTGAAGCGAGGGCGGATCGGCTAGTTTATTGCTTAATTAATTGTCACTGGAAGTTTTTTCTCTTTGTAAATCAAATTAGATTTAAGTTTGGCTTCAATATTTTATATAGAATATCAGTATACCCGTATTAGTTTTGTACAGACACTACATTATATTTCGATCACTAATATGAACTAAATACAATTCGCAGATATCCCACGATCTTGTGGATCAAGGGTATTTTTGAAATCCCTGGTACGGTTGCAAACACAAAAAAAAATAGAAAACAAACAATTTTTCCGGTTATTTTTCTATAAACTATAAATTATTCGACTTTTTAATTAAAATTCTCAGTTATGGCTACCCTAATGAGTATGCCATAATCAATGATTGTTCTCCATACGATTAAAACGAGCCATTGTGATTTTGAAAGCAATTAATATTGTGAAGAGGACGATTTTCGTTTTCAATAGGTGTTGTGCAAGGACATAGAACAAGTCCTTTGGATATGATATATAGATGTAAGAAAAAAATTTAGTAACCTATAGGAGTTAATTTTATTTTATTTGTATCTAAATCTAAATGTGAATGATACACAACTTTATTTAACAATATCCGACTTCAAAACAATTATTTAAATCTTTGGATTGATATAGATAATTTTTATTTAATTTCACTACCTCCCACAATAAAAACTAGCATAATTTTAGTGATACGAAAGTTTAAAAAAGTGACGTCTTGTAACGTTGTTTCAGAAACTATTGTATACAATGAAAGAATTGAAAATCGAAATGAGAAATTTTTGACTTCACTTGACCATTGGGTCATATAATCTGACCAACATTTTGGCGAGTCCGTCATAATTTATAGTATATAGAATGGTGTTACTTAGTAAAAAAAATACTATGTTTCAAAAGTAATATTTTAGATATGTCGCCTAGAGATAGCTAGTTTAAATTACATTTACAAGATTCGACGTCACATATATGATATGTATAGGTAGGGTAGCACTAACACAATACTACGCTTAACACTTCACTAAGACTATCTAGAGACTACTTCACTCCTAAAGATGCGCAAGACTAAGACAACGGTCAGACTGCCGAAGGCATATAAAGGGTCGACTGTCAAACCGATGGAAGTGACTACTACCCTACTTCAGCACCGTAGATTTTTTTTTTTATTGTATTACAATGCATCAAATTATATGAAGCTCTATCTAATTACAATCTACCCTAACTAAAATGACTATTGAGTAATTTTGTTTTGACATAAACTTATTAAATTAATGTAATATAATACCTAAGAATGCGTCCATTAACACTTTCTTAGTGTCTCTAAAGGTATAGACACACTGTTATGGTGATTAATACTTTTAATGTTTTTGCACTATTTTTTTTATCACTTCACTACAACTAAGGAATGTTTTTTTTTAATAGTCACTACACTAACTCGAAAGTTTTTGTCCTTCGCAGTCTTCGCACTAGTTGTGTGATATTAAGGAGCTGGATGGCCACGACGTTCACATGATGGTGAAGCCTACGTTCATGTGCTTCAGCGTGTTTCTTGATTACTTTAGCCACGACGTCAATGTTAAGGTCCCGGTGTAGATCATCGTTTCTTAAATACCAGGGAGAGTTTACAATTACCCGAAGTACTTTGTTTTGGAACCGTTGGATTATTTCGATGTTACTTTGGTTGGTACACCCCCATAGATGGCGATGATGATTCGAATCTTTTACTATTCTCCGACATATATATCTAGGGAAGTTAAATAAAATCTTGTTAAAAGTACAAAGAACTTCTATAAGTTAATACTCCGTGCAAGACACACCCCGGTCCGCGTTATCGTGATGACAGCCGCTTTTGTTTTATATCGTAATTCCGAAAGTGCTTACACGAGCGTCAAATTATGCTTTATACGTATTGCAGTCACGACAACACTTATTCACATCTTTTGAATACTCGGATACTAATAGTAATGACTTTAAAATGATTCAAATTAATGAGTTGTAAAAAGTTTAATAAACGGCCTCATTTCAGTTTCTAAATACACTAAAATATTAAATCATATATACCTCGGAGAAAATAAAAAGTAAGAGAAGGGGTATATTGGACAACATTAAGAGATGTGTGATATTGAATGGACTATTGGGTAAATGAAACGTAGATACTGCTAAATAACTAAACATTATGATCTCTTACTATTACGACAGGAACGTAAGCAATGCGTTGGACTTGTGACCATGGTGTAGGCTTAAGGGATCCTTTCATTCATTAAAACCCTCGCCTTCTCTTCCCAGGTTCTCTGTTTAAAGCTACGGTTAGGTTAACCTAAGCCTAACTTACATTATACATATAATAATACAAAAAAAAATATATTTTTTAGATCACTTAAGTCTCAGGAACTTGGCCTTAGCAAACATATTTGACCCATAGAACACTTGGTACATTATTTTTCTGCATATTTCATACTAGTCGACCCGTCCCGGCTTCGCCTGGGTGCTATTAATCGTGTATTCAGGTTCAATATAAAATTTTAATCGATATATCACAACATCACTTATCGCTATATTTTACAATTTAATTTTCAACGCAATTTACATTCCTACTTTATATATTTATATACCTACGGTTTCACCCGCTGTATTTAGGATAATTCACACTATATCATTATAAATTATAGCCTATGTGTTATTCCGATTTGTAAGCTATATTATTGTAAAATTTCATCGAAATCCATTCATTAGTTTTTACGTGAAAGAGTAACAAACATACATCCACACATTCTTACAAACTTTCGCGTTTATAATATTAGTAGGATGACTAACTAGTCATGGACAACGAAATCACAGCCCAACATGCACTACATCGCCTATTTCAACCCCTTTGAGCCTTTTTTCGATAAAACATAGCATACGTCATTCCACGTCCAAGCTCTAGTCTATCTCGGTACCAAATTTCATCAAAATTGGTTCAGTTATTTAAGTGTTAAAGTGTAACAGACAGACAGCCTATATATCCGTCGATATATGGCGTAAGTAGTACATTAAAGCGCATATAATATACAGTTACTTCCGAATTCATAATATTAGTAAGGACTTAGATTTTCATCTCACTAACCTCCAACTGTTTTTTGTTGTACGTGGACCCTTTGTAATTTGCCATCAACCCTAGGAGAAAATATGGACGTTTTGAAAATCACTAGTTTACCCAACATGGCGGTTACACTTGTTCATTCTTTATGACATCTGTCAAGTTCAATTATGCTGTCAAATAAAGTGTTGCCTACACAATAATACTCTTTATATTGTATTATTGTTCTGAGCCGTCAATTTCAAAATAATATAGTTAAGCACGAGTAGCAAATGATAATTCTACGCATCATAAAGCATGAACCGCACCCAGGATGTTGCCATTGTTGCTCTCGTCAACCAATTGTGTACTTCCCTAAATAACATTCTGTCAAATAAAAAAATGTTTCTGTTGATGTAAGAGTGATTTGCGGTGATTTGAAAGTTGCTAATGGCTTTTAATTAATTAAATTAATTATTATCCAATTCGATAGTGAAGCAGAAATTATTTTGCCTAAATCTTCTTCTTTTTATTATTTAATACAAAGTCGGGTTTGTTCGAACACTTAACTCGAGAACGGCTCGACCGATTTTCGTAGTTTTAGATTTGTTGTATATTTCTCTGTCCTGAATAACAGAATATTTATAGTTCAGTCTATACGAGTAGTCAAATCTATACGACGATACGAAGATGGAATTCTGTCAGTTGTCATTTTTTGATATATATATATATATAATAACATATTGAATTAAAGTAAATTAATTAAAATACTATTAAAATAAATCTTTTATATATAAATAAAAAGCTATGTTACCTCTGATAAATTAGTAACACCAGCTTTAATAATAAAATTATAATTCAAGTTAATGTAACTTTGACAGTAAAAATAAAACAATCTTGTTATTACACTTTTAATTTTTTTTTTTACTTTTATGTGCTTCCTCTTTAGTGGGATGGTTTTAAATTGCAACATTTATTAAATGTCAAAATTTCACAGAATTCAAAATAAATAGATAGCAACACCGTTGATAAATTGTGTACATTATAGTGTCGTGGTTAAGGTCACCCTTCTTAACTTTATTATCCGGTCAAGTATCCGGGCAGCGAAAGGGAGCGTTATAATTATATAAAAGGTCTTTAACCCTACACCTTGGTCACAAGTCCATGGCGCTACCCGACTCCCATATGTATTGCTATACAGTAATGGGTATCATTTCTCTATCATGCTATGACGGTTAGTATTTAATATGAAAAATGAATAATAGTTTAATAAACCAAAAAAGTTGGATTTTCTATAAAAGCGTATTTTTTTAAACTATTATTTATTTTTCATTTTTTAGTTGAAATTTCCTTAACAGCTTATTTTTTAGTTTTTTTAAACTATTATTTTTTTATCAAAACTCTTAAAACGTAAGAAATTACCGACCTTTTCTGACGAGTAGTCATATGTTTGTCTCAATAAATAGGTCATCTATGTCTCTAAATGTGGCTCAATTCTTTTTTCATAACATCAATTTACTACTAAAGTGAGTTTAAGTATATATTGGCAGCTTTTAGATACTCGATGTAGCGAGTTGAAGAACTATAGTACACAATATTTTCGATATCCTACTACGAAAATCAATGATTTTCAATAAATTGAGCCGTCATTGATGTTTATTTTAAGTCGGTAACTTATCCGAGAAATAGGTGATCGGCGCGCCTGGTAGTTTTACCTTCTTGGCCTTGACGCAAACACTCCAGGTCTCAGGAAAACTAAAAATCGCTAATCCTGATTATCCTAGTAAGGATAACGGATAAAACTGTTTAAAATATTTAATTGTCATCGATCCTTAATAAGTATGCCAAATTTCGAGATAATCCGACGTTTTGAAGAGGGTCATAATCATGTTCAAAGATTCCGTTACATACATACTAACATACGTATGAAGCTAATAAAAGCGTATTAAAAATTAACCCTTTTTTTAGTCTCATTCATTGCTTGTATATCTATGGTATATATCCCGCAGCGCTATTGTGTTCCCGTTGATCAAGTACTTGTGCCTAAAAGAACTGAAGCTCATACTGCCTGTCTAATAAAAAACGTGCAGCTATTGTGTTCATTTTGAAAAAATCGGCACGAGAATTTATAAACATGAAAATTGTTGCACGTAAATGCATTTTGTATATCAGTATGTCAGTAACTAATAGTACAGTAGTTATCAGTCCTACCTACGCTGCTCCACCACGTTAACGAAAGTTTACCTAACCCAACATACAATTAAGATAATAATGGGTATTTCACCATGATAAGCCAATCTTTATTTCTCGTCAACCTGTCTGCTGCATTAATCCTAGGTGATAACTTTAAAAACCCAATATACTAATTTATTATATAGACATAATTTGAAAAAAAAATTACTATTTATGATTGCAAGCAGAAAAGTACGCAGATTGCAAACCTATTGATTCCTTAACAAGGGGTCTCTCTCTCTCTTAGTCTGGATCTGAAAGGTTCTTTAATAACTTAATTAATTTATGTATTTTTTAAAAATGTTATAACATTCCTAAAGTAGCCTGTAACTCTTTTAAAACATATCTGTAGGTAGTTTTGATCATTTTTTTATGCTCATAAAGCACAGATTTTCCTCTAAAAATATCAATAATACCGTGTTACCTTAAAGACCTTGTTATATTATATAGAAGGATACCGTAAAACATTATTAAATTATGAATTCCTTTTCTACGCAATTCCTAGGATTGGCGCTATTGTTATTGACGGTAATTTACAGATTTCTTTTATGGATACAAACGTGTTGCCTGTTAAACAAAAATATGGCTTTCATACCTGGTTTAACGTTCAATATTCCTTCTCATACACATATCGCATAAGTAAATTGAGACGAATACAAATTGACGTTCATTTATGGAATTTGGTAGAGTCAGGTGAGAGAGAAATCATGCGATGAAGTATGATAAATCATTTTGAGGGTTCCGTACCCTAAACTGTATGATTGCTCCTAAAAATTGGAATGATTTATTATTAAGGTATTTTGGTATAATTACCACACTCACAGGGATTTTCGATTACTGATTACAAAGTCCCAAAAATATTACTTAATGGTGCCATTTGATTATGATATTTGCTGTCGCTAATTGTAAATTTGCCATGTAATGGAAAATTACTTATAAGAAAAATAAATAGAATCAAAAGATTCATAAAACCTCAAACACACAGTTGTCAGTGTGTGTTTTGAGATCAAGATGTGCGTATCGTTGTCGATAGTTTGTAGAAATGTGCGTCATAGGCCAAAATAAATCGAATATTGAACTGCATAGTAGGAAGATAAAGCAGATCCTTAAATCTTGTTTATTTTGCACTTTACCTTATTGGAAAAGGATCCAGCACATAACAGATATATTTTTTGTTTTCGTAAACTCCAGATATTTCATCAATCATAGCCCAAACAATATTGAAAGTCACGAACAAAGAAAACTGTTGCTTCCAACATATTCTGAGTCCTGACCTAATTTGATTTAAACCTTTAACCAGGAATATCGACCCTTTTTTCCTGTCATTATTCAGCAAAAATAGGAATGGCGGAGGCTAATTAAGAAACAACGAGGAGGTTCGGTAAATACCCGTTGTTCGGAAATAATAACAGCGCGTTTCTGTTTATACACAATGTAAGAAAGAAAACAATTTTAATTTTACATTATTTGAACTACATTGAGGCCATAATATACGTTGAAGAAAAGAGAAACATTTTATTCAACATTTATAAGAAATATTAAATCATTTATCTGCTTCATTTCTTTCATGTTTTATAACACGAAATATCTATTAGTTTCCCAAAATTACCATTTAAGCTAACTATTCGACTTTTTTACGATCGAGTCACTTAATTTATTTTTAAATTTAGATAAAACATGTTTGTAATAAAAATAATGTTTTTTTAGATACATTTTTTTAATTATAAAAACCATAAATTTTGAAAATGGTTTCTTTTATTACTATTGTATAAAATTTACGAAAAATATCAAATGACGTTGAGATTTTGATTGAAGTTGGACAAAAGTTATCTCTATATTTACCATAAATTAGAGTTGATCAAAATGACAATTCGTCAGTGAAGTTCTAGCAGTGTGTATGTAATTTTATGAATGATTTGAGATTTGAATGTCATTGTTTAAAGTACATATAATGGTGCGCATCGTCTCGACCAATCAATACATAATATCTGACCAATACGAGACCAATATGATGATTAAAAAAAAATTGCATTGAACCAGGGTTACTCTCATTTCATATGATTAAGTTTTTTCACTATCCCGTAAAGTACATACTTATTTCTTACTTACGCACTGTTAGAAATTCACCGAGGAATTATTAAAATTAATTTAAAATCTTAGCTCTACAGCGGCTACTAGTTTTGTTTATAGGTCACTAAGTTGGTGGAAAACCACACGATTGTAGTCAAAAAATGGAAATAACTTATTAATATAGTTATTAAAATATGAAAAGACTATAAATATTTAACAAATAAATTCGCCTTACGCATCGTATGACGTGATATGAAAAAATGTGATGTCACATTGTGTGAAACCCTATTGTTGTAGACACTTTCGTAGAGTAATGATGACAGCAATGAGCTTGCACTGCTCAACAAAGATGATTGTTACACTCGACGTGACGCCATTCCCCGTTTTCGAAGTTTTTATTTTATTACTCACCTATTATTGTATGTTCGTCATTTTGACGAACGTTAGCTAACTAGGGTTAGAATAATGTCATAAGATAAAGTGTCAGAACAGTAATAAGTAAATTTAGCCAACAGCCAGACTAATTCGGATCTTCATTAATCAGCATTCTGGAAATATTGGCTATAAAACCGAAACCTGGAGCATTGAATGTGCTAATTCCGTACCGACGTTAGGTTCGTTAAACCGTTGCTATGTTTGGTAAATCAACAGTTTGCGTTGCCTCAATACTAAGAAACGCGAATTTACTATTCGAGGTTTAGTGTTTTTATGATAAAACATCACGGAATGCAATCGTGAAATAGAAATTAGTGGTTAATTGATTTACGATTTCAAGATCCTCATGCAATGCTTTATAGTTAATGGTATATTTTTAAACGACTTCAAAAAAGGAGGATATTTTCAATTTGTTGGAATCTTGTTTTATGTATGTTCACAGATTACTCAAAGACCCTTGGACCGATTTGGAAAATTATTTTTTGTTCAATTTCGTCGAAATCGAGGTCAAGCGGCTTTTGAAAACTCAACAAAACTCCAGATCCAGAAGGTTTATACATCGATTTTTCTTTTACTCCGAAACTCTGCTGTCTCATTGGAGCAGTGCGTTTAGTTGTCCTACATATTATATTATACTAGCCGACCAGCGCAACATCGTTTGCGTGGTGCTCCGCTCTTATGGGTCGTAGCGAGATGTTAAATAGCCTAAGTTACTCCTTGTTACACCAGCTGCCAGTGAAAGTGCCGCCAAAATCAGTCCAGCCATTTCAGAGATTAGCCGAAACAAACAGACATATAGACAAAAATAGTAAAAAAATGTTGTTTAGGTACATGTACCGTATGCACTAAGTAAAAAGCAGTTATTTTAATATTACAAACAGACACTTCAATTTTATTTATTTGTATGGATATATACAAAATACATCTAACTTCCATTAAAAATATTTACTTTTTAACTTTTATTTTCATCGATAAAAATATATGACTCCTAACTCCTAAAACTCTTTTTAATGTTAAGTCAATCTAGAACATATTAAATTGAAAGCTAGCTTGAAATAACACAAACAATGTTCATAAAGTCAAAATCTTTCTTTTATAAAATTTAGTACAAATAGACGTATAATATTCCTGCCTCGTGTATATTTTTGTTTCCGATAGGATTGAGCCAGTCTATCACAGATCACAACTACCTAATCAGTCAAGTGGTGTCACGCAGTAAATATTAAAGTATTGAGACTAATAGTGTGGTGTTGTGCATAGTAGAAGATGTCTTTAAACCTGCTGGTCAAGTCCCAGGCACTGCTCGGCTTCCATCTACCTTACATGTTAATATTAACGTGTGAGTTTTAATGCGTGGTATAGCTCTTAATATCCGTAAGAGATAGAATATTTTTTATGGCTTCAAATAACAAAGTTATCCAAAGACCTAGTGTATTTAGATTTTTTTCAGTTTCGTCTAAAAAAATATAAGCAAATCTAGTCCATAAAATAACATCAATGAATGAGTAATTTTTTTCTCCCATTGTGACTATTGTATCCTTTAGAGTTTAACAAGGTATTAATGACACTTCAAAATCAATAGTCAACGGTTTAATCTCATTTAAATTCAATATTCCATACAAAACCTCATACAAGCAAGTATTGTTAACACCCTATTGAAGTACGAAACAAACCCGTGACCTCATGGCTTCCTGTTCTTTACAACATTTCTATTCTTTTCAGTCTATTCAGTTGAATCCTTATTCATATGTATTATTAGAATCCCATAGTTTTTTATCGCATTCTTCATGTACGCCAAGGAATTCAACTATTGATATGTTTGTTGTTGACAATATGGCGAACTTTGTTATTCAAATGAATAAGTTATTATCCCGTAGTTCTAATCTAAACTTGTAATACAATAGAACTCCAGTATTATTATGCTTTTGACTCTTGACATTATATATAACACTGATTATAAATATTATTCGTAGTCTATGGACTCAGAGTTTAAATCTATTTGAAGACTATATACTCATAATAAGAGCTTAAAACTGCCTGAGGCAAAAGTATTTCAAAAATAATTAAGAAATAATGAATTATTTGTAGGCTATAGACTCACAATTAAAGCTTATGATGTCTGAGGCAAAAGTTTTCAAAAATAATTAAGAAATCATGAATTATTTGTAGACTATAGACTCACAATTAAAGCTTAAAGTCTGAGGCAAAAGTTTTCAAAAATAATTAAGAAATCATGAATTATTTGTAGGCTATAGACTTACAATTAAAGCTTAAAGTCTGACGCAAAAGTTTTCAAAAATAATTAAGAAATCATGAATTATTTGTAGACTATAAGCTTTTTAAGAAATAATGAATTATTTGTAGGCTATAGACTCACAATTAAAGCTTATGATGTCTGAGGCAAAAGTTTTCAAAAATAATTAAGAAATCATGAATTATTTGTAGGCTATAGACTCACAATTAAAGCTTAAAGTCTGACGCAAAATTTTTAAAAAATAATTAAGAAATCATGAATTATTTGTAGGATATAATCTCCAAATAAAGCTTAAAAATGTCTGAGGCAAAGGTGTGCCAAAATAATTAATATATCGTTAATTATTTGTAGGCTATAGACTCACAATTAAAGCTTAAAGTCTGACGCAAAAGTTTTCAAAAATAATTAAGAAATCATGAATTATTTGTAGGCTATAAACTCACAATTAAAGCTTAAAGTCTGACGCAAAATTTTTAAAAAATAATTAAGAAATCATAAATTATTTGTAGGATATAATCTCCAAATAAAGCTTAAAAATGTCTGAGGCAAAGGTGTGCCAAAATAATTAATATATCGTTAATTATTTGTAGGCTATAGACTCACAATTAAAGCTTAAAGTCTGACGCAAAAGTTTTCAAAAATAATTAAGAAATCATGAATTATTTGTAGGCTATAAACTCACAATTAAAGCTTAAAGTCTGACGCAAAATTTTTAAAAAATAATTAAGAAATCATAAATTATTTGTAGGATATAATCTCCAAATAAAGCTTAAAAATGTCTGAGGCAAAGGTGTGCCAAAATAATTAATATATCGTTAATTATTTGTAGGCTATAGACTCACAATTAAAGCTTAAAGATATCTAAGGCAAAGGTGTTCCAAAATAATTAATAAATCGTTAATTATTTGTAACTCAATTAAAAATTAAAAATGTAAGGCCATTGTTAAAAAAAAATGAGGGCTGAAGAATGTGATTATATTTATTGAGGTGTTATCAATTTCTTGATACTTTTGATTGTACGAGGCAAAATTGGAAAAAAATGGATAATTTGTCCATAAATAAACTTTTTATAAAATAAGAAGTCTATTCAATTTTTTTCGAGTTTTAGTTGAGTTTGATTATAGTCAAACTTTAACCTGTCATTGATAAATAAGAAATAGATTTAGAAAAAAATGTTGAATACAATAGATGAGTATAATTTTGAAAATAAAATGTAAAAGAGTTACGCCATTTTTCGTATAATTCAAATACATATAATATGTGAAATTTCCCAATATGATGAATTGCTAATAAGCTCTAACTTTGCTTTACAGTGAAACTAAACCAACGCTGCGTTTAATTATATGCAGGCTGTAGTTAGAAGTGTCTTTGACGTAGAGAAACAAATAATGTTTAAGCTTAGCTGTTTGTAAATTAACTAGCTATTTTCCACTACTTTACACTTTAGAGCATCTTACCAAAATGTCATACCAATCAATCATTTCAGTATTTATTATTTACAGATAAAACTTCTATGGTTTACAAGGCCTTTTTTGACTACTACACTACTCGAGCTTATACTCGTAATGGGAACTAGTACGACAACACTAAACGAGAGTCGTTTTATACTGATAAAGGGAATTATGTTGTATACAGTGTATATCCATGATGTATAGATAGACACAGCCTTAAAGAAATAATGAAAGAAGCTTTTAAAACATAATATTGTTGTTAATATCTCGTTTGTATTGAAAAAGTAATACGTAAAATAGTAAGTACATTTAAATATTTTTAACTATTACAAATATTTAACAGTAAAAATAGTAAACGATACAAAAATTAAAATAAACCAGGTTTTAATTACGCTCCTACCGTAGTTAAATGTGAGTAAAATAAACTCGTAAACTCATATAAGGCATACGCTACGATATACAAATAAACAGTTTTATTTTTATACTAACTATAAAACAGAAATCCTATTTTTAATATCAACGAAATTTATTTAAAACTAGACGACACGCCCCGGCTTCACTTGGGTAAATTTTATTACGTGTGTTTATGTTAAATTTTACATTTTAATTTTCAACCTATTTTTCTACAAATTCTTACAAACTTTTATCCCCTATTTCAAACTCTTCAAGCTTTTTTCCGGATAAAATGTAGCTTATGTCATTTCCTAAGCAACAGTGTATCTCTGTTCTAAGTTTCTTATATATTTTTATTGTACTTGATGTGGATGCTTGTAAGTTATAATGAAAACAGCATTTTTTATTCATATGCGATTTCGTCTAGGTCTAGAGTGAATCGAAAGATACTTTCGCACCAATACACATACTGACCCTCCATTGATAGACTCACTCACTAGCGCACTCTCACATACTCATACATTGTACATTTTAAGATTACCGAACCGACATTCCTATACCACAGATACTGTCTTTTATATCATCATCATCACAACCCATCATTAGCCCACTACTGAGCCGGGTTTCCTCCTCACAGTGAAGCGGAGGTTAGGCCATAGTCTACTTCGCTGGCTGACAAAGAATTTTTGGGTACTGTGATGAGTACAAGTTTCCTCACGATGTTTTCCTTCACCATTAAAGCAAGTGATATTTAATTTCACAAAACACTCATAACTCAGCAAAGTCGAGACAGAAGAACTCGGACTTCTTGAGAAACATACCCATACTTGAACCACTAGGCTATCACTGCTATTCTTCTAGTCTTTATATTTTAGTCGTCTAGTCTTTTATATAGTAATATTAGGTTGCAGAATAAATTCGTAACTTTTTTATATCAATTTCCATCATTTTTTTTTCTGTTTGACAAATACCTACTATTCATTCGATAAAGCTATTTCTGCCCTACAAGACAATGCTAATCGTCTTTTTGAGAATAGCCAAAATAGGAATAGGTGGGTACAAAGTTTTCGACACCTTCTTCTTTAATCTTCTTCGCTTTTCGTCAAGGCTGCTGAAGCAGTTAAGTCCCATTAAATAGAGATGATTGAGAATCTTTTTATGATCACAGTTCTTTTCTGTACAATTCATGGCTTGTTTTTTATCAAAATAGATTTGTATAGAAAATGTTAATGAAAAGTTTGAAATATTTGGTAATCCAACTATTGAAAAAGTTCGTATTAAATGGCAATTGTTTTGGCATTTCATCCATTTGAAATGTAAATTTTTAGTATCAAACGAATAACAACTGAAACGAATTCTTCCGCATTAAAGGATATTTCTTTTCTAACTTTGCTACGCTTTGACGACACAATCGATTAAACGGGTCACCGCTCAAACATTTCACGAAAATGCGGTTCTTTTGACTTTAGCAACACGACTAACATACAACCACTTGCTGTACGTGTAGAAATTAGGTGGAATAGTTACTTTTTTAAAACAAAAGCCGTAGATGACTCATTGATATTATTTTATAATAGGCAATATCTCTCGTTCCTAAATTGGTTTATGACAACTATAATGGGTCAAAGACATGTTACAATGGGGTCTACATGAGAGAAAAAAATTTAGAAACCATAACACTTCAAGAGAGCTTGTTTTTCGTATTTTTATTTAATTGCATGTTCATTTTTGCAACTTTTTATGACACAAAAAGACATTTTAATTCGTGATTATCGACAGAGGGCGCTCTATAGTATTTGAGCGACGAAAGAATCGCTGAGCCCGAATTGTTTATGGTATTTTTTTAGGAGTCTTTTTTTCTGAACACAAATGTCACTGAAAGTATCTATGGATTACGAATATATTAATGGAAGTTCTGAATTCTGAGCTCTATTTTTATAATTTCAGGAGGAAATATTTTGTTTAAAAAATAAAAAAAAATACGAATACTAGCAGTATTGATTACAAACTACTAGTATTCCTTAACTCCTCTAACTAAGCTAAATGCTTGTGTTAGGGGGGGCATGCTAGTAGTCCAATGGCTGGGATTTGAACCCACGACCTTTCGATCGTGAATTCAACGCCTGAACCACTGAGCTACTGATGCTTCCGTAAACAGGACCGTAAGGTTTTGCTTTCTCTATATACATCTCGATAGATTTTCTCATAATCTGTGGAATATTATAATATATGATGTCAATATGATAGAAGAAACGTTTCAATGTAAACAAAATAATATTTTAATGAAAATATTATTCAATAAATGTTTAATTTTACTAGTTACTCGTAAACTATTCTTTTTGTAGAGTGATATGGAAATAAATATTTAAAAAAAAACTAGAGCAAATTTTCCCAAATTATTAATTCATAAAGTGCATACACATATAATCATTCGAAGCTAATTTCATATCAAGGGCAACAAAACTACTATTGGTCAGTATTATAG
The DNA here is from genome assembly GCA_905147385.1 of Limenitis camilla. Taxonomy (NCBI): domain Eukaryota; kingdom Metazoa; phylum Arthropoda; class Insecta; order Lepidoptera; family Nymphalidae; genus Limenitis; species Limenitis camilla. The sequence goes on along the minus strand of LR990239.1, from coordinate 11,375,830 downwards.
CCGTTAAAAGGCAAAACCTCACGATTGGAATTACGTCGAGTGTTGACAGCTCATTTATAAAATATAACATCGAAATACCACAATTGACAATATGCTTTATATTGAATTAGTTATTACTATTTAATCTATTTATTATCTGCGACCTACCTATTATTTGTGTTCTACAAAGCTGCTATTTAAGCCTAGATTATAATGGCCGCACTATTGACATTATATCAGCGTAATTATTTAGAGTACCTGGAATTTTAGTACACATTTATTTTTAGTGATAATAAGGGGTCGATTTTACATTAAAGTCAAGTGCGAGTTGCAGTTGTGCATTGAGAGTTTAATATTAAGCTATAGTTATTTATACTTGTTAGTAACACCGTTGATAACCACTTGTAGATATATAAACTTTAGTGAGATAGATTAGAGTCCGTCCCTCTGGTGTTGACGCGCAGAGTACATGGAAGTTAGTAGTATAGTGTCGTGGTTAAGGTCACCCTTCTTAAGGTGTTAGCTTTGTTATCTACTGTAGTTAGTTTCCGAGTAGCGAAGAGAAGCGACATACTCGCCAGGTCCACGTAAGCAAAATAAAGAGTTTTGGTTTTCTTGGAGCTGTCATTTGCTAGCAGAGGTCCACGATAATATGTTTATTGATTTATAAATTTGAAGCATGCTAAAGCAAATGTTTATTTACAAATATAACATGGCAGGTGGTCTACGGGTCAATCAATTTTGGAAACTCTGCTCTAGACTTACACAAGCCCACATTTCTTCCGCTCAATCTATAGAAGGAGACTTTACACTATTACTTTAACATTTATTCTATTTTATTTGCAGCCGGTCGGCATCTACAGAGGAAAATACGAGTGGGCTAATGAAGATAGTCCAATGGGCGGAGATTGTTCATTATGGGTGAGAGCGGCAACACTGCAGCTGGATGATGGACAATGGCAATGCCAGGTTACTGCCAGTAATTATGATGTTCAGGTAAACATAATTATATATTGAACATTTGACTTACAAGTAGCTAGTAAAGTTGTAGTGTAGTAGCGTGTATTGCGACATCTATTGGATGATTACCAAACTTAATATAAATGACTTAATTTTCAATCAATCTATCTGTTACACATTTGTGAAACATAGAAATAATTACAACCCTATAAAGCTGCGAAAAATTATTTCAGTCTTGGTCGTCATAATTATTGTCACATTTCAGGATGCTCTCTCAAGTCCACCAGCAGCTCTAGCTGTTCGAGTTCCACCTCAGACACCCAGGATCCTGTACAATGGTTCTCATATACTGCCAGGACAGAACATCACAGTACCAGCTGGAGGTCGTGCTACTGTGGTCTGTGAAGCTCGATATGGAAACCCTCCAGCTTATATTGAATGGTATTTAGGTAAGTTATTGATGGATACTACTCAGGTTTTTCATCCATTTTCTAGTACTTAAATCTCAATATATCTTGATGTTCTGCCCTCAGGATTAATTATGTGGGATAAAAAATTCGTATAATTGGAAAAGATCACAAGATACTTTATTTATCCCTTAAAGAAAAGTCACTATGACATAAAAGTGCCTTTCACCGCAAAGGATTTTCTATTTTGCATACTCAGTTAGATTGGATTACAATAAGTAAGCACAGTGACGTCATTCTAAATCCAATATGGCAGGCGGCCCAAGATGGCGGATTCTTTTTTTGTTATTTACGCGCTCGTGATGTTGATATCAATTGAAAGAACTTGCTGAGAAAAATACGAAAAATAAGATAACTCTGAATCCAATATGGCGGATCTGATTAAGATTTGTTTTTGTTTTTTTGAATAAAGAATACAAGGAGTATGGATCACATACTACTAGTATTTCTTAACCCTTTCAACTAAGCTAAAATGCTTAGGAGGTTGAAATGCTTGGGCCACGTCAGTAGTCTAATGACTGCCTGGGATTGAACCACTGAGCTACTGGAATTACCTGCTGATCAATAGTAGAACAATCACTTGTATTTTAATTTTTTTTTAATTTCTGACTTACTCTTGCAGAAAAAGAACGTTTAACAGCATGGAGTCAAACAAACTCGTCAGAAGTGGAACGACCTAGAGTATGGGCAGCGCGATCGGTGCTAGAGCTAGGTGCAACCAGATCAGCTCATGGGAGACAGCTGGCTTGCAGAGCTCATCATCCTTCATACCCTTCACCATATTATAGAGATTCTTACACCATGTTAGATGTTACTTGTAAGTATTTTCTTAGAAAATTAAATTAAATTTGTCTTCTTTTCTGAAATACATTGTATACTCTGAAACTAAGCACCGTCTCTAAAATCTTTGAGATAGATATATTGTGATTGTTGGTAAATTTAGAATTTATTGAGATAAGGTTATAACATAAAAAAAACTTAGAATTCTGTCGCCCAAGTACTTATTTCTCTACTATTTATATTCGAAAAATTAACGGGTGTTAAAAATTTCATATTATCATATTACTTGGTGTTATACAATATATAATACATAAATAATACTGGAATTAAAATAGTAGGTACTATTCAATTTAATTCCAATGCTGTTCGTAAGCGCTTACTTTTTAATTAAAACTATCTCACTTCACAATCTAAATAAATAATAGTTTAAAAAAACTAAAAACACGCTTTTTATTATAGAAAACCAAACTAAAAAATAGAAAATAAATTTTAATAAATTTAAAATAAGAATAGTGTTAAAAATTTCAATAAATATAAATTAATAATAGTGTAAATAAAAAAAATGTATTTTATTTTAAAAACGCGTGGGGTGCATGGTGTCAATAGTTATAAATATTTTATTGACAGATATGAGTAGAGTGATTATCATTTTGATAATATCTTAAAAAGCACCCCACGCTTTTTTTTAAATAAAATACATTTTTTTTATTTACACTATTATTAATTTATATTTATTGAAATTTTTAACACTATTCTTATTTTAAATTTATTAAAATTTATTTTCTATTTTTTAGTTTGGTTTTCTATAATAAAAAGCGTGTTTTTAGTTTTTTTAAACTATTATTTATTTTTTACATTTTAGTTTGATTTATGTATAAAAGCGTGATTTTTTTTTAGTTTTTTTTTTTAAACTAAAAAAAATCACGCTTGAGAAACGGCTACCAGAACCAAGGAAGGCCGCAGGCGCGCAAATTACCCACGGAGAGTTACATACTGACATACTGACATACAAGTGAAGCTAATAATAAAAAAAGCGTGTAAAATAAGGCTTTAGTTATTGTTTTAGGTGCAATAGTAGACAACGTATAAAATCATTCGTCCTGTCTCAAAGCCACAAGAGAAACTTGATGGTAAAACTAAATATAAAATTAACATATGGAGGTTCTAGCCAATACATATGAGTGATACGCACGAAGCGTATAATTTGAATATCTGGTATTGGCATTCTTTATCGATGGATGGTTTCAATGACATGCCCACTGCCAAATGGGTCGCCAGGCTAAGCTAAAATCTATAACTTAATCTAGGTATTTATGTTCCTCGTTTGACAATTAGATACAAATATATACCTACATATTTAAGTAATTTTTATATACGAAATTGGGTATAGTTTTCTCTAATTTAAAGTATAGGCTTTGTTTCATTTAAATCTGATTGTCAGTAAAAAAGCTATGCCAGTGAGTGTGGGTTGGATAAGTATTAGTTTTGTTTTTTGTATTAGAGATAATTATATAAATTTATTTAATATCTTTTTATATAATATTTATTTCTATTTTAAATAATATTTAGTTTATGTCTGAGTATAATATATTTAATATTAATGATGATTATTTCTCGTGCTCTTCGTCTGAAATGTTTCTTAGTGCTTCCAGCAACGATAGTTTAACTAGTCATAAAAACTCACTACCATTGTATAGTAAACTTAAATCTTTATTTAACATTAACTCCTGTTTCAATATAGTGCACATTAATGCCCAAAGCATTCCGGCTCACCATTCTGATCTTACTGCGTCTTTTAGCAACGTCCCAATTGATGCTGTTCTGGTGTCCGAGTCGTGGTTGAAACCCTCACTTTCATCTTCCCTCTATGGACTTTGTAACTACAATCTTATAAGGAATGATCGTACTGATAAGGGAGGTGGTGGTGTATGTATTTACCTCAAAGATAACATAACGTTTAAAATAATAATACAATCTCCCAGTGCGTACACAGCCAGCTTAGAATATTTATTTATAGAAATTAATAGTCATCACTCTAAAATTCTTCTCGGCGTAGTCTACTCACACTCTGTTCACATAAATTATTTTCAAACTCTTGAAAGTCTTCTAGATCAAATTTCCCCATCTTACGATCATTCCATTATAATGGGTGATCTTAATACCTGTCTCTTAAAAAATGATTCACGGTCGAAAAAGTTACAGTCTTTAGTTAAATCTTTTAACTTGTCTATACTTCCATTATCTGCAACTCATTTTCAACCCAACTGTGAAGCTTCTCTGCTCGACCTCATCATCACTTCTAAGCCGCATAACGTTCGCATACATGGTCAATTAGACGCTCCTTTCTCTTACCATGATTTAATTTTTCTAAGTTATAATATATCAATCCCAAGGCGTAAAAGCAGGGTAATAAAGCGTCGTAACTATAAAAATATTGATATTGAATCATTTACTCGTGATGCATCCTCGATTGATTGGTCCCCAATATATACCGCTTCAAACATTGATGATAAGGTAAGATTATTATATATCGAGATCATTAATTTGTTTGATGCTCACGCGCCTCTAAAATCTGTTCGTGTTAGACATCTACCTGCTCCTTGGCTGACTACCTCAATTAAGAAGGTTATGGTCAAGCGCGATAAAGCCAAAAGAAATTGTAAGTTGCACCCTAGTGAATTAAACACTGCTGCCTATAAAAAGCTGCGTAATCTTTGTAATAGGATGTGTAGAGATGCTAAACGCCGTCACATTGCTTCCCTTTTAAATGACAACTCATATTCACAAACTTGGAAACTCCTTAAATCGCTAGGTGTGGGTAAAACTCCAAATTCATCATATCAATCCTTAGATCTAAATGCCTTAAATAATCATTTTTCAACTCCTCCAGTGAAAATTTCAATTAATAATAAAATTTTATGCCTTCAACAACTGGTAGACGCCACCCAGCCTATCTGTGATTCTCTTGTTTTTCATGATGTTACAGAGGAAGACGTTAAGAAATACATATTGTCCATATCTTCCAATGCCATCGGTAGTGATAATTTGAGCCGCGACATGCTTTTGCTAACATTAGATCTCGTAAGTCCAGTTATCACTCACATTATAAATTTTTCTTTCACCTCCAAATTATTCCCTGCGGCTTGGAAGATGGCTCATGTTATCCCGCTACCTAAAGTATCGAAACCTAGCCACTTGTCTCAGTTTCGGCCCATTTCCATCTTACCAATTATTTCAAAAATACTGGAAAATGCTGCACTCAAGCAAGTGTCAAGTTTCTTGTTACGCAATAACATTTTAAGTTCTTTTCAGTCCGGATTTCGTCCACATCACAGTACCTGTACGGCATTAATTAAAATCACAGACGATATCCGTTACGCAATGGATAACAAGAAACTCACCGTCCTTATCTTGCTCGACTTCAGCAATGCCTTTAACTCAGTGGATTTGGATGTTTTGCTCGGAATCCTCTCTTCAATTAACATGTCTTCCGCAGTAACTGACTGGTTTCGTTCTTATCTTCATGGACGCCAGCAGAGAGTATGCGCTGATGAGAATTACTCAGACTGGGCTGATCTATCTGCTGGTGTTCCTCAAGGCGGCATTCTCTCCCCATTACTCTTCTCCATTTTTATAAATGAGCTCACAAATGTATTGTCGTGTCACTACCATCTTTACGCAGATGATTTGCAGCTCTATAGGCATGCTTGTGTCAATGATCTAGGAATGGTTATGGAAGAGATTAACTCAGACCTTGCTAGGATTCAGGTATGGGCAGAATCTTTTGGTCTTGTAGTCCTTCAAAGTCCCAAGCCATGATTATTGGAAGTAGACAGCTGCGTAACAAAGTCAATTTTAATAATCTACCTTGTATAACTTATGACGGTGCAATTATTCCACTTACTGATAAGGCTAGAAATTTGGGATTAATAATCGACTGTAACTTATCATGGTCAGCGCACGTCAATGAAATCAGTAAACGTTTGCATCATTCTCTTCATTCTCTAAAACGTCTCCAAAACTTTCTTCCTCTTCAGACTAAAATTATTTTGGCTCAATCCCTGTTATTACCTCTTCTCGATTACGCTGACGTATATTATCCTGACGCTACCGAGGAGATACTAGATAAATTGGAGAGACTTCAGAATTTGTGCATTCGATTCATCTTCGGTTTGCGCAAATACGACCACGTGTCTAATTTCCGTCGTGAATTAAAATGGCTCCCTATTCGTCAGCGCCGAAATGTCCACATTCTTGGAATACTCTTTAGTATTTTGAATTTTTCTTGTCCACCCTATTTAAATGAGCGGTTTCTTTTGCCAATTCCGAGTAGTAGACCAGCACGCTCTTGTGTAAGTGCTAAAAGACTTGAGTTGCAACCTTATAAAACAATATTTTATGAGAGATCATTTACTGTTTTTGCTACAAAATTATGGAATTCTCCCCCGAATGATATTTTGTCCGATAACCCTTCGCTTAATACTTTTAAACTCAGACTGAAAAAGCATTATTTATCTCAAATTTATACTCCTTAATTGTATTCTATAAATTTTTCTATGTATAATTTGTGTATTATATTAGTATATATAAGTAATAGTTGTAGTTTATGTAATAGTTATATTAGTATTAGTTGTAGTTTATGTAAATGTTTGTATATATATAATATATATTTATATTACTTTTATTATTATTATTTTAATTTCTGCTATACTGTACCTATTTCCGCGTGTTTAACTATACAAAACTATCTCACCATCAAGGGTTGCTGGAAGAGATCTCTATTAGAGATAAGTCATCCTTTGTGCACATATTTCTTATGTGAATGTGTAACATTTATTGGTACATAAATAAATAAATAAATAAAATAAATAAATAAAAAAGTTTTTGTCATTTAAAAATGTTTTAACTTCGCGAAACTAATGAAAAAAGGATCGTTTAGTTTATTTTATAGTAAACGCACCAGGACAAAGCACAAATAATGAACGAAAAACAAATTAGTATTTATTAAATTATATATCGTTTTACAATAAACGGATTTGGTCGTGTTATTGAAAAATAAGCGGTTATTTTAACAAAAACTCTTAGTCAATATAGAATTTACTAGTCAACTTTTTGTATCATAAATATTTTATTGGTTAGGTTGTTCAGGAAATTAAAATGACAACATAATTTGTCGTAACTTCAGAGATTATCTTTCGTGACATTATGCTAACTTTTTTCTTTTTTTTTTTTAACGATGGAAAATGCTTTTACGCATCCTCTCACGGAGAGAGGTATGTAGGTCTCGCAGCGGTAATCACTGAATACCCACTAAAAACCATCGAAACCGAAGCCGTCTTTAGTGGCCTAAACTTGTAATTTTTGCATTTAGATTTTGAACCAATTTTTTACCCTATTTATTCTCAAATATAAATGAATAATAAATAGACTTGATGATTATTAAGACTGACAAAGAATAGGTTATTATTAGATGTAAAAAAAATCGTAATTTTTAATATTTGTAAACTTTGCATTGCATAAATAAAATAAAAGTTGTACAATCCTTTAATATAAAAATAATAGTTTAAAAAAACTAAAAACATGCTTTTTATTATAGAAAACCAAACTAAAAAATAGAAAATAAATTTTAATAAATTTAAAATAAGAATAGTGTTAAAAATTTCAATAAATATAAATTAATAATAGTGTAAATAAAAAAAATGTATTTTATTTAAAAAACGGCTACCAGAACCAAGGAAGGCCGCAGGCGCGCAAATTACCCACGGAGAGTTACATACTGACATACTGACATACAAGTGAAGCTAATAAAAAGCGTGTAAAAAATAAGATTAAAAGTTTCATAGCTACTTTTAAACAAAAGTGTTGCTAATGTGTCCATTACTGGTGTGTTTGCTGGCCTACGAACGAAATAAAATGTCATCATAATGAAAGACTGACGGAGAAATCTCGTTAATGCGCAAAACATACAGCGCATTTTACCGGTACATGCCACGAGTACAAATGATTATTATTACATCCTGGATAGAACAAATCTATATCTAGATCTATATCTATCCGTCCGTCAGTTACTGAAAATTGATTATTCAGTTTAAAAATAAATCAGTGATTTTCGTAGTTTCTTTATCATTAAACTGTGTAGCCACCATCTCAAAAAGTATTCGAGATTTTTCAACTATTGGTTAATTTTAAATAAAGGATTTCCTATATTATTATTCCGTCTTTATCCACGTCTTACTTATGTAATGTTTAATGTCTATAAAAGAAAGTAAATAAAACTAACTTTTAAGCTTTTTGGCTTTAATAAAAGACAAATATTAAATTGAAAAATGATGCGCAGCGCAATATTTATTCGAAACGTAGTTTTGTCATGTCGAACACATTTAAAGCCCGCGGGTTAGTGGAATTGTAACTTCATATTTGTTGTACACTTTAAGCTTTTGCGTTTATTTATTTTGGAATATGAACATTGCTATATTTTTTGGATACAAAAAAAGTCTTTTGCCAGGATTATGAAAAAGTATTTAGAAATAAGCTGAGTATATTTCGACTGTCAATACTTACATTTAATGACAATAATAACGTACACGTTAGAAAGTCGTGCCCACCCTTAGACAAGGACACTAACCAAACCAAGCAATATAACTACGTGATCCTTCGAAAGGATTTACCGTTCATTATATTAAGTCAATATTTACTTTATAAAATAACTCATCAAACTGCCGCTGATTATCTGAACAGACCTTAGAATTCAAACCAGTGAGGGTATATTAAAAATAAATGCAAAAAAACAACTAGTCAATCAAACGTTGTCATACCATTTTTTTCTTTCTTCCAGTTGTCCCAGAAGTTTCGATCGTAGGAGCTGATGCAAGCTCTCTTGCAAGTCTTGAAGAAGGTTCTAGTGCTTTGACCTTAGAGTGTCGTGCTGACGGCAACCCAAGTCCTTATGTATGGTGGACGAAGGACGGACAAGTAGTTTCCACTAATGGACCTAAGCTAATACGAGCTCCAATATCTAGGAATGATTCCGGTAAGTAACTCTTCCGAAAACTGGTAACAACTGGATATATATAGGGGGCCATTTAAGTTTTATGTAAGCACAAATGGTGTTGGACGGTCTTGCTTCACTTATTTTTGACATGGGGGATGGAGGGGTCTTCATGGTAATTACATCACCAATAAAAAGTAAAACAAATTCGGAAATGAAAGTAAGGCCTATAAGAGTAGCTTAATAACAGATTGAAAAATATAAGTACCCACCAATGTTTACGTCAGTTTGAGAGTTAGTGCTTGGATTGATTATAATATATGGTTTATTTGTGGTTTGTAAATAAATGCAAGACAATCGCAGGAATATCCTCCATCAACGTCTACTGACGAGAAGGAAATTAAACTTGTTTTTTATTAACCTACATTTGTATAAATATAGTGTAATTGTTTCAGGAATTTATGGATGTCAAGCAAGAAATTCATTAGGAACTTCCGATTCGGTGAAAATTGAAATTGACGTCAAATGTAAGTACACAAAATTTTATTATATGGCTATATCTATGAATTATTAAAAGTTTTACGCTAAATAAATACATTTATTTTAGATCCTCCAAGGGTAACATGGGTGGGACCAGACACAGTGGTAGAAGCTAATTTATTTTCTGAAGTAACATTAGAGTGTAAAGCTGAAGGAAATCCTACACCATCTTACCAATGGTATCATAAGTAAGTATTTATTATCTTAAAACATTGTGTTCAATAACGTTATTTGGTAAAGGTTTTTAAAAGTTGCAAAATGTATGTAATAAAATTAATTTCCTTCCAGCCCAAATCTGTCAGCAATGAGTGGTCACCTTGATGATGGATACCCAATCTCGTCCACCCCACAACTATTACTCCACAACGTTTCGTACTCACAGCATGGGAGATATACTTGCATTGCTACCAATCATATTGGTCTTGAAGAAAGGTATGTTAAAATATAAGATTTCATGAAACCTCTTTTGTAATCATCACCATTGTGTCACATAATTTTGTGTTATGATGGACAAATCGTTGACGTAGCCACAACAAAGGGCTAGGATTTTCCAGGCTGCCCTAGAATATTCCTAACCCATTCTAAAATATTCTTGGCCCACTCTAGGATGTTACCTTTCCCACCCTTGGAATGTTTCTGGCCCACACTTGAATGTTCAGTCATTGCCACGTTTCTGGTCGTGGGTTGTAGTTAGGCCTATCTATTGTCAACACTAATACTAATATTTGTAATCAATCTTAAGACGAAACTTTATTTACACTTAAAACTTTAAATTACTTCAATGAAGTTCGGTTAAAGAAGATGAAGAAAGATTGGATGAAGTCCAGAAATCTATACTTACTATAACTCCGTATTATTTTACAGGAGTCACCAATCAGAATCAGTTACTCTGAACGTACTAGGTCCACCGGTAGGTGTGGAGCAGACTACTGCGCATGCGTGGAGTGGAGGTGAAGCGCGAGTCCAGGCTGCTGTATGTGCTGATCCTCCACCACGCCGCGCTGCCTGGCTCTGGGGCAGCTTACGGATTGATGTACCATCACATGTTGGTAAGGAATTGAGTAATTCTTGACATGATCACAAAAAAGTTTAGAAAGTTTCTAATGCTAAATTAAAAAAATGTAAAAAACCTTTGTGATGATTAAGGCTATTTTACCATTAAATAATTTATAAAAGATATGATATAAGGCGATCGCTCCAAGATCCAGCTTCCAAGTTTTAAACCATGCTTGTTATAAAAAACAGCATTTAAAAAAGTTATGAATGTGCCCTGATCAGTTTATTACCCCTGTTCTTCTCAGTTCTTATTTCTTTAGTGAACGATTCTTTTAACTTTAAAGCACTTAAAAGGTGTTAGAATATGGCTTTACATGAGACATGATTATGGTTACGATACAGTAAAGCATGAGTCGTAATAAACTCAATAATAATTATCGTTATTTGAAATCCAATTCTGTATGTGCTTAGTGATATTATTAATTTCCTCAGGTCGCTATAAAACACTGGAGCCAACACACGTGAACGGTTGCTACAGATACACACTACTAGTGAGCAACGCAGGATTAGCAGATGCTCGTGTTTATGTTCTGCATGTGGAGAATGAACGAGGATTCTCATCACATTCTGTTGCACTTACTGTGCATGGTGAGTTAGAGAGAGTAAAGGAAAACCTTTTGCTATACGATTTGTTAATATCTTTGATGCAGATGTCTCTATACAGTGATATTTATTTGATAGGAATTAACTTGCAAGACTTTAACGCTTCTCATTTTGAAACACCCATGTGAAAAATAAGATAGGTTAAACATTGATTGTTTCATCTATATAACTGAGTGCTAAGTCCCTGAACCTATCTCAGAGGCCATAAGTATGGTAAATCAGCCTCAGAAAGATATTTGAGTGAAATATTAAAATCCTGTTAAGATACTAAGTTTAAATTATATATTATTAGTACTTATTCTAAACCCCGTATGATATGATGATGTTAACCTACGAAGGCACTTTAACCTTAAGCCTAAAAATAACCTGCTTTAAAGCCATTGATCCGCTTGATGTTCAAAGAAGTTTGAGTTCATTTGCTAGTTCAGTTCAGTTGTGCATGTTTATAACTAGATATTCCCTTCAATTATTAATTAATTTGCTGCATTATCCCTTCACATCTTCTTTATTTTCATTAACCCTCCATTTACCTGTAACAATTTCTTCACACAGATAATTTTTCGCTAACAGAGACAGCGCACGTGGCACCTCTGATAGCGGCTGCTCTGCTCGTGGCTGCGTTGCTCGTGCTTATACTGTGTCTCGTCGTGAGGTGTAGGCGAAGAAGAGGTAAGAAAGAGAAAGAATGATGTTAAAATATAAGAAACATGTAGAGAGGTTGGGAAAGAAGGAGAAAAAAATTGATTCTAGGAGGAAGGAAAAGTCTTTGGTGTTGCTTCTGCATACGATGCTTGTATGCAGAAGCAACACCAAATGTATAATAATGTTTTTTTTAATGTACATGTTTATTTTTTATCTGTCAATAATGATTATGGAAGTAATTATAATGTGTTAATTTCTTTTTTTTTCAGAAAGCGTCGAGTACAAGACTGATGATTTAGATAGGTAAGTTGGGCAGTCCGCCATCAAGGATTTAGACTGACATTAAAAGTTAAATAAAGATTTAAAATTTTAAAACATCATCGTATTTTGTCATCAGTGAAAAAACAGTCCTACCAGCGGATGCTGTGTACTCTCCGCGGGACCAACCACGAATTCGAGACCGAGGTCCAGCGCCCCCTAACACCGGTGCAGGGGGTCCGGGAGCAGGAGGTCAAGGGGCGCGCTACTCCCCCGGCGCGCTGCAAGTACGCCGCGCCGCCGTCGTGTTGCAACCCCCCACCACCGTGTGAGATGCACAGGTGTGATTGCACTTTACTAACGGTTGTTGTTGACTATTATACACATTAACACACACATACAATAGTTTATGATTAATTTTCTTTACCCATACACAATACACTCACACACACACATACAAACAAAAGTGTCCGAAGCTTTTGTTCTGTCTTCTTCTATTCGTAATCTTTCGTGGATGTTCGTAATAATCTAAACGAATTCAACTCATATATTTATCCCTTTCTAACAATTCACTATTAAATTGCACAGTTGTTATGATAAAGACTGCACTTTGGTTTGTATCGACTTCCTTTTTAGATTTTTGGATGATTTAATACAATTATTTCATTAATAAATAAAATGTCATATTTCTGAGCGTTAAATACTTAAAGACGATGAAGTGATTGTGTTGTAGAAATTATATATTTTTAAAACAACAGTACTTATATACTCTTGATTTTCATAAATAACATTATAAAATCAAATTATGAGAAAAGCAACAAATCTCTCAGATTAAACTGATAATCTATAAATTATTTAATCTTGACTTTTTTTTAATATGCACATTAGATACGATGAAAATATTTGACTTTGCTCGCTTGCATGGCACTACTAAAATATGTTGGTAGTGCTAAAACATAATTTTTCCAATTTTTCATTTTTAATAGAAATATATTTTACAATTTATAAAACACAAAAATAATAATGGATCAGTTCCGATATACAGTATAGTTACTCTCGTCACCGTCAATGATAAATAGAAGTTGTTTGTTGTCATGATATGATAATAATATGCAATTTAGACGGAGCCGAACAGTGCCTGGGGCTTAAGATCTAGAAGCATGTTTAAAGAGCTATTTCATAATATATTAACTCTAACCTCCACCACTCGATCTCGCTAACTACAATAGATAATGAAGTAGACTTACGTCGATCTCAAGAAGGATGACTAAAGGTTATATATTGACTACATGTTGAAGGAACTACCCACGAATACTAATTAATAAACGGTGTTACTAAGAAAACTTCCGGATAATGGTGGGAAGCTACAGTATTTTTAAAACATACAACAGGATCCTTAATATTTTAGTCGACCCGCCCTAGCTTCGATGGGCTGAAACATTTTAAAATAATAATAATTTTTATTATTCCATTTAAATCACAAACTTTAAATTGGACCTTCAGTAATACAACTGTAAAAACCGTATTCAATTTTGTACAGTACTTGTTACGTGATGCGCCTTAAAATATGTATATACTTAAATACACAAACAGGCAGACACAAAATTTAGGAATGATTTTGTTAGCTTCTACTATTGTTACAAACACCGCACACATTAAATTTCATCTTTGTTACATACTAGCTGCCCGGAGACTTCGTTCTGTCAAAAGATTTTTTTTAAATAAAATCTTCCGTGGGCGATAAAGAACATACAAAAAAAGTTAGCCGAATTCTATTTTTTCTCATTTTTTCATTCTCGAGTTATGCGCTTAGCAACATTCATTATAATTTATATAGAATAGACTAGCGACCCACCCCGGCTACCACTTTTTTTTATGACCGACTACGTAAAAAAGTGGTCTAAAAAGGACGAAACAAGAAAAAAAAGTCAGATAGAAACCCAGAAATGCATAGGTATAAAAATGGTCAAGGTAGAACCGTGGTGGCACCCATGTATACTTACTACGATACTATATATGATTAGAGGAACTCTACTATGAAACAGACATAGTAGGTGTGTCTTTCTTTGTCTTAATACTAAAAATAATTCACTGTGCAAAATTAAAATACAAAATACAGTAAAACAAGAAGCATTACACCGCAAAATAAAAATTAACACTAAAAATGAAATCTATAAACAAAAATATTTAATTTAACTTAAATCGTTAAATTATCGATTTAGTTTGTGTTTATACATAAGCATGTTTTATACCTACTTATAAAATTTCTTCTTGAATCACTATCTATTGGTGAAAACCGCTTTAAAATCCGTTGCGTAGTTTAAAAGATCTAAGCGAACAGATAGGGGAAGCGACTTTGTGTTATACTATGTTAAGAAGATAAAGGTCACATATTTGTTTATTCATCATATAGATTTTCATAATCCATAACGCATAGGTGGTACCGGTTATTCCATTATTATCTGTAAAGCTTTCGTTTATCCACCTGTCACCATGATTCACCGCAAAACGTTTCATTATAGTGAGTGCACAGACGTGTTAATCAACATGGCTTTTTAAGAGATTAACATAGATATTAATACAGACACCTTCACACATTATGCATTATGCATGTCATTTGTAATAATATTAAACGCTTTAACCCGGCACCGTTTAGGATGGGTAAGTTTCACCCATGTGCATAATTATACCGCCCTTATAAATAAAAACGAATATTTGTATTGTTGTCCTCAGCACGATCATAAACTAGTCATTCGTTTGTGATAAAACTTTGATGTCCTGGTGAAGGTTACTGAACAACTAAATGCTGAACTGATTTACAAAACCTTTATCTTAATCTTAATATACTCTAACGAAGCGAGGACGGGGTAGATAGTTATATAAAATATTCTATATTAGGACATTTTTGCAATATTACATATCAAAAGAAGATGTTTGAAAACTATCGGTATTAGGTACCCTACCACAACGGTAACGGGTTAAAGCTCCCTCTAGAATAATAAATATAAATGTGTCAGTTTCTATAAAGTAGCGTTTGTCACGAACATTAATTTGACATTTCTTTAATTTCTTCGAATCCTTTTTTAAAATACATTTTACTTTGTTCCAGGCAGCGCTATCGTCGTTGGAAAGAGAAGCCAAAGAAAATGTTTATGCGGTTTTAGATCCGCATATACAATACGAGTTAACTATAAATAAGCACGGGGAACCGCCTAAATACTTATCGCTATCTAAGCCTCTAACTCACCAAAGAACGCACGCTTTTGATCCGCAAAAATTTAAATTTAATGAAATTAATAATAATTACTATCACGAAAACGGATTCCCAATATTTAAAACAGATCAGATAAGAAAGTCTGACAGAAGTAACAAAAAGAATAATAAACAAAATTATTCAAAGAGTAACCACGATATAAGATATTCAGTAGATCCACATTTTGGAATGGTTAAAAATTCTGATATAAATGTGACTGATGCACAAAATAGACATAATGCTCGCAGTAGTTATTATAATAAGAATCAAAGGTATGAGGGTAATAATTCAGGAAGAAAGCAAAATATTAGAAATAATGATAATGAAGAAAAATACAATTTTACTAAAATAGATTCTAAGAGAGCATCAAACAGAAGTGTTCAAGTCAAAAATATTGATGTACATAAAGTAGAAGGGAATGAAAAAGAAAGATCTTTTGAAGTCATGAAAGTTGAAAATAAACAAGAAGTTCAGGACAACACAATGCCGCGACCAGGAAAAGTTAAAGAATTAGCATCAAGATTTAATAGAAATAATATTGAAAGCAGCCATCCAACAAATTCAAAAATAGATAGACCAAAACCAATACAAAGCTACGATCAAGCTTATATCAATCATATTTTTCCTGATGCTATAGAAATTTAATAACGGAAGAGAGTTAAATTAGAGGATGATATAACTTTTATAAGGACTGTGCTTAGAATTTTGTAATAGTGAGTGAGAAATTGATAGACATAAATTTATGGTCATTTATAAATGTTTATTCTGATGTAGAAGTTTAGAAATAAAGTGATTGTGAGAAACATTGAATAGATCTCTTAGTGTTATGTGCTTATTGCAAGTGATTCAATATAAAGACTTTAAGGTTATTCTATTCCAATATTATTGAAAACTGCCTCTACCACGTTACGCATCAATTATAGTATATCAAACATGGCCATATTGTTTTTATCGTAGTCTATAGTATTAAGAGCAATTTCATAACATTTAAACACATCGCTTTCATAAATGCAATCAATATCTTTTTCCATTTTTATTTCATCATGTACTTAATGCATTTATTTATTGATCTATTTCTTTTTCAATAGTTTTATAATTCGTTGTTCAGTATAATGTGTATAGTCTCTTTTGTAATGTTTTGTATTGTTGAATTTTAACAGTATTAAATTTATAATTTACGATCTGCAGTTTTAATTGATCCCTTATGTAAACGCTTTTCATTTACTAAAGAGATGTATCAATTTTCTATACAAACTGCTAGTCTGTATAGGTAATTGAGATGTGTATTGTAAAAGAAATATTTAACATATTAAGCTTGAGCATATATAGGCTATAGTTCGTTCAATCCACGATGTCTCTCCTTGCGCCTCCTATCTGTCAAAATAGCACGAGCGTCGCGTCAAGTTGTGGAGATATGAACTAGTATTGCTAAGGATTCGAGTTCAATTGAATACGAGCATTAATAAAGATGGCCCAGTGGTTGAGAGTTGAGACTTCAATTTCTTACTCGGGAGATCCGAGTTCGATCCTGGGCACACACCTCTGACTTTTCCCAGTTATGTGTGTTTTAAAAAATTAAATAACACTTCCTTTTTGGGTGAAGGAAAACATCGTGAGGAAACCTGCAGTTCTGAGTAGTAGTCGCGTCTTCTCCAGTTTTATGATTAACGAGAAAAACAAAAATATATTCGATGGACGTCGTGTGTCGAACAAACGGCTTTGTATGACAGTAGTTATTAGAAGAATTTATCAAGCTTTAACAGCATACACTTTTGGAGGAAACAGAGATTTTTTCCTTATCTCTTTCTGAGTCTTGATTTTGGCCTCATGTTTTGTAAGAGCTTTACGCATAGCACGAGTCTTCTTAGGTCTAAGGTCCAGAGGATTGTATTTTTTGTTTTTGTAATGGTTTCTTAGCTTCACCTTCATTTTCTGATGGTAAACAATATAAACACGTGCTATCGCTTTTCTTACAACACGTATTTTTGATAATTTTGAAGCGACTCCTCCAGTGACTTTAGCCACTCGAAGGTTAGTCAGTTCAGTTTTCAACTCTTCAAGTTGTTTGAAGAGCTCCTTCTTGTCCTTCGTGCGTAATTCTGAACACTTAACCTTACCCATTTTTAAAACACCTCCTGTCACCACCAAAAATGACAAGAAAAGAAGTTATAATTAATATCTTTGCTATTTTTTCATCATTACTTTATGAAAATGACGACAACATTGTTGTAACAAGACGTTACGTCACATTGTGTTTTCTTGTCATATTTAAACCATGATTAACTTAGATGCTAATAAAATATAATAGTTCCGATCCCAGACGATAAAAGGTTTCTTTAGTTTTTTTAATTTACCACTTTTTATTTACAAGAACGTATAGAAAATTGACCTTACATCAATAATCTCTTATTAATAAATGACATTTTCCAATAGCAAGTAACAGTTTAGTTTACTTCAAACGTGCGTGGAAAGTGCAGGAAAAATGCTAGTTCTATTATTTTTTCTTTTCTTTTTCCAAAGTGTTAATGCTAAAGAAAATATAACTTTAATAAATATACCAATTCGAGAAAATAATGATTGTCTAAATGAAGTTTGTGTTTCTAAATGCTGTCCGCTTGGTATGGGTTCTTATAAAAAAGGAAAAACATATGGCTGTATTGGTATAGAAGAAGATCTAGACCTTTTTGAAGGTGTTCAGCATCCCATTTATTTAGAGAATAATGTTCATCAATATGTGAATATAAGTGACGCTTTTACGGTTTTGATCGGCTCAACTTGCGTCAAGAAATACAAGTATAACTACGTTTTTTATCTACAGAAGGTTAGTATTAATTAATTTAAAATATTTTTAACGTTTTAATTTAAATTATCAATACTGAACGAACTGCCTCAGATTCTCATGGGCTCAGTTATTATTATCCCGCAGGAACTCTGAATTTTTCCGGGATTTAAAGTAGCTTAAGTATTTATTATAAGTTATCTAAGTTATCAGCTGTTTTTGTGTGATTGAGTAACAAACATTTGAGTAGGTTAATAATAAGAAAAATTTTATTTTTTTTCTACTATATGCTTCTATTATAAATAAAATGTCATCTTTTTAAAACACAACAATAATTTTAATTGTTGATAAATGAATGATCCATATCTCAAAAATATGTCAGAGTATATTTTTCTTACTTAAGTGGAATTGAATCTCTTTTATGTAAGACACTTTTAAGTGTCCATGAATTTTTTTAACCATAAATTTTCTATTTTAATTAATTTAAGTATCGGAATTAATTATTCCGTGTTTCATTACATTTCGGCTAAAACATCCCATAGGAAATTACGAAATTCGACTTAAATTCGGGTTGTTGTTGGTCCTATTATCTAATGAGTATTCCCATTAGAATTATGTTGAATAAAAACAAATACGATTAATTAGTTTATGTATAGTTGAATACAATTAATTAGTTTATATGGTAAGTTACAGATAGAACTACTATTTTTTATTTGGTACTATTTTTTTTAATTAATTTAATTAAATCAATTCATAAGATACGAAAACGAAGTAGACTGAAGATGTAAAGGAAACGTAATCCAGAAATTCCAATAACATTTTTCTATGCATTTCTTAAAAGATATTTAACAATTATTGTTGAAGTTTAAAGCAAAATATACATATTTTTTAAATAAAATACTTAATAATATAAAAAAGTGATTTAAGCAAATTGCATTGCTTCCAACGTTTTAAAAAGTAAGTAGTCTTTTTATATAGAGTCGAGTGTTGGCGGTTATAACAAAGAATGTTATTATAACGATTATTTTAATTCATAAAAATATAAATATACATTACAACTTCCATGGTGTTCAATACTGTTTTTGATTTAAGTGTTATTGATTGTCACGTTATTAACGCCTCCTTATATCAAATTTCGTTTTAATTATATGTTACAAACATGTGGATCAAAATATATTGCACGGGTACTGATACTAAATATACTACAGAAGTCTTTATATACAACGTTGACAGCTTTTTTGTCATTAGACAATACAAAAACATGTTTTCATAGGTACACTCTGCATTTTAAATCTGTAATATCTTCGAAAATATTCATTTAAATTTCATGCTGTAACGGGCCGTATTAATCTACATTAAATGCGTAATGTAGTTAAGGTACCTAATTGGATAAGGATTAATGCTGTTTTGTTTAAAAGCACTTCGTAAACAAGCCATTATTCCTCGTATAAACTAAAAGATAAAAAACGGTTATTGTATATATCCCTAATCCTACATCGCGGACCTTTTTGTAGACGTTTTTGAGGTGTACAATACTGTAGTACATTATTTTGATCTATCTCGTAGGGTTCAGCCAGCGTTTGCAATGTAAGCGCAAAAAAAATGTGTTTATTTACGACATCACATTAGAAACCTCTAAAATTATCAGTGTTCTCTATGTATTCTACATATAAACCTTCCTCTTGATACTCTATCTATTAAAAAAACTGCATCAAAATCCGTTGCTTAATTTTAAAAATCTAAGCATAGATTGGGACATACAGACAGATGTTTTGATACAATGTAGTGATACAATGCCGATCTAAATTTACTAGCAAATAAGTAGATCATAAAATACATTATAAACAGACACTAGGCAACTTAGTCGATTGAAAAAACATTGTAGAAAATGATATTTAGCAGTAAATTGAAATGTGACGTGAAAAAAAAATATTGAGCTCTCAGCGAGGGATATATTTCGTTTTTAACCACGGGGTGTTATAAGTTTAATATGTGTATCAGTGCAATACTGGCAATAGTAGTGTAATAGGCACAATAGTGCAGTACACATAATAGCTACGCAGTACTGTAACATTGCGCTGGATTTAGAGGTGTTCTTGAAGAAAAGAAGGCCTGTAGTATATCTTTTATATTTACTTTCTATTTAGGTAAGATGCCAGCCGGTTACTACCAAGCATTTTTTTTTCTTATGGACTGTGTATGTTGTTGGCCCTACTGTCCTCAACAGCGTCTCCCGGCGCCGACCGGGTCAGAACCGGACTGACCTCCAAGGGTTTGATGTCCGTCACTGAGGGCTACTCCGTTACGGGGTTCGAACCTCGGCTTAGGACGCCACCGACGGGTGTAGCCGTGCTCGATCGCGGGAAACTTTTTTAAAGAACTGTTACGTAACAGTACCTATATATATAAGTATTTTATCTATTATTTGTGTTTTTTTTGGTTTTTATGAATATTTGTTAAGTCTGTATTGACTACTGTTTTTATATTTTTAACAATAGTTATACAAGTCAATATTGATTCTTCGAATCGATATCGTGTGTGTATCAATACTTGGTGACTGTATTAATTTAGAGTTCCAGTCGGGGATATTTCAATTTTTAATTTAATAGTTATAAAAATATGTAAACTCTTGCGGATGCTTCTTTTATTAATATTCTTAAGCGGAAATCAACGTAATGTCTAAACGGAATTGGAATTCTTAATTTAAAAAAATAAGCAAATGATTATTCATATACAACTCTAGGAAACAGCTCAAGAGCTGAAGGCCAAATCGTTTATGAGACAATACCTACTATAAAAAGTCGGGGAACTTTAAAAATAGTTTTTTTAATATCTCTGCGTAATTACTTATCATAGTAAACAACTAAGAAAAGTCTGAAAAAAGTCTCATAATGAAAAAGTATTGTCAAATGCCTTACCTTTTGTACGTATAAGGTTATAGTAGTATTTGTCTGATAATCAGAGTAGTAGTAAGTAAATAAAATTGTTTTTATATTATCAGATAAAAATCGTGACGAACATCGTTCCCCATGGGTTTTTATTATTTTTAACCTTCGTACGGTACCCTAAAAACAATCTACAAATAGTGAAGCAGCCAAAAAGCTTCCGTCATTGAACTCAACGCGATTAACAAGCTCACAGCTCACAAGCCTCTTGTTATATATAAATGAACACGCTCACTGAACCCTCAGTACGGAACGGACGCGAAACGCGCGCGAATACAAAATATCACAGAAAATTACAATAACATTAAATATGCGTGTTTTAATATTATTTAACCTTTGTTTATTAATCGCAAATGCAGAAGTATGTGATGAGGATAACAGTGTTGATGTAACTGATGCCGAAATTAAGGATAATATGTTAGTGAAAAATGGAATAAACTTCGCCCCAGAATATACTGTGTATTCAAAAAACGTTAGTGGTAAAATAAGAAAATTAGGATGTGTTTGCGAGTTTAACAAGTGTTTTAGGAAGTGTTGTCCCTTGGGTCATGTACTGTATAAGGGCCCCTCGGGATTGGAGTGTATAATACATGATGATCCCATACAATTGTATGGTCTAAATGTGTCGTATATTAACAGTTACAAAGGGAACATCAAGTTTGACAATTCTAGTGGATATTACTTTTTTTATGGTCTTCCTTGTGGTAGAGAAAATATTTACATCGAAGACGACTATGCCTGGTTCGTTCAAGAGGTATCTAAATTTTACTAAAGTAGCTTAGTTATAGAATAAAATCCACTCAACTTTTCATACACGTTTTTGGTTACAAGTTTTTAAGCTCTAATTAGCTCTATATCTGGTACTTACGTTACATTATTAAGTAATCTTAAGTAATAATTGAATAATAATCGGTATTTAGTGTCGGATCGCGTAAGGATGGCCCCAAGCTTTAGAATCTTGCAAAAATTGTTTTTCAAAAATGCGCTTATCATGAGAGAAACTCTTGCATAGTTATTACAGGTATTCCTGTAAAATGAATTTTATTTAAATTAAAAAAAATCATATCTCAAATATCACTAAATTTATAAAAAAGATTTCAAAAATCATCATCAACATCTCTTATCGAAAAAAATATTTGGTCCATTCAGCAGGGGTCTGCTATTAAATAAGTACTCCAAGTTATGTTGTTAGTCAACTTTAACGTATGGTGTATTGGAAGAGTATTTTTATACTATAAAAATTTCGTGTCACAGTGTTTGTTATCGAACTCCTCTGAAACGGCTTGACCTATTTTTATGACTTTATAATGTATACTTGGTCATTCTAAGAATAGGCTGTAGGCTTTTTTTATGCCCCTAGATGCTAAGGGTATGCCACCAGAAATATTTAATATGGAAAAACAAGTTTCGCCGGGTCAGCTGGTAATAATATGTGATGATAGTTTTCACAGTACAACTCTTCCTTCTCTAAATGTCGCCATTGATTCACGCTTCTCAGATTGTATGAAAAATTTTAACGTCATTCACATTAACGCACAAAGTATTCCGGCTCACTATCCCGATATGCTTGCATCATTTGATTCTCGTAATATTCATGCCATCCTCATCTCTGAGTCTTGGCTTAAACCTTGTCTACCTTCTACATGCTATGCATTACCAGGCTTTCAATTAATACGCAACGACCGCATTGGGAGAAGGGGAGATGGGGTTGCGATTTATCTACGCTCATACATTCCCTTTTCTGTAATTAGTTCGTCTCCCCAACCATCTCCTCCCAATTCAGCCGAACATCTTTTTGTTGAAGTAATGCTTTCTCATTATAAAATTCTTCTTTGTGTAGTTTATAATCCATCATGTCAGTTTGATTATTACCCGAGTTTTGAACAATTACTAGATAAACTTGTCCCTCTTTATAACCATTCCATTATTATGGGTGACTTTAATACTTGTTTACTTAAAGGCGACGCTTGTAGTAAAAAACTGACTAGTTTAATAGAATCTTGTAATCTCCATATTCTTCCGCTTAAAGCAACACATTATTTTCCTGGTTGTACCCCCTCGCTTCTTGATCTTATTATGGTCTCATCCCCAGATTTTGTATTTAAGCATGGCCAATATCCCGCCGATGTATTTTCTTATCACGATATGATTTTTCTCTCGTATAAACTCCGTCCCCCTAAAGCTAAATCGAGAATTCTTCTGCAACGTAACTTTGGAGGAATGAACAGAGAGCGACTTCTTGAAGATGCGCGTCGAATAGACTGCTCTTCTATTATTAATGCTGATTCAGTTGACCAGAAAGTGGAACTTTTTAATATGATGATTACTCAACTGTATGATGTTCATGCTCCTGTACGACCTGTCAAAATGAAACATCTTCCAGCACCATGGTTGTCTGATGAGATTAGAACACTCATTGAAAAAAAGAATCGAGCAAAATATAAATACAAACTGAATGATTCAGACGCCAATCGAGATAAATATAAGAAAGCACGGAATCACTGCAATACAAGATGTAGGGATGCACAACGACGCCACATTCATAATTCTGTCGAAAACGGCGACACAAGAAAAATTTGGAAATTTTTAGAATCACTTGGAGTTGGTAAATCTTCTCAAAATACTTCTATAAATATTGATATACATCTTCTAAATAAGCATTTCACATCTTCTAATGCAATAGACAATGTTGGAAAAGAACGCACTCTCAAAACTCTTTCATCTTTACCAACCCGCAACCTCCCACCGTTTATCTTCTGTCCTTTCACTGATTGTGATGTTAAAAGAAACATAATGTCCGTGTCATCGAATGCCGTTGGTAGTGACGCCATTAGTCGAAACATGATAATTCCCATTTTAGATATTATTATTACTATTTTAACTCATATTTTCAATTTTTCGATTAGTTCCAATAAATTCCCAGATGCATGGAAAAATGCCCAGGTAGTACCAATACCAAAGAAAGCAAGTGCTGTCAAAAATTCTGATTTTCGTCCGATTTCTATTCTCCCTTTTCTATCAAAAATTCTTGAAAAATTAGTGTTTCATCAGTTAAATAACTTTCTTAGTAACCATTCACTTCTCGACCCTTTGCAATGCAGTTTTCGCGCAGGTCATAGTACGACATCGGCACTTGTTAAAATTACTGACGACATTCGATGGGCTATGGATACCAAACAACTGACTATTTTAACCCTATTAGATTTTAGCAACGCATTTAATTGCGTTGATCATGACATTCTACTTAGTCTGTTGTGTTCTTTTAACATATCTCCAACAGTGATAGACTGGTTTCATAGTTACCTTAAAGGCCGACGTCAGCGTGTTCGTCTTGATGAGAGCTTCTCGTCATGGAGTGACGTCAAGGCTGGGGTACCTCAAGGTGGCGTGTTGTCGCCTTTATTATTTGCAATCTTCATTAATTCGATCTCTCAGTGTATTTCTTCTCCCTATCATATGTATGCAGATGATATCCAAATCTATCGCCATTCAGCCCTTGAAACTCTCCCCATGGCAATTAATGCTATTAACAATGATCTTGTTGCAATATCTCATTGGAGCAAGCAATACGGTCTTGCCATTAATCCTGATAAATCGCAGGTCATTGTTATGGGCAGCCCGGGGATGATTATGAGGGTAGATTATTCAATTTTACCGCCCATTATATATAACGGTAATAGATTGTCTTTCTGTAACACAGTCAAAGATTTAGGTGTGCATTTAGACCAAACACTCTCATGGCCGTTGCAAATAAAGCATGTGAGTCAAAAGACATTTGCGGCATTGAGCTCGTTACGACGTTTTCGATCTGTTCTGCCTATTCCTACCAAAGTTATGCTAGCAAACTCTCTCCTTTTACCTATTCTCGATTATGCAGATGCAAGCTTTTCCGATTTAACCGAGGACCAACTTAATAAGCTTGAGCGTCTTCAAAATCTCGCTATTCGGTTCATATTCTGCCTACGCAAATATGACCATGTGTCAGAATTTCGCTCAAAGCTCAAGTGGCTCCCCATTCGTTCACGCCGGAATCTACATATTCTCAGTCTGTTGTACTGTGTATTATTTAGCCCAAACGCACCCTCATACTTAAAGGAAAGATTTAAATTTGTAGAAAATCCTTCTGGGTTGAGATCTACACGCAAACTTAAGCTCCTTGTGCCTGAATTCTCTACAAAGTTTTATAAAAAATCCTTCACAGTGCAAGCCATTAGCTTATGGAATGATTTACCACTCAATATTAGAGAATCAGAATCACTTAACAAATTTAAGAATTCAGTGAAAGATCACTATCTAAATAATTAGATGACATTATTCATTATATTTATTTATTAAATTTATGTATTGTTTATGTAGTTTATTGTAACCTTAGAATATATATTAGTTTATTATAATTGTATGTATTCATATTATATAATATTATTGTGTAGGTGTGTATGTATTCGGTTGTAATATATTAGTATATTGAAGCTACACCACCTTCGTTATTTCAACCTCCGCTCCTCCCAAGACAGGGTTGTCTGGAAGAGATGGCTAACTAGTCATAAGACCGCCCGTTGTACTTCACTCTATATTTGGTTTTTATTTTACTGTTATTTTTTTATGTGGTGTACAATAAAGTTATAAATAAATAAATAAATAATATCTTGTTTGGGGACTTCTCTTAACTATATACAACGCGTAGACTAAATGAGAAAGAGGAAAGAGAGGGGTTATATCGAAGAACATTACAAGGGGGATGATATTGGATAGACTATTGGGTAAACGTAACGTAGATACTGTTACTGAACCGATAAATAATCAAACATTATGATCTCTTACGAGAGAAACCTAAGCAGTGCTTTGGACTCGAGACCAAGGTGTTGGCTTAAAGACGTCTTTTAATCAATTATAACACGCCTCCACTGCCCAGGATCTCCATTTAAACCTAAGTTTCGGTTTACCCAAGCCTAATTTACGTGCCGACATACATATAAATGCTATAATTCCATTCGATATCTTTGTTGGAAACCGAAATTAAAATTCTATCTGTATTGACACAGGAGTCATAAACTATTGAAACGTTGTTGTCGAATGCGAAAGCGGTCCTGTAGCGTCTGTCTATGACGGAGAGGGTAACCGCGAGGTTTAGTGAGTAGGACTGCGTTTCTCGCTGGTTAGTCAGCTAGCCCTCCTAAGGGTTGGACGGGTATGCGTAAACGCATTGCTCCGCGTAATAAAAAAAGGAGTCATGAACAAGAGGCTGTGGGATCCCTGTGGTTGTACTAATAATACAAGCATTTATCTCATGTAAATGAATAATGATATGAACTTTAAATAATTGACCGATATACAGTAGCCATGATAAGATAGACGATGTACGTTCAATAAAAAATGATTTATACGACACATTGATTTTATTTTGTGCAAAAAGAACAAAATAAATTAACTTTCCCCGAAGAAGCCGATGTAGTTATTAACTATGATAATATCATAATTTTAATATTTGACTCTATCTCAGCAGTGCCTGAATGTGACCCTGGTGCAAGTTTACAGGACTTTTTTTATTGACCCACCTCGCTATCTAATCCTAACTAAACTAAACTAAGTAATAAATTTAACGACTCACGTGATCCTCAATGATTGTCAATATTAATTGTATAAAATTACTTGTCAAACTGCTGCTTAATAAGTTGTTGACCTACTAGTCAAAACATAAACTAAATAAAATATTTTATGTCGATGTATTGGGACAGTTGTCTCCAACGAAAAAGTTAAGTTTGTTACTACAGATGGTATGAAACTGTGATCTGAGTATTTTATTAGGATAAGCAAAAAACAAGTACATAGATTTGTTATTAATATGTTCCATAATTATATTATTAAACATTGAAAACAGGATGAGATAAAGACGGTTTAGGTATTAATATTTGTGGGAATAATCAATGTTTGCCATTGAACGAATGTCGCAATTACTTTGTTTTTTTTGATGAAGATTACAAAAAATGCAAGGAATTTTAAAATTTGTTAAATTGTTAACTAGAATGTGAATGATCATCGTATAAATTTTTTATTAGAAACAAGAACAATATTAAAAACATTGGTTATTGTTATATTTATTGGGTATATTTATTTACATGAAAACATTTAAAAAATTGAGGAGTCACGTCATATATTATTATTGAATCACACTACAAGTAAACATAATCCTCGACGCTTGCAATATTTAAAGAAAAACAGAGTATGCAATGTGACTATAAATAAATTTGCTACCTGATTGATTTAAAACTGATAAATCAATAATACATAAAGCATATTATTCTGTACAACATTTAAACAGTGCATGGAATTTAAATGATGTTGACTTACTAGTAGAATGATTACATATTCGATCTGTCCCGGCTTGGCCTGTGTGCAATTGTGCGCTACGCTTTATCACTATGTTACTATATTTTACTTTTAAATTTATATATGTCGGAACAGAGCCGATTTGAATAAATAAAGTAATGGAACATAATGATTCTGTAGTTTTTGAACATGACCAAGGTCTAAGGAATTCCTTTAAGTGATCACAACACTCGCCTCCACTGCCCGGTCTCTTTGTTAACATTAGGTTAACATAAGGCTAACCTAAACATAAACTTAACCTAATCTAAGGCTAACCTACATTCAATGACTCACCGAGTCGGAGAGGTCCAATATCCGTAATATAGAGACACATTATTGTTACATTTCTACTCCAGGTGATGTTAACTCAAAGAGACTTGTCGTGAGACGAAGTGTAATGCGTCAGCCGGGGAATATGAAGGGACTAGACAATAGTAGCAATGCCCCTTCACTAGTGGGGAGAAGTAAATCAACAAACAGGAAATATGGCGCTAGCGTTCCGATTAATCGATAATTGATCAGTCGTTTGAAACACAAGTGCCGTAGATGTCGCTCGTATTTCGACCACTCGACAATCGTCTACCCGCTATCCAAAATCGTGGAATATTAAAATGACACGACGGAACGATCCTACCCTAACTACAGCCCGACATGACCACAAAGCTCTACACGCACTTCATCCCCACGTCGATAGATGGCGTAATCACACACTCATTTGTTTACTTTGTGTTCTTAAGTATTTTTATCGCGATGTCCTTTCTCAAGTTGTACTTTATCTTTGTAACATATTTCATCAACATCGGTTCAGTAATTTAAACCTGATTGTATAACAGACAAATAAACGCTACCTATTCGTTAACAGATGGCGTAAGTAGTATATTTAATCGCGCTTTCATTTAGTTTATATTCTTAAGTATTTCCTACTTTCTTGAGTGTTACTTTCGAAATTATAATATTAGTAAGGATTGATATGATATTTTGACAAGAACGACATTTCCGAAATGTGTCCGTACTGACCGCCTCTAGGTTCTCTTACTATGAATCTAAATTTCGCCTCTATCGTGTCAAAAGCCTCTTGGTACCTACTTTTCTCCAGAACACGTTATGTATGGACTATTGTTCTCATATTTGGTAGCGTTCTGCCAAGAACCAACTTGAAGCTTAGAAAATCATCGGAAAGTTTTTATACTTATCGGCTTCTTATCAAATAAAATTCTGTCTCGCGCCCCGTCGACCAACGTGTTGGGGTTTTTTGCTACTTTGTAATTGACGCACTTTCTGCGCTCATTAGCTTGGACTTATTTATAAGTCAATGACCATATTTGTTATTTTGTTATTTTTATAGTGTTAAAAAATAATCCTTAAATATACTGAAAATATCACAATAATATCCTCGTAAGGTGCAGACCATATCATGTGAAGTGATAAAGTCAATAACCGAAAGCATACTGAGATAGCGACTACACTTTTTTACTAAGTATCTGTGACGTATATCTGTTACGTATTTTGTCATATTTTTTCAAGAGTGACCAAATTACACTTAGTACGTGTATAGTGTGAGTTTATAAAATTACAACTGACTGCTAATTATTAAAACTGACGAACGTTTTGTTATTCGACTTTACAATAACTTCTTTGTAAACTTAAAATTTGGTACCGTCCTATTATTATTTCTCACTAGCCGACCCGCACGACTTCGTTTGCGTGTTGTGCCGCTCCTATGGGTCGTAGCGAGATGTTATATAGCCTAACTTATTCCTTGTTACATCAGCTATCTGCCAGTGTAAGTCCCGTCATAATCGGTCCAGCTATTTTAGAGATTGGCCGGAACAAACAGACAGACAAAAATTGTCAAATTGTTGTTGTTGGTATATGTACCATGTATATATACTATCCCAAGTCATCTCTGCAAACAGAGGAGTACCCGGAGCGACCTCTAAACCGCTCCCCCCATCCCGGATTACGTCTTAACTATGAATATTAGTTAAATGACTTACAGTTATGGTTTAAGATCCCAAGTATCTAAGACGTCCTCCTAATACTTTATTTTTAAACTGTACGCGACTCACGAGAGGTTAATCCATAAAATAAATCTCTCACTAAATGTTCTTGAAGTGGCGTCTGTTAGAGCTAAGATCAGTAAACATTATAAATTGTATCTAAGAATTTTATTACATTGATAAAAATAAAAAACTTATAGTACAGGAGCCAAAGATGAACAGATCGAAGTTAAAATATAAAATCTGAGAAACATGTGTTACAACAAGTACATTATTATGGTATATTAGGAAAAAAACATGTGTTTAAAATGACGTCATAGTATTAAATCATTTTTTTATATTACATATGAGAAATTATTATAATTCACATCCTCAATTGATTCTAACCTTCTGCCAGCCGCCTTTAAAAGTCGGAGCATCTTCCGAGTCTGGTTGTATGTACTATTATTAATTGTTTTATGAATATAACTACTTCATAATGTATGAACATTTAGTTTCAGTTGATTTTATCTATACTAATATTATAAAGAGGAAAGATTTGTGTTTTTGTATGTAACGAATATACTTAAAAACTACTGGACCGATTTCAAAAATTCTTTTACTGTTAGAAAACTACATTATCCCGAGATGTATTGGTGATAGAACAAAAAAATGTTCTTCAATATTATAGATCGTATCAGTATCTACAAAAAACTTCGCGAGACTATATGTCCAACTATTGTTGTTATGTCACTATAACAACTATTTTACAATTTAAAAGTTGATAGAAATGCCTATCAAAATCGGACCATGTTTTCAATACCTTTGTATTAATTCTTATCCAAATAAATTATATATTTCTATTCAAGACTGATTGATGAAATCGGACATTCCATTCAAAAGATATTACGAAAATAAAAATGTCAATATAAACAAAAATACAGGCTGACGCGACGGGCCGGTGTGTCCACGCAGCGCAGCGAGCGACGCGACGAGAGAGGGGTCACCGAAATGCGGGAAAGCCAAAATGTTTAAAAAAAAATTCCCTCCTGCGAAGTCGGGACGGGCCGCTAACATTTATTAAAAAGATTGACTTTTTTTTAAATATACCCACCTTTCTACGTGTTCTGTAGGTACTACGTTATACTAGAAACTTAATATAAAATTTTACCTTATACAAATATTACTAGTTTATGCATAAAGAATATTATATTCTTTGGAGCACGGGATTTATTACAGTACTTTAACTTAAGTCTGGCTGGCCTTGGCTCTCGTTATAGTTTCCGACATATATAATTGGGGGTTTTTTTTAAGTGACCAATGGCAAAAAGATAGGTACTTATTTGTTTTAAATGACCGTTAGACTAATAATCAATAAAAAAAATGTCATCCTCCGTAGCACAATCTATTCATAATACCTTTTTTTCCTTGAAGCTTCTTAAAAATGTTAGTGGACTCAACATTACTCCTTCTTCAAACTATGAACGTATGAGTTAGACAGTCATAGAGTTGCTTGATATACATCAATGCATCGAAAACATCTATATTTATCATTCGATATATCGTATCAGTTCGATACATCGGATACAGTCAGTGTTTTACAATACATCGATGTATTTTATTCAATGTATCGAATAAATCTTTTCCTCATACATTCATTTATATTTTGTACGTAAACTAGTCAAATACAGTTCTTGCAACTATAGAGTTGCCGACTCTTCCAGCCCTGCCAATTGTCTCAGTAAATCCTGAAACCCATTTACGTGTCATGGCGTGTCGTGTCGCGCCAGAAACGTATCGGTTTCATACATTTAATATGGTTAGGAGCATATTTGTGTATTATGTCGTGACGTGACGTGGCGTGTCGTGGCGACCAATTGCGCCAGGGCGGTGGTGGGGGTAATGATGCGACACGACACGACAGGCAAATATGTTTCTACAACCCGCGCGCGGCTCGTGGCGTGAATATCTAGCGCACTTTTTTATTTTATTTTATTTCGCAAAATTTAGTATGTATTTTTTTATGTCTCCTTCAACCTGCTAATGGACTTCCTCAAATTGTGCTTTGTTCATTCTAAAGTACTGTTTTTTTTTCGGTCTCCCTATGTTTATAGGATGAACCCAGTATCTTTTTTTTATTTTTTTATTTGCCCTCAAGAAGTTTCATTGCTAAGAGAAATTGAAGGTCTACATCAAAAAGTATTCATAAGACTGCGCTGGCTAAAAAATGTTTCGTAACTATAGCTATCATTTATAATAGGATACCGAAAAATATTAGAGAACTGGATTTCAATCAATTATAAAAAAAATAACACAATGGCTAGTAGAAAAATGATTGCATGAACTAAAAGAATTGGGATAATATTATTTAAGTTAAGAATGTTAATTAAAATAAATCTACGACATTGTATGTATAATTTAATTATGGCTTTTAAATTAAATTGTGGCTATAATTAATCTATGACATTGTTTAATATAATTTATAAATAACTTTCTGTAATAAATATTTGTATGCCAAATCCTGGCAAAACATGTGGAACCTTTAGTATGCATTAATCCAACCATTGTACCACATTTTTTACAAATAAATATATTTGATTTGATTAAAATCGCTATCACATAAGTGTGCACACTCACCGACACGACACGCCACGCCACGACACGTAAATGTGTTTCCGCCTTAATACTCTGTGACACAAATAAAACATCAACAATATCCATATTTTGGTTTAGTTAATGCCATGAAAATAATATCACTACATTTTTGTATTAGGATTTGTAACTTTTTTTAATTCTTTTTTTTTATAAAAATAAGTATTAAAAAGTATTAAAATTTTAAATTATGTCTTATTTTTCTGATTTTCGTTCTTAATTTAATTGACGGCTTTTTATCGATGCATCGAAAACGATGTATTAATTGGATATATCAAAAAACATCGATGCAAACTTTCCGATTGATGCATCGCAAAAAACATCGATTTATATTTTAAATGAACATCCCTAGACAGTCAGTACAGAAATGCAGAGTAAAACCAGTGTTGCCAAATTTCCAAAACGTCTACCCTAAATTATGCCAATTACTAATAGCTATGATTTGACAAATACAATAATCGTAACGATCAAAATAACTACATTAGAAAAACTAATTAAAAGAAGGTCTTCTATTAATTTATTTATATATTTATTACAATGATTTTCATACAAACAAATACTAGCGCTATCTGTCACAACTCGTATGAACTACGTGTGTAAATCATTGCTAACTTGGACTTCGCGTACTGTGACAGCAAGTCAATGACCATCATATTTAATAACGGTTAGTTTATTTAAATGGTAAAAAAAGAAAACAATATTCCATCTTTTTTTAACCTTCGTAGCGGACGGATGAGATTTGTTGGCCCTAATTGGTTATTACCCATTTACTGAAAACATTATCTGCATCTGTTAGACGGGTTCAGTCAAGAACGAATTAATAATTTATTATCAGGATTAATCATATCATTTTCATAGTAAAGAAAATATAAATTAGGCATATTTATGTTAGCAACACCGTTTGTAACTTTATATTTGCGAAGTTCTCTTTATTTCATTTCAATTATACCCACGTATCAATTTATTACAAGATAAAATATATATCCTTCCTATCCTAGATTTGTGTCAGTTGTCAAATGGATTTGAACGGAGCTCGCCTGGTGACCATTTTAGTTGTACAACTGTGTGTGTGTGTCATAATAACTAATTGATCCTTATGTTCTTAACATACATCTCACCCTGGCTTCGCTTGGTTAAAATATTTTCAAATGACAATAACTTTTTCTTGACATCAGATTTATATGAAACAAAGCCTTTAAGTAAAATCTGCAGCAATACAACTGCGAAAACCACATCTAATTTTGTGCAGTAATAAATTACGTTTTAATCATCTGTATTATATATTCAACAAATTTCTAAGAAAATTATACGTTACAAAGAGAAAACGTGATGGTTTTGAGTACAGACGGAAAATTCTGATGTATCATAATAATTATCCTTTGTGGTATTTTTATAAAGGCAAAAATTGATTTTATTACAATAAATCTTATTTACATAGTATAAAACAAAGACGCTTCCCGCTGTCTGTCCGCTTAGATCTTTTTAAACTACGCAACGGATTTTAATGCGGTTTTCTCCTTTAAACAGAGTGATTCAATAAATTTATTCATTACTTATTATAGTAGAGATACCATGCGAATCAGGGGCGGGTCGCTAGTTTTAATTACTTGAATCAAATATAAACAAAATGATTAATTAAAACAGATAACGGCAAGCAAATAATACCTGGAAACAGTAATCCGTCATCATATTATCTTAAACGCCAAGCGAGACGATGACGTCATAATTAATAAGTCGTTTTATTCATTGAACTTAAGCGGCGCTGTTTTTTATTGTACTATCGTATTGTGGGACTTTACGCACCTTATAAACTTAAGAGGTCATATTTATAAACACAAAATATACTATACTATTATATACTACACTATACTATTATTCATGGAGAAACTATATCAATATAGAAATGAACATTGATGTATGTTCAAGTTATTACTATTGTTAGTGAGACAGTTTGATTAGCAAAACTGCATGAATGGCAATCCCCGGACATTATTAACATTATTATTTAAGCTCCTGTGTTACAATTAAGTTTATGAGTACCCTATTTTAACAATAAATATAATTTAACAATAAACATAACGAAACCACACCACTGCACTGCTATAACGGTCACCAGACGAGCTCCGTTTGACAACTGGCTTAAGTCTAATAAAATAAAAGGCACTATCCGCGAATACAAAGTTAAAAACGGTGTTGCTAACTTATCTCCTTTCAGAAACTCTCAACTATATTATAAAACTCATATTTAAATAATTCCTAAAAATTTTAATATTTAATGATTAAATGATTTTTCGTTGTGTATTCTGTACACAATTTATTATTTTTGTCAATAATTTAAAAAAAGTCATTCATCCTAAAACAAAAATGACAAAACTCAAAAGACATCTAAATACTAAAAAAACCATGCGAGTCGAACTCGCGCTCCTAGAGTTCCGTACCAAAAGATCACGTTTGTTGTATAGGAGCCCCCTTAAATATTTAGTTTATTTTGTTTTTAGTATTTGTTGTTATAAGGGCAACAGAAATACATCATTTGTGAAAATTTCAACTTTCTAGCTATCACGGTTCATCAGATACGAGAGCGTGGTGATGGATAGACGGAACAAATCTAACAATATACCGTTTTTATCCTTTGGGTACGTAAAAACAAATAAATTTTCAATTTGTATGAACTTGTTTTAACTGTTCATAGTTCCTTGAAAAAAGACAAGGTTATGATTTTATGAATCAAGAAATACTTTCTTAAAATATAATAAAATGTTTGGCTTCCTCATCGGCCTTCACCTACAAAATCATTTTCCTGGTCGTGTTCTATATAAATCTATTTTTATATAACACGGCTGCACAATCGCTGTCCACTATCATGTCGAAGTTATTGACACAGTTCTCAGATTTTGTATATTTAATATTAAAGTTATTATTTTAATACTAGATGACCCGCTTAATTGCGTCCATACTGAATTTTTCTCTCACACCTTTCATTCATTCTGATACACGAGGCCACCAACTCATTCATCCCCTCACTTTTATTTATTCATATACTAACTGTGACTCACTCACTCACTATTCCAAACACACCCACTTACATACTCATTCAATAATAGGATGATAGATTGAAACGGACGAAATACTAACGCTAACTGAATGTCAACTTCTAATATGCATATATAAAAACTAGCTGCGCCCCGCGGTTTCACCCACTATATTTTGAATAATTCACACTATATCATTATAAATTATAGCCTATATGTTATTCTGATTTGTAAGCTATATTACTGTAAAGTTTCATCAAAATCCATTCAGTAGTTTTTGCGGGAAAGAGTAACAAACATAAATCAACATTCTTACAAACTTTCGCGTTTATAATATTAGTAGGATTCTCGTGTCGCGGTGTATCTTACCAAACTCTTCCGAAACGGCTCGACCGATTTCTATGAAATTTTGTGTGCATATCGGGTAGGTCTGAGAATCGGTCAACATATATTTTGTTATACCCCAAGTGATATGGGTAGCCCACCCTAATTTTTTTAAATTTATATGGCAAATCGACGTTTCCGGGTCAGCTAGTTTAATTATACTCGTAATATCTTTAGTTTCAGTAAAGCAATTGTGACATAACGATAATTGTATACTAGCAACCCGCCCCAACTTCGCACGGGTGCAAGTATTATACATATATAAATCTCCTCTTAAATGACTCTATTAATAAAAACCGCATAAAAATCCGTTGCGTAGTTTTAAAGATTTAAGTACTTTTTACGTTTATCGTGCACAAACGAATGACAAACCAACTAACAGACATCTAAAATAGTTTCTATACACAGTTTTTGTTTATTTATTTATTGTGCTAATAGTTAAATAACCATTAGAACTATGAATTATACATACTTATTAATCAAACCGGATTTGAATAAAATATCTACTTACCTATTAACTGTGATGACGACATTATACATTTGTTGTCTATTGATTTAATTAAAAAAATATTATGTACTTATACTGAATACAAAAAAAACATATTTATTCTAAATCATCATTTATCATGATTAGAAATTAATTGTTAAAGGTTTTTAGACTTATAAGTAATTTGCCGGATGCAATGCGGATCCAAACATGAATTTATTTTAAAATTATGGTCTAATCTATATTATATTATACTAGCGGCCCATCCCGGCGTCGCGCGGGTGGAATATTATTTTTAAAAATATATTGGCCCTCCCGCATTTCGGTGCCCCCTCTCTTGCCGCTTTACTCGCTGCGCTGCGTCGCTATACTGGCCCGTCGCGTCGACGTGTATTTTTTGTTTATATTGATATTTTTAATTTCGTAATATCTTTTGAATGGAAGAAATAATAATTCAAAAAGTAATTTACAGGTATTGAAATAGTCTTGAATACGAAATAATTTATTTGGATAAGGATTAATACAAAGTTATAGAAAACATGGTCTGATTTTGCTAGGCATTTTTATCAACTTTTAAAATGTAAAAAAGTAGTTATAGTGACGTAACTATAATAGTTGAAAATATGGTCTCGCGGACCGTTACGATACGTTCTATAATATTGTAGAACATTTTTTTGTTCTATCATCAATACTTTTTGCAGCGCATGCGATGAAAGATATTTTATGGCTAATTTTTTGGCATCTTGGGTTGGTTTTCGTGAGATTTCCTAAGGATCTCTAATTTTTTGTTGTAATAAATATAGCCTATGTTACTCAGGGATAATGTAGCTTTCTAATGGTGAAAGAATTTTTGAAATCGGTCCAGTAGTTTTTATGTTTATTCGTTACATACAAAAATACAAATCTTTCCTCTTTATAATATTAGTATAGAGTATAGATATAGATACTAGCTGCCTGCCCTCGCTTCGCTCCGGGTATTTAAAGCAATATGATAATTGATGTCCTTAAATTGTCACTCTGTAATTGTGTAGTTTTTAATTATTTGAAAAATGAGAGAGAGTAAGAAAAAGTTATAAAAAGAAAAATAATAAAAACAAAAATAAAAGAAAAGCGACAGATGATAAATGAGGGAGGACAGAGCAAAAATAAAATTGAATAAGTAAAGGAGAGAGATATAGAAAGAAAAGAGATAATCGAAAGAAAGAAAGTGAAAAGAGGCTAAACATTCTGAACAGATAAAAATAAAATTAAAGAGAGAAAAAGAGGATGAGAGATAATGATAGTATTATAAGAGGAAGAGAGGCGGAAATACTATATACTTTTCTCAGTTAAAGAATTTTTTAAATCGGATTAGAAACAACAAACTGGCCATATTCTATAATTAAAAACTGTATATGGCAACACTAAATCACCTTTGTTCCTTACGAATAGTGTAGTTTTCTATCAGTGAAAGAATTTTTAAAATCGGATTAGAAACAACAAAGTGGCCATATTCTATAATTAAAAAATGTATATGGCAAAACTTAATTCTTTTTTGTCCCTCACGAATAGTGTAGTTTTCAATCAGTGAAAAAAAAATTTAAATCGGATTTGTAGTTTCTGAGAAACTCTTCAATTTACAAAATGACCACCTTATGGCACTTAAATGGCCATATCTTTTTAATTAGAGTATTTATGGCAAAACCACATAGCCTATGTTACCCGGAAAGGATGTAGCTTCCTATCGGTGAAAGAATTTTCAAAATCGGTTCAGTACTTTTCGAGCCTATTCGCAACAAACATACAAATATACAAACAATCAAATCTTTCCTCTTTATATAATAGTATAGATATAAAATGCTTTGTTAATACGTAAGTACACAGTTTTCTCTAACACCACCAACCCTAATCAACTTCCCGTTGCTTGGGGTGGTATACCCCTTGGTCTAAAAAGTAAGAATGTTAAAACATATATTTCTGTCTTTTTCTATTGCATGAGGACTTCTGCAAATATCTCAAAATTATAATTGATGTGGAATGTTCTAGAAAGTTCTCAAAATTTCTGGAATAATCTAGAAAGTTCCGAAATGTGTAAAACTATTGTAATCGATTTGGAATGTTCGAGAAAGTTCTAGAAATTTCTGAAATGATCGACATTCTAAAATGAGTGCAAACTATTATAAACGATTTAGAATGTTCGAGAAATATCTGGAATAATCGACATAATTCTAAAATGAATGCAAACTATAATCGATTTAGAATGTTCGAGTTAGTTCTAGAAATTTCTGGAATTATCTAGAAAGTTGATTGAATAAGTCTCAATATCGAAAATAAAAATCTATAATCTATGTTAAAAATGTAACAAAAAAATTATAAATTTTTTTATACCCGAGCAACGCCGGGTTTCGCTGCTAATTTTTTTTACAAGATTACTAGCAGCATTTTATATACTACTAGTATTCCTTTACCCTGCCGACTAAGTTAAAATGATTGTGTTGTGAATCGTAACGTCTGAACCATGGAGCTACTAACGCTTTAGTTAAAAGCGCCATCTATATTTATCAAGCCGAACTACTAGTAAAAGACACGTAGAAGTCTCAAACCATACTACAACGTAATTTCAATAACTCCTAACCGATGGCGCTATTAACTAATTAAAAAAGCATTGTACAATGTACATTTTTATTTTACCTTTATTCTATGCTATAAGTACAGATTCAGTTCACATATGTTTTTTTTTTTTGTAACAATCATACATATTCAAGGTTATGTTGCCAATTATTTTTATTTAAGGTTTATAAATAATGCAAGTTATTATTTTTTTATAATCTTAATTAAAATAATTTAAATACATATATTATCTTCTTCTTTTCTTTCATGTTGTTCTTTAATATAAGTAACTATTATTTACAGCATATATTAGGTATATATCTTGTTTTTTTCTGCTTGTGTATCAAAGTTAAATGTTTCATAATTATAGCTAGACCTTACAACAATTAAACGTCAATTAGCTAACTAGCTGATCACTATCAATTTGATATAATTCACCGTCAAACCAAGTGATGTTTAATTTCAAACACACTTAACTTTTAAAAGAACAGATGTCTGTGCCTGTGTGCGAAACCTCTTGTATTTAAAACACTCGATTTAATCTATACTAATATTATAAAGAATACAAGTTTGTGAGCTTGTAGGGGATAATCTCTAGATCTACTGAACCGATTTTGAAAATTATTTTACCAATAGAAAGCCACATTATTTGTGATTATCATAGGCTGTATATTAACCCGAAAAATTAAAAGACTTATTCGTGGTAGTTCGATTTGCAAAGTAAGTTCGAATGGAAAAAGCGGTCGAACAAAAACTTTTCTGACGAACGCTGCCTTAACGATGAGACATATATGATTTATAGTTACGGGTAGAGTATGAATGTTTGTATACACCTCAGCAAAGCGAGAGCAACATCGAAAATATTGAACTGACTACTACTACTGACATCATTTTTACCCTTCGTAGATTGACACGCACAGTCAGTAAAGATGCTGCACTTATAGCTTATCATTCCTACGTTGTATCAACTCTTCGGTATGGTTTAATATTATGGGGAAATTCATCACTTTGAATAAAAGTGATTTTATTGTACAAAAGAACTGTGTTCCAGAAATTTTTAATTTTTAATTTTGATTCATGTAGACCGATTTTTAAGAGAAACAAGTTGTTAACTTTAACAGAGTTCTATATTTTAGACATGTCTTTATTTATAAAAAACCCAAGATAAAACACAATTTGGCAAAAGAGATCCTACCCGCTTACTATATCCAATCTGTCGCTTAGATTTATTTAAAAGAAATTGCTATATAATGGGAATAAAATGTTTTAACTGTATACCAAAAGCAACACGGGAACTCCCACCCATGAAGTTTAAAAGAGAACTCAACAACTAGTTACTATCTCATTGTTTTTATAATCTAAATGATTTTGTTAATGATGTGACTAGACAAATTATAGACATTATAATTATATTAATTTGACATTGTTTTCTTTTTCTTGACATTAGCTTAAATGTATGTAACATTATTATTTAACTTTCAATATTACATAATTATTTAATTTTGACGACTAATATTGACATTACTAATATAATTTTATGTATCTTTCCTGCAATATGTTTTCCACACCATTGTAAAGGCAAATCATGCGGCCAAGCTGACATGATGACTGTAATACTACGCTTAAGGAAATAAATAAATTGAATTGAACAGACACATTTACGCATAACGTCAAACAATTAACTAATAACATCATCCTTGATGTTATTAGATATTAATCCAAATTGATATAATTACCAAAATGGAAAATACCACAAAGTATTAATTATGAATATTTATCTATCGTTAGGGATTAATTAAAACAAATAAAGGTGCGACTCATAGATTTCCCACTGGTAATGTATTTTAGGAAATAATTGCAACATTCTTTTAAAATGTATCGTCATGGGGATTGCACTGCTATTTTAACACTATTTAACAATTATGACTATGCTAGGGTTGCCTCTATGGAGCGCCTGGTAGTGCTGAACAGATGGAGGGAGAGGTTAGAGAACCCGTGTGCTAGCCGGGAGTTGGTGGCCGCGATAAGACCCGTTCTGCGGGACTGGGTTGGTCTCAGCTTTGGCGCCCTCACATTCCGTATGACACAGGTTTTGACCGGCCATGGGTGTTTTGGTCGATACCTGTGTCAGGTGGTTAGGAAAGAATCGTCCCCCGCATGCCACCACTGTGGGGACGGAGCGGAGGACTCGGCGGATCACACTCGCCGAGTATGCTCCGCGTGGGAGGAACGCCGTGCTACCTTAGCAGCGGTTATCGGAGGAGACCTCTCGCTGCCGGCCTTGGT
The DNA here is from genome assembly GCA_905147385.1 of Limenitis camilla. Lineage (NCBI taxonomy): Eukaryota > Metazoa > Arthropoda > Insecta > Lepidoptera > Nymphalidae > Limenitis > Limenitis camilla. The sequence continues at coordinate 11,334,805 of LR990239.1, read as the reverse complement.
GAGAGCAATGGTTGGTAGCGAGCAGGGATGGCAGGCAGTAGCGGATTTCGCCGAGGCCGTTATGTCTGCGAAGGAGGCGGCGGAGAGAGCCCGGGAAACTGACCCTGAGGCTCCACCACTGCGCAGAATGCGAGCTGGTCGCCGGCGTCGCGCTTACCTTGCGGCAATGCCGCCGTAGCGTATTTGCGCTGAGCGACTAGGGCTTATGGGTGACGGACGGGGGTTTCTGTCACTCATGGGAGGGCCCAGTGCAGGTGCACGCACCCTTGTGTTTCGGGGGCGACACTCTGCGGAGAAAAGGGGGTTTGTTATTGTTCCCCCGAGATTAGGGTCCGGATGCGGACAAGCGCCGGCAGGCTGTGGTGCGTTACGGTCCCATGGCTTGCCACTGCCAGGTGCTGAGCAGGAACACCCCGGATGGTTTAGCGGGTCGGGCTGCCTCCTCCTGAGGTAGTTTTGAACTGTCTCCTTTAGAGGCAGTCGCCCCAACCTCGCATAACCTTCCTAAGTCCCCGCTTGGGAAGGTATCTGTCGAGCAGATTCCTCCGGGTAAAAAAAAAAAAAAAAAAAAAAAAAGGGTTGCCTCTATAATATATATCTATGCTAATATTATAAAGAGGAAAGATTTGTATTTTTGTATGTAACGAATAAACTTAAAAACTACTGGACCTATTTCGAAATTTCTTTTACCATTAGAAAGCTACACTATCCCTGATTTATTACTATTTATTACTATTTATTACTAGAAAAAATTAGAGATCCTCAGAAATTCTTACTAAAACCAACCTAAGGTGCAAAAAAATTAGCCATAAAATGTCTTTCATCGCATGCGCTGCAGAAACTATTGAGGATATAGAACAAAAAAATGTTCTACAATATTATAGAATGTATCAATATCTACAAAAAACTTCGCGAGACCATATGTCCAACTATTGTAGTTATGTCACTATAACTACTTTTTTACATTTTAAAAGTTGATACAAATAATTGTAACCCTACTGTAAGTTCCTGTGCTGGTGATAAAAAGAGCAACCTCCAGGACAATGGAATCAAACAACAATAACAAAAAAGAAAACATAAAAAAAGGTGATATAGTATATAAAAAAAAGAATACAAATACGATGATATAAAAAAATAACTAAAATTATGTACTATGCATGAAGAATAAATTAATAAAGTATAATTATCTATACTATTATATAAAGAGGAAAGATTTGATTGTTTGTAAGTTTGTATGTTTGTATGTTTGTATGTTTGTATGTTTGTTGCGAATAGGCTCGAAAAGTACTGAACCGATTTTGAAAATTCTTTCACCGATAGGAAGCTATATCCTTTCCGGGTAACATAGGCTATGTGGTGTTGCCATAAATACTCTAATTAAAAAGATATGGCCATTTAAGTGCCATAAGGTGGCCATTTTGTAAATTGAAGGGTTTCTCAGGAACTACTAATTCGATTTTAATTTTTTTTCACTGATAGAAAAATGCTCTTTTCGTGAGTGACAAAGGTGATTTAGTGTTGCCATATGCATTTTTTAATAAATAGAATATGGCCATTTTGTCGTAACTAACCCGATTTTAAAAATTCTTTCGCTAATAGAAAACTATACTTTTGTGAGTGACAAAGGTGATTAAGGTAACTAATTCGATTTTAAGAAATTATTTCGCTAATAGAAAACTATGCTTTTCGTGAGTGACAAAGGTGATTCAGTGTTGCCATATACATTTTTTAATTCACGAATTTGGCCATTTTGACGTAACTAACCCGATATTAAAAATTCTTTCGCTAATAGAAAACTATGCTTTTCGTGAGTGACAAAGGTGATTCAGTGTTGCCATATACATTTTTTAATTCACAAATTTAGCCATTTTGACGTAACTAACCCGATTTTAAAAATTTAGTTCGCTAATAGAAAACTATGCTTTTCGTGAGTGACAAAGGTGATTCAGTGTTGCCATAAACACTTTTTTAATTAATATAACACGGCCGTGTTACTACTGATCTGATTTTAAAAATTCTTTCACTGAGGAAGTCTACAGTATTTCTGTCCCTCTTCCTCTTATATACTATCATTCTCTCTCATCCTGTCTCTTTTTTCTCTCTTTAATATTTATCTTTATCTCTGTTCAGAATGGTCAGTCTCTGTTCGGTTTTTTTTCGAGAGTCTCTCTCTCTCTCCTTTATTTTTATTTTTGTACATATATTCTTAATTTAACATATACTTTAACGTAGACGAAGTCACGGTAGTCGACTATATAAAATAAGATTGTAAAGGTACATTATGTATGAACCATGAACATCACATTACACACTATATATACATACATAATATACTAATTGAACAGATCAAAAATTGAACGGAAATTCAATAATACTGGCCAAGAAATGGCTCTGACCATCATGTCGGAGGTAAATTGGACTTTAACACATAAAAAAAAGAATCAAACAGCATAAGAAAAACAGTAAATAATTACAATTGTTAATTCGCAAAGGTTTACTGCTAGCAACACTAGTAAATTTTTAAATAAAATTAAACTCGCTGTGGCAGTGGATGTTGAACATCGTGATCATATCGAGGTGTCCTTATCCAGGAATTGTTCAATTTTCTGTCTAAAAACTTGTTATTGTTTCTAACGTGTTACTGTCAAATAAGGGCTTCGGATATATAATAAATAAGAAGATATAAGAATAATAAATAAACTATCTTTTCATATTGGGTAGCATTCAAGTATTACGTAACGCAATTTGGGTGGAGGGGAGATTACAAGGGCGGGAGGAGGATTATTGAAACAACGCGTTACGTAACATTTTTTTTTTTAAATATTAGTGAATTAGATTTTACGGGGAATCCCTCGATTGTATTGTACTTTCGTTTCCTAAGTTGGTAATCCTTTCGTTTGTTTCGGGGAATCCCTCGACTGTGTGTACGTGATTTTTATTTTATTATTATTACGGATGTGTCAGTATTCATTAGAGTTTACACAGAAGCACATTGCTGTTGTCTGTGAATTTGATTTATGGAGAAATAAAAACATAATTTAAAAATCTCTTCTTTTGTTATATTAATTAAAACAATAACAAAAATATTATACTTTGTTCAACATCATTGTGACTTTAATGGTCGCTTAAATGTTACGTAACGTTTGGGGATGGTGAGGGTGGGTGTACAGAAAAACGTTACGGTGCGTTACATGGGGCGGAGGGAGTATCTAAAATCTTCAAAAATTGCGTTACGTAATACTTGAACGCTCCCTTATACGTAAATACTAACTGAATAATGTTACTGAAATTTTCATAATAATTCAATTCTATTAGATATCCAATTTTATTAAGAGCATTTATCTACCCATATACAAAATAATTTCCACTTATAATAAATAAGCTATAAAAATATTCCATGAACAATAATAGTCCAAGATCCTCGGTATCCCCTACTAAGGATATCTGACTATTATTGACTCTATCGAGTTAAATTACAAAATATAATTAAATATATAAAAATCGGTCAAGCCGTTTCGTTGGAGTTTGATAACAAATACACGAGAGTTTTATAAGATACAGAGGTCTTAAGAGGAATCCAAAAAGTGTCCTACGTTTTGTGACCCATAAACAGATTTAGGACATATTTTTACTACTTCAGTAACTACATCCCATTGTTTAATAATTATTTTTATATTTAATTTACAATATTGAAATCATATAAGTCATAAATGGAACCACACATTTTGATTGGTGACAGACTCTACAAACAAAGTGTTCAAAGAGATCAATTAGTAGAGCGTTTAATGCTCGACAAAAATTTGTTTTAGTTGAGATAAAATAATATTTTCCCCTTAAAGCTGAGCGAGCTGAGAGACCGGTCTCCTCTTGAGAATGACCCTCCCATTATAGATATTGGGCCTTACCACCACGCTGACCCAGTCCGAGCTGGCAGACTTCACAAGCCCTTTAGAACTTTAGTGAACTCTCAGGTGTGCAGACTCCCTTACTATATTTTCCTTCACCGTTATAGCCAGTAATATTTAATTTCTTAAAACACACACAACTCAGAAATGTCAAAGGTGTATGGGATCGATCTCGAACCATCGGAGAAAGACATTCAAGTCTTAACTACATCACTGCTACAACCATCAAAGCTAAGCGAGGCTGTATAGAGAGAAATGCGTTTATTAAGAAACAACAGAATCACTTAATTTACATAGCCAGACTCAGTGTGTCAAACTCTGGTAGAAACGCAGCCTTATATTGAATGTTAAGTACTAATTTCTGTGTTTCCTGTTAATAGCACACCGTAGGATTTTTTTCAGATTTTACACTATAATGTATGTCTGGCTGGCCAAGGCTCTTAGACTGTAAACACTCTAACTAATCAAATTTGAGTATTCATATAAAACTGAATCAATTAGTGTTTATTATGTAAATGTGCTGAAGATATAACTAAAAGTAAATAAACAATACAGTCTTCATTGTATTGCATTATTATACCAAGATCAATAGAAACTATTGTTTTGAACTTTTATTACGTCATCAAAATACTAAATTATCAAATTCTAAAATATGTTATGTAAACATTATCTACCGTGGTTTAAATAAACCTAACCTTACACGTGTCATCAATAATTATTATTATTATACATTAATTATTTGATTATAATATGATTAATTTTTCGTTGATTATTGTAAGCATATTTCTTATTTAGTTGTTCTAATGATTACAAGTAATGGCGGAAAAAACAAGATGGCGGGAGAGCGTTGTTGCATTTGCTGCAGAAAAAGAATAAATAATAGTTTAAAAAAACTAAAAACACGCTTTTTATTATAGAAAACCAAACTAAAAAATAGAAAATAAATTTTAATAAATTTAAAATAAGAATAGTGTTAAAAATTTCAATAAATATAAATTAATAATAGTGTAAATAAAAAAAATGTATTTTATTTAAAAAACGCGTGGGGTGCATGGTGTCAATAGTTATAAATATTTTATTGACAGATATGAGTAGAGTGATTATCATTTTGATAATATCTTAAAAAGCACCCCACGCTTTTTTTTAAATAAAATACATTTTTTTTATTTACACTATTATTAATTTATATTTATTGAAATTTTTAACACTATTCTTATTTTAAATTTATTAAAATTTATTTTCTATTTTTTAGTTTGGTTTTCTATAATAAAAAGCGTGTTTTTAGTTTTTTTAAACTATTATTTATTTTTTACTTTTTAGTTTGATTTATTTATAAAAGCGTGATTTTTTTTTAGTTTTTTTTTTAAACTAAAAAAAATCACGCTTGAGAAACGGCTACCAGAACCAAGGAAGGCCGCAGGCGCGCAAATTACCCACGGAGAGTTACATACTGACATACTGACAGACTGACATACTGACATACAAGTGAAGCTAATAAAAAGCGTGTAATATAAAAAGGGGCCATTACTTGTCGAATGGTGCGGTTTTGTTATTTCTAATCTGACATTATAGATAATTATAACCTAATTTTAAAGTGAAGTGAGAAAAGGTGTTGTAGTTTGTAAAAATTTTATATTTATTTCTTCGATAACCTAGTAAAGCATATGCAAGCCGATGATTTCGGCCAGAATCCTACACACGAGACGTATCAATTAAATTGTAAGGTACTTACGTGACCTTAATCAGACAGCTCTTCCAGCACTTACACTATCCAGAGACTACTTCACTCATTGAGAGACCACGCAAGACTAAGACTTCAGTCAGACTGTAGATGGCATATACAGGGTCGAGACTGTGACGACGGAAGTGACTACTACCCTTCTCCAGCGCCTTAGATATCGATGACGATTCGATTATCCAGTCAATTTGATGTATCGAAATCAAACAGTAGAGATCTGTTTTCCCCTTAATTTGCCTCAGCAAAGCAAGGTCAGTCAACAAGTACATAAATTATTCATGAATGGACTTTAATATGTATACAGCATTTATTTATAGACAATTGTTTTCATGGAAATTTGCGGAATTTCCGTAATTTATAAAAATCTCTTGACACTCTTCGAGTAAAACTAACTAAACTAAAAAAAGCAGTGATAGTCTAGTGGTTAAGACGTTGATGTTTACTCAGAAGGTCCGAGTGCGATCTCCCACATTGGCACACACCTCTGACTTTTCTGAGTTATTAAATATCTTCATTTAACGATGAAGGAATACATCGTGAGGAAACTTGCACTCCTGAGAGTTCCCTATAGTTCTCAAAGATGTGTGAAGTCTGCTAACCCACACTGGACCTTCTGAGGGGGAGGCGACCATTAAAGGGTAAAACTAAAAATAATATAATAGATGTTCACAAAATAATTCTATCACTCTAACATCTTGTCAATACACTTGCAACCTTGAACAAAAATATACTTTGAATAATGCTTTTTATAAAATATACTATCGATTTATAATAATAATTGTTTTTAATATATTTAAAATATTTATGTCACTAAGTTACAGATGACGTCACATCGACATGATGAAGTTTAGCTTTATAACTTTAACGTGTGTTTGTGGCATCGTAGCGCCTGAGAGAATGGACCAATTCTGATCAAGTTTTATTTGTTTGAAAGGTAATTTAATCGAGATGGGTTCAACTATAATTTGTTAAGATCTGGTCACCCGTTTGAAGACTATCAGCTCATTTCTAACTTGAGAGCTGCGTGACAATATTAATATATTGACAATTATAACGATCTCGTAACCATGGTAACACACTGACATTGCTTACACTGAGTACAGATGAAACGGTATTTCTCGTAACCTTTAATTCAGTAAAGTATTTTATAGAATCGAGTATTAAACTTTTTTTAATTTACGTAACAGTTTTAGCGGGGCCGGGAAATATAAATTATCAATTTAAATAAATAGACTTATAAAGAACCTAAAAATGTGATAAGTGATTTAGCTACTTAATATTTTATACTTCAATCATCAATATCGGAAATATTTGGCTTATACTCGTAGATTAATGGTTTAAATATTTTGTAATAAAATTACTTTGATCTAGATCGTGTGTTTATTTTCTTTGAAAAATTCCTATCAGATATTGCGTCTGCTACATTGTAATGGCTATTTTTCACTATATGAATCTACTTTTGTTGCTTCTGTTTCTTCAAAACTATCAACTATACAATAGTGGTGGAACCAGTGTTGGACATGGACAAAAAACTTCTTTAATCTCTAATCGACTTGACACGTAATAACGCGAAGAATAACGTGCTCGAGTCGCCGAAAAAATTGCCTGATAGTAATTCCCATATTTTGTTATCTCACTACATTACAGATTTATTATAATGAAAATGGGTGCAATCATAAACTTTTTTACTACGGCGAAGCCAAAAGGAAGAGTTATGATTTCGGCAGTCTACGTATGTATGTATGTATCTATGTATGTATGTTTGTATGTTTCACTCCAGCGCCTAAACTACTGAACAAATTTTCACGAATGAGATATCAATAGATTCGTAATAATGGCGCGGGTGACATAGGCTAAAAATTTTATATCTTTATAACCTCAGATTCTAACCTCAAAAAAATTAAAAAAAGCTAATTATCACGTGTTTGGTATCAAAAGAAAGGTCTTGGCGAGCACATTACAAATATGTATATATATGTTATTTTTTATGTCAACATATATGTTTAAAATGTGGCCGTATTGTCCGCGCGGCCATTCGTTGCAGTTATTTACGTTTAAGCAAATAAAAACCAACATTACGTTACAATATTAGATTGTTAAGGTTATCTCGATCGAAAAACGGAAAACTTAATAGTTTAAGTAATTGGTCTTGAGATTCTAGCTGAATTATTTTCTTGTTTCGTCCTTTTTAGACCACTTTTTTACGTAATCGGGTTATAGTTTTTTAAACTTTATTTTTTTATTCTATTAGTCAGAAGATAAAAAAACGGATTTCGGTAAAACTTAATTGAAAAGTCAGATTTACGCCGAAATGCCATTTAGTTTTAAAATATTCTTTTAAGTTCGGAAGTTGAAAACATGTTTCAGATAGGAAATTAATTAAACGCAACTGACCATATGCGTCATCGATACTAGTTACAAAAGTCATGCACACTAAGAAGAAAAGTCATCTGTCAGAAGCGCCCTCCCAACCTCGTGCATCAAGATTCTGTCGAGGGCATTTGGTACACGTCTTTGGCCATTATAGAAAAAGTCTAACTTATAAGTAGTGCATCATTAAAACTAGAACATTTACTTTAGCAGACTTTTATTGTTGTGTCATGGTTGTAATGTAGTTAGTAAATCTTGTAAATAATATACTTTTTAACTTCGGAATGATACTCTATTAGTATACTAAATACTTAAATAAAAAGACGTTTATAACCAAAACTTGATACTAAGCATAAAAATACTTCAATAATCATACGAGATTGAAAGGAAATAACCATTTGCACCCTTTCAATTAAGCGTAAGATATTTTACTCGATTTGTTTTGCTAAGATGAGAAGGATTTTATGAAAAAACTCATTAAATGAAAAGTGTTATTTTTAATTAATAGAAATCAAAGATAAATACCTCGGCCATCATTCAGTACCTCATTTATTTTTATTTTTACTTTCTTTTAGAGGTAGAAAAGAAATTCCCGATTTTGACATTCAAACATTTCCATTTTACGTCACCAAATCGGGGGCAGATTTGGTGGATCTGAGAATTGGTTTAAACCCCGAGTTTATTTACTAAATCTAATTTATACGGCAAAACAACGTTTGTCGGGTCAGCTAGTTCATTTTATATTAATCTAATTAGATTAATGACGAAACGCGTTAAATATAGATTAATAATCTGTATTCTAATTAAACCTTTTCAATAAGTTTCAAAATATAAGAATACCGAGTCAGAGATGTGTACACTATGCTAAAAAAAATAATAATAAAACAGTTAACAAGTGTTTAGTGTTGCCAACTTAGCTACGTACTTTTACACATTCAGTATTCATTTAAAAAAATGGTAGATAGATTAACCACTTTATTAACTTAACGTCTTTTACTTACGTGTAGACAATAATTTATAAATAATTTTGTTTAAATAAGTTAAAGTCAAATTAAGCTAATAGTTTTTTTTTTCAATTTAGCCGTCAGTTGGCAACACTGCTTCAATTTTTTTTTAAATTAAATTGCGATCATGGACGTCATTTTGATATTTAATAGTAACATCTTATACGTTTTTGTTGTTGTTTTTATGGCTTTGAATGTATTTAAATTGACATATTCATCACCCTTGAAATAAACATATCAATTATCAAACGTCATGATACACGTTGACTTCATTTCAAATTTACGTCATAAAGAACTTTATTGATCTTATTAATTATTAAAAACCCGATAGGACGAGAGCCAAGGTCTGCCAGAAATTAATTAACATATAAAATCTGCAAAACGCATGTTACAGGACTTTATTTTGGGTAGTTATGAGTGGAGATGTGTAGCTTTATTGGACTCTTTGAGCAAGATCACTCATAACTACACATCCTTGCACCAAACACCAAAGCCTCTAAGATTGAATGAGAATATTCAATCTTCGAGGCTTTGGTGTTCCCCAAATGAAGTGATAGTAAAAAATGTAATTTTTTTACATTACAATAAACGTTTTTATGTGTTACATTTTTATACTTCAACGTAGGTCTGGCAACCCTAAGTTCTCGTATTATAGTTTTATGACGCAGCAATTAAAAACAACACTTTAAAAGATGTCAAAATTTACGATTATTTTTATGTGTTTTTAAAAGTCTTTAGGAGATTGGTTTTTCTATATTTTTATTAATCACGTATTTATTAATTGTATTAAAAACGTCTTGTGTTTTTCCTAATCATTATTATGTTATTTTCTAATTTAATGTTTACAGAGAAATTAATGCAGCTATTTGAACGTTTGAGCAAATATAGTGAGGGTAGCGTGCTGCGTGTCAGTATTGGTAGTTCAATCCATAACAAACGATATTTTGGCAAATAGCAGGTGCGTAGGAACAGAATGATTGCGTAAAACCAATCACGTGTGACGCGCTCTTCTCGCCCCGCGCTCAGCGCATTCAATTGAAAGGTTAGATATCTTTGTTCTATACACTATTATGTACTAACATTTTTATAAATAGAATCGTTGTACCTCTACATAACTGCACAAGGAAACAGAATACGATGCGGTTCATAAACAACATACTCCCAGTCTCAACTCAAATTCACGTTTATTCCATACGTTATAATGTGAATTTTCTTATATTCAATTAATAACAATTCAGTACGTCTTCAGTACTTCATCTAAATTCCTCATCATTTTATTCTATTAAGGTTATTTTTTTTCCTGAGTTCCATATTCTAATTCTCCCAAAAATACCTTTATATTAGGTCTTTACCTATGAAATTGCCGTTTTTCATGAAATAAGTTAATTAACCCATGCAATCAATGCAGTTTTTCCAACGTAGTGGTAGCTTATTGATGCCCTTTTTGAAAAAGTGTGCTGGATGGGATGGGCAACAAATTCTTCAAAGGCAATTTGAACTGCCTCTTGGTTATTGAATTTTTTCCCTGCCAAAAAGTTATCCAAATTCTAGAAAATGTTGAAGTCGGTCTACCAAACTCAGTTCTAGTAACTTGGAGACCATCTCCTGTGCAGTATGAGGTAGTGCCGGAGCAGCAGAGCCGAACGATTGACCAAAGCTGGTAGGAGATGTGCGAGCTTCTCCATCATTGTGTTCAGTTCTTCACAGTACACATCTGCACTAATACTCATCCCGTTTGGTAAGAAGCTGTGATGAATGACACCGGCGTTAGACCACCAAACAGCGACCATCACTTTTGTAGGGGTCAGTTTGGGGTTGTTCATCACACACGCTTCCACAATCGCCTTTAATTCATCATCCGACTAAAGTTTTCGGTCGACCATGACCAAGGGGTTTATTTCTTAGGTTGAAGTTTCCAGAACGGAAGCGGGCAAACCAAGAATGGGTGGTGCGATCGTGTTCGCTCCGTTGAACTTACAATTCTTAGCGAAATAAGTAAAAAATTGGGCTTGAAATAGCCAGTACAGCAGAACGGTAATTTCATAGGTAAGACCTATTATTTCAGAACGTTATATTGTCACTTTCAACCCGTACACAATCGTTTACGCGGGAAACGTTCTGATTAGCCAAAAGCATTGCTACTAGAGAAAATATTAAATTGACACGCTTGCCATAGCATAAAATAAAATCACGACACAAATATGAAAAGAAAGATTTTTCTATCTTTTATACATTAATAGTCTACACTTAATATTATAAAGAGGTAAAGTTTGTGAGTGATTTTGAAAACTATTTTAATATTAGAAAGGCACATGACGTGAATGCATAGGCTATATATTAACCCGAAAAATGAAAAGACAAACTTAACGATGAGCTATTTATGAGTCATAGTTGTGGGTAGAAGTGTGAATGAATAAATCAGTGAGTGAGTGAACAGTTCGAATAAACCTCAGCGAAGCGAGAGCGGTTCAGCTAGTCCTCTATAAACTATATAACTACTTACGAGTTATTTGTAAGCTGAAATTTCAAAGCTCACGAGTACGACGATTGCCAAGTGTTGCTTAACAATCCTGAATTAATACCCATTCTCACAAGGGCGATTCCAGAAATATCATTAATCGTGTCAACATGGTTTTTATCTGAATTAAAATAGAGAAAACAGCAAAATATTAATATTATATTCATTATAAATACTCAAACTGTACGCGAGATTCCAAAAGAGTTTTATTTGGTGCACCATCAACATTAACAGAGTTTTAGGCAATAAAGGGGAAAAAAAATAAACAAATTGTTCAAATTCTTTAGGAGAAGTCTGGTTTACATACATCCTAACACCGTACAAACATACAAACCGAAAGTCGGACACATGAAAGTTTTAAAAATAATTGTTTTCTCTTCTATGGATGCTTTAGTAGTATCACTTCTCATACTTTTTTAAATATTTATTTATTGAGACATTCAATAAGTTACATTTTTATTATATGTACCTACCTTATGGTAACAGGTTGTAAATGATATAACTTTTGCTAGAGTCACAGTAGAATTAAAGGAAATCCCGAATCACTTCTACGTGGGAATTCACAGTGAAATTAAAAATGAGTAATGACTATCATAGTGTTAAAGGACACTCAAGATATTGTGATAATAACATGTAATTTAGACGGAGCCGATTAGTGCCTGGGGCTTGAGACCGTTAAGCAAGTTTCAAGACGACGTTTATGCACAAACTCTCACCGCACCCGCTAGATATCGCTTCCGAATATATTACTCATGTGCTCCTCAATAAAGGAGGCCTGGCACCACACCACCAATCAATACTATACTATATTAGTCTTACTACTTTAATATGTACCGCGACTAACTCAATCCTATCGGAATAAAAGTTGTATATTGTCTACTCGAAATAAGATAAAATTAACTACCCACGAATACTAATTTATAAAAGAGTTCTTGATACTTGAGACTTCAAAAAAGGGAGGAAGTTCTCAATTCGTCGGAGTCTTTATTTATGTATGTTCCCCGATTTCTCGAAGACGCCTGGAAAATAATCAGATATTGTGTATAATGTTATTGCTGAGCTGATGTGATGGAAGACACAACTCCTCAACGGTTAGGAGTTAGAGGATACTTCTTTTAATATTATGGGGACGTATTGACAACTAATTGTATACTTTGAAGATATTTAGGTAAGCTGATAAACAGCGAAAAATAAAACATTTAAAAAAAAATTTTATCGACTTCAAAAATAAATAATGAACTCACTAGAATTTTAAAATAATCAAACTTAGACCAAGTGATCAGTTTCAAGTCGGTGCCGAGCCCGAACTATAACAATAATAATATAACATTAGCATTATATTTTTTATATTTATTATATTTAAGATGTTTTACATTACGGATTAATAAATAATCTAAATTTAGAAATTTATAGTTGTACTTATTACAAGCTCGGAAAATAAATGTATTTATAGTATAGTTAATTCTCGCAATAGGTAACAGAGAAACTTATTACGAATGGAACGTCCAGGACATCTAAAATTTAGCTCACTTAATAAATTGGGAGAATCTATTAGGTTATTTAAAATATTATATAAAAATAACTGGTCTCTTAGTAATCTATGATCAGCCAAGGATAACACAGAGCATTAATGAAATCCAATTTTATACTGAACGCACTTCAGATATTCACGCTAATACATTCAATGTTATCTATATGGACTTTAATGTGGATTCTCTAGGTCTACAGAAAATACCCTATAAGCTAACTGTATTTAATTGTTACTAGATAGTTACATTGTTTTCATATTAAGCGATGATCTAGTAGCGACACAGTATTTATTATATTAATTTTAATTTGAATAAGTGTATCAAATTTAAATCAATATAATACTGAGTGTATATTATATTAGGGGTTGAAGTATGAAATCCCGATTTGCACTGAAAAATTGAAATTGGTTTCCTTTTTAATTTAATATATTTATTTAATCGAAATAATTACCATTATTATCTATACATTGCTGACATCTAATAGAAAGGTCAGTTATGCCTTTGCGATAAGAACTCTGGTGATCTAGATCCGACAAATTGTGTGAAAGCATTTTGTACTGCCTCCTGAGAAGAAAACTTTTTATCACGTAGAAAATTGTCCAAATCACGAAAAAAATGGTAGTCCGTTGGAGCAAGGTCTGGCGATCAATGAGGGTGACGAATGGTTTCTAATTGCAGTTCCTGTAGAGTTAAAACGGTTTTTCGTGCTGTATGAGGTCTCGCGTTATCATGGAACAATCATTGTGAAGATCGATTCATGAGTCGGGGTTGCTTCGGAATTCGGCACAGTATACATTTATCCCTTAACCAGATCGGAGGAAGCTATAGTGAATAACACCATGCTGAGACCACCAAACAGTTACCATTACCTTTTATTGGTTAGCTTTGCTTTAGGACACTGTTGCGGCCTGACCTACCTGGGGTCAGACATTGCATTTTTCGCTTGCGGTTATCGTAAAGAATTCACTTTTCATCACATGTCACAATTTGATCCAATATTCCTTCAGTTCTGTATCGATTCAACAAGGCAACACAAGATTCAACACGCGTTTCTCTCTGCATATCAGTCAAATCATGAGGCACCCATTTTACATATTTTTTTACTAAATTGATTTGACGCAAATGAACCATGCCGCTAATTCCTGGGTAGTTACGTGGTTCGTTCTTCAAATCAAAGTTTCCACCACGAAAGCGACTAAACCAAAATCGCACGGTGCGTTCATTAGCAGTCACCTCTCCAAACGCAACATTGATATTTCGAGATGTTTCTGTCCCGTTACTTCCGCGTCGGAACTAGTATCCAAAAATCACTCGAATCTTTCTTGTCTAAGGTGACTATAAAAGAACAACTAAAAGTCGATAATAAATTGTTGCACATTTTTTAAATGAAGAACTACATAGGTACCATGTGAAAAAAGTTTTACTCAAAAATCTCAAGCCATGAAGGTTCTATGTCAATTCGAAGTATCTATTACAAAAAAACGACAATTTTATACTTTAACCCCTATTATTAATATTAATTTGATACACTTATTCCTAAAAAAGAGGTCTTGGTAGACAGACAAACAAACAAACAGATAACGAAGTAATCATTTAACGGTATGGAACTCTCAAGTAAGTTTACTATTAAAATCAATTAAAGCGCCTTATTGGGTTTTTAACGATCTATTCGCGTCTTTAATTTATAACTTATGATGATAAAAAACGTCTGCTGCGATCAGGTATTCGTACTACATGGCAGTAGTTGCTTGTATCTCAACAGAGTAAGACGTAACGTTACGTCCAATTACGAAATCTCGATAAGACTTTGTCTACATCATATAATAAAAAAGTGAATAAGTTTTTGTGAATACTTGGTGTCCGTAATTTTGTTATTTAGTGTTTCTATAATAATATTATTCTCGAAAATCAAAATGTGAAAGCACCTTACAACCTGTTTTGAAGGTTTTTATATAAGTTAAAGTTCGAGATGTGGAGATTCATTTATTGAATTAAAAGTATATTTTGATCTGATTCAGGGAATAATTGTGTTTATAATTAAAGGCAAAACCCAGTAAAACCTGTTCTTTGATCACGAAGGTTATGGTGTTGTATATTACATATTTTCAAATTTATAAGAACAAGTATTAACTGTTAGTTGCCTAAAATAGTTCTCAACAATAATATTTATACGAACAGGTACGCCAAGTGATTTGTATTATTTGCTGCGGAATTCCCTCGTTGAGTAATTTCTGTACGTATCATAAATAAAAGGTACATTTAATTTACTTGACAACCGTACTTGCCTTTACCTTATTTAAAAATCATTACACATGTAAGAATAACAACGTTAACAACCTGAGCAATTGGATATATAAACAAATTAAAATATGTGGAAGTTGACGATTATATTTGCTTTAATATCTAGAAGTGCTTGTGAAGTCTGTAATTATCGAGAATCTATAGACATAACTAATGGAGTGCACTTAGAAAATGGTGAAATTGAACATGAGGGTTTTAAATATGGACCACATGAATATTACATAAATGAGACTGGAAATGTCATGAGAGGTTGTGTGTGTTTGAAGAGGGAGTGTTTATCTAAATGCTGTCCAATTGGGCAAGCATTTTCTATATCGACTTCATCGTGTATTGCTTGGGGAAAACCTTTTAACCTAACGGTTACTAATGAGTACTTCGAAGTGCAGGATATCGATGTGACAGAAAATTTTTACTTCATTTTCGACAAGCCTGTGTGTGTTCCCAAAAAAGAAGCGCGCACACTCATGACGGATGTCTACAATTACAGAAATGTTATTAGAAACGTAAGTTAACTTTATCTGTACATATAATAAAAATGTAACTTATTAGACCGTATACCGTAAATTTACTTAGGTTAAATTGTTTATTGAAAATTGTTTATTTAATAAACAAATGAATTTTATTTTTTTTTCCTACTTAAAAAAAACAACAACAATCAAATTTTTTTTTATTTTCTTTTTATTTATTTATATTTTTTATTAAACTTTTAACCTAAGTAAACTAACCTTACCTTAACGTAAGTAAATTGTTAATAACAAAGGGAAATTTAACATTTTTTTAATTTTTCAAACGGGAATCTGTCATTGACAAATAGCTCCACGAAAGAAAAAAAATCTCAGATTTATAGTTTAACAATAATCCTACTTGCAATGCTACAAATTGTAAATTAACTAATGGATGACTAATTAAAAAATCGCGATAAACATTTTTGGACCGCAGATTATTAATTGATCGATCCTGAATTTTTTCGCTTCTTAATTTCCATATTTAATAAGTTAAAATAATATTTATTGATTAAAAGTCCAGAGTGAAAATTATAAATATTGGTTTTACAGTTCCGGGAGTACGTGGTTTCTTTGGGAAATTTCCTGTTCTTTTTTAATCTTTTTTCAAATTACAAAAATCTCAAATAGTTTTCGAGATATTTTCAAGAAACCAAACCCCTCTTTTTATTTTTCACTTAATTGTTTATAACTTATGCAATTTTTGCGGGCGGCCCTTTAATTTTCTCAAAAAGTTTCTACATGCCATTCCGAATCGAATGACACCTAAATCATAATTTTTGGAGAATTAGAAAAAGTTGCGACCTAAAAAGCACTTGTTGACTAGACTATTAGACAGATAGATAGTTGCAACTGTGACTACAGAATAAATTTTTTTTTTCTTAAAATTACTTAATCAGTAGGGGTTGTTGTTTGTCCTGAAGCAGCATTTATTTAGCCTATGTACATCATTTTGACTACTTGTAAATGTAAACAATTTGAGTCCAAATTACATTTACAAAGTGATGCTACATAAAACTTTTTACCCGTGAGGGGACGGGCTAGAATACAAATCCTCTCTGCCGCTGGAAGAGCATTTCGTAAAAGCCGAGTAACCCAGCACCCCCTTGTTGGTAGGGGATCTGTTCCCCGACTGGCTTGCGACCACCAGCATGCGAAATCGACCGAACCGTTAAAAAAAACTCATATTTTTCTTGCACTCGGGATTTACTTATAATATGCTTTTATAAGGTTGACAAACTGAAATGTCAAAAAAAATATGTTAGTAGAAAATGAGACTTAGAAAATATTTATAAATTATAATAATTATTATGAGTCAGTTTACAATTTAACTTTTTCCATTATTTTTTCCTATAAAGTAGTTTAACGGTAGCAGCATTATTATTTCCCCGAATATATTACCTTGAATTTTTTTTTATATTTTTTTTTGTTGAAACTTAATAAGGAAAATACGTAAATGTGGATAATAAAATAAGAAAAATTAATAAACTGATTATTTAATATTTATCTTATTTAACAGATATATTAGGATAAATATAAAAAAAATTTATATCAGTGTAGCATTTTTCTTATTTATTAACTTCACCGACACACGTATAATAACTCATCACATACGCATCCGTAACCAAAGGGTAAAAACGGGACCCTAGTAATAAGACTTCGTCGTCCGTCCGTCTGCCTGTCACCAAGCTGTATCTCATGAACCGTGATAGCTAGACAGTTGAAATTTTCACAAATGTATTTCTGTTGCCCCTATAACATCAAATACTATAAACAAAATAAAATAAATATTTTTTTTTTCATAGATAAAATCCAAAGGATTAAAATGTGATACCATACATAAAAGAAAGTCTACCTACATAACTTTCAATACCAGTCTAGAAACTTGTCTAAACGTAACGGAAGGTAACATGCTCAAAAGTACCGAAGACTGTTACGTAATTGAGCAGACGTATTTTTACCCGTGACGGTCAGAATATAATTCCCCTCTATCGTTGGCGGTTGGGAGAGCATCTCGTAAGATGCGAGTAACTCAGCACTCTCACTGGTGGTAGGGGATCAGTTCCTCGACTGACTTGCTACCACCAGCATGGGAATCAGACCGCCAAGTGTCTTTGACGCGTTCCGGTCGAGCCGCTTGTGAGCTCTCTCTCTCCCATCCCATTTACCAGTTCCAGTGAACTCTGGGTTTTTTGTTCTTGGACCCCTGAGTCCAATGAAACCGCAGCATTCTTCTTTTCGCTCCCCCTCCTAACTCAACTTTTGAGGCAGCAACGAATCGGCAAATCAAGAGATACTCTCTATTTTTGCCATGTCCATGTCCATGGGGGATGGTGGCCACTGTCCATCAGGTGGACCCTCTGCTCGTTTGTCCAATATCTGTTTAAAAAAAAACATTTAAGGGTCGCCTAACAATTACCAGATTACGCTGCGTTTCCATCAAATATCTGGGAGGACGCGTAGCGAGGGATGTGTTTGTTAAATACCAATAGAATCGCTTTATTTGACACGCTCAGCGAGGCTACGTATATGAAGCGATCCTATCGGTCGCCATATATCCTCGCAGATCTCTGATGGTAATGCAGCCTTATTGTATAAATGAAAAGGACAACTGTATTGTATTTAAAAACTATAATTTTCTTGCTGATTTTTACTGTTAAAATAATGTAGACAACGAAAATTTTAGATATTTCATAAGTTATTGTGTATTTTATTCATCACTGCTCACCACATAGTATAGTATGATCTTTAAAATTTTTTTAATAGATAGAATGATTGAAGAGGAAAGTTTATATGTATGATACATACATATTATGGTGGAGAAAGTATCCCTGCAAAGCCAAAACGGATCGCTAGTAGAATAATAAGTTAAATAATGATGATATAACTTCGAAAGATAATAGTTATCACTGTAGTAGCAATGACACAGATAGAAATTGTGTTATTCTGACATTAATATCATCATAATATATCTTCTTTCTGACAATTTTACGTATCACGTTTTTTATTACTACAAAATGTTCAAAATTGGTTGAGGATAAACATTATTATAATAACATAATCGAAAAAGATAAAGCTTTTTAAATTAGAGGAAAGGTATTGACTATTATATTTTATAAAATATATATTTTTTATCATTTCTATATACAATAAAAAATTATAAAAAAATAATTCTAGTATTTTCCTTCATGTAGTTACGAGTATAGCTAGATATTTAAAATAATAATATAGTTTACTAGCTGACCCGGCAAACGTTGTTATGCCATATAAATTTGGGATGGACCACCCTTATCACTTAGGGGGATTAAAAATAGATAGTAGCCGCTTCTCAAATCTACTGAATATGCATATAAAATTTCATAAAAATCAGTCAAGCCGTTTCGAAGGAGTATGGTAACTAACATTGTGATTTGTGACATGAGAATTTTATATATAAGATTTATTATGCTACAATTAAATTTATATAATTATGGCATACTAATATTTTTATTATCATAAAAATATTTTTACGAAATTGATAATTGATGTCTTAACGAAGGAGTAATTATCATAATAGTCAGATAACAATTATCAAAATATCTACCAAGTACCTATATTAAGCTCCCTATTTTTTGCGACTTGTTTACACAACAAGTAGTGCACACAATTGTTTACATGGGTGGCCTTTTAGTTTTAAACAGTTTAATCAAAATTTATGCCTTCAATGAGTGTTACTCAGTACTCTTAATAAATAGACGTCATCGTTTTAAACAGATCCAGAAAGTTAGGAATAAAATAACACATTATTTTGTTGTCTCGTTTTTATCTTAATATAATATCTTTATTACTACAATTAAGCGTTTAATTGATTCATTGATATGTTACTGTGACATCATCTTATATATTGTTAATCAATAATGGTTATAGTCTATACGAAGACGAACAGTAGGATGGCTTGACTAGAATATTACTCCCGGAATTATAGTTTGAATACAAATTTTCAGAATTACTGCAAGAATATTCGCGATTTAATCATAATTATTCTGTCTCGACGTCGTATTTATTTTGCAATCCAAACTTCTACGATTGATGGATTTAAAAATGCTACTCAAATCAATAGTACCAACATTATGGATGCTACTCAAACTCAACGCGTTGCCAACATCATAATTAACAATATAAAAATCGTCTTACTGTTGTTATCGAACTCCTCCGTAACGGCTTGACCGATTTTTAGATTTTGGTAGATTTGACAATAGGTTGTAGGCTTTATAATAATTCATTTATATGACAAATATATCAAAACAACGTATGCCGTATGTTACTAAAAATCGTGACAAATTTTAGTAACACAGTAATTTATTACTTTTTACATTTTTAATAATTTATACGAACTTTGAAGTTCCTCGTTATCGTAATGAAATATACATTTAAACTATATCCTCCACCGGAATTAATCTGTAAATTGTTAAACATCATTAATCAATCAAAAGATCTTTGTGGCCGCCATGACAGATTTTTAGTCCGTGGCGTTATTCGTTAGAATTCATAGTTAAAAATTCAATCATTTTTGTATTTTATGCGGCATTTCCACCTGAGATGAAATGAAGCGATTGTTTTGGTTAAAAAATAATCTAAAACGATTTATACTCACGTTGTGGCTACCATTGCTATTTCTATTTCAATTGATATATCAATAAAGCTATTTTATTTCTCGTAAAGTTACAAGCAATTTATATCAATTGAAGTTTACATATTTATGAGACAAACACAATTTGAATTAGTCGCCATCTCATAAAACTGTTTATCTACTCGTATCTTATAGAGTAAGATCCTAGGGCCACCAGACGTCACGTATTTTCTGACGAAGGAAATGTGGACTATTGAATAGTTTTAGTATGTACTAAGAACGAATGCCTACTTGCTGGCTTGTTTAGACGACCAATTTTCAGGTTCAGTCAGTTAATCAAGGTACATAAAAACATTACTTATCTCACGTAAATTCTCCAAGCTGATTTTTACTTATGTTCTTAGCCAATACTCCCAGACACTTTCCTTCAGCCATTTTGCTTTGCAGACGCTTTAAATATGCTCTCAAAATAATTACTTAACTTCACGTAAATTCTCAATTTTTATATATGTCCACCAGACAGCTATTTTAAAATCTTTTACAAGAAGACAGACCGATCTAAGGGTCCAATCATCCCCTAAACTCAATTTTAATGCCTCTGTGGGTAGGAGCGCGAGGGCATTATCTACTATTACTAATTCACTCAAAAGCAATGTTGCCAGATACACCGCTTGAAATATTGAGAGATTAATATTTTTCTACTTCGCATTTTTTATGATTAATAATTATCAATAAATAATTAATTTAAAAAATTCTATAAATTTGTTAACACTATCGAATTCTTGACATTTATTTTTTTAAAAATGAAGTTTCTTTGAATTTATCAAAACAGCTTGCAGGATAAAATTCTAGAATTATTGTAGTCCAACGAGCAATTTTTTTACAAGTTAATTATTAATTATTTACCTGATTTTATTGAAATAATTAATTGATATGAGTAAACTGTAAAAGAGTGAGGGAGAGACAGAAGTCAATATACCCTAATACATGCAGCGGGTAGGCATGCGTTCTTAGTACATACCAACACTACTCAATCGTCCACATTTCCTTCGTCTTAAAATACGCGACGTCTGGTGGCCCTGGGATCTTGGACTATTATGACATTATGACCAACATGCTTCATTGTTATGAGTCATGGCCTCTTTTTTACAGACCTAAAGGTATTATCATCAAGAAATGAGTTTATTTTATGTATATGTGGGAAGCGTAAGTTAGGCTTGGGTTAGATTAGTGTTAGGTTATCCTTATGTAAGCCTAACCTTATGCTTAGACGGAGATCCTAGGCAGTGGAGGTGAGTGTTCACATATGTGGCAGGGCAGTTGCTTGGTTTCCTGTGAGAACAGTACTTTCTAATAGCTTTCAAAATAAAATCCATTGTGCACCTATAATGTATATTCGTATTTCCGTTTTAGTATTATTAATGTTAATAACTATCTCGCTTTTTTTTCCGTCATATATAATAGAATATTCTATTTAAAATATGTTTCACATAGATTAATCATCAAATCAGTACAATCACTAGATTATTTGCGTTAATCAATTTATCAGCACTGATAAATAATCAATAAATACCTATATTTAGAAAACATACTTGATATTTTATTCGTTGTTTCTTTATCATTTTACACCTATTAGTGTTACTATTTCCTTAATGACAACACTAAATAAATAGTCCGATAAACTAAAAGTTATCTTTGATAAGATAATCCAACTTTCGGGTAGTAGAGATAACTAAAATTAAGTGGCATAATTCATAAACGAAAATTTATATATAAAATGCTTTGTGAGTACGTAAATACACAGTTTTCTCTATCACCACCAACCCCAATCAACTCGTTGGGGTGGTAAATACAAGGGGTTTTTACCACCAGGTAGTAAGGGAGTTTTGATCGCGGTGGGTGGAAGTGTAACATATATTTCTGTCCTTTTCTAACGCATGAGGACTTCTGAAAAGATCTCAAAACTATAATTAATCTGGAATGTTCTAGAAAGTTCTAAACATTTCTGGAGTAATCTAGAAATTTCCAAAATGTGTAAAACTATTATTATCGATTTAGAATGTTCGAGAAAATTCTAGAAATTTCTGGAATGATCTAGAAAGTTGATTGACCCATACACCGTATAATTAATGGCCAACTAAGTCTCTCAATATCGAAAATAGAAATCTATAATATCTATATTAAAAAATGTATCAGAGCAACGCCGGGTTTCGCTGTTAGTATAATATAATAGTAGCTCTCTTCGCTGAGGCTCACGCAGAAATCTATATTACAGAAACAGTATCCGAAGGGCACGTAAATAAATATTCTTATCCTGTCTTCTATCGTGATTCGTGACTGTTCGTAATAATCTAAACAAGATAATAAGGAGAAAATTTTATTTAATTTTATTCTAACAACACACAATGACACAGAAGTATACATTTTGTCTTTTTTTAATTCACACAAGCTATGTTTGATAAGTAGTTTCTATAGATTTATTTTGCTCAATTATTTGTTGTAATAGATCGGCGGTAGTTTGACGAATATTTTCATAGATTATTATCTACTATAGTAAAATGTAACTGCAAAGAAAAAAAAGATCTTTGATATTGTTGACCTGGTTCTGTTTATAGCTCGTACATACCTACTTGATATATTAAAAGTAATTGGCGAATATATAAAATAAACAAGACTTTCGACACATTTTAAATTGAAACGTAGACACATTCAGTAAATAGATAAATTCTAAACTACTGAAGTGTTCTTAAACTGTCCATGATTATGGTGTTTACCGCAACTACATACCTATACCATATACATATATTAATACAAATGTATGTACATAAAAGTCTTTATAACTACTGCACAAAATTAAATACGGTTTTTGCAGTTGTATTGATGCAATATCTAACGTGAAATATATGATTCGTTTCATTTAAATTGGATGTTAAGAAAAAAGTTATTGTAAACTGTATAAAATAGGTTATGCCTCCTGTTGATGAGTAGTTTACTACTTAGTACGTAATTATCTAGAATATTAGTCAGGAAAATAAAGGGAAATGTAAGAATAACATTAAATGTGAATCAAGGAAAACGTTGATAATTAATATTAACAGACATACTCAAGGTGTTAATCTAATTTTACTCTCAATTTAAACATTACTGTTGAATATTTTAATGAGAACAGACGTACATAAACGATGGCTTTTAGATACTGTGCTCTGATTAAACTATATTTTGAAATTTAAGAATTTAAAGGAACAGAATAATAGTAAAATTAATACAGTTTTTTTAATCCCAACTAATATTATAAATGCGAAAGTAACTCTGTCTGTCTGACGTTGCTTAACGCTGTTACGCTCATTTTGCGGAACCGATTTTCATAAAATTTCGTACACAAACTGACGAGATCTTAAGAAAGGACTTAGGCTACTGTTACACACGCTCTAAAATAGCATGCTAAAAACCGTGCTATAAGTATGCTTATTATGAGCATGCTTATGAACTGTTTACATTTGCTAGCAATAAGCATGCTAGTTTAAGTCTGCTCCTGAATAAGCATGCTCAAAGCAAACACTCCAATACACATGCCATTTGATAGCATGCTCTCTAGCAATTCAAACAAAACAATGGGAAATCAAACAGCCACCCGCATGGATCTGAATAAAATTATACTTTTACTGACCATGCAATGCATCCAAAACTTCTCTCAGCTAGGAAGAGAGAGAGAGAGAGAGATCGATACAAGCATTCTCATTACGCAAACGCTTTCACACTATCTTTAATTTCACACTTGCTATTAACTTTCCCCCTTCCACCCCCGCAAGATCTAGCATGCTTATAGATAGCACGGCGTGCTATTATCCAGCATGCCTGCACTAAAAAGGATGCTTAATAGTATCGTGTCCTGGACACACACGCTAGTAGGTAGCATTTGCTCAATAATAGCATGCTTTCGTGCTAGTAATTAGCATGTGTAACAGTAGCCTTAGGCAACGTTTTATTATGCTTATAAGGATTGAAATAGGGGATGAAGTCTGAATTTCTTTACGAATTAGTCATATAAACTATAGCGATACAGGTATAGGGGATCCTAGAGATAGTAGTAGTAGTAGTGGTTTAGATTTATTTTTTATTTTTATAGATGAACACCGTTATATCGATTGTTAATTTTTTTATTAATGATATTTATTAACTTAATTCCTTATAAGATAATTTGTGTGCATAATAACAATTACTGAATGTATTAAGTCGATAAATAGATACTTTGTAACATTAGATCTTTCATCAAGTAATTAATATACAAAATTAATTCTCTAATGTTCCATTAATATTAAGTATGGAATATTTAGTATGCTATTAAAAATAGTAGGTGGGTGGGAGGTATATAAACAATACATTGTTTCAACGTGTATGTGAAGTAACACAGTTTATAGATTCAGTATGCATAACATGAACTATTTTCGATGCCTATTCATATGTATAAGTACTAATCTAGCGGTACGCGCCGGGTTCTCTACTATAATATACATAAACTTTCCTCTATAAAGCGTAATTCACGCTACATATTGGTGAAAACCACATTAAAATCCGCTTCTTAGTTTATAAGATGTAAACATACAAATAGCGGGTAGCGACTATATACAAAGGCTTTCTCATAAATTAAATAATATATGTAATATTTAAAGCATTAAAACTAACATTAAGATAAATGTTAGCAAAATTGTGGATAATTTCGCGATTTTAATATTTTTTATTGATTTATTTAAAAAATACATTGTTTTACTTTTGATATTAGGAATCGGTAGGAAAATATTGGGATACAGTTAACTGTATACAATGCCTATGTATGAAATATTTTTTATTATGTCATTGTATCTTTATTTGAATGAGGTTAATTTCTCGACTTAAATGGAAATTTACGAAATCAATCATCATGTTACGTTCGTGCTTCAAGCCATTGTCATAAATTCAAGAAGTTCAAGAATTCAATTTTTATGAGACCAAATACTAACTATTCTGCATCGAACTAAAGAAGAATCACATAAATCGGATCATAAATCTCAGCGTAATCGGTGTACATAAATTTTAAATAAGTACCAGTCGAATTGAGAACCTCCTCCTATTTGAAGGTTCATAAAATTAAAACTACTGGGCCAAAGTATGTTAATTTTTTATGGGAGTAAATAGCAACTATTCCACATCAAACTAAATAAGAATCACGTAAATCGGATCATGATTGAGAATCATATTCGTACTCGGTGTACATACATAAAAAACAAGACTGATCCCAAGAAGCGGAAACGGAAAAATGTTCATAAAATAAAACTACTACTATGTTACATTTTTATGGGACCAAATGATAGCTATTCCGCATCAAACAAAAGAAAAATTATAAATCTCAGCGTAATCGATATACATACATAAAAAAATACCAATCGAATTGAGAACCTCCTCCTTTTTGAATTCGGTTAATAATAGCCGATTTGATTAATAGGAAATATGTGTATTAAAGGATCTTTATTATATTATTAACATCTTTCCTGAATTGTATATGTCGGGGGTAATAGCCGATAAATAGCCAAATATTACGACCTTTTACAATTAGGACAAGATCCAAAGCAGTGCCTTGGACTTTTGACCAAGATGTACGTCTAAAGGAGCTTTTTGACTCATGTGACACTAACGTCCACTGCCTAGATTAAGTGTTCACTTCAAGCCTAAGGTTAGGTTTAAATAAGGCTAACCTAACCCAAGTTAACACACCTAAATACAATGTCGTATGATACCTAGTCGGAGAATGCCAATGTCCACTAGCACCGCCTTAGGTAGTCTTCACTTCACACCAACTTAACCGACTAATGTATACTAAGTCGTTTAGGAAATATAAAGGGACTTGATAGTCATATGACCTTTCCAATGAGAAGGTTAGAAGTAAAATCAACCAATGAGAAACACCCAACCAATGATTTCCATTGGTCAACTATCAAAAATCGTTGTGTTGTAATGTAATGTAAGTGGGCTCCTGTTTCCGCACTTAGACTCTAAGTCGGTCCATTGTGCGTGCAGGGATGACTAGCTATAAGAGCCAGCCCAGCTCCTTCCAGAAGCGCAGAAGTTTCCTGGGAACTTCACAGGCTTCTTGGAGCGACCTCATGTCCTTGAGGATTTGTGCCCGTTGTGTGGCGACGCCCACGCATTCCAGGACAACGTGGGCAGTCGTCTCTTCCGCTTGCAGACAACCCCTACAGATAGGACTGTCAGTCAGGCCTATGGTAAATAAGTGTTTGTTGAGTGGGCAGTGTCCCGACATTACTCCCACTATTAGACGAAGATCAATGCGATTCAGACTGAGCAGTTTTCGGGACAAGGTCCTTGACAAAGCAGGGACGGCTAGTTTGGACTGTCGACAGTCTGTTGCGTTATTCCATCTCGCATTGTGCGTGTCTAGGGTGAACTGACGCAGCCATGAGCGAAACGTGCTAAAGGAGAGAGGAAGGTGTGGTACAGGGCCTACCATAGTAGTCATGGATCCTCTTCTCGCCAACTCATCAGCTGCATCGTTACCTAGAGATCCGCTATGCCCCTTTATCCATTGTAGGACGACTCTGTTGACTGCAGCAATGCGTTGCAGTGCTAGGTGACATTCGTATATGAGGATTGATGTGATGGAATCACTACCAAGCGCTTGGAGAACAGCCTTACTATCAGAGAGAATCCGGATTCCGGAATCTGTGATTTCTTTCCTAAAGACTGCATTAGCGGCATGGGTAACAGCTACACATTCGCACTGGAAAATGGTGCTGTGGTTACCCAATGCTAGTGATCGTTGTGTTGTAATGACGCAACATAAATGATATTAAATACTACCCATAGTCTAGCGTCATATCCACGGATATCAATGGTCATATCCTTAGGTTACCTACATTTTAGTGACGTATGTATAAATGTGAGAAGAATTTATATAAATGTTTAATTTCAGGATGGGAAGCTGTACATAGAAATACCAACAAACATACCACCTTGGCTCGTGCGGGATCCCAACAAATACTGTGTAGATACTTTTATCAGAGAAGACGAAAATGGTGTCAAAACATCTTCTTTTGATGCAATCGTCTGCTTCGCGGCTGACGAGGATCTTTCAAATTATCCCCTTAGTTCTTCATGTAAGTAGATATCTTCTATAATTTAGTTATATTATATTTAAAAATTTAAAAAATCAACAATTCTTTACAGTCATGTAATTTTTGTAAAAGACATCTTTCAACCTACGTGTAAAGTAATAAAATCATTACGTATTATAAAACAAAGTCTTCTGATTAAACTCAAAAACCACTGAACGGATTTTCATGCGTTTTTCACCTATAGACAGAGTGACTTATGGAGAAGGTGTAAGTATATAATTTGTTAAGGTTTTATGTAAATTGTTTAAAATATGACGATAATTATTGAAAATGTCGGAACAAATTAAACCGCCTGGGAGCTTTCATTTTGAACGCTGTCTAATCTCTTTTTGAGATATAACAAGTGAAGAAGGTATAGTGGGTTACATATAGGCATAATGTGTTATTCTACCCGTGTGAAGCCTGGGCGGGTTGCAAGTTAATTGTAATTTGTATATGTGTAAGCTGTTGCTATTTCTATGATATCATCCTTATTGTACGCCTACGAAATGTATGAGTTACGGCTTATATGTTTTTTGTTTATTTGTTAAAGGTATGATAATATCATGCGTGTTTATATTGGCAACGGTGTCTGTATACGCGTGGCTGCCAGAGCTGCGCAACTTGCACGGTCGGGTCCTAATAGCTTATTTGCTGAGCATCTTCGTAGGCTTCATCTTCTTAGCTACCATGCAGATAATGCTGATGAACAAAACAATCGTACAAAAGTGCTGTCTTATTATGAGTAAGTACCAACACTTGATTTGTCTTGCTTGATATTTACGTTCACTCTCAGCCCTGATCTGTGGTGGCAATAAATATAATCGGAATTACCCATATTTCCCAATAAAATTCCCCGACCACAGGTTTTCCAAGATATTTCCATAAAAAATCCTAAATTTATTATATACTAGTGGACTCGCTCTAGCTTTGCTAGACTATATTTTGAAATGAAGTTAGTCTATAGTTTAAATCAGACCAATACAACAGTAAAAACATCATCGAATTTTGTGCAGTAGTATTTGCGTGAAGTGCATACAAAGAAAAATAAAAAACACGACTGTTTTGGCTTCTATTGGTGTTAAAAAATATATTATTTCAAGTAAATAAGTCAGGAAAAAGTTATTTTTATTTTGTTTAGCCAAACGGAGCTTTATCTATAGTCGCAAGTCGACTAATATTATCTACACTATTATATAAAGAGGAAAGATTTGATTGTTTGTATGTTTGTTTGTGGCGAATAGGCTCAAAACTACTGAACCGACCTTGAAAAATCTTTTACAGATAGAAAGCTACATCCTTTCCGGGTAACATAGGCTATGTGCTGTTGCCATAAATATTCTAATTAAAAATATATGGCCATTTTATAACGTGAAGGTTTTCTCTGGAACTATCAGGATCAGATTATAATAATGCTTTTACCGCTAGAAAACTACACTATTCCTGAGTGACATAAACGTAGTTTATTACACAGAAGTACGTTTGATTGTTTGTTGGTTTCTTCGTCTTACAAAAGTTAGATTAATATAGGTATTTATTAACGTTTTGTGGAGTAAATATTTTCTTTACTATTTATCCTGTTAACTCTTACTACTTGTTTGGTTTTATTGATTATTGGGTTATTTTTTTCCTTACCATACCTGAACTTCTTGGAATTGACAGAAATTAATTGGAAAAACCGCATTGAACTCATTTTTTACGAGGCTTTTAACTTGTTATGTTCGACAGAAATCTTGCAAATTAATTTGCAATTTTTAAAGCATGGGGATATCCCTCAACCGATTGAGATGAAAATTTGCATTAACATGCACAGTTAGCAAAGTGATATCATTCTAAATCCAATATGGCGGATGGCCGTAGATTGACGAAACGATATGAACTTTCTGAACTATTGCCGTTTCTGTCACAATATTTTATCTATATAATTTAACATTTTGAATGTCATTGCTTAACCTTTAATTAACTAAGAATGGTCTTAATTGATCATTTTTATTTTACGACTACCGGCATTACCAATGTGTCGTATTTTCTACATGCTACGTACCTAAACAAAATAAAAAGTATCAAAATATATATTTTTATTGTAATTTAGATTCAATTCCTAAAAACGCATACAAACATTTTTAGCTATACTCTACGTGGATGAGAGAACTTTAAAACATATTTTAAGGGTTGGTAACCGCTTTATGAAACAGTGCTATAAGTTTTACCTATCAATATTAAAATAAGACAAAATCATATTTTGGATATTGGAATCCATAGAATTGATTCTATCAGTACTATACTGTATTGTATTTCAAAATTTGCTAGCTAATATAAGATACGAGGGAGTAGGTACATTTATTTGGGACTTCTGACTGAAGCTGCCTTTCTACCAGAGATGAGCGAAGATGCAAGGAATGTGATAATAAGAACCAATAGAATCGCTTTATATGACACTGAGCGAGGCTAGGTAAATGAAGCGATGCTATCAATATATCGACGTAGTCATATACTATGTACTTATGTAATGAAATGGCTTTTAGTATTTGGATTCTTGACTGTTCTAGACTTCTATTCTATAGGACACGACATGAATCAATTAATCGTAAAATCTTATTATTCTAAGCATAAAATGTAACTCTAACGTAAAATGTAAATTTTTTAGCTATTACTTTTAGTAAACCAATGCTCGTAAAAAAATTGTATTTATTTAAAGCAACTCTAACCTTTTAACGGTTACACATGAGCGTAGAGATCTTGCACTCGGAAGTGCTTCCTGAAAACGCTAATATAAGTAAGTGGGAAAGGAAGATTTTAAAACATTAAAAAGGACTGTAAGTATGTGCAGATTCCGGCGAAAACGGATAGGAAGTCACTTCAATTAACGGCGGAAATCAGACACGTGGTCGTATTTGCGCAAGCCGAAAATAAATCGGATGTACAAATTCTAAAGTCGATCAAGTTTGTCGAGTGGCTCTTCAGTAGTATCTGGATAGCATACGTCCGCATAATCGAGAAGACGATTGAGCCAAACTAATTTAAAATTAAATGGAAGGCAATTTTTAAGTCGTTTTAATGAGTGAAAGGAATAATGCAAACGTTTACTGACGTCATTTACTTGCGCCGTCCACGATAAATTCGAATCGATTATCAGTTCCAAATTTCGTGCTCTGTGAGTAAGAGAGATTATGGTACCATCATAGGTTATACGAGGTAAGTAAATAAGGTTGATCTTGTTGCGTAGTTGCCTGTTTCCTATACTCAATGCCTGGGAGTTGGAGGGGTTTACTACAAGACCAAAAACGGTTGTCCATTCCTTAATACTAGCAAGGTCCGAGTTGATTTCATTAATCACCATTCCTAGATCCGAAACAGATGCGTTCCTATAAAGCTGTAAATCATCAGCACAAAGGTGGTAATAACAGGTTAATATTTTTGTGAGCTCATTTGTAAAAATAGAGAAAAGCAAAGGAGATAGTATCCCGCCTTGAGGAACTCCAGGAGACAAATCAGGCCAATCTGAGTAATCCTCATCAGTGCAGATTCTCTGCTGTCGACCCTGAAGATAAGATCGGGACCAGTCAATTACAGTGGTAGACATATTAAGAGAAGAGAGGATACCAAGTAGTACGTCAAAATCTACAGAGTTAAAGGCGTTGCTGAAATCGAGCAAGATAAGCACTGTGAACATCTTGTTATCCATAGCGTAGTGTATATCATCAGTGACTTTAATTAAAGCAGTAGAAGTACTATGAAGCGGACGAAATCCTGACTGAAAGGACTCAAAATATTATTATGAAGCAAAACTTAGTGATCTGCTTAAGGGCAGCTTCCCCAGAATCTTAGAAATTATTGGGAGAATGGAGATAGATCGAAACTGAGAAAAATATGCAGGATTAGGAATTTTCGGTAACGGAATAACATGTGTTAGCTTCAAGGCCGTGGGGAAAGATTTGGAGCTTAATGAGAAGTTAATAATGTGAGTAATAATTGGACAAATGAAATCTAGCGATAGTAAAAGCATGTGGCGACTAAAATTATCATTACCAACAGGCTTAGAAGGTATGGACAATATACTTACTCTTAACATCCCCGCTGTAATATCATGAAAAATAAGAGACTTACAGTTGCTTGAGTGGACTGAGCCGATTTTTTAAGACATACTATTTTATTAGCTTTAGAAATACTCACTGGAGGAGTAGAAAAATATTTATTTAAAGAATTAATATCTAGAGATTGATATGTAACGGCGTTTGGCGTCTCTACACAACCTATTACACATATTACGCAACTTTTTATAAGGCAGCAGTGTTTTCCTGGCTTGGTTGCAATTTACAATTTCGTTTAAAAAAACACTTTAAGTGGCGTCACATCGTGTGAAAATTTCGACATTAATGTGACGTCACATTGTGTTTCATCAATATGACAGATTGTCTATCATAGCCAAAAGTTTTTGTAATCTTGAGCCATGATTATCTGAGTTTAACACGTTTATTGATTTAAACATTAATTTGCAAAGAAAGATTGTTACATCGTGGAAACGGTATTTTAAATCATACTACGATCTACATTTACTATTCATCCAGTTTTGTGTTCAACTAGTTGTAATATATGCATATGTTTTGCATTAGTCATCTTATTTAAATGAATCTTAATGACGTTACATGACGAAAGACAAATATGGATAAAACCACAGAAAACTGTTTAGAATTTTATTTCCATTAAAATAAGATTGCAAGATTGCGTATGATTTTTTATACAAATGATTTCCCCTATTTTCTCGCTGAAATCTAGCTCAGATGGCCAACTTTTTCATTTTTTTCAGAAATTCTTTATAAAAGGAAAAAAAGCCTTGAAATATTGAAAAAAAAGTTCTATTTTTATCACTTGACACTACTTATTAGGAGATTCTGTATACATATATTATATGTATAGGCTTCCAGTATAGTTTAATTAAAAAATAATCATGCTTAATTTTCATATATTATAGATAAAAACCACAAGACGGATGTTTACCAAACTTGTGGTCTAATGCTTTAAAACTTACTACGAATAATAAGCTAAAGAGTTAACCATCTTCAAAAAAGGCGAGATATATTTTGAAAATACAAAAAATTTGCTTCCTTCTTTATTTCTCTTCTATTTCGTATCTGAATAAATGGTCCTATTTTAATTTATCCCTGAGTCAAAATCAAATGAGAAATTAAAGTTCTTTTTTTATATTCAAACTAGCAAACGTTGTTTTGCCATATAAATTAATTTCTGGAGATACCACCCTTAATACCGATATAAAAAATAGCCTACAACCTATTCTCAGACCTACAAAATTCATAAAAATCGGTCAAGCCGATTCGGAGGACTTCCGATAACAAACACTGACACGAGATTAATATATATGTATACTAGCTGACCCAGCAAACGTTGTTTTGCCGTATAAATTTAAAAAAATTGAGATGGGTCACTCTTATCACTTAGGGGTATAAAAAATAGATGTTGACCTATTCTCAGAACTATCGGATAGTACTCCGATATGTACACAAAATATTGTGTGCATATCGGAGTTTCGGAGGACTTCGATAACAAACACTGACACAAGATTAACATATATGTATACTAGCTGACCCAGCAAACGTTGTTTTGCCGTATAAATTTAAAAAAATTGGGGTGGGTCACTCTCATCACTTAGGGATATAAAAAATAGATGTTGACCTATTCTCAGAAATATCGGATAGTACTCCGATATGTACACAAAATATCGTGTGCATATCGGAGTTTCGGAGGATTTCGATAACAAACACGGACACGAGATTAACATATATGTATACTAGCTGACCCAGCAAACGTTGTTTTGCCGTATAAATTTAAAAAAATTGGGGTGGGTCACTCTTATCACTTAGGGGTATAAAAAATAGATGTTGACCTATTCTCAGAACTATCGGATAGTACTCCGATATGTACACAAAATATCGTGTGCATATCGGAGTTTCGGAGGACTTCGATAACAAACACTGACACGAGATTAACATATATGTATACTAGCTGACCCAGCAAACGTTGTTTTGCCGTATAAATTAAAAAAAATTGGGGTGGGTCACTCTTATCACTTAGGGGTATAAAAAATAGATGTTGACCTATTCTCAGAACTATCGGATAGTACTCCGATATGTACACAAAATATCGTGTGCATATCGGAGTTTCGGAGGATTTCGATAACAAACACTGACACGAGATTAATATATGTATATAGGATTGTCCAGATTCCCAAAACGAAAAGTAGATCCTACACTATATTCAGGTGACGTGAGAAAAAATGTAAACAAATCATAATAAGGTTTTATCTTTAATGCTTCAATTTACAAAGATTAAAATATAATCTATGGAATGTACTATACACATGATAATTATCCAAATTCTCATTTGTTGTGGCGACATCTACATAACCAAGCATGAAGTCACCTGTGACGAGTAAAAATGTACGGAGTCCAAGATCGCAAAACGAAATTTTTGGAGGCATGATACAGTAGGGTGGGGCAAAAAAACTTGTCACGTTACCATGAAAATATCGTCTGATATAACGAAAAAAAAATTCTGGTAAATTTTAACCCCTCAAATTAAGGTTAAGAGGTGACTCATCGTACTTTTTTATTTCCCATTTAAATAAGGATTTTTATTTGATTATTTTTAACATAGGATTTTTTTGTTGTTAGGAGTTTAATGCACTTGAACGAATGAATGTCTCGTGAAAATCAAAACATATTCTTGTACGAAATTTAACGATCTACAAAAATGGACAGCCCTCATCTTCCACACTCTTAAACGTAAATTAATAGATTTTAATAATTCAAATAGATTTTTAATTTAATTAAAATTATTGATTGCTCTATTTACAATTTGTCTCGCTGGGATTCCACCAGAGATGTGCTAGAAGGCGTTGCGAGATATGTGAACACAGCCTAATATTAACACAAAAGAAAATAATACTACTTTTCACTAAACATAGTGATTATCATCATTTTATGTGATATTTTATTGCGTCGCTCTTATAATTCTATTAACCTTATTTCCACTAACAAAGGATGTTAATTAAATAACAATTAATAGCTGTTATTAAGTAACTGTTTGCAATAATATCAATAATGTAATGTTTTCCATAAACATATATCTATCTTATGTTACTAATATTATAGATGGGAAAGTTTGTATGTTTCATCATTTCGATGTTTAGATATTTGATATTTAATCACATAAAAATGGCTGAACCAATTTCGTTGAAATTTGGCACACAGACATTTAATAACCTGAATTAACACATAGGCTACTTTTTATCCCGGATAAATTTATAGTTTCCGCGGAAAAATAATAAAATATTTATTGAATGCCTGGAATTTCTATACAGCAATATATTGAAAATTAAATGTTTTTCGTTTGTTAAATCTATTGTGCGAAGGCAGGGCGGATCAACTAGTTTTAATAAATATTAAAATAATAAATATTAAAATATCTTTAACAATAGTTAGCCTCGAGAATTTTAATTATAATATTTCTTATCAAGTTCACAGTTTTAAAGAGGTTATCATTTTTATATATTAATTAAAGTGCTTGATAAGAATTAATAAGACGTTGTAGTAAGTTTATCAAACATATTTGTTTTAATAATTGAAATATGTTTTATAAACATATGCCTATCTTTAAAAATAAAATTGAATATTATTGATAGTATTCTTGGTATCTTAAACTTTAAAAAATAAATTCCCTCACTCTTTTTATCAGAAAGGATATTTTATGTATTTCCTAAGTGTTACTTTATATAGTATGCTTATTTCAATTATTGCCATACTTTATTTAAACTTAACCAACTTAGGTTTCGGCACAAGCCCGTAGCTAGTGTATTTTCGTAATAAATTAACGTATTTTCCCAGAACTTCGAGACAAATTAATAATTATTATATCATTTGTGACCTGATTTTCTGTTGATTGCGTCGGTCCATAATTTACAAATTAATTGCTTTGACTTGAATAATCATTTGTTGGAAGAAACAGTGTGATGTTACCATTCATAGAATTTTGTCAAAAATACAAAAGAAATCAATTTTAAAACATCTATAAAATTACAATAAAAATAACGTATAAGGAGTGCTTAGATATTAATTATTCATTTTTTACCTTAGTTCTACTTTTATTCAATATGTTTTCCTTCCCCGTCTTATTTTTAGTTTGCTAATGAGAAAATCTATTTGAACAGATAAATAATGAGAAATTTATATTTTGTACCATTAACTATAAATTAACATCAGTCTGTCTCATATCAAAGAGACTCTTTGAAAGATATTAAATTACAGTCTCCTAGTATTAATTTGTCATTGTTATGATTTGAAGTTTCGAGAATTTTCTGGACTTGGCTTGACATAAGAAAATTTATTATTAAAATGTTTTGATTGCTTTGATCTACTAAGATATATGAGCTAGATTCATGTGACTGATTCATATACTGATAGGTATTCTTACGGTGCCGTCACAATACATTTATTATAACATTTTATACATTAGGCAGAACTTTAAGTTATTTTCCAAAACATAGTGACACACACAGTGTAAATACTAGAAATAAAAATAAACTTGTAACGCTATATTGTCGTCTCTACAATGTTAGTAATTGTTTCATTGGGCTTGGTGGTCGCATCTAGAACAAGATTCCATATTAGATTTGCCAGTTCAGCGATTTAAAACTCAAATAAAAAAGTGTTTAGTAAATAAAGCTTACTACTCCGTACAAGATTACTTGAATGATGGCAAAGCTTGGATTCAAATTGACGTTGATGCTCAGTTTTTGACGTAAAAAGTCTATTTGAATAAAATATTTTGAGTTGGAGACTAACGAGCAATGAGAATAATGAGCCATGTGTGAAAGGTCAATACTATAATTAAAAACTTGACAGAAGTAGAAAAAAGATTACATTATTTACATGCTCTGCTCTAAAATCTATAATTTTATTTCTAATTTGAAAAGAGTTCCTTTAATTCCTAAAAGTGTGTAGTCAGTATTACGGCTTGTCTAGAATATCCTCCTGGCTGAGGACTCATAGCTTCAGCGTTACTGCTAGAATACTCGCGATGTAATAATGATTATTCTGACGTGACGGCGTATTTATTTTGCAATCTTCTTCGATTCAATATTCTTCGATTGATGTTTAGCAGTTGTCCATCATTCAAAAAAGTAAAAATACTTCTAAAATCTATATTGATGCTATTCAAATTAGTGTTAAAATAGAAAGTACTTTCTTTAATTATATTTTGATAAATTAATTAGGCTAATGCAAAAATATGATCTATAAATTATTATTAAAGCTATTTAATATACATAATAATATTATTACATACATACTAATGTCAACAGCAAATGTTTACGATGTGTTAACTTTTTAGAGTGAATTTATTACTTTATTTTGTTTGGCATTAGATAAAATGTAAACAAAATGATCTACTTACAACGAAAACATAATAAAGTAATATATTTTTGGCCTTTTCCACTTCCCGACCTCAGATCGCCCGTAAATTATTTTTCATTTTATTTTTATGATATTCTTTTCCTTTTTCCAATGGGGCTTTTCCAAAAAATTATCAACATTGGTTATCGACGTTATATAGTCTGATTGAGTGTTTCCAGTCATATCAGAAACAAAGGAAAATGTGAAAGTAAATTTTAAAAATTTTAAGATGCTTATTTTAAAATGTTATATTATTTCATTGTAGAGTTTTAATGATTATTAAATCATGTACATTACTACAAAGTCTGTGATTCTTCTATAATAAGCGCGAACGAAGTTGATGACTATTGACTAAGATAATACTTAATTTAGTTACTTTAGTGATAAATAAAATTTTAAATTAGACAAGGTTTTCAAGTCTGAGCTATGAATTGTCAAACTCATTGGTTTAATATTCGTTCAACTTTTTTTATTAGAACCTTCTTCAAAGTACTTATTAAAAACATAAAAAAAGGAGAAACCGTTAAAGGGAGCGTTCATAAAATACGTGAGATGTTTAAGAGGGGGAGGGGGTCGAGTCAAATCTCATCTAATTTTACGTTGGAGAGAGGGGGGTCTCGCCAAATATCACGCAATTTTTTCTGATTGAAACAAAAAAGAAATAAACTATTTTGGTCCAGCTAAGCAAGCGCGTATGTTCCGCAAAGTGCGACCCTCACGGATTGTCACAAGACGAGCTGATGAGTTACTGTGCGCAAGCGCCAACGGCTTAGAGTGGCTAGATCAGAACGAAGTTGAAGGAGCAGATGATTTTACTGAAAATCATATGGACATGTTGGTTCCAACAATCTCTCTTGAGACCGCGCATGATTCTCCATGGACTGAATTAGAGTAGATATTCTTTTTTTAATCACAGTAGTTACGATTTTAGTAATCTATAGTTAAATTTTTATTACACTTATAATTAAACTCTCAGAAATATTGATTACTAGTCTTAACTAGTCGTAAATAAAAGCACGAAGCAATTTTTTTTTCTTTTTACAATAATAATCCAACGCGTTAACGTAAGAAACCCACATTTTGAAAAATCTCACGTGAGATTGGGGGATGGGAGAGGGGGTTGAATAAAATCTCACGACATCTCACCAGAGTGGGAGGGAGGTACAGAAAATTCAAAAAAACAAATCACGTAATTTATGGACGCTCCCAAAGTAAAATTTAATATGTGATGTCAAGCTATTTGTATGGATTCATCAACTTTTTGCTTTACAATTAATACATCTTACTAATATTATAAACTAGCTGAGCCGGAAAACTAATACCGCCTAACAGTCAATGAATGTCGTGCTAAAGATTAGTTGAACTTTCGACAACCAATATGTCAATCCTTTTTCATTTCTCAAGTTATTCTACATTTTTTAAATCTAAAATACGCCCTTATTCGAATATTGTGGATATCGTGTCGAGTCGAAAGCTTTAATTAAATACGTTCTTTAATTTAAGGGGCGAGTTTAGCATATCGACAGGATGAACATTAAATGTTTGACAATAACGCAACCCATCAACATATTTTTCTTTTATTTTTTTTATTCGTTAATTTTCTAATGTTTTTAACAGTTATTCTGCTGTTCGGGACGAAGACAAATAAAACAAAAAGCCATGAAAATCTATCCAGCTGTTTTAAAGTTATAAGTGTTCGAACAAACCCGCCTTTATGTTTGGATATTTAGATTTTAGATGTTTGGATGTATGTCATTTAATCACACATAAACGGCTGAACGGAAATTTTGCACACAGATACTTTATAATCTTAATTAATAGATTGACATGACATTGACATTTTATCCCGGAAAAAAATATATTTCCTTCAGGATGATAATAAAATATGTTTATTGAGCGCCTGAATATTTTTATATAGCAATATATTGTGGTAGTGGAGTTGAAGCCGGGGCGAGTCGATTAGTTGTTCATAAATAGTATTTTTAAAGATCTCTACAATAAACTTAGGTATTTTAAATTACTGCCAACACGGTTGGTTGAGCAACCATTGTTCATAGAATCTGCTAAACGTGACTCATCACGTGGCGTTGCGCGTCGTGAGAATATGACATTGTGTCAGTTTTAATAACAGTTGACAGCCTAGCCATGTGGCAATGTCAATTAAATGAGTTAATGTTTTATTTGTTAATAGATACAAGTGTCCTACATATGCTATAAATGTGAATTTAAGTAGGGCTACCATTTAAAAAAAACAGTAGCTTCTATAAGAAAAAAC
This sequence comes from Limenitis camilla, assembly GCA_905147385.1. NCBI lineage: Eukaryota > Metazoa > Arthropoda > Insecta > Lepidoptera > Nymphalidae > Limenitis > Limenitis camilla. The sequence goes on along the minus strand of LR990239.1, from coordinate 11,295,441 downwards.
AAAGTTAAAAATATTTACTTTTAAAATCAATTCATTTGCAAAAATATGGGTTTAACACAGCTTTTAAGAGTAATTAATAATTTTGATCACATTGACATGTACATATTCTTACATTCTTAATCTAAAAAAAAAATACAATGGTATTAGTCAAAATATTTGCGTATTAGATAAAAAATTAATCATTATATGAACACAATTATTTAGTTAATTTCATCATTACATAATAATACAATTCTTATCAAATGATGATTTAAAATTATTATTTACAATAATGTAATTAATTTATACCTTTATTAACACAAAGGTACACTGATGAGATTATCTTAATAAATATTCATCATTTTTTGTTTAATACCCATTCAAATCAGTTTGGAACCATTTTAGTAACGTGCTGTGCACTGGTGGAAACGCAGCCTTAGGTCAGTAGAATAATAAACAAATAAAACTATTTATTTGTTTAAGTAGTTGTAATATACATATGGAATGCAATATTTAATATGAATTCCTTCAACTTTAGGCATTTCGTAGTTATCCTCATCCTCTTGTCCAATCGACAGATCATGTTTTATCCTTATTATAAGTCTATGTCTAATATTGATGCGGTCAGAAATGACTTCATTTATAAATTGTAATATACTTCTTTTATTTTCATTATTTATTGTAATTTTTTTTTATGCTAATGTAATATTTGTTTGATTTTAGCATTCATAATTTACTATTCCCTGCTTTCGGCGTTCTTCTGGTTAAACGTCATGTGCTTCGACATTTGGTGGACCTTTAGGTTTGTATTTAAAACTGTATTATACGTTATTTATATAATAGATATCACTAATATAGCACTTTTATTGATTATCTGGTCACACTCTTATCTCTCTTTTGAGGCGATCTTGAGTGGCGCAATCGTTTTGTGCTTACTAAGGCTGAAAAAATTACAATATCTTGCATTTGCAGTAATTACTGAGCAATAGAGTAAAATCCTGCATCTCCAAAAAATATTAAAAAAAAAAAAAACCTAAATTAATCTTCTGAAACGTCTGTTTCGCAATAAATACTACGGCGTCTTATACAACTACAATATTGCGAAGTATATACGATTATACAGTACTACTCATTAAGTGGGGGGTAGTAAAGAAAAGTTGCGCAATGATTGAATGGAAATTTGAGCCAACTTAAATATTTTTCAGTTTCCTGTTCAGATTGATCGATATAGTTAATTGTAGTATAATGTCTAGAATCGTACATTTAAAATGGAAAACCAAAATGCGCCTAAAGGAAAGGAAAGTTTTAGTTATTATACCGGTATTTTTTTTTACTAAATTAATACTTTAACCCATATTGTAAGTATTGAAATAGGTTACTAGCTGCGTTCCACGGTTTTACCCGCTATATTTTGGATAATTCACACTATATCATGATAAATTATAGCCTATGTGTTAATCTGATGTGTAAGCTATATTATTGTAAAGTTTTATTAAAATCCATTTAGTAGTTTTTGAGTGAAAGAGTAATAAATATCCATAAAATCTTACAAACTTTCGCATTCATAATATTAGTTGGAATTAGTAGCATTAAAAAACCAGCATTAGAAATGTTATTCTTTTACTTACTTTCTATATCTCTTTGTAATAATTACAGTGGAAAACGTGGCATAACAAGAGAGAAGATGTCAATAAGAGCTAAGTTTTGTGCATACTGTGTCTATGCTTTTGGAGTGCCCACCGTACTTACTATTTTGTTAGCAGCTCTGGAGTTCTCTAATCTACCACCTCATCCTTTTCTACCTATGATACGACACCAAGGTTGCTTTTTATCAGGTATGAATACTTCCAAAAATAAATGTTAGAAGTAATATCTATAGAAATATGAAATAAAATAATAGAAAGAATGTTATACGTTTGTAATCTTAATTTGGTGCCATCTACTGGATGCTTAGCGAACTAAGAGATGTTGAAGTGTCATCTGTTAGAACCTTATGGAACTTACAAACTTGACTTTTTGTTAAATTACAGGTAAAATAAAGTTAATTTACTTATACGGACCAATTGTGATATTATGTATGGCGAATATGACGTTCTTTATAATGACCGCTATGAAGATAGCAGAAATCAAAGAACAGACTGCTGTGCTGAAGTCCAGGGAAAGTGCTACACATGACAAAACAAATAACGAAAGGCAAAGGTAAGATTCGCTAAGCAACAAAACATACAACACAAACTTACCTATATGTCGGGGATTTTAAAACGATGAGAAAGGAAATGGAAGGAGGAAGATGGGGAATATTGGGGAACACTAAAAGGGGGTGATGGTATTGAATGGAATATTGGGTAAACGCGACGCAGATACTTCTACTGAACCGATAAATGATCAAATATGATCTCTAACAATTACGAGAGAAACCTAAGCAGTGCCTTGGACTTGTGACCAAGGTGTAGGCTTAAGGATATCCTTTAAGTAACTACAACACTCGCCTCCACTGCTAGGCTCTCTATTTAAACCCAAGGTTAAACGCACATAAACCGAATCTAACACAAGGCTAACCTAACCTAACATTATGTTTACTTAACCACGTGGCAATTACATTGTAAGGACTTACGTGACCTTAGTTGGACAGCACTTCCACACTACACTGCACTTGACACTATCACTAGCACTACTTAGATGATGTTCACTTCTTGAGAGACCGCGCACGACTAAGACTTTCTGACACGACTAAGACTGTCGATCGCATATAAAGGGTCGAGGGTAGAGACTGTCAAAACAGCGGAAGTGACTACTACCCCACTCCAACGCCATAGACAACGATAACGATTCGATTAATCGATAATCTTTTACTATGCTCCGACATATATATAACTATTTTGTATTGAAAAAGTAGATTTAAAAAATATCGAATAATCGATATATGCAAGAACGTTCGTTGGGTGTAAGTTATTAAGATAATTTTGTAATCAATATAAACTATGATACACATAAATGTTTCTTCAGCAGCTAGAGTATCAAATCTTACTTAATTATACATATTATAAGATGATTTATAATTAAAAGTTATTCGTAGACATTCTAGACACATTTTTTTCATTCTAAATCCAATATGGCGGGAGCTCAAGGTGATGGACTAGTTATTTTATGTGTACGCCCATGATATGAGTAACAAGAGAAATAGTTTGCTGAGAAAAATATGAATAAACATTTAAGTTTAGGATATTGTATTTTGTTATAGAAAATAATAATAGTATTTAATTTTTTTGGAAATTTCTGGATTATTATTTATAATTTCTTCCATTTATTTTCCTTTAGTATTACTTGTTACGCCAGGTTCATGCTGTACGTCAAACTGTTTGCTGTGATGGGCGTCAACTGGATCTTGGAGGTGGTCAGTTACTTCTTCCCGGAAGCTAATAAGATCTGGTGCATCACCGATGCTTACAATTTGCTCATCGGATTGCTAGTATTCATCATCTTTGTCTGCAAACGCAAGATATTCAGATTGATGAAGAAACGGTTAGTGGATATTTTTATGAATTGTAACATTATTACTGTAACTACCAAACTATTGCAAGAAATCACATCTCACTTAGCACAAATTTAAATTTAACCGCTTTTTTCGCAACCAACGTAATTTGTATTGCGTTATTGGCATTTAGATTCTAAATTCACGTTATTATTGTGTTGCGTAAGACAATAAAAAATTGTATTAACAATAGCTTGAGTTGTGTCTAAATTTTGAGGTATAATTGAAAAAAGTTGTTTAGAAGGCTTCTTAAATTCTACTTACTTAAGTGGTAATAGTAGCTTCATAGCTACAAAAATTCTTGGACTGAGCTGCTGATTTTGATGTTGTAACCAATTAAAAATCGTAGTTTAATTAAGAATGAGATCTTTTAATGTTGACTAGGATCAAAGAAGGAATTCTACAGCGGAAGCAAGGAATGGGAAGCATATCGATGATGCACAAACATAACTTCGCACACAACCTGAGGGATTATAAACAAAGAGATAGTCTGGATACAATAAGATCTTCCTGTCCAGATTCTGACAGTAACAGAGGGATAAATACAACTAATTTATAAGAAACGACTGATAGAACTGTTAAATAATTAAGTTAGTACTATTTACTGTACATATAAATTTAATGACGCCAATGACTACGCAATCGTAGCAATAATTTTAAAATAATTGATGAGGAAGAAAGAAAAAATTAAGATGACAAGGAATTTAAAGCATTCTACTCAGAATATACTAAAGAACGATTCTAAGAAAAGAAGAGAAGACTTAAGGTAGATTGAAGGAATTGGACTTGGGAGTTTTGGCTACGGCTTTGCTTATCTTGGCAAACTAACCCTTCCATGCAAAATAACAGTAGTGTTTGAACAATGGGTGGGATCTTACAATAAAAATTAACATATTTTGCTGTTTGGTTGATAGAAAATTGTTAAGTTATTAATCATAACTTTAAGATATAAAGCTCTTAATATATTAACACAGAACGATCTGCATTATCTATTATTTACCTATAATAATAAGCATTTAAAAGTGTCCGAGGCAAAAGAGATCAAAAGGCAAAAAAACCTTTATAATAAAAGCTACTCAAGCAAGAGAAAAAATTACGTCCGGTACATTATTTACGTCTCTTAAGACAACATTTTGTCTATATGTTAGAAAAATTGTAGAAACCTATTAGAATGTATAGCCCTCGGACACTTTTTTCGTGACATTTGTATGTCGTCCCCCATATTATTATAGGTTATTATCTAATTTAGATTAAAAAGTCGCTTAAAATTATGATTCAATATTTAACATAATTCCGTCTTTAGGTTAGCGTTGTACACAACGTATTTATGATGCAGCACTTATTCTTATTCTAAGCACTTCTTGTAACTTTAGCTATATTCTTCAGATGTGGGATTTTTACTTTTTAATTTATATTATGGTAAGGGGTACTTTTTAATTTTTTTCTTTCTGATATTTGGCAAAATTACGGGGCACTCATCGTGGCATGTTGTATCATAAAAAACCTCGCAACTTGACAGTAAAACTGTCAGAACTTTCGTCATCCGCAGCCTAACTATTTAAATTTATCATAAGACATGAATTAGCTGCACCTGTATCCAATCCCATCCTAGTCGCTAATTTCTAATTATACAGTTTATTATTTTGACATGTATATAAGTTATCTAATCGCTAGTCTACGGATCAAGTAATATAATTTCAGGAAGTGGAAAAAATAGTTCTCTTAACGTGTATAAAATGACTTTCAATTCCATAGTCAGCTTGCTTATTTTGTTCTCAGTAAGAAATATATTATTTTAGTCATTAATTTAGTTTTAATGTGATCCCTAAAAATTCATCCTTTTTGTAGAATATAATATGGTTACCAATACAATAGTAACCAATACATTTTTCATACATTTTCAAGTTATTTAAATCAAAGAACGTGTTTGTCAAAATTAATATAGATGGCGTAAACTAAAGTATGTCCAGTTATATTGAATAATTTTGTATCCAATATAATTAATTCCTTATTTAATTTTTCTACCTTCTGGTGCACCAGCGACATCTTGATTAGATTCTTTTTGATGGACACTTACATGTAGTTTATTTAATTATAACATGTTTTTTTTTTCAGATACAAGCAAGTTCGGGGCGATACAATCTCAAAAAGTACATCTTCAACAAGAACTTACTCTACAAGAGATGAAATGGCATTGTCACCGAAAAACTAAGGCACAATTTTAGTATAAGCTTTTAGAAATGTCTATTGCAAACGCTTGTTATTTCTATTTTTTTACTAGTCTTAAATTTTAAAATCTCAAATATAACTTTGGTCGAATATGTCATCACTATTTTAGCTTATAAGTAGAAAGCCAAGTATTTATAGAGCAACTATTGTTTGACGTAAGGATTTGATATTTATCGATTAAAAATAAATCGATATTTGTTTTTAAAAAGTAATTATTTTTTATGTGGCATATTATTTTGTACAGTAATAAGATTAAGAAACTATTATTATTAATTGATTTTTAAAAATAAAAATTATAATAAAAAATAAATAATACGACAATCTTAATTTTATCAATTAGTATGATATAAAAATTATTGCCATAAATGTTGAGTAGGATAAAAATTAAAAACGATATGTGAAAAAATAAAGAAAAAATATTTTTGGTAGTAGTAATGTATTTTTGTTACAAAGATTTTTTAAAATCAAATATAAGAAACTGTTTCACCGACATATTTTTATTTCAAACAGTGCTGCCAACTCTTCTGAAAATACCCTTAAAAAATAATAATATAACCTTAAAAATGTTAACTTAAAGTCAGAGGATATACCACTAAAGGTGTCTGCCCACTATCCCGTAGCATACCATGAGCGTGCTAGGAACGTTTCCGGCACGGAAAGCAGTCCTATACGCTCTATTTTGCCCACTGAAGCGGGCCGACAGCGTTCTGAACCCGTTTACAACCCGTATGTAATCTGTATGATGCCCGTATGTAACACGGCAGGAATCCTTTCAATACGCTCGTAAAGCATCGGTTCATTCTCGTACAAATATCAGTGTTGCGTAGACGCGTGTGGTGAAATATTGAAATAGTTATGGCTATAAGGAAACTAACGATTGAACAACTAGCAATGATTGCTATCATTTTGGATGAAGAGGAAGAGGAATGCCCAAAAAACACTCGACGCTACTGGATTCACGATTCTATAAAAAGACGCAAAACGGAAGGAGAATATTGGACACTATTCAGGCACTTAGTTGATGACGAAGAAAAGTTTTTTCAGTACTTCCGAATGAGTACATTCCAATTTAACGATTTGCTGAAAAAAATTGAAAATGACATTGTTAAACAAAACACAAACTTTAGAGAATGCCTGCTACCTAAAGAAAAACTTGCTGTGTGTTTACGGTAAGTAAAAAACAATTTGTTTATTATTAATATTTAATCAACTTTTGATCTAGTATTCATGGTAAAGCTTTATGCTTGATTATTATTATGCCACTCGTTAGTGTTCCAAAGCTCAGGAGACGGAGGCATAGGTGTAGCACTCGCTTGTACACTCGAAGAAGTCGACGCTGGAGATGAAGCATAGGCATACTGTGGTGTAGCTGTAGCAAAGTTAGGTGGTGCGAGCTGCTGTAACTCCATTTCGGAAACTAAACTGAATATTTTGTTTTTTGCGATGGCTTGTAAGTAAGGAGAAAACTTCTTTACTGTATCTGATATATGCAAAAAAAATCGGTCTAATTCATCATCTTGTCGTGGAGATTTATTTTGCGCTTCTAACAATTTCGACATCAATACAGCGGATGCTGTTTGTGGTGGTTGAATTTTACCTCTCTTTATTGTCTTGGCCTTTTTTGCTTGACTGAGTAGTGGTTGTGAGGATTTGTTGCTGGCAGTATTGTCATCTTCGTTCTGAATTTCGGTGGCTGTAATATTTTCTGTAGCAGGAACATCAACAGTATTATCGATCTCATTGTTGAAGTGATGGTTCTGAATTTCAGTTCCTGTATCGCTATTCGGCTGTGACTCTTCATCGTCACTTGCCAGCTCAACGGATTCTAAAGATTTTCTCTCGACAAAGAACGAAGCAACAAAAGCCATTTCATCTTCATACTTCCATTTTTTAATGTTTTTTGCTGCTTGTCCACTTTTGCCTTTTTTCTTATTTAATGCTCGTCTGTACGCATCCCTTAGCCCTTGCCATCTTTGTTTGCAAGCTGCAGCTGTAAAAATAATTACACGATTAATATTGATATTTTGTTTGCAGGTACTTAGCAACAGGCGATTCATTTACAACCATTGCTTTTAGTTATCGTTTGGGAATCAGTACTGTGAGACGTGCTGTGCTAGAAGTTTGTGATGCTGTAATAAAAAATGTACTGCGAGAAAGTATGCCGACGCCTGGAATCGAACAATGGGAAAAAAATATAGAAGAATTTTGGAATAAATGGAATTTTCCTAATTGTGTAGCTTCTATAGATGGAAAGCATGTTATTATTTTAGCACCACCAAACAGTGGTTCTTTGTATTTTAATTATAAAAAAACATTTTCTATTGTACTTATGGCTTTAGTTGACGCTAATTATAACTTCATAGCTGTTAACGTTGGAGCTTTCGGTAAAGACAGTGATGGGGGTATTTTGTCAAAATCAAAAATGGGCAGAGCTATATTCGAAAATAAAGTTAATATCCCCAGCAATAGATGTTTGCCGGGGACTAATGTCAGTGCACCGTGTGTAATATTAGGAGATGAAGCTTTCCCCTTAAAAAACAATCTTCTAAGACCTTATCCCTCACAACAATCCATAAACGATAGCAAGAAACGCCATTTTAATTATCGCCTTTGCCGTGCACGTCGTGTTGTAGAAAATGCTTTTGGAATTTTAAGTCAAAAATTTCGTATTTATAATAGACGTATGCATTTAAAACCAGAATATGCCGAAAAAATTGTACTAACTACTTGCATATTGCATAATTTCATAAGACGCGGCGAAACTGTATCCTTTACGGAAACTAATACTCCTGTACAGTTTAACAACCTAAGACACCAAGGAGGTAATGCAGTTTCTACTGCTTTTGAAGTACGCAATAAATTTGCCGATTTTTTCCAAACGACTCAAGGGCAATTAGATTGGATATCTACTTTGTAATTAAATTAACGATAATAAATAAACGATAATTGAATACTTAATAATTGACATACCTGGTTGTTTTAGTTGCTCCGAAATATCCTTCCAAGCCTTTTCTTTTTTTACACTATCCATATACTTCGGATGTTGTAAATTATATATAAACTCATATTTACGTACACATTCTATTAGTTTTTCGTCCTCCATTATTACACATCTATACGCATTCACGCCTCGCGTTGAACTAATGAACGGACTGGCAATGGAGCAACGCTGCTACAACGCATTTAAAACGGGTTTGTAACGGTCATACTCCCCGCTCAGTCACCGTGTAGCCGCCTGCGAGCAGCGGTCTGGCAACGTCGCATGCCATGCACGTAGCGTATCCGCACCGGCAAAATATTCCCTCCGACAAATAGTTGACGGCCCGTGCATGGTACGCTACGGTGTCGGCCGGTGACGGAACGGTCTAGTGGGCATAGTCTCATACTTCTCAATACAAAGAATAGTTTTTTGTCCGAAACGGTCCTAGTACGGTCATGGTATGCTACGGGATAGTGGGCAGACACCTTAAGTCGGCATAAGAGATTTCAAATAATATCTACATAATATAACACAGATAGCGAAATTACTTCACGTTTTCTATTCCACATATAGATGGCGCTGTGAACAAAATTTAATGAAATTTGTAATTTCTATAATCATTTAATTAAAAATCACTCGTACCATTTCTCCTATGTGTTGCTTTATAAATACATGGCTTTAGAATATTAAGGCACCTTTTTTAATCTAATAGATATAATCAAAAATTTAAATATAAATAGAATATAAGTATTAAAGACGCTTTCTATTACGTAAAGAATTCCACTACTGTTTTTTAAAGTATTAAGATTATGTGTATACAAGTAATTTGACATGCTGCTCTCATGACAAATTAGAAATCACTATTATAGAAAAAATAAATCACTTACACTAATATTAATAATTTTTTAAAATACATATTTTATAAATGGATTGTATTGAACTTTTTATCGGCAGCCTTGAATTTTAAATTTTTTGTAATATATTATAATGAAAAAAAATTAAATAAATAAATGCATTTATAATGTTTGTGTCAGTTTACAGTTTTATTTCTACCTCAATTAGATCAACTGTACATTAATGACTCACATAGGAAACGTGAGGAAATCCACAAACGGTAAATAATAAAGTACTTTGATTAATGACGCATAAATATTCTATATAAAATAATGGATCGCCTCTATTTGACTGCACCAAATGGGATATTTTTTTATTGTATTATTTGTTGTCAACACAAGGTTTGTATAAAAGAAAAAGTGAGTGAGACAGAATGCATTATAGAATTGAAATTCTATTCCATAGTGCATTCTGTCTCATAGTGCATTGTGACTAGACGAAATTGTCTTATACATAAATATTTATAAACCTATTTAATCGTCATTCATAAGTTAAATTATAATATTATTTAAATCGAAAATGTTTAATAGTTATTTATGCAACTGTAATAGTAACACTCATGTGATACTATTAACACAGATAAACCCACATTCGTGTTTTAATACCTAATTATCAATAGTTACATGCAAGACTTTATCTACACCCATAATTAAATCCTCTATAAAAGATTTTGAAACAGTTAACTTACTGCTAACATTAACACACCAAACAGCCACTCCTAGTAACCTAACATCATCCATTACTGAGTATATACAAATACTAGTATTGTAGAAACAATCATTTATTGTAGTTGTAATGAACATTTCGTATAGTGCAATATAAAGTGAATTTTAATAAAATTTACTTTAATATGTTCTTTAATGTTGGTAGGTAATCGCTCTTTTTTTGTAAACGAATGAATAAAAATATTAAAAGAAAAATGGCGGGGATTTTGGTGACTTATTTTTTTTCGGCGCGCGACATTCTAGAAGTAAAACGCGCGCGGATGAGTGTTCTTTTTTTGAAATTCATACAGATACCACACATCGCGCATCGAGCAGTAAGAATGTCGTCTGTTGAGTTAACCCTTTGAGCAGAAGGTATTTGAGTGTTATTATGAAATTCAGTACAACATTTTATGATCCGTTTGGGTGATATAATGATTATTAGGACATTGGGTCTTTTAATGTTGGCAATAAGCTAACTGTTTCAGAATCTTTTATAGAGGATTTAAAGTATGGGAGTAGATAAAAAAATATTAGTATCATATATATAGGTTACTTTCTTAAATTTATAACTCATCAATAAGAGGAAAAATTGTCTTCAAATAACAATATAAGTATTATTTTAAAACCATGACGCACAAAATTGAAAAGACGAGTACATGACTATGAATGAACAATACGAATGCAATAAAGTTTATTCCACGTTTGACTGCCAAAAAAATTTAGTCATCATTGCGTCGGACTCTCGGAGTATAACATATATTTTATCAGAAGTATTAATCTATACTTAGCTGTAACAGAAAAAGTCTAGAAGTAACGCCTTGTCTAGTATAAAGATATAAAACTTATTCCTAAGAGATAGGTACCTTCTGGAAGTATTCATCTGAATTTGATATTTTTTTTAACTAAAATTAAATGATGCAATCATGTAAGTGAAACATGATATAGGTCACACATAAAATACGAAGATTGATAAGAAATTATTTATTTATTTATAACTACTTTGTACACCACTAACAAATCTTAATAAACTAGATATAATATAATTTAAAGAGTTAACTGTGAAGTACAACGGGCGGTCTTATGGCTAATTAGCCATCTCTTCCAGACAACCCTCGTTTCGAAAAAAAACGAAGATGGGATTGAGGAAGGTGGTGTAGCATCTAATATATACTAATAATTTACATCTCAATACATAAACATCATACATGTATACAATAATTTATATAGATACAAATATAATACACTAATAAATATTGTAAAAAAATGATAATAATATACTACAACAACATAAGTAAATTTAATAAATAGATATCATCCTATGGTAAATAATAATTATTAATGTCGTTTCACTTATCAATGTAGTAATCTTTAACTAATTTCTTGAATTTACCTAATGTAGTGGTTGTCTAATAGTGAGTGGGAGATCATTCCATAAATTTATAGCCTGAACAGTAAAAGATTTTTCATAGAATTTTGTTGAGAATTCGGGCAATTGTAATTTAAGTCTCCGCGTTGTTCTCAACCCAGCAGGATTTTCAATAAATTTAAATTTTTCTCTCAAATATGAGGGTGCATTTGGGCTAAGCAAAACACAGTACAAAAAAGAGAGAATAATATGTAGATCGGGAGCCACTTGAGCTTTGAACGAAATTCTGATACATGGTCATGTTTGCGTAAGCAGAATATGAACCGAATAGCGAGGTTTTGTAAACGCTCAAGCTTATTCATTTGGTCCTCGGTTAAATTACAATAGCATGCATCTGCATAATTGAGTATGGACAGTAAGAGAGAGTTTGCAAGCATTATTTTTGTAGGAATAGGCAGAAGAGATCGAAAACGTCTCAAGGAGCTCAATGCAGCAAATGTTTTTTTTCTAATTTGGTTAATTTGCACCGACCATGATAATGTCTGGTCCAAGTGTACACCTAAATTTTTCACTGTTGAACAATAGGTTAGTCTATAACCATTTTAAACAATATGTGGTAAGTTCAACCAATCAACCTTTGCAATCACTCCCGGACTACCTATCACAATGACCTGGGATTTATTAGGATTTATAATAAGGCCATATTTAATGCTCCACTTCGATATCTCCACAAGGTCGTTATTGATAGCATCAATTGCAGTACGGACCCTCCGTTCAAGAGCTGCATGGCTATAAATTTGGATATCATTTGCATACATATGGTAGGGAGAAGAGATACACTGAGAGATCGAATTGATGAAGATTGAAAATAACAAAGAAGACAGCACGCCACCCTGAGGTACCCCAGACCAGACATCGCTCCATGATGAGAATTTCTCATCAAGACGTACTCGTTGTCGACGGCCCATAAGGTAACTCCGAAACCAGTCTAACACTGATGGAGATATGTTAAAAGAACACAGTAAACTAAGCAATATATCGTGATCAACGCAGTTAAATGCGTTGCTAAAGTCTAGGAGAGTTAAAACTGTCAGCTGTTTATTGTCCATAGCCCATCAAATGTCGTCAGTAATTTTAACAAGCGCTGATGCCGTACTATGACCTGCACGAAAACCCGATTGTAAAGGATTAAGAAGTAAATGATCGTTAATAAAAAGATTTAACTGTTGAAAAACTAATTTTTCAAGAATTTTGGATAAAAAAGGAAGGATAGAGATTGGACGAAAATCAGAATAATTGACTGCACTATTTTTCTTAGGAATTGGTATAAAAAAGGAAGGATAGAGATTGGACGAAAATCAGAATAATTGACTGCACTATTTTTCTTAGGAATTGGTACTATTTGACTATACTTCCAGGTATCAGGAAATTTGCAAGAATTTATGGAATAATTTAATATACCAGTTAAAACGGGAATAATTATATCTAAGATAATAATCATATTACGACTAATAGCATCACTACCGAAGACATTCGATGTCACAGACATTATGTTTCTTTTAACATCACATTCAGTGAAAGGAGAGAAGGTAAACGGTGGAAAATTTGGAGCTGGCATCGAAGAAAGAATTTGCAGAGTGTGATCTTTCTCAGAACTGTCTATCACGTTAGAAGATGTAAAATGTTTATTAAGGATATCGATATCAATATTAATTGAAGTGTTGTGAGAAGATTTACCAACTCCAATAGACTCTAAGAATTTCCAGGTTTTTGCCATGTCGCCGTTTTCGACAGAACTATGAATGTGGCATCGTTGAGCATCCCTACATGACGTATTGCAGCGATTCCGTGCTTCTCTATACTTATTATGATTGGTGTCCGAATTATTGAGCTTGAGCTTGTATTTCGCTCGGTTCTTCTTCTCAATTATCAACTTAATGTCTTCAGACAACCACGGCGCTGGCAGATGCTTAATTTTTACGGGCTTTATAGGCGTATGTGTATCATATAACTGAGTCAGTACATTATTAAAAATATCTACTTTCTGATCAATTGTATTGGCAGTAAAGATTGTAGACCAGTCTATTCTAAACGATCTCTGTCCATTCCTCCAAAATTACGTTGCAGAAGGATTTTCGGTTTAGATTTAGGAGGATGAATTTTATACGAAAGGAAAATCAAGTCATGATATGAAAACGCATCAACAGGACACTGACACGACATGTTTGAAAGCAAAATCTGGAGATGAAACCATAATAAGGTCAAGATACGAAGGAATACAGCCAGGAAAAAAATGGGTAGCTCTAAGAGGCAGAATATGCAGATTACGGAATTTGACTATGTCTGTCAGTTTGTTACTATGTACGTCGCCTTGAAGTAAACAGGTGTTAAAGTCTCCCATGATAATTGAGTGGTTATAAATAGGGAGTAATTTGTCTAAAATATTTTCAAAATGTGGATAGTAATTAAAAAAATGCGAGGGATTGTAGAATACACCAAGGAGAGTTTTATTGTGAGAAAGTTCTACTTCAATGAACAAATGTTCAGCTGAATCGGTAGGAGACAGCTGAGGAGACGAGCTAACTATAGAAAAAGGAATGTAAGAACGTAGATATATCGCCACCCCACCTCCTCTTCTCCCGATGTGGTCATTACGAATCAGTTGAAAACCAGGTAATGAGTATGGAGTGGAAGTTAAACAAGGCTTATAAGCCAAGACTCAGATATGAGGATGGCATGAATATTACGTGAGTCAAATGATGCAAGCATATCAGGATAATAAGCCGGAATACTTTGTGCGTTGATGTGAATTATGTTAAAATTTTTCAGACAATCTGAGAAATGAGAATCAATGGCGACATTTAAAGAAGGAAGAGTTGTACTGTGAAAGCTATCATCACTGGACAAGTTATTATCAGACGAAGTAAAAGATAGAAAGTGATCACCATCATCATTACATTGCAACGACATTATAAAATCTATAATAAAATACTTATATAAATATTATAAAATTTACAAGTATACCTAAATAATTAAAACGCTAATACTAATTTAATAAAATAAATATTCAAACTCTCCCGCCAGCTGTACTGAACACAGATGAAGATTTATGCAAAATTCATTTGTACAGAATAAATATATATTAATAACACTAAAATTATCAAGAACTAACAAAGTAAAATATAAAACTGCGATAACAAACATATATTACGACAAGAGAAATATAATTTAGTTACTAGTAATATCTACACCTATATATAACGCAGTCATAATTCAATTCAATTTTTAGGTTTATGGCTTTTAGGCGTGCAAGTTGAGCACATTTAACTCCGCCAATGTCACGTGAGATGGAGAAAACAGTCAAATTGAGCTAGAGTACGGTAAAAAATATAATTTTAACATTAATTTGACTATATGTACATGATAAATAAGTAGCGATTGTTAGTAAATCTGCAACAAAAAAAAAAACACACACAGATTGTTATTTATAATTTAATATTGTTAGTTTTAATATATTTACATAAGAATGTACATAAGGGACTAAACACAAACATTAACAAACATTTAACACTCAAAGGACGGGGGACTTTACGAGGGAGAACGTCATAGAGAGGGTGTAAAAGCTTTGAACAGTTAAAAATAATGTGAGAGGCAGAGCCTTCGTCTAAGCCGCACTCGCACAACGAGTGGTCTCTGACTCTGATCTTAGCCAAGTGCACAGGGGTACATGCGTGTCCGAGACGAAGACGACATATAGTTGTAGTAACAAATCGATCAGCAAACCTTTGAGCAAAAAACCAGGGTCGTCTCGGAATGTCAGATTGTAGTGAGGCATAGTATTTGCCTTTAACCGACTTCGATGAATTCCAGTATTCGTTCTAGGATTGGTCCAAATGAATTTTAGCGAGTGAGCAAAGGTCCTGGGATGAGTTAGCAAAATGTTAGAGAGAACCGCAATGAACTGCTAATTTGGCGCAAGAATCAACAGTCTCGTTACCGGTAATGCCCGAGTGACTCGGGATCCAAACTAAAGTGATCATAAACCCTTTCTGATGGCAAGAATAGAGTGCTTCCCGGATCTTTAAAATAATCGAGTGTCTACGCCGGGCCCGGAACGGATTCTCTTTAATAGCCATTAGACAACTCAGCGAGTCAGTCAGAATAAGTGATTGTTTAATGTTATGGGACTCTGTGTACTTGATCGCTTCAAACAAGGCCGCAGCCTCACCTGTAAACACAGATGACTCAGGGGGACATTTAAATTGTAAGATAATTTTGTACCTGGGTACCCAACAGGCCGCACTAACAAAACCATCAAGAGATAGTTTGGATGCGTCTGTGAAAAATAATAGATGATTTGGCCAATTTTGATGAATAAGTTCCTGCAATCTTACATTATTACCGGGGGCACCTTTAGCTAAACCTAGGTCAGTAGTTATGTCAGGTTTATAGACAAGGGACTTATAAGCTACTGTGTATAATGGATTAATCGGAAAAGCTGTGAGTGGATGGGGAAGCCTTGTAAATCTAAGAAAACTGTCCAACAGAGAAGAGACAGGCTTATTTGGGTCACAGAGTTGAGACAACAAAGACAGGCGCGGCCAAAGTGGATGAGATGATAGCTGTAACGCCTTACAAACAAAACGGTCGCATAGATATTGCCGCCGGATTGTTAACGGAGGATCAATACATTCAACTTGTAGAGCATTAATTGGGGAAGACTTCATTGCACCTAGTATTATCCTAAGACATTTGTTTTGAATTTTGTTTAATTTTTCATTGGGGGCTTTATTAAAGGGGTCTAGGACAAAAAGACCATAATCAATATGGCTCCGTATAA
This sequence comes from Limenitis camilla, assembly GCA_905147385.1. Classification (NCBI taxonomy): domain Eukaryota; kingdom Metazoa; phylum Arthropoda; class Insecta; order Lepidoptera; family Nymphalidae; genus Limenitis; species Limenitis camilla. Next base: position 11,278,914 of record LR990239.1, on the reverse strand, counting down.
TTGCACTGTACAGTAGTTTTTGAGTATAAGGGTGTGCACCCCACCACACACCAGACACAGCTCGCAAGGCATTGACCCCTGCCTCGCATTTTTTACTGATATAGTCAGCATGGGCAATTCCGTTCAGTTGTTTATCGAGGGTAAGGCCTAAAAATTTAACTTTGTTAACAATTTCAATGGGTTGATCCTCATAAACAATATCAATGGCAGGAATATGGCGTTTTTTAGTAAATAATACGGCCTTACATTTTGTAACTGACAAAGACAAGCCATGATCAAATAGCCATTGGCCTAGGTAGTGCAAAGCAGAGTTGATGCGAAAAGTTATGTCCTCAACTGATTTTGGGCTACAGTAGAGGACGATGTCATCAGCATATTGAAGAATATTGCAAAAATTATTAAAAGACAATTCGAGGTCCTGGGTATAAAGACTGTATAACAGGGGGCTCAAGACTGCCCCTGGGGAAGGCCCTTCCAGACAAGTCTAGGGGGAACAGTAAGTAGCCCATGCTTAACAGATATGGATCTACAAGAAAGTAGCTTAGCTATATAATTAGTCAGCCTCGACGGTAGACTCAGCTGGTGCATTTTTTGCCTGAGCAACGGAAGCAGAACATTATCATAGGCTGAAGACACATCTAGAAAAACACCAACTAGATACTCCCCCCTAGAAAATGCAACTCGAATGTCTGTTATAAAAATGCTGAAACTATCTAGAGTGCTTAAACCCTTCCGAAAGCCAAATTGGGAGGGTGCTAGAATATTCCTGCTTTCCACTACCCATTCCAATCGATTTTTAAAAGGATGTTCGGAAACCTTGGATAACGTCTGTGTCAAATATGACAGATGATAGACGCTGTCACTGTCAGTGAGTTGTGAAGTCAATTTATATTAAAATTATACAAATATACAAAACAAAACATTCTCACATTGACATTGGCAGAATTACTGCTATTCAAAGCGGTAGAAAAGCCATAGACAAGAGAAGAAGAAGAAGATACAAAACAATATAAACAATATGCTGCTAGTGCAGTATAAAATCTACTACCTACAAATTTAAGTAACAATAACTAATCCGCTAGTTCTGATTAATATTAGTGACATCAGTCAGAAGAAAACAAAGCAAAAAACTTCTACTTCCTCAAAACCCTCTTCGCTCTTATATTATAAGCTTTAGAAATTAATGTCTTCTCGTATTTTATCTATACTTATAATAAAATCGTAGACATGACGTGTCTGTACATTGGAGATTTTTGCAAAAAAGGTAGTGGAAGCCGCGTGAAATAAGTGATAGAACATATGAAAAATACTTTTTGAAATTTTTGTCTTTTTCGGTATGATCGCATCACGTTAAATCAGCTGAACCGATTTGGATGAAATTTGGTATACGGATACTTTACAACCCGGGTTAAAAAAATAGGAAACTTTTTATCCCGGAAAAGTTCTTGTGGAATTGTTAGTGATGCATATGTCGCAGCCAACTAGCCCAATTAACCGCTCAATAGCCCAGTCTCCACCAAACAGCGCCGTCTATATTGCGGCATAAATGATATTCAGCCATGTGATCAAACAGATAGGCAAATTACTTGGATCGATGACGTTTCTTTACTTGCCTAGCCCGTTTATTTCACCTACCGTCGAAACTCTCCAAACTCTCAAAATGACTTCGGCAAACAACAAATTTGATAGTGTTTTCCAACGTCAATAATAATGTGAATTTACATGGGACTGACTCGAGAAATTTAATTTGTAAAACAAATACGATCAAAAACTTGTTGAATATGACAAACAGCATCAAGGTAAGTTTGTTTTGTTTTTTCGTAATTATTCTTTGTACTGTGAATAAGTTAATTACTAAGGGCATATAAATAATGTGATTTATATTGTAACTTTGCATGATCTCATAGAAAAGCTTGGAGATCGGAAAGAATATTTGAGGTTATAAACGACATAAGAAAGCTCAAGTGGCCATGAGTTCTGGAAGACTATGTATTATTACTTTATGAGCAAATACGATTTTATGATAACTGAAAATGAAGATTATAATAATTTTTAAGACTCACAGCCACTATTTTGATACCTTGTTAGATGTCCATAAATCCTGCAGTCATGGTACTCACTATGTACTGTGACTGATTTTAATAAAAGAAGCTGTTAGATATGTATCTTTTATTAAATACGGTAAACCCCGGTAACACGCAATCGACCGAAAAAATCTATCTGACAGATAACCATAGACATTTAAAAGGACAACTGCCCCAATGACGAGTTTAGGTGGCTTTGAAACTACCATGATAACGCAACCAATTTTTTTAATTTACGCCCGCTTAAAACAAATAGATCTGTTGAGGTAGCTTCTGAGCCAAAGCTTTTTTTGATATTTGGAGTACCCTACAATTTGCAATTCGACAACGGCCGTAAAATTACAGCAAATATAATAAAAGAATAAGTTTTAATGTGGCCTGAGTGCAAAATTGTTCATAGAAACCCGCGTTGTCGTCAAATTCAAGGCAGTATGAAGAGAAGCAATAAAGACGTTGAAAATATGATGCGAGCATGGATGAGTGAAAATAAATCAACAAACTTGTCTGTGGGCTGTTTTTTCGTGTAATATTTGAAAAATGCTTCATTCCATCGAAAAATTGAAAGATTTCCATATAAATCTTTATTTGGAAGTGAACCTAAAGCGGGTTTATATGGATCTGATATTCAACCATCTATACTTTTAAGTATGGAAACCGAGTAACAATTGAAAACTTTAACGGAGCGAGACTCAGCTGAGGCTACACACACTAACTATGACCACAATGATAATAATTTAAAAGCCGTAATGGTAAATATTGAAAATTTAGAATCAAACTTTGTAGTTTGCCATAACGACGTCACTGAAGCACACAAATGTGACTCCTGCAATAATGTTATACATGCAATATGCGGAATAACGGTGGATACAGAGGGGTATAGATCCTAAGTGGTGTGGGTTATGTGTCAAATTGTTGATATAAGAAACGGCGTTTATAAAAATAGAACTAAGTATGGTACTATTAGAAATTGGTTTTCACGGAAAAACAAAAAAAAAATAGTACCATAACTATGAAGCGTTAGTAGCTCAGTGGTTCGGGCGTTGGATGCACGTTCGATAAGTCGTGGGTTCAAATCCCGGACATTGGACTACTGACACAAGCATTTTAGCTTACAAGGAGGTGTAAAGGGAATACTAGTAGTATGCGATCCATACTGCTAGTAATCTTAGAAAAAATAGTTTCAGTAATCAGATGGCGAAGATTTCAGAAAACCTTATTTCTTTGAGAGAGACTATGACAAGTTAGACACTTTTCAGCGGTCAGGGATTTCAAAAATGTAATTGTAAGCCTGCTGTGAATCAATATCGCAACAATAGATGTGCCTATTTTAAAAACAAAGTTCTTTGCGGATCCGAATGCCATGGAATATTATTATAACCTGTATTGTGTACTTAGTAATTAAGTTACGACATTTGATCTCATGATTTCCAAACGAAGATTATAAGAACAGTTATATGTTACATTTTAAATATATTAAATAAAGAATTTCTTATGTCAGATGTTTCATCTTTTTATTTCTGTCACATGGTCACCCTATTGTACGAATGGCCTAAGCCTTAGCCAGCCAATTTATTAAGTGTTTTAACAAACGCTACGGCTGAGTATGATTCGGGCCGTCAGCCAAACGGTGCTGTTTAACAAAGAGGCTAGGCTGCCGATGGAACGCCCAATTAAGCTAGTTGGCTGCGACACATACACAGCTGAATGGATGTCAATTAAATAATTTGTAGGTACATTTAATTTAATAGGATACATTAACACAATGTTGGAGTACCTGTGGGATAACAGGGCTTTATTCGTGTATGGATTGCTAATATAATAGGAATGAAATTGTGTACAGTATCTTGGAATGGAATCAACACATAGTTTATTTTTATAATGATATATTAAAAGAGATATTTATATATATCATTAAATCTAATAGGTTGGGAAAAAAGTTTCTTCGCATTTTTTAAGAAAATTCAAAACATTTTTTAATATAGTTTATTTACATTTAACTAAATTATGTAGGTACCATTTTGTTTTTCGCACGTTCTTGTCGTACGTGATCCACTTTTCATCACCAGTTATCAACTTCTTCAAATATGGTTCGGTTTCATTACGTCGTAATAAAGTTTCACAAATGAGTTCATTAGGTTTCTTTCAGTGAGCTCGTGAGGTACCCAAATATCGAGCTTTTTTTGTGTGCCCAGTTTTTTTCAAATGCGCCAAAACTGTTTTGTGGTCAATTCCCAGTTCTTCAGCTACGTCGTAACTGCTGATATGCCGATCTTGCTCCAATTTTTCAAAAATGGCATCCATTTTATCCGTAATAGGGCGACCAGAGTGAGGTGCATCTTTGACATCAAAATTTCCGGATTGAAAACGATTAAAGCAAATTTGTGCTACTCTCACGGACACTGCACTAGGTCCGTAAACATCGAAAATTTTGTTCGCAGCTTGCGTTGCATTTTTACCTTTTTCGTAGTAAAATTTTAAAATGTATCGAATTTCTTCATTAGATTCACTCATCTTCACAGTACGAAAAACAAATAAAAATCACACATTTTCCTAATTTGAATTTGGAATTATCTTCTTTAAAATGTAAACTTTGAATGATACAAAAACCAGCCAGACACAAATAGTATAGCCAAAGAGATTTTATTACAAGTTTATACATACTATAATGCGAAAAGACTTTTTCCCCGACCTATTATATTCATGTCTCGAGATTTTTGAAAAATTTAGTGAAAATCGTGCCAAATAAGTAGCAGATCACAATTGACGTTTTATTTTATGTTTGTTTATGCACGCATCACGTTAAAGCACCTGGACCGATTTTATTGAAATTTGGTGGCATGGAAACATACAAGCTGGGTAAGAACAAATAGAGTACGACCCAGTTTTTTTATCCCGAAAAAATGCACAGTACAATTGGGCTTTAAGAGTATTTTGTTTTTTTTTTTATAGAATAGGAAGGCAAACGAGCAGTCGGGTTACGTGATGTTAAGTAATCACCGCTGCCCACGGACTCCTGCAACATCAAATGGAAAAGCTCTTCGGAACACTCCCCGTGATATATACGATAGAGGACGCACAATGAAGATACGTCTCTACGCAGTTCTAGGGGGTCTAGCCGTGAATGCAACACCGGGTCCTCGACTATCCGAGCAGCCCTTCTTTGAATGCGATCAAAGGGTTCAAGCTGATACTTAGGTGCACCAGCCCAGAGATGAGCACAGTACTCCATATGCGGCCGAACCTGCGCTTTATATAGCGCCAGTCGGTGCTGGGGCGTGAAGTACTGTCTGGCTCGGCTGATCACACCAAGTTTTTTGGAGGCCAGCTTGGCCTTGCTTGCCAAATGATCGCGAAATTGACAATCACTCGAAATATCGAGGCCCAATATTGCAATACTAGGCGAGGCTTTAAGGGGAGTGTTATCGAAGAAAGGAGATACGACGAATGGGGTTTTTTTAGTGGTGAACGCGCAAACTTGTGTCTTCAGGGAGTTGACCTGGACCAAATTGGATTTGGCCCATTGCGAAACCTCCCCCAAAGAGATGTTAATAGAAGACACAAGTTTAATTCGGCTCTCATCGACGCTTTCCCAAGAGAGTCCTGCTCGCCCGGTATAAACGGCGTCCACCGTACTGTCATCTGCATAGCAATGAATGTTAGGATGGTCCAACAAATCATTGATATGCAGGAGAAACAGTGTAGGGGAAAGCACACAGCCTTGGGGTACGCCAGCATCAATGGGCTTGGGGTCAGAGCAAAATCCGTCGACAACGACACGTATGCTACGCCCACTGAGAAAGCTGGCGACCCAGTTGCATAAATCCTCGGAAAGGCCATAGGCTGGAAGCTTAGAGAGAAGGGCCTTATGCCAAACGCGATCAAAGGCCTTTGCTATATCCAAACCAACTGCCAAGCCCTTTCCTTTGCTCTCAATGGCAGCCGCCCACCGATGGGTAAGGTAAACAAGAAGATCGCCAGCAGAACGACCATGACGAAAGCCATACTGGCGGTCATTAATGAGCTGACGATCCTCCAGGTATCCCAAGAGCTGACGTTGATGAGCGTTTCCATGACTTTGGAGAGCAGAGAGGTGATAGCAATAAGCCTGTAGTTGGCAGGATCAGAGCCATCGCCCTTTTTTGGGATCGGATGGACATGGGCCAGCTTCCAGCAGTTCGGGACTACGCCTCTAGAGTAGGAGAGCCGAAATAGACGCGTTAGCACGGGAGCTAATTCAGGAGCACATACACGGAGCACAATTGGTGAGGTGCCATCCGGTCCGGTTGTATTTTCTCTTCAGGAGTTGGAGGTTCGGATCCTTAGTGACCAGTGCTTCAACCCAGGCTCGGTAAGCGTCTCGTTTGCTGATAGCGGCTGCTTTACAAGACGCACCAAACCAAGGCTGTGATTTGCCACCTATTGTCTCTACAGAGCTTGGTATGAAAATATCCATACCCTGTAGTACCACATCGGTGGCATCTTCGGCACAGGTACTAGGATCATGTGAAGAGAAACAGACCTGCCTCCATGGGTAGGATGCATAAAATGATCGCAATCCATCCCAATCTGCCGACTTGTAGTGCCAAACGCGGCGGGTCGCGGTTGTTCTGTGACGGCGACGTTCAATGGGCACTACACTCCGTATCAGGCAATGGTCGGATGACCCCAAGGGAGCTTCAACCAGCACCTGATACTTTTCTGGATGCGTAGTTAGTAGGAGGTCCAATAAAGAGGCATTGTGGCTATCCACATCCGGGAGTCGCGTGGGCTTCTCAACCAACTGGGACAAACCATTCGCTATTGCAAAGTCAAAAACAGCTCTTCCTGCATAGTCAGTGGAACTTGACCCGAGCCATTCGGTGTTATGGGCATTAAAGTCGCCTAGGACAATGACTTCAGCAGAGGGAGTCTGTGAGAGCATGTCGTCAATACCCGTTTGAATGTGCTCCATGAGCCGCTCTGTTTCTGCGTTACCACTATGGGACCTTTAAAGCACGCATAGACTCGGATGCGGTTGCCAAAGCCTACGCGCAGCCGGTCGAGTCTGCCCGGTGTTACCGCCCAGAGACGGAACGTGACTCTGCCACACGTACTTTAGTCGCCTTATACGACACCACCAGTACCAGGGTGGACCTATTCTAAGCCGGGTCCACACGGCTATCGCGGATTTTTTTGTAGACCTTTTTAAGGTGTCCAATACTATTTTTCGTGGTAGGTAGAGAGAAATATGATTTATAGTTGCGGGTAGAGTAGAAATGAATAAATGAGTGAGTGAGTGAACAGTTTGAATACACCTCAGCGGAGCGAGAGCGGCTGTGTTTGGGACATTAGAGAGTGTGAACATAATTTAATTTTATCATTAGCTAAAAGCTCTAAAGAGCTGCCACAGCGCTGTCCATAAGGTAATAATTACTTAATGAATACATTAATACTGCCTATAAATAATAATGACATGTACGCATTTTAATTACTCATGGTTGAATGTTTTTATTGAATATAGACAACATTTTTCTGTCCGTATTTACATTTCGCCTGAATAAATAATAACTGCCATTACGACGACGATTCCAGTGGTCCAAAACATCTATAGACTACCAGGAAGAGTAAATATAAAAAAATACAATCAATAGACAATTTGTACGATTATACGCTTATTGTGTGCCTTTTGCATAATTTTTTTCATATTGGAATCATTTATCTCTGTAATATGTTATACATGATTTTCATGTACGACTGTTTCTATACGCCAATAAAAATTCGCATAAACGCCAATTGCAAATATTTTTCGTTAGAACCAAATCATCAAAAATTATTATTATTAGCACGACTATATTATTTATTATTTTTTATGCATTTTGGGCTTAGAGCATTGTTACAAGTAGTAAAAAAAGATTCAATACTTTGTAGTACAGGATACCATTATGATTCACATCCGCTATTGCCAAAAAAACTGCATTCTCATTGATCTCCTGAAAGAAATAGAGCATTCTCAGCACTTTGAAGGAGTAGTATTCTTTTCCAAATTATACTTTGTTGTACAATCATAATGTGTTTATGTAGCTACCAACACCCAGACGTAAAGTATAAAAATTAAATAAAAAACAGGTTTTGTAGCATAAGGTACATATAAAACGAAAATAAAATATTATGATTTTTATTAATAATTAAAATTTAATATCGCACGGAACGGAAAAAAATATACCATATTAAACGGGTATAAACTATTGTTATTAATATCGCCCTTCTGCTTCTCGTTATTACTAAACAAAACGGTATAAATATACAAGTGTCAGTAGATAATTTACTAAATTAACCACAAGCTTATTAGGTTGGAATATACATGGATTAAACAGTATTGGAATAACAAAGGATAAATGAACACGCAAACATGTCGGGGTGTTTCAAGATATTAGTATCGTTATTATTCATTACCAATGTTCTTTGCTACGAATCGTTTCCACCTGCACCAACTAGTATTGTTCTAGATAAAACTAAGGATACAAAAACCTTGTGTGCAGAAAGAAAGTGTTTACGAAAATGTTGTGAAAAAGACGAATATATTCAATTGAAGGTATACGATGAAGAGATAGAAGCATATGAATGCATCAAAGTTGATACAACTTTCGACTTCACTAATATCGAAATTTATGATGATTATGACCTTGATAGGACGATAAATAAAACTTTGAGTGATTTATTCTACTTAATCCCAGGACAATTTTATGAAACACTTAAGGAAGAAAATAATAAAAGTTTTAATCAAGATGCTTTTGTTGCGACGGATTTTAATATGTCCACACATTTATCAGAGGTAAGATACAAAGTTTTACGAAAAAAGCACGTAAAGCTTGAAAATGCTTCTAAGATCAATTAATGCAATATTCGTATAAATTTTATATTTTTTATAATTTTTTGAATATAGTTTTTATTTATAAATTATATCGACTTGTCCTGACAATCTATAAATGTGGACCTGGACTGGTATCGAATTATACAATCTTCTATCTGTCTATCTATATATGTAAAAATGAATTGCTGATCGTTTTCTCGCTAAAACTCGAAAATGGCTGGACCGATTTGGTTAATTTTGATTTTGTATAATTTGTAAAAGTTCAAGGAAAGTTTAAAGGGTGAAAAATATAAATAATAAGGAAAATACTAAAAATGACAGTTAAAATTTCCAATACAAACTGTTATTATCTATGAAACTTTTGTCGTTTTAGATTATTTTTCTGTTTTTATTCCATAAAGGAAAAAGAATTGTACTTGTCTTTAGTTCATTTCATAGTAAGGCTGAAGCCAGTCTTCCATTATAAATATCTAAATCCTTGTAGTTGTAAAATTCCTTGTGATAGTAGATATACTGTATAAGTCAAATCAGAAAAGAATAGTCTTTAAATAATTCAGTCTGTGTGATACAATGTTATTATTAAGTGGTGCGCGAAATAACTAGAAGTTTTCCAATCAAATCAGGCGGTCCAGATAAAGAGAACATTCAAATAAAAAGTTATCTAAAGTATGTTCTGAAGCTAAATTGCAAACTATGCATTCAGGAGACAAAATAATGTTCATTCTATGAAAATGAAAGTCTATTTATTTATTTATTGAAAAGAAAACATACAGTTATATTTAATACAAATAGATGAACAAATTAAAACCATACAAAAACCAATCAAGTTTTCAAAACTTATCACAATTCATATGTATTTTGTAGCAGACAATGTACAAGTAAAAAAAAGGACATTTAAAATAAATATTACTTAAAAGATAACTAGAATTAATATAGTTTCTTATTATTTTAAAAAGATAGGTTTCGTCTCTAACTATACGACGTTCATATAAAGATACTGAAATAGGTGGCTCTTCTTTACTATTCTTATATTTAAACCTAAAATGTAAATGTTTAATAAATTTATTCTGAATATTGTCAATTCTATTAATATATTTATGATACATCGGACTCCAAACTGTGGATGCATATTCATTGAACAAAAACCTTTAGCAGTAGGGGCCTGGCTTCTATCCCGTAAATAAGATTGGCGGGGGCACTGCCGTGGCCCCCGATATTAACCAACGCAAGAGATCGCCGTGTATACCAACCTCCAGAAGTCTGCGAATAAGAACGGAATGTAATATTTTATCAAATGCTTTGGAATAGTCGGTATATACGACGTCCATCTGGTGACCATTATCCATATCTGAGGAAAGACGGTTTACAAATTCATTAAGATTAGATTCCGTAGGTTTTTTACAAACTAAACCATGCTGCTGTTCTATCATATGAGGACACAGGATAGGAAAGATATGATCGAATATAATTTTCTCAAAGAGCTTAGCAATAACATATAATTTAGAGATTAGCCTGTAATTTTCCACATTATGTCTACTACCTGATTGGAATATAAGAACAACGAATGAGCGTTTCCATACTAATGACATCGTACCAGTTACAAGAGATTTATTAAATAATAAAAATAAAAGAAAACCATGGCTTTCACTACACATTTTAAGAAAATATGGTGGTATAAGATCTGGGCCTTGACCTTTACTAACATTAAGTTTTATTAAATATTTTTTAACAATATGTTGACTGAACCAATAGAAACACAGCCTACATTCTGCTGGTTTGCGTTCTCAATCAAACGGTCAAAATTATTAGGTTCATCAGGACAAAATGCTGTTTGAAAATAAAAAATAAATAGTTCGCTAATACCTGCTCCATCTGATGCAGACCTATTACCCAAATACATAGTACCAGGCAATTCATTAGAGGTTCTTTTGTATTTAACAAAAGACCAAAACATTTTGCTGGAACTCAAAATCATTTCCTCTGACCTGTATATATGATGATCATAACATTCCAGTTGAACTCTCTTTTGTCTCTCACGTAAGAAACTAAGTGTATTATAATCACCCAGCCTGCCGTAAATTTTCCACTTTCTATGATATTTGAGCTTATCTGAAAAAATTTTAATAAGAGCCTTAGAGTACCAGCAAGGATGACGTCTATTTAGTTTATGAATCTTGGTAGGAACATACTCTGAAATAATTTGTTAGAGAATTTGATAAAAAATAGTCACAGAATTATTAATGTCATTATTAGAAAACTCACTGAACCAATCAATTTCATGGAGTCTTTGGTTGATACTATCATAATCAGCTTTACGGAACAAGTGAATTATTCTAGTTAAAGGAAGAAGAGGCTGTTGAGCTACAATTTGAGTGCGAATATCTAATGCTGGATGATTACTATCTTCAGGGACAAGAGGGTGAGGACTTTTTGTAATTAAGCAAATACAATTGCTTATAACTTAATCGAGGTATCTTTTATTAATGTTTTGAATGCATTATACTGATTCAAATTAGTATAATTCAAAAACATAGAAAGTGAATATATCAAATTATTTTGAATATTGGATTCATCTAAATTCATAATGTCGACGACCCTATTCCAATTGGCGCCTGTAATATTAGAATCTCCAATAATCAAATACATATAATCTGGATTTTTTACTATATCAATAGAGGCATATTCAAAAAAACTACAGAGAGCAGTAATGGAAACGACAATGAGGAAAATAACAAGAGTATACGTTCAACTAAATTATTTTACTATTATTACCTTTGAGAGTAATAAATATTTTCATAATATCAGCTACAGCTTCGTTTACCGGAACAATTGTCATTGAATGCACTAAGATATCTCGTTTGACAGCAATCAACACCCCACCACCCATAGTATCACCTCTAGACTCGTAATTTCTATCCAATCTATATACACAGTACCGTGAGTCAAAAAGCTTCTCATTGAAAATCCCTTCTAACAACCACGTCTCAGTTAAGCATATTTTCTGATAATCTACTTTAAGTAGGTTACGAAAGAAGATACTAGTCTTAGTTCTTGAACCGCGCACGTTCTGATAATATATCAACCAATGGCTATCCAGTATAAAAACCAAGACTAAATACACACAATGTTTGAAGATTAACACCAGTTTTGATACATATTTTACCGTTAAATGAAAATGACCGTCGTATACTTTTAAAATTATAATAAAATAAAATATAATTAAACTCAATAGTTTATATAGTCCCCAAATTTAACGTCAAAACATACCATCAAAATAAAGAAACTTCTACAAAGCACACAGCCCAGGTCGTAGTAAAATGAATTGAAAAAAAGGTAAATTTTAAAAATAGCATAAATTATCCAAATTATAAAAGCGCCCGTATAGCTTTTGATATAGGCCATCCATTCAATTCCTTCTTCTTTTTAGTTTCTGTTTCTGTTATTTGTTCGTTTGTTACTGCTTGTTGGGAATTAGTCATAATTTTGGTTTTCCTGCGTCCTCTGAGAACAAAATCAAATCATCGGTGAAACGTAGATGGTTGAGGTTTTTTTATTGAGCCCTTTTTTGGTCCAGTTTAAATTCCTGAAGATGATCTCCAGTACTGCTGAAAATAATTTAGGTGATATAGGATCTCCTTGGCGTACACCTCTCCTAATAAGAAATTCGTTACCCGTAGATATCCGTATACCCGTAGATAATTAAAGCATAAATTGGATTAAATAATACCTATATAGATACTACAAGAAGAAATTATTATACGAGTATTTTTCTAATTTCAGCAATCTGAAATATTTACTGTAAATATAATAGATAACTATTACAGGAAATTCCTTTGTTATAAAGTTATTAGGAATCTGAAACTTCAATAATAATTACTCACTTAATAGTACGGTTCGACTTCATTGATTAAACAAGGAAATAATATTTAACTGGATGCTGTGTATACGTGACACAATTGTTTCTTGTAAAAACCCATTGTATTAAATGAACAATTAATTTATTTTATTGTTAAATAGCCGACCCGCCCTCGCTTTGCTGAGTTTATTATAATCGTTCATTTTCTTTCTCACACACTCGCCACTCGATAATTACAAATAAGAAAATATTGTTTTGTAATATCTTTTTTAAATTATCGTTGTATTCCAATCGATTTATACAAAAACTTAACAAAATATACACCTAAACCTTTCTCATAAATCACTCTCTCTATTGATGAAAACCGCATGAAAATACATTCAGTAGTGTTTAAGTTATTAGTAGTTTTTGAGATTATCTTTTACCAATTCCTACCAAAACTATGCTAGCAAATTCCCTCCTTTTATGTATTCTCGATTAAGCAGATACAATATTTATTAATCTGACTGAGGATCAACTTAATAAGCTTTTCGATCTAAGCTCAAGTGGCTCCCTATCCGTCGTCGCCGGGATATCCATATTCTTTCTCTTCTGTACTGTGTTCTATTTAATCCCAGCGCTACTTCTTACTTAAGGGAGAAATTTGAATTTGCTGGTTTCCCCACTAAGTTGCGACCAACACGTAGCTTTATGCTTAAAACGCCTGCTCATAACTCCAAAATGTTTACAAAGTCTTTTACTGTACAGGCCATAACACTTTGGAACAATTTACCACATAGCATAAGGTTATCAAAGTTTTTACATAACTTCATAACTTCAAGCTTCATTCCTGAGTATGCCTGTTTGTGCATAATGATATCTGTTGTCTGCGTCTTCGGAACTTCGAAAAATCCAAATTTGTTATGTGGTGTCTTGTTAACAACGGTTTGGAGCAAACAATCTACGCCTGTGTATATCGCTCACACAGCGGTAACCAGGAGATAACCCAACTATTTGAACACCTCAGCGATACAGCAGACTCTCTCCAGCAGCGATATCCGGCTGCGGAATTAGTGGTCTTGGGAGATTTCAATGCTCACCATCAGGAGTGGTGATTACCGTATCAAAAAACAGATCACGCTGGGAGAAAAGCACTCAAATTCTCACTCTCTTTAGACCTCTCTCAACTAGTTGATGTGGCAACTCAGATACCAGATGTTGATGAACACACACCCAACTGCTTAGATCTTCTAATGACCACTGATCCTGACCTATTCTCACTATCAGTTGCTGCTCCCCTCGGCACCTCTGACCACTGCCTGATAAAAGCCATATACAACAAGAGTACTCCCTTATCCAACCTAATGGAAAACGTCGAATATGGCATTACAAATCGGCGGATTGGGACGAGAGGCATTTTTTCGCATCCTATGTCTGGCGGCAATTGTGCTTCTCTTCCAATGATCCGTCTAGCTGCGAGAATTCTATATCCAAAGTCATACATCAGGCTATGGAATATTTTATACCATATACTGATGTGGCAATGAATAGCAAAGCCCCTCGCTGGTTTAATGCTGACTGTGCCCAAGCAGAGGCATCTAAGCAATCAGCATTCGTAGCGTGGGCTGATGCCAGATCTCGTCAAGCCCCGGATATTAAAGACTATAAGAGAACTTTCAATCGTGCCACCAAGTATTACAAGAAAGCTCTTAGGGAAGCACAATCGAGTCGTACCCACCGCATTGGGCTGACACTATCAACACATCCCAACAGTAGTAAGGCTTTCTGGTCACTTGCCAAAACAATAGAGACGAATTTTTGCAAACCGTCGCTGCCGCCATTGCTTAAACCTGACGGATCTCTGACCTTCACTGCACTAGATAAAACGAACCTTCTAACATCTTTATTTGCGGAACATTCGCTCCTAGATGCCGTTCCACTAAAGTTACCTCGCTGCGACTCAACAATGACTGTTATTCACATACACCAGATCGAGGTACTCAAAACACTTCGCTCTCTAGACGTGAATAAAACCAATGGCCCCGACGGAATACCTCATCCTTCGAAATTGTGCACCGGAGTTGTCTCCTGTATCACACGCCTGTATCGTCTCTCTCTAGATACAGCTTAGGTCCCGAAGCCTTGGAAAGAAGCCAATGTACAACTACTTCCTAAAAAGGGAAAGCGTACAGACCCAACAAACTATAGACCAATAGCAATCGTCAGTCTTCTACAGCATATATTTCGGAGAGTGCGCGCAAGTACTGCACAACCTAATCCCCGCTTCACCGTTTTACCACCGAACTACTAGGCGCCGTAAAGGTCTCCACCCCTTCGTAGTCGACACACGACCAGCACGTACGAAGCGTTTTGCTTCCTCATTTCTGATGCGGACGGCTGAGGTATGGAAATCTTTACCGGCGTCAGTATTTCCGAATTCCTTTAATTTGGACACATTTAAAAGAAGTGAATAGGCATCTTTTGGAAAAGTGCGCTACATCTTAGACTACTTCACTCACCATTACATGTGATTGTAGTCAAGCACTTCTCTGTCATACATAAAAAAAAAACATACTTTTAAGAAATACCTTAGAGACTTTTATCTCCTATCGGAAAATCGATGTTAACTTATTTATGTATCTTTAAGAATATTTAATTTGTTTATTTTTATTGACCAGACAAAATACGCTCAAACTACCCTTAGTCTATTATAAGTAGTTATAAATGGTTAAGAATGTGAAGGTAGTCGACTATTTAAGTTATAATTATGATATACTATAAATAAAATTAAATAATAAGAATGATAACAATTACTAAAGTATCTGCTGAATACATAAAACTCATGTTAGCAACACCGTTTATAAAGTAATATTAGCGGGTAGACCATTTTATATTTTGTCAAATATACCGACGTGTAGACAATATATAACCTTTAGTGCGATAGATTATACTCAGTATATCTCTGGTGTTGTCACGCAGTGTACATGAAAGTTAGTGTTATAGTGTCGTGGTTAAGGTCACCCTTCTTGAGCTCCACGTAAGTTTACTTCAATATCTATTGTTGTTAGCCAGGTCGAGTGGTGGAGGTGAGAGTTAATATATTATAAAAGAGCTCTTTAAACCTGCTCCTGGGTCATAAGTCCCAGGCACTGCTCAGATACGTCTAATTTGCATGTGTATACGTATTGCTGTACGGTAATGGGTATCATTCCTCTCTCATTCTATGACATTCTAATATTTAGCGTTCTAGACGTATTATCCATTGAAGCGTCTTTAAGGTACAAAATCAAATGGGCACCCAAATCTGCTAAGCGGTGGACATTTGGTTGGTATACTTCTTAGCTTAAATGATGTAGTGATAGCGAAATTCTGAAAACATCATCTCCTTTATACAGTGCTTGTTTCGTTGTTTACAACGTTGCTCCTTGGAATCTTTAATGACATCATAAGGTGTTATTTACTTGAATTGTTATTAATCATACACTTAAAATAATATTGTGGTTATTAAATATTAAATTTCCCTATATTTTTTATGTATATCCTCCTAAAAATTTAAAATAATTCGTCATTCTTTAACATCGTGGATTCAATGAATGTACGAATTCATTTGATATATGACTATAACTTAATATTATTGACAATCTCTGCTCTATGTGACTGTTTGACTATATGTTACGTGTCTGTATTTCTCATATAAAACTCAATGCTCTCAATATGCTTAAAAACCACGAATAAATTAAATTTTGAAAAGTACAAAACATGATAGTCTAATTCTGTCTCAAATCTCTTGTGAGTTAATTTTTGATTTTTATTTCAGAAAGGAAACTTATATTTAGAATTCGCAAATTCCTATTACAGATGGAACCTTATTGATTATTTTTGTGTGGACTACATAGACGGTGGCTACTCGACTGTTCCAAAATTTTGGTCTGTACAAAGCGACAAAACTACAGCCAAGAGTAATGTTTATTTTACCACAGGTAATATTTATTGTTTAGATTAGTTTAAGCCTTTTTATAATAAATATTATCAATCGTTTATATATGTAGAGAAGTGTTTAAAAAGATATTATTATTTTCGTAAACAGTATTAGATTTTAATTTTAACTCCTATATAAGCTTTCATCCCCGCTTTCAAAGATAATTAAGTCTTATTTTAATTTTCTTTTAGCGTTAATTTTATCATCTCTATTTCTTTTCGTCGTACTACTGGTGTATATCTTGCTGCCGGAGTTGCAGAACCTGGTTGGGTTGGTGTTGATGGCCTACGTCTTTAGTCTCATGATGGCTTTCATTTCGCTGTGTTGCCTGCAATTGGGCGAATATGGAGCTGAAGGATGTATGGGTTTGAGTAAGTAAATGCATTACAAATGTAAATTACGAAGGATACAGCCGGAGGAGTCAAAAAAGTACTATTTACTTATGAAACTATTTAATTTATCTTAATTACTTTTTAAAATTACTTATAACTAACTTATAATTAAAAAAGACATCTTTAGTCGATGAGATTAAAGAGTGGAAAAAAACGGGAATCAGCTTGTACGGGTGACGGTGCCGCAATTGCCGCATGGACGTCTATGACACCGTCGGGCATCGCCTTACACCGATATATCAATGATAGTAACAAAAATATTGATTGCTTTTTTTTATTTTCAGCTTCCACGACTTATTTTTTCTTTTTAGCAACTTTCTGTTGGATGAATGTAATGTCTTACGATATTTGGTGGACGTTCAGGTAAACATTTTTAAAATGAATATATACTAGACTAGATGTAGACCAGTCTAGATGTATAACAAAGTATTATTAAATATATTTAAAAATAAAATTTAATATTTTACACATTGCGGCTGCTTAACATTTTTAAATTAATTTTTTCAGAGGCTACGCAAAAGCACGTCCAATTCATAGACGAGGAGAAAAATTTAAATTTGGAATGTACTGTATCTATGGGTGGGGAGTACCACTAGCAATGACTATTGCTTTGATAGTGATCAATAAATTAGACTTATTGGACAAGCCTTGGATCGTTAAACCACTAATACCAGAAGCAGGATGTTTTCTTGAAGGTCAGTTCTAACTGGGATGCTTTAATGCTTTATTTTCAGTGACTACTTTTAAGCTTTTCAAAATAATTTTTCATATACTTAAAATAATATTATATTATGAAGCAGAATACTGTGGAATAAAGATCTATCCAAATAAAATCAGTCTTTCTCAAATAACTTTTATAATTAGAGCTTTATATATTTTATTTTTGTACTTATCTTTTAGGCGGACAAAAGCTGGTGTATCTGTACATTCCCATGCTAATACTAATACTGTGCAACTGGTTCTTCTTCCTTATGACCGCGTTCAACATATGGCGACTCAGTCGCGGCACATCAGTAGTGAATTCAGACGCTGCTGGGAATCCTGCTGCTCATAGAAGTCAGAAGAATAGGTAAAACCCCAAAATTCCCTATTATGCCATTATTTTAAATCAAATTCACTCCTTGGTTATTTAAGATATCAATAACAAGTAATCTATTCCAGGCTTATGATTTACTTAAAACTATCCATCATAATGGGCATCAACTGGTTGTTGGAGGTAGTGAGTTTCTTCACACCGGAACTTCTAGTATGGAATATAACTGACGCGTACAACCTTCTCATTGGTCTGGCGATATTCCTGATCTTCGTTTTCAAAAAGAAAATTTATAATAAACTCTGTGAAAGGTATAGAAGTTTTTCATATATTTTAACAATATTTTACATAACTATATTTATCTTATCTTACTTCTACCAATATTATAAATGTGAAAGTTTGTATGTTTGGATGCTTGTTACATCACGATCCTTCAATGGCCCACTACTGAGCCAGGTCTCCTCCTCAGAACGAGGCCAAAGTCCACCACGCTGACCCAGTGCGAGTTGGCAGACTTCACACACCTTTGAGAACTTTTTGGGAACTCTCTGGAGTGCAGGTTTCCTGACGATGTTTTCCTTCACCGTTAAAGCAAGTGATATTTAATTGCTTAAAACATTCATAACTTAAAGTCAGAGATGCATGCCAAGGATCGAACTCGGACCTCCCGATTAAGACTTGAAGTCTCAACTACTGGGCCATCACTGCATTCAATTCTTCTTACTCAATCACATAAAAAACGGCTAAAAGAATAACACAGATACTTTATAACCTGGTATAACATATAGCCTTCTTTTTATCCCTGAAAAATTCAGAGTTCTTGCCGGATAATAATCAAATATATATTGAAGGCCTGAATAGTTTTATATAGCAATATATTAAAAATTAAAATATTATTTGTTAAACCTAAGTACGTGGCATATTACACCCATGCGAAGCCGGGGTGGGTCGACTAGTGTATTAATAATAAAAACACATTATGTTCTTTTTTCAGGTATTTCGACAAACGCTCGGTCTTTATGCGTAGACACACAAACTCAGCCAGTTCAAATACTCTGGAATCAAATCTTAGTCAAGAAACTCCACTGCAAATTAGCACACATCCTATGGGAAAACCGAGTAAACGATACTGATTCCATCGTTACAGAATTATATATAAAAAGCAGAAATTGTTCATAAACTTAGAAGGTAGATATAGCAGGGGTTTCACGCGAAATATGCCCTTAGGATTTTCAGTTCGTACTGGGATCAAAAATCTTGAATATATAGAGTACTGAAGACATTTTCGGACAAAAATAGGAGACAGTTTAAAAGTATTTCCGTTTTATTTTTTTAATTAGATTTCAATTTCCTCTTTCTATCTCCTCCTCATAATATATATGAGATGCCCTTTCTAATCTTCTTTCCTTCTCTTAATTACTATTAGGCTTATTTTTTTTTTATCCTTCTGACATAGATCGTGCAATCCAGAGCACACACGACTATGGCAAACTACTGTACATTTGCATTCAAAATAGACAATACAAATACTAAATATATAATTAATTGGAAATACATTTCTATATTATAGTTAAACGTTGTACCTTTAAGCACTTTATTTGCATTTATCGATAGTCTTATAATTAGTAATTCTTACTTAATAAAACAAACTATTAGCATATTACGCTATTTAATTAAGTAAATACCCCAATGATAGTTATGTTACTTTTGAAATCATAGCATTAACTGTGACCAATGTACGTGTATTTAACGTGAACTGCTCCGTTAGATTTGAGTGTAATTAACAATTGAAAAGAACGATTTTTGAATCAGTAATGGACACCCAGTAATGAACATAAGTCTTGATAATTTAATAATAATCTTGAACCTAGTCATAGAAACCCAACAAGTCTGTTATGAATTAGGGATTCGAGGAAATTTAGAATGTAAACAACTAAAATAAGTATCAAATATTTGTTTTAATAAATACCTAGGTTTATATCGAAGATAGAACAGATACGATAATAGAATACAAAACATTGAATTTGATTTTTTATATCTGTCAATTTGTTAACTTGTTCATACACGTCTCCCAAAAAAAATCGTCCAAATAAATCGGCAAAAATTTAAGAAACAACACTGAAATTGCAAATTTGCAATAACAAAAAAATCATTTTTGTTGTATGGGAGCCCCCCTTAAATATTTATTTTATTCTGTTTTTAGTATTTATTGTCACAGAGGCAACAGAAATACATTATTTGTGAAAATTTCAACTGTCTAGCTATCACGGTTCATAAGATACAGCCTGGTGACAGACAGACGGACGGACATCGGAGTCTTAGTAATAGGATTCCATTTTTACCCTGAGTATGGAACCCTAAAAACTAGTACTTTGCACAAGATTCACGTCTTTCATTTAACGTCTTCATTACTGGTTCCATGTAGGTACAATTTAATTGACTCAATTTAATGTAGTTTTAAGATGTACATAGTCTTTATTTAAGATCTATTTAAGTACTTTAACATAATACTAATAAAATATGTATTATTTCAAGAATATATATGGTTTTTATTTTTTTTAATAATAGATTTTGTATAATGTTCTCATTTAGGGATGTAATATAATTTGTTAATCTCTCCAGAGTTTAGTAATATTTTATATTTACTTGAAATAAATATCGAAACAAATAAATATATAAAATTTTGAGTAAAACAGATATAGAGTTTGTTTACATTTATTTTTTGTTCAATAGATTCAATACATCATTTTAATCTAAAACTGAATTACAATTCTCTGAGTACCACGATAATATTAGATGTTGATGCATCAGACGATTCATATTCATATGTAAAATACTCGTGGTAAATTGCAACAAGGAGAAGCCGGGAGGGGTCGACAACTAGGTCATAAAAATTGTCAATCCTTAATAATTTGATTATTTAGGATCTCAACTATTTAATCAATATAGGTACTCATATAAAAAATTTACTTAGCGCAAAGTTCTTTGAACAATTTATTTTTACAAATGAGGGAAATAAATATCAAAGATGTTGTAATAATCACTTACAATCCAAAATGGATCTTCCAGAATCCAATTTATACCCATAACCAGAAATTATAAATAGCACAAACCTACTAGAAGAAGTCGTCTATGGACTGTTTTGGATGATTCTATTTTTTGTTATTGTTAGAAAATAGATAGGTAACTTAAGAGTAGTCTTAATTTAATATTTTCTCATTGTTAGGTTTATTATATTCTAAATGAAAATTGTTCATTTCTTTATTAAAAATTGTCTTATACGATATTATTTTTATTTGTAAATAACCTCTTTTTAATTTAATTTCTTTATGTTTCTTTGGATGAATGGTCATTAAGAAATAGGTACACAAAAAAAATTAGACATGATTTTTTGGATAGATATAACTTAAGCACGTGAAAAGAATAAAGAGTACAATAAAATTGACCAATAAGTTTTTTCATTTTCGATTGAGTCGAGACATGGGTTGTAGTTTCTACGCTTTATTCCATTCTTTTATTCTTTTAGCGTTACAATTAATATTGAATAACTAAGAGATTTGACTAAAAGAAATTGAGCAAGCTCTATCGAGAATTTCGTTTATAGATATTCAGTATATACTTATGCTAATTTCTGTCATTGTAGTTTGAGTGAGTTCAATGTAATAAATGTCGCAAATAAAGTCATTGCACAAAATAAACTAAAATTGTAAAATTTAAACATCTTGCCCTCGAAGTTCCTTAGTTCTTCTACCGTCCCATACACAATAACCGCAGCAAAATATATATATAAATGAATCATTATTTCCTTTGGTCACGGCATCAAGCGTGAACGACTGGACCGATTTCGCTAAGTCTTTTTTGTTGCTTTTGTTATTGTCAGGAGAAGGTTCTAATGTAAGAAAAATTAAGAAAGTTAGGCGGAAAATTGACTTTTCTAATGTAAGCTTTTGTCAACCAATTCGAATTCAATATTCATATAGAACGGAGCTAGTAGAGCATAGATGTTGATCGAAACATAGATTCGATTAACATTGTTGATCGAGTGGCAAACGGGAGCGCTTTATATTATGTTTGTGAGAAAAAGTAAAAATTTTCGCACGAGTCAAATTATTATCCATTTCAAATTAGATGTGTTTTTGAAGTGAAAACTTCTTTAGGCGTTGTGCAGATGTGTACTTTTTATTTTGGGATGGGTAAAAAATGTTAAACTTGCGTCAGGACACGTGACCTGATCGAAAATTCGTAAGCGTCAGATCTCAATAATAAAGTTCGGTTTTTTAGAATTTTGTTCTTTGGGTTACTTATACAACTTAAATAATAATGAAATGAAGTTAATTATTTATTGATTTACTTTATTTATACGTTATTATACATTAAATATTTCCTAACGAGAAATTAGTTTCTTCCTTGTATTGACAATAGTTAGTACCTACTATTGTATTGACAATGATAATTGCGGGCAATGCCTACTCATTATCATTACCAAATTCTATTTCCTTAAACTCAGTACATTATTTTTGTTTATTACACATAATATTCCACTTTATGAACGTTGACGAATATCAACGCTTCGCAAGGGGTGTATATACTTATGTATAAATCGTTCATTCATTCACTAACTATCTTGCTCACTTAGTCGCTCACACGCTCACTCGTTATTTATACCTATTCTGCCACCTGCGATATCTGCCCACTTTATCCCGTTGAATTTCTATTCTATGATACGTAGCATGTCACTGATTTGCAGTGGACACTACCATCTCACTATCTGTTGTCTCACTAACTTTGTCTTTTATATTATACTAGCGGGCGCCCGCGACTTCGTCCGCGTAGAAGTTCTGATTTTCTATGAGATTATATAAAGATAATTTTTCCCGCTGCTGTAATAATCTAAATGCCAATTTTCATATTCCCGCTTTTCTAACCTCAAACTTTAAAAGCATAGGACTTTCATATAACCTTCAAACCCCCATTCCACCCCTTAGGAGGGGCACCCCCGTAAAAAAAATCTTAGCTGACACCTACCCTCTAGAGAGAACCTACTTTCCAAATTTCAAGTTAAGAGTGACAATAAATTAAACTTTCCCATACAAACTTTCATCCCCTATTTTACCACCCTTAAGGGGGTATTTTGCAAAATAAATTATACAGATTTTTATTATTGTAAGATATTAATGTAAATACCGATTTTCATAAGTCTAACTTCAAAAACATAGGACTTTCATATAACCTTCCAAACCCCATTTTACCCCCTTAGGGGAGGATTTTCTCAAATCCGTTTCTTAGTGGACACCTACGTCCTAGAAGGAACCTACATTCCAAATTTCAAGTTTGTAGGTTTTATAGTTCCTGAGATTTCGTGATGATCAGTCAGTCAGTCAGTCAGTGACTTTTCGCTTTTATATATATAGATACAAACCTCGATTTGAGAATTACTAACACAACAAAAAAAGAATTACCCAATATGGCGTAATCATAATGAAGTTCCGAGTTATGCGCGTATACGTAGAGGCGATTCATTTTCAGGGTTCCGTACCTTAAAAGGAAAAAAGGAACCCTTATAGGATCACTTCGTTGTCAAGACTCTTTTTCTCAGAATCCCGTGGAGGTATCAAGTTGAAATTAATATCAAATACTCAAGCCTGCGGTCCCTTGCGGCTGACAAAAAATCAAGCTTCTAAGTCCTCGCATTGAAAAGATATGACTGTTAATGTGGTCACTCATATAATTATAAGGTTTTTCTATATCTGTCATCATACGTCACCGATTGACGTACAGATAACTAAGGAAATTGTTTATGAACCGAACAATATCGAACAGGGTCTCGTTTTTACCCTTTGGGTACGGAACCCTTAAAACAATTACGTTTCAAGTTTTAAAATTTTTTAAGATGTAAACATGTAGTCCTTATTCCTAAGATCTGTTAAAGTACTTTAATTTAATACTAATAAAATTTGATTTATTTAAAGAAAATATAGTTATTATTTTTTTTTAATAAAAGATTTTGCGTAATGTTCTAATTTGATGACGAAACATAATTTGTTAATTTCTCCAGAGTTTAGTAATATTTTATATTTACTTGAAATAAATATCAAAACAAATTCATCAAAAATTAATGTTTGAATAATTATTTAATGGAGCGTCAGTTCGAAATAGTTTCGAAATTTATTTTTTGCTGAGTACAAAAATACGCTTTTTGTTAAACGAAACAATTTGGTTAGTAACTAGTATAATGGTTTTTCATACTGAAGCAGACGTTACCTTCCAAAATTAAGGGTTTCGCCGAGATTACAGTTATAAATAAAAAGAGCCATTTTATACTCGGTACAGAATATACCATCATTAATAATAAATATAAAATTTTAAGTAAAACAGATATAAAGTTTGTTCACGTTTATTTTTTGTTCAGTAGATTAACATACATCATTTTTAATCCAAAACAGAATTACAATTCTCTCAGTACCACATTAGTTTTGGCTGTTGATGCATCAGACGATTCATTACGTTCTTGGTTACCATTTAGTCGTAACCTGAAATAAATATATGTATTGGGTAATTTAATAAAATATCTAAAAAAAGTCTACTACAATTCTGCAATAAGGTAATTTTCATATAGTAATATTTTAACATCGAGCTTCCGGCAATTCTCTACATTATACAAATTTATGACTAAATATAACGCGAGTTATAATGAATAAGTTTGTAATATGGATGTTTGTTATCCTTTCACGTAAAAACTACTAAATGGATTTTTATGAAACTTTACAATAATATAGCTTATGCAACAGAATAACACATGGGCTATAATTTATAAAGTATTGTGTGAATTGTCCAAAATATAACGATAAGTATCAAGTAAGTAAGAAACAATTCTGCCATTTGCTAGCCATTCTGATGTGCAAACCGTATATATATATATAAACATATAGATGGAAATGTTGAATGGAAACATAAGGGAAATGTTTCTCTTATATAGTCCTTCAAAAAATCCTGCAACAGCATATATCTATTTTTATTTTTAAGCCATTATCGGGTCAACTAGGTCATAAAAATCATCATCAATCTTCAATAATTTGATCATTTAGGATCTCAACTATTTAATCAATATATAAAAAAATTATACTTACTTAACGCAAAGTGCTTTGAATATTTTCTTTTTACAAATAAAGAAAATAAATATCATAGGACCCACAAGGAGGTTGTAATAATCACTTACAATCCAAAATGGATCATCGCTGTCGAAGTAGCTAACCACTTCCAGAATCCAACTTATACCCATAACCAGAGATAATTTTATATATAGCACAAACCTACAAACAATAAAATAACCTACATTAGTCTACGATATCGTACATTTTTACAGTTTTCAATTTTATTTTGTTATTAAATTTTTTATTGTTTATAATTATTTTCGGGCAAAATTCTGTCGTCTGTGGACCGATTTGGATGATTCTTTTTTTTGTTAGAAAATAGATAACTTGAAAGTAGTCTTAATTTAATATTTTCTAAAAATTTCCTTATACGAAATTATTTTTAATTGTAAATAATTCTAACCTCTTTTTAATTGTTTGGCGTTTCTTATTTGTGTTCGCTATAAGTCTTGTATCACAGTAAGAACGCCAAAGAAGAATTACAGTCAGAATGAAAAATATCAAGTTACATAAGAGAAGGATCAGCATTGGAGTGTAAAGGTACAGCAGCTTTGCGTGACCTGGAAAATATTTTTTATTAATTTAAATATGCTATAATTGCCCAATGCGAGACTTAGCTTCAGGCGCAATTGATCACTGAGTTATTATTTTCGACAGCTTATTTTGCTCTTAGCATACACCTCCCTCAAAAAAAATATCAGTTCTTGAAAAACCAAAGCTTATAACTATAAAATTAAATAACCATGAAGGAATATTCCGCTTTCTATAATCTTAGGCTTAAAGCACCATGGTATTGTAGAGGCATCAAGTTTTTCCAAAACGATAAGGTTTATAGACAGAGCAAGCGCCACACCCCACGCGTACGCGCTGTAGACCCTGAACCTGCGGACGCGATCTAATCTTCTGTTTACTCTCATTTTCCTGTAAACAATATTAAAATATCTTAAGTTTAGTTGAACCTTGCAATAGAAACTTACTCATCATAACAATTAACTATATTACCTCAAAGAACGCCATAAGTCGAATGATATCACGTTCATCCAAAGAAATGAGGCCATAAAGAAGAAATACACGAAAAAACCTGAAAACAAAAGAAATTAAAAAAATATATGTATCCATAATAATATCTTCCACGTAAAATAAACACGTAAAAAATCGAATATTTTTTTCGAAATTAAAAAAAATCGATAATTTTGTAAAGTATGTTACGCATACGTTAAACTTCGTTTAACACACTTCTATATTAAATGTTTACCTACGCAAATAGGAAAAACCTACACCTACCGTATTTACAGTCATCATCATCATTTTTGTTAGCACATTAGGCGTAGCAACGGCAATTATAATTTTATAATTTAAGTCAAAGTCAAATTTTTTTATTTAATATTGGAATTTACATTCTCTTATTGAACGTCGGAATCTACCACCCTTTCGGAAACGACCTAACCCAGACCTGAGAAGAATGGGCGCAAGAAACTCAGCGGGACTATTTCTTTTGGATACTTTACTTTTTATCTTTGATTTTTTTTAATGCCAATTTTTATAACAAATATATTTCATAAATTGAGAAAGCCTGCAGCGAACGCATCATTCCCAAGGCGTGACATCTTAAATAAAGGATATTGGGCAAGCTTAATAAAAAATATTATTTTGTGATAGGATTGTTATACTTACTTAAAGGTAACATGTTCATTTCTGTCATATGAACTTCATAATAATTTAATGTTCTGAAAGTTGTAAATAAAGTCAGTGCACAAAAATCACTTAAAACGTAACATATAAACATCTTGCCCTCGAAGTTCCTTAGTTCTTTCAACATCGCATAAACAATGAGTACCAACAGCAAAAATATACAAGTGATGTAGAACACTGTAAAATAAAGAATAATTAAGACATTTAGGTCACTACAAACTATTGAGTATTTGAAATTTTATTTAGCACACGGATTGATTCATTAACTCCATTCTTTCAACATTTTCATTTTACACTAATACATTATCAACGACCTCATTATTTGGTTATGGATCAACATTTCCTTTACAAGATATATCCACAATATTCGGATTAAATGGCGTATTTTAGATTTTTAAAATGTAGAATAATATCAGTATTGAAAAAGGATTGCCATATATACATATAGTTGTCAAAAGTTCAGTTAATAGTCTAGTCGACAAGTTGAAAAATTTATAGTGTTCAGAACACACCATAATTTTTTCAAATTTAAAAAAAAATATTCAATACCTTAAATAAATTAATTAATGCGCCGTACTCGCTTTTGACGCCACGCGCGCATCCTAAAAATGTCACGCGCAGACCTATTTTCAGCGTTAAATTAAAATTATAAATAATGGAGGTAGAGTTTCGGGAGTTAGAAGTTTTTATTGGAAATTTCCTCCTCTATCAGAATCTTTTTTTGAAATTTCTTAAACATTAATAGTTTATTAAATATTGCCAAAAAACGAAATGCCATTTTTTTTTCATCTTTAATTGTTTATAACTTTTGCAATTTTTTATGTGCTAATACACGCTTTTGGCACATTTTTCTAGACGTCATTCCGGATCCAATGAGCTATCGCACATAATTTTACGAGCAGTATCTCTATTTTGTACCATTTTCAACTTGTCGACTAGACTATAATCTGTAACACGACATTTATTGACTGTTAGGCGGTATAAAGTTCGCCGGATAAAAAAGCGTATCCAATCCCATCCTGGTCGCCAATATGCAAGCAAGTAAAATATTATCTAACTAACAACGGCAATTTTATGGAAAACAGTAAGACAAAGAAAGCATTTTAAAAGTAAAGAATGTATTTTGTACAGTAAAAAGATATCAATATAGAGTACGAAATGGAATCTTCTTATTTATATTACGCTTTAAACGCAAATAAGTACAAAGTCAAAAATAAACATTTCAGTTTACCTAAAGCAATTAATATTAAAACCCTTAAAATGAAAACCTAAAACTCTCTCCTTAATTCTTCGCTTCTTATTTGAAAATGAAAATTATAGTAAAAAAATCCTTACTTGCAATTCTGGAAATTGATTCATATTGAATATCATCAATTATTTTTGTATTCTGGATGCCAAAGATCAGCTCTCCTGCATTATTCCAGCCGACACAATAGTTTTCCACCTCACGTCGTATTGGTTCTTCATCCTCCATATAATTGATTATATATCCATCCTATAATTTTTGCAAAAAAAACCAATAAATTTTTCATTATATAATTGTTTACATGCTAAAACATACTACGTATAAAATTACGTCTATACAAGATGAGCAGCCTGCCCTCGCTTCGCTCCAGGTATTTGAAGCAATATTATAATTGATCTCCTTAAACTGTCACTAATTGAGTAAGAGAGTGAGAATAACGGAGAAAAGAGACAGATAATGACAGAGCGAGAAGGACAGAGCAAAGTTAAAAATTAAAGAGAGAGGATGAAAGAGAACTAAAGTATAAAGCTTTCTCTTTTAGAGACGGGAATACTTTAAACTTCTTTCAGTGCAAGAATTTTTAAAATCAGTTCAGTAGCATCAAAATTTAAATATTCTATAAATTAAAAATATATATAGCAACAATACATCACTCAGGAATAGTGTATTTTTCTATCAGTAAAAGAATTTTTAAAATCGTGACTGTAGCAAGAAAATGGCCATATTCTATTAATCTATATACCTACTACTCATATACAATAATATATAAAGCTGAAGAGTTTGTTTGCTTGAACGCGCTAATTGAGATTATCAAATCGGACCAGCAGTTCCCTCAGGGACTCTTTCAGTGTTAGATAGCCCATTTATCGAGGAAGGCTATAGGCTAAATATCATCACGCTAAGACCAATAGGAATCACTAGTTAAACAATATAGTATAGGGCAACACTACATCACCTGTGTCACTTAGGAATAGTGTAGTTTTCTAGCGGTAAAAGAATTATTAAAATCGGATCTGTAGTTCCAGAGAAAACCTTCACTTTACAAAATGGCCACGTTATGGCACTTAAATGACCATATATTTTTAATTAGAATATTTTTGGCAACACCACATAGCCTATGATATCCGGAAAGTATGCAGCTTTCTATCGACGAAAGAATTTACAAAATACGTTTAGCAGCTTTCCTATTCGCAACAAACAAACATACAAGCAATCAAATCTTTCCTCTTTGTATAATAGTGTAGAAGAGAAAAAATGACACGGGATCTTGCTATAATATTTATTACATTGCTTACATTTAAACTAATATTGTAAAGATAGAATTGATTCTTAGGTCTAAAAGTGAAATAAACCTACCTCGAATAACTCTGTAACAGTTAAATTTTCAATATTACTCAAAATAAACTCAAATATAAATGTCCTGTTATCGAGATGAAAGAAATCTTCAAATTTTCCAACAGTTTTCTTCATAGAAGACCCAGCAAACCCTACTACTTTAAAGTCCTTTAAAGAAGATAAAGGTATGGAACTATTCGACTTTTCACAATGTGAATTTAGATCTGTAATAATTATTTCTTCGTCCGGGCAACACTTGAAAACACATTTTTTATTTTGACAAAGCTTCTGGCTTGCAATTCCATGAGAAAAAATGAAAAAAAATAAACTTATTCCTACAATATAAGAGCACATGGCGACGTCACAATGTAAACTGTAGTGTTACATATTTATATTCATTAAAATGAGATATTTTAATAAAAGGCAGGATAAAACATTTAATAATATATTATCCTAATGAGTAACGCTTAGTGCACAGCAGTACATATCTGAAAAATTATAAAATTAATTAATATAAACGAATTATATCTAATACATAAAACGTTGTGCAAACCTGCAGGAGTGCAGTGTTCTATAAAGTTCTCAAAGTTATATGCAGTTGCCAATCCGCAATGGGTCAGCGAGGCAGATTATGTCCTGACCCTTTCCGAGGGGAGGAAACCTGGATTAGCAGTGCAGCTATTAACGGGTGTATATATCATGTAATGTAATGTAATATGTAAATATCATCACATGATGATATTTACATAAAAAAGCTGATAATATTAGGATTACCCGGCTTTTTCCTATATTCCATATTTAGACTACGTTTCCACCCGAGATGAGGGAGGAATGAGTTTGTTAAAAACGAATCACTTTGTTTGACACACAGATCGAGACTAGGTAAATGAAGCAATTTCTGGTGGAAAAGCAGCCTTAGTTTGCATGTATGTAGAAATATGTATGTCGGGGTATAGTAAGTTAACTATATTATGGTTGTCAACAGTTTAGCTAATCTGTACGACGGTACGAACGTTCACCGGGTCAGCTAGCTTTTTTTTAAATCTTTATTTTCTAAAAATAGGTAGGTAGGTAATAATTGCTGACTGGCGCAAACGGTTGGGGTTACGTATAATTTAAATTAAGGGACAAGCTTTAATTTTGCTACTGGAAAATTTTCAGTGCGCGATTTCCATTCGTACTTTACCGTTTTTTTTCTTTTCTTTACCAGCAATGTAAATAACTGATACGAACATTCTCTTACATTTTAGGTTTTCGTATCCTACAGCTGATGTCTTCCTCTATCTCACTTATCAATACTTCTTCGTCATACATTTTTGCTTGCTCCAATTTTTTTATTTAAAAGACTGGAAACAATGATGTTGGACCGGTCTTTTGTGGACAATTCAATACTGTATTTGCAATAACCTGGTTACCAGATGAACACGGCAACCGGGCAGTAGTGACCTGATAAATGCAGGCAACCTAACACATTATACAACTTGTAAGATTTCCTTTGGAGTTTAGTTCATTCGGTTAGCACGTCGATGAATTTTGAAAATTAATACCACTCCACGGGTGGCGTTGCAGTAAATCAACCCTATTGATTGACCGCCAGCCAATCAGAGGCCATTAAAAGACGGAAATGATTAAATAATAGTTGGACTACGGTCTTAGTCGTCTCTCAGGAAGCGGATATCATCTGAGTAGTTCTGGTGAAGGTGTTGATCTGGAAGTGCTGCCCGATTAAGCTCAAGTAAGTCCTTACAATGTACCTGGGCAGCTACGGGTAGTATTTTTCCACTATTACTATCCGGAGGCCAATATCCGCAGGTGAGGGGCGCGTAGCTTCATCAGCGTGGCCGTTTCTGCCACCATTTATGAGGTAGCCACTTAGCGGCGCGGCCGTGTTCCGTGAGGGGAGGGGGGGTTCAGTCGGACATATCTGATGCCAAGGGGAGAGAAGGGGAGAGTCCGGTGACCGGAGGTACAGGTCGCTCAAGGTACTCCTCTGTTTGCAGAGATGACTTTCGAGCGACCTAATCTCAAGGAATACAGACCGCTTATGACTCCTGCGGAGAGTATATACCTCATCGTTATTAGTTGCTATAACGGTGAAGGAAAATATCGTGAGGAAACCTACACTCTTGAGAGTTCCCTAAAATATCTTTTTCGCAAATCGCAAAACTACTTCAATCATTTAGTGATTAATATTTAAAATAATATTTAAGTGTTGTGTAAATTTCAGTTCCATAACTTAAAAGAAAAAAAGGAAACTTTTTTGTCAACACTCTTTTTCTCAGAAAAACGATAAGGTATCAAATTCAAATTAATATCAAGTATTGAAGTCGCTAGTCCCTCGAATCTGTAAAAAAAATCAAATCAATAATTTATCTTACTAAACATTGAACAATTTAGTATTATCCTAATGCGTAATGTAGGTTCAATTATACATTTATTTTTATTGCCTTAAAAGTTTATTATACTTTGTACGTTATAATAACGCTTCTTTTTATCTGAGGGAGAAAGCTTGGCTTTGGTACACCGCTCTCAATTTTTGCCTATGAAAAAGCCCTCAACAGTCGAACCAAGTAGGTACCTCTAAGTCTCAAATCGCCATCTTATTACGATTTCGTGGTAAAAGATCAATCGCCAACGACCGATACGGATCGACACCACGAATCAATACTTCTTCCACCCTGCAGGAAACTTGGCTTCACGTAGACTCGCTCTAGACGCATCCCTTTCAGAGAACGGAGGGAAAGTTCCAAGTCTTTTTCAAGATTTTTGTTGAATTCTAGATTGTAAAAAATAAAGCAATTCTTTTTTTAATATTTTTTAGGAGAAAAAGTAGTTTATGAACTACTAATCAACAATTGTTTTTTTACTTCTTTTTTTTACCCGTGAGGGCACGGGTTAGAATACTATTCCCCTCTGCCGCTGGGAGACCATCTCGTAAGAGCCGAGTAACCCAGCACCCCCTTGGTGGTAGGGGATCTGTTCCCCGACTGGCTTGCGACCACCAGCATGTGAATCCGACCGCCAAGTGTCATAAACGCGTTTCGGTCGAGCCGCATATGGGCCAGACTTACCCCCTCCCTCTCCCATCCCATTAACGCTGCGGATCTAGTGGGCTCTTGCTCAGGGTCCGCCGCAACCGCAGCATTTTTTTCTTCACTCCATGGACATCGACAAATCAAGAGAACTATCTTGTTTTGTCGATCTCCATGGGCGATGGTGGCCGCTTACCATCAGGAGGACCATCTGTTCGTTTGCACCTTATGTACCATAAAAAAAAAAACAAAAAAAAAATAGTTGAGTACGACCTGAATTAAGGGTTACTAGAAAATAAAATTATTGTAATAGCGTTTGAATGTACCTACTTCACGTACCCGGCTTCGCCCGGGTGCAATTTAACTCGTGTATTTAGCCATAGCCGCTATGTTCCTGCATTTCAAATCTGCAATATCTTCGAAGATATTCATTTTAATTTCATACTGTAAAGGGCCATACTGATCAATATAAAAAGCACAATGCATGGTACCTATTTGGATAAGGATTAATGCTGTATTATTAAAAACCGCTTCGTAGGTTTATTGGTACAAAGTAAATGATAAAAAATTGATTTAAGTTTACAATACTGTAGTACATTTTTTTGATCTATCAAAAAAAAAAAAATTAAAAATTAATTACTAATTTACTAATTATTTAAACATTAGAAATATAAAAAAAACGATTATAAACAATTAAAAATTGTTATTAAGGAAAAAAACGATTATAAACAATTAAAAATTGTTATTAAGGAAAAATTTTTTTTTAAAAATTATAATATTTATAATGTAAATGTAAGTTGTGAAAAAAAATTTTTTAAAAATATTGATGTAATCAATTTGTTTATAAAAAATTTATCAACAAATGGCGGGAAAAATTTTTTTTGCAAATCAATTAATATCTTGTATTAATAAAAAAACGATAATATGATGATTTATAAAAAAAAAATTTCTTTTAACAACATTACTTGGATTTTTAAGTTTTTGTTGAAGTAAAAAAAAATTTTAAAAATAAAGTATCAATATTTTTTTTACTTTTATGGCACGATCTTGTTAAGTATGTATGTAAGAAAGGCTCTACGAAGCGAAAATTTTTATGACCATTATTTAAACATTTTTTTTCACTTACAATTAAGTCGGTAGTTCGAGAAAATTTCGTTAGTTAACAATTGTTTAACTCGTTGAAAAATTAACTTTAAGTAAAATTTCTAACGGGAATAAATTATTTATAGTGTTCAGAACACACCATAATTTTTTCAACTTTAAAAAAAAATATTCAATACCTTAAATAAATTAATTAATGCGCCGTACTCGCTTTTGACGCCACGCGCGCATCCTAAAAATGTCACGCGCAGACTTATTTTCAGCGTTAAATTAAAATTATAAATAATGGAGATAGAGTTCCGAGAGTTAGGAGTTTTATATTAGAAATTTCCTCCTCTTTCAGAATCTTTTTTTTAAAATTTCTTAAATATTAATAGTTTATTAAATATTGGCAAAAAACGAAATACCATTTTTTTTTCATCTTTAATTGTTTATAACTTTTGCAATTTTTTATGTGCTAATACACGCTTTTGGCACATTTTTCTAGACGTCATTCCGGATCCAATGAGCTATCGCACATAATTTTAAGAGCAGTATCTCTATTTTGTACCATTTTCAACTTGTCGACTAGACTAATGTATTTAGTTAAGTTTCTTATAATCTCATGAATATCCTGGCATATTCATAAGATCCACGCCCCCTCCTCCGGCCACGAACGGTGTAGTTACGCCACTGTTTCTGACGTCATTTCACCTATAGTCGAGATTGTCGCAGCAGATTGCTTGCGATGTTTTACATACAGCTATTTGTTGATTATTTATAAGTAGAGTAGTATTTTATTTAACACTAGCCGACCCGGGCGAATTCGTTCGCGTGTTGCTCCGCTCCTATGGGTCATAGCAAGATGATAAATAGCCTAAGTTACTCCTTGTGTACATCAGCTATTTTCCAATGAAGTTCCCGTCAAAATTGGTCCGACCATTTCAGAGATTAGCCGGAACAAAATGTATACATCTATATGCACTTAGTAAACAACGTTTATTTTAATATTACAAACAGACACTCCAATTTTATTTATTTGTATGTATGGATAATGGAAGAAGATTTCGTAAAAGGACAAAGTGATAATTTACCTACAATTGATATATACGCAGTGATAAATTTTTTTTTTGTTTCATTTTATTTTAATTTTTATAATTAATATACATTTATAAAAAAATTGAAATTTTTCCATTGTTATAGGTGCGACTTACGAAACTTAAAATGAGTTACATAACATGAAAACCCAGTCATAAAAGTCATTGATTTTCAAAAATAATTATAGATTTCTTACAGCATTTATTTGCAGTATACAAACCTACGTATTTAGTCTACGTGACCCAATGCATTGTTTCGATAACTACGCGATTTTTATTGTATATTCAAATATGCACCTTGATGTAATTGGCGTAAGGTTGATATTTGTTTCCAACACGTAAAGAACAAAAATGTATAAGGAAGGAAATATCGTCATTTTTGGAGCTAGAAGGTTGAAACTTATTTTTAGGCTGTTGATTCGTTAAAAAAAAAATATTTTAAAGTTCGTAAAATATTTGTAGGCTAAGATACTATTTCACGCGGACAAAGTCGCAGGCACAGCTATTATAATATTAAATGAATGATGAAACTTAAATTAACCCACAGAATATTCCTATTCAGAAATGAAACTAACTGCCTTAGGAATTATTTGTGCAACAGCTGATGAGTGAGTAAGTAATAGTTGAGTGAACGAGGGTAAGCCGGTTGTGTAAGTGAGGGGTAGGGTGGATGAGTGAATTAAAGATTATCAAGTAGACGGCTGAATGATTAAATTAATAAGTGTGAAGGAGCGAATGATCGAATAAGATTGAGAACATTACTTGAGAACACAACATTACGAAAGCGTAGAACATAAATATTAAAATGATAAAATATTGTAATAGAAAATATATAGACCATCAATTTTTATTGTGTTTTATCTGCGTGTTTGTTTTTTTAATCACGGACATCTCTGAAATTACTAAAATCAAAACATTATATATAAATATAACAACAGAAATAAAATAACTGGTCGGCTAGTCATCTTATAAAATCAATATAAACATCGTGTTTAATGACGATAGCGACATCTATTTTTTTAGGACTACACTGACTTAGCGACCGGTTTCAACTTTCAAACAGTGCTGCCAAAAAGGTTGACTGAATTACCCGTTTTCCCAAAAGAAATTACCCTATTTTACCTATTTTGTAACTATAAACTGTAACTGTTTATTCTTAGGTTACAAAATCTATTTTTAAAATAAAAATTACGTTAATTAAGCGAAATGGTTTTACAATCTTAACTGAAACTTTTTTCTATGACTACCATAGTCGTCGAATGGAAAATGTATTTTTCAATGTCTTAAATAATTATTTGAATAGGTTATCGTACTTCTTACTATTACTACCAATGTGATTGAATGTTTGTTAGTCATTCACTCAAAAATAGATGAATGGAATCTTTTATTTTTTATTTGGCACAAAAATACTATTTTTATTTAGTAATAATATATTGTAAACAAAATATTTCGCACCCGTGCGAACCCGGGGCGGCTTGACTAGTGGTAAATAAAAGCATGTTCCTGAAGGTAAATTTTAAATTACCCACTATACATTAAATTATTATTTTGTCTTTTGCAACACTGAAATTTGTCAGTTGAGTCTATGGTTGAGTGGCATGATTGATTTTGTCGTATCGCTCCGGGACCAGCCAGCCAGCCAGCTGTTAGTGCACCGACTGCATTGCGCCTGTCTGAACTGAATGCACTAAAAAACCTATACTAGACCCAGCCCTGAAATCCAGACAGTTAGCTTTCAGCCACCATGACGGCCGCTATTGATACTCGGTGTGTAAATTTATTCTGTTAATGATTTTTTCTGTTTTAATCCGATTGTAAATAACATGATTTTTCAGAGTGTTCGACGAGTTGCAAGCTCTGGATGCTATTTTGATAGAAGAGCTTTCTGTTAAAGACGATAAGGGAGTGCCGAACATAATAGAAACGATCATACATCCATCAACTGGTGACAATACCGATCAGCAGTATGTCTGCTTGACGTTGGAAGTCAAACTGACTCCTGACTACCCGGACACCATTCCTGAAGTGTTCATTAGGAACCCTCGCGGGCTCGATGACACATTATTATCCACTATCGATTCTAAATTGAAAGATAAATTAAATACACATGCTGGCAATCCAATTCTTTTTGAACTTGTTGAGGTAAATTTCACTTATAAAAGGACATAGTTATGAAACCTGAACCAACTGACATGATGTCAACCTTGAAATAAATAGATTTTTTGTAACAATTAATGTCGAAGTTGGTCAGTAATTTCTTTTAAAATAAGATCTTTATGATTATGTGTATTCAGATCTTATAAAGAAAATATAGAATTTTCTCCAAAGTCATGTAGTTCTAATTGCATAACTATGTCTAATATACCAATAGTTATTTTTAAATTAATAATTAATAAAAGGCTGATTGCTATTAATTTGTATGGATATTTAGGTACAACTTTTTATAGACAGAATTCTTTGTTTGGTTCCACAAATCGTTCACATTTTAGACATTCAGAAGTACCTTTAAACATTCAGCTCTGATCATGTGGACCAGCATTTGAATTGATATTAACGGATGATTTACAAAATTTAATTAGTAGGATCAGTAAAGTTAATTAAAATAAATAGAATTGATTAAAATGTGATCACTGCTGGAAATTATCTCTATACAATGATCATAGTCGAATATACCAAATAGAATCAGGTAAGGTTGTGTTTGATAGATTAGATGAATTTGTGGGATTAGAGCTTGATAGTAACAAAATATTACGAGCATTTCTAAATAAATTTGTTTGGTGTTGTGTTTAAAACTGATATCCTGAAGATATGGCAGTAAATCATACCAGCAATATTGAAGCTTTTAGAAACCAAAAAAAGTCTGCATAATAATAATGAATAAGCATATTCACATGATAGTGGTTGAGTACCAGTTGGATTACAATTATACGATACTTATCATATATTGTATACTGTTGTTGCTTGCATAATTTTAAATTTCATTATTAATTTTTTTGAATAGCTTTGAGAATATTTATGTCAAAACTTTTGCACAAAAGCGAATATTATTTTCATAATAATGAAAACATATTCAATCTAAATAATATTATCAGTAACTTTAACAATAAGTAATATAAAATTTAACCTTGTTTTTAATATTTCTTTTGATTAAATGTATTTAAGCTTAGATACACTTTAGAAAGTATACAAATTTTATTATGCTAATTTTGTTGATTCCAATATTCAAATTGCTTATTTTTGTAACTAGATTGTCCGTGATTTTTTAACGGAATGTAATTTGCCGAGTGGTCAATGCGTGATTTGTCTTAATGGATTTGTAAAGGGAGATGTCTTCATCAAGACCCCTTGCTATCACCATTTTCATAGCTACTGTCTGTCCAAGCACTTGATAAATAGCAAGAAGTACTACATGGAAGAGATGGAGAAACTGCCAAATTGGCAGAGAGCTCAAGCAGACCCTTACCAGGTAATCAATGTTTTGATTTTCTTCTTAATAACTTCAACTGTAAGATACAATATTAAAAATCCGAAGTTTTTTTTTATGCAAGTATTATTAAATAAAATTAAAACAGCATAAGTGACTTATTTTATAGCAAAGCTGCCCAGTTTGCCGGTGCAAACTATCATTTGATGAAAAGGCCCTGGAACAATCTCCACCCCCTGTTGATTCCGTGAACGCTCCACCGTTCCAATTGACTGATGAGTTGAAGGTAATAAATAGTATATGCCATACTATTATAATAAATGAAAGTTTGAATGTATTTTTAAAATATGTCTTAACAGATACTTTATAACCCGGATTAACATATATGCTACTTATCCCAAAAAAAACTTGTGGGCATAAGAGGAATTTGTTTACAAAAAATAGGTTAACGTATTTAAATTAGATATTGCACTCCGATACTTTATAACATGGAATATCTTCTTCAGTCTTTCAATTCACTCTGGATCCCATTTCAAAATTTTCCACGATTTTTAGATAAGTGATAGCACCGTTTAGCCAATCATTTTTATTTAATGTGTTAATTTAATTAGGCGTTACAACAACGTATGGCCGAAACACTCGCGCGGCAGGTCGCACGCGGTGGTGTTGTTGGTTCTGACAATGGACCACCGCTGTTAACCATTACTACAGCAGCTGATAAAGAGGTAATAATATTATTTAATTACAAAAAGTACTTTAACGAAGTGAAGAAATATGCAAGCCTGAGAGTTTTCCATAATGATCTTAGAATTCTGCGTACCCGCCTTTGGCGAGCGTATTTGGGTAGACAAGTCTAACCCGTCCTCACACTAAGTAGGAGATACGGCTCAGCAAGCCATTGATAGGATATGATGATGATGATTAGAAATGTAATGTTTTACCGTAAATGAATGTCTTCTATTAATCGCAGGAGCCCAAGGCATCCACCAGTGGAGCAGGTACGAAGATCGATGTGAAGCCCAGCACTTCTGCTGGAACTGCGCCAGAGCAAACTTATCGCGGCCCCTACCGGTAAGTAAAATCAGATTACTCTCAAGATATAATAAGATATGTGTATTATAATAACGACCTAAGAGTCTAACCTAACTCAACATTGCAGTATGTAAGAAATAAACAAGAAAATCTTGAAAAATAAGTGTTTTATAAAATTTAAGTATATCTCTAATATATCTAATGACATTCTTTTTTTCCACTGGGCTTTAGAGATGGGTTTTTCTTACTTAATTTTGAAGTTACAGTTGGGTTAATATTTATATTGTAATTACAGACAAAACTTTTGGATTTATTGATAAAAATATTAGTAAGCCAAATTCAAGGAAGCAGCAAGTAAAATATTAGACTGCCTGGACAGTTAAATTAACTAATTTTTATTCATAGCGGATTCAACCGGAGCGCCAAGCCGGGTAAACGCGGACGCGCTGCACGGTGACCCGTTTACCCCCCACACGCATCACCCACCGCCTAGCGCAATCTATCTGACCACCGACTTACATATACGCTACTACAGATTGCACACAACTTGATATCAAAGATTCCGTTACCTATGATACTTATACTAACAGTCGCGTGGTCCTACCGGCTGCGCCATTTTAAAACTTCAAGCTCATCGTTATTAGTAACATTGCTTGATAGATTCCGAACTCATTTTATATTGATACGGAATAATCAACTGTCACATTTAATAATATTAACATCTATAATATCACTAATCAAACAAGCAGTAAAGCTAAACAACCGTTTATTGGCGGTAATCAAACTAGTCATTTTTCATATAGAAAAATCTAGAATTATATATGGACAAAAATCTAATTTAATATATTATACAATTATCAGTATCATAGGTAACCAAACGAAATTAAACCCAACACTTCATATCGACGTCAGTAGCTTTAAAAACGAACGTAAGAAGACAAATATATTTAAACTCGTGGGATCGAAATTTCTATATGTGCCATATTTTATATTGAAATCCTATTTCTACTTTCCGTTAACCGACCAAAGTCGGGGTTCGAGACTGATGATCTACCCTACGCGTAATGATTTGACTGCTAAACGTGTTCCGTACCATAGCTTTATGAAATATATCCTAATTTATTTGCTACTTATATACAGTGTCTTTTGTTGCGTATTCATTAAGATTTTTCATGCAGTGTATTTTGTATAATATTGTTATATAGCAGGAAGTGCCATTTTTAAGCAACATTGTTGTTTTCATGTACAAAGAGGTTGGTTACTTTCAGACAGATGTAAAAATAAGCAAAATAAAAATAACAATTATATTTCCTATACAAATTATTTTAATGACATGCTATATAGACAAGTTCTAAACATTTATTATAATAAAAAAACGCACGATCAGCCTACAACTTTTTTTACTCTTATGAAAGTATCTTAACCTATTTGTAAGTTAAAATAAAATTTTGACTAAAATGGCACAGTCTGCTATGTAACATGTTGGTGGTACGAAACGTTTTAATATATTCTCGCTATTTTTAAAGTAAAAATAAATGCTCAATATCGTATATTGATCATTTATCAATTTTTTTATGAATTAGAGGTACTAGTAAACTTACATTTAATAACATTGTGCTAGTACGCTAAACCTTACTAACATTATAAATGCGATAGTAACTCTATCTGTCTGTCGCGCTTTCACGCCAAACGACTAAACCGATTTAAATGAAATTTGGTATACAGATAGCCTAGAGCCTGAGAAAGGACTAAGAGATTGAAAGGAGGGGAAGAAAAGTTGTATGAAAGTATCGCTATTCCACGTGGGTACAGCTAGTATTCAATAATA
Organism: Limenitis camilla; assembly: GCA_905147385.1. NCBI lineage: Eukaryota > Metazoa > Arthropoda > Insecta > Lepidoptera > Nymphalidae > Limenitis > Limenitis camilla. The sequence goes on along the minus strand of LR990239.1, from coordinate 11,237,824 downwards.
ACAATGCAGATACTTCAAAGATAAAGGGATGGCTTTATAAAAAAATAAGTGAGTAAAATATTACGGATAAAAATAAATAAACATAAAAGCAAAATCTTTTACAAATACATTATGATCCAAATCCAATAGGAAATAATATTTATTTAAACTGGGCGAGAATATAATAAAATAATTGCTTATAAATTTTGATATATAATATATAAATAAACGAACGCGTTTGAACGCATATTAAACCTTTTATACCTTTATATCTAAATATATAACATGCGCACAAAAATTGATTTTAAAAAAGAGCCCATTGAGTACTTCTCCCTTTCCTTTACTTTTCGCAATAATGGCCTATGAAAAATTCGATTCCACAACAGCAATAGGATACTTCATTTTTGTAAAAAGTGGTGTAACCAAAAAATTTCAAAAAATACAAAAAAATGTTTGACATGTTTTACAAAAATGAAGATAAGGTCAGATAATTACAAAAGGCGGTGGTGCACAAACCCTTAATACTACTTTGATGTACTCATGAAGTCGTTTATGTGACGATCCTAGTCAACCCGTAGATTCCACGTACTAAATGTTGTGTCTATTTGACGATTAATGCTATTTAAGGTATCCATTTCTTTGATGTTGTAGCTTTTACTATCTATTTATAGGAGACGTTAACAAAATGGACGAAATTTTTTAAAAACCTACATAATATAACCTATTTTTTAAATAAGATTACTAGCAGTATGGATCACATTCTACTAGTATTCCCTTTACCCCTCCTAGTAAGCTAAAATGCTTGTGTCAGGAGTGGGTCACTGCAGTAGTCCAATTTTCGGGATTTGGATATGGAACCATGTGGGACCACCCCTTTTTGTCAGCAAAAAAAGCAAAACGATAATACGTCAATAGGTCAGTGATTCAGACGTTAGATTCATAATCGATAGGTGCGTTCCAATCCCACTCATTGGACTACTGACGTGGCTCACTCCTGACACAAGCAGCTCTTAGTTTGAGGGGTTAAGAATACAAGTAGTTTACATTCCAAACTGCTAGTAATTAAAAAAAAATATTCACATTCTCGTAAATTGTGGGATAATTTCAGTCTATAAACGATTTTTTTAATATTTTTTTATGTATGAAAAGGGTAAAACCAAAAATGTCAATGATTGTCAAATTTGTTATTATACTACCAATTTAAATTGTACACATAATTCATACGTATTACTTTAACATGACATTTTTGCTACAGTCGGGTTATAGCCGCCATTGATTTCTTTGTTTACGTTATATTTATGTAGTAGTCCTACAAAAACGTCTCCTTTTATTAAATTTCATAGGTTAACTTATTAATTTAATACAATCTATTAGACGGATGAATCGATTTGATGAAGGATAGATGAGGCTCTGTAGGTCTGTCAAAATGACAAACAAACGTATTAACGTACGTAAAAGATGGGCAACTTTAGTTTATTTTGTGACTTTTAGATAAGTTTTCTATTTAGTACATTATTATAAATATTCATTTATTTTTATTACATAATTTATAGGAATTCATTATATTTTACGAAGATGTATATGCAGCTAGTTTTAATTTAATATTTGAGTATATTTTTTTTATTATTGCTGATTTATAATTATACGTTTTAGAACATAAGTTAATTTTATATTATTAGACTTTCTTGCCATATTGCAGCACAATATAGCTAGATCACAAAAATAAACTAACATTGTTATATAAATATAAAAATATCAAAGAGGTAAACGAATACGTACAATTTAAATAACCGTCGTTTTGTCCAAGCTTGGTAAGACGTGACGTCACAATCTATCAAAACAATCAACTGTGAACGTTGATATTATGAAACTGTGTTTAATAATACGTTCACACACTGTATTTTACTGTATATCGTGACGTCACAATACATAAAACTAATATGGTGGCGTTTCAACATAAAATTTTCTATGCAATTATGTAGAATTAGACATTTTTTCAAAGCGAAAAAAAAATTGTGGTTAATGAGAGCAAAAGCAGCAGCCATAGAAGAAGAACAGAATGTTCCTGTATCGTAAAATCTATCAAAAATTTTTCATAAACACTTAATCTCATTAACTTTTTGACATGATTTACCGCGCAGTCTCCTCTGTGTTTTTTTCATTATACGTGACACTGGCAGAATGCTTAAGCACATTCAAAGCCATATATTAAAAAAAGAACAGAAGATTCGAGAATTTATTTTTGTGATCAAGCTATATAAAACATTCCTCTGCAAATTATTAATAATACATAGTTATGATTTATAATATGCGGGTCTGGTTTAGGAGATGGATAAGTACTTAATACTTCTATTTCATTGTTTATTGAATCTCTGCTAATGCTTGTAGATCTAGGGCGTTTTAAAATTATTAGTCGTTTAATAGTTTTTAATTACTTGAACATTATTTTCAATCTAAATTACTCTTTTGATTTTCAACCGAAGATTTCTGGATTTCAAAATTGTATACCAAGTTTTTGACAATTCATAAAATAGCAATATAATGTTCAAGTAAATATAAACAGTAGTATAATAATTGTCTATTTAACCATTATCTATTATAAGCTTAACCGTTCGTTCAACGTTTATCGGTATATTGTCAGTTTTGTCTTTGTGTGTAGTACTTGATGGATCAATAAAATTACCAAAGATATCAATGTTTTATTTTATATCCTTTAAGTTTTAGAATCCCTTTGTAGTTAACATTCAGATAAATAGATTAATCTGTAGGTTGTCTGTGTCTACACTGTCCTTGTCTACACAGTCCGTGTCTTCACTGTCCGTGTCTACACTTTCCGTGTGATCACTGTCCGTGTCTACACTGCCTGTACTACACTGTGTATGTCTACACTGTCTGTGTCTACACCGTCTGTGTCTACACCGTCTGTGTCTACACCGTCTGTGTCTACACCGTCTGTGTCTACACCGTCTGTGTCTACACCGTCTGTGTCTACACCGTCTGTGTCTACACCGTCTGTGTCTACACCGTCTGTTTCTACACCGTCTGTGTCTACACCGTCTGTGTCTACACCGACCGTGTCTACACCGACTGTGTCAACACTGTCAGTGCTACACCGTGTTTAAAATGTTAAAATAGGTACGATATCTTTGATGTTGTGTATCAGTATTTATTAGCGATGGAAGATTATAATCAATCTAAAGATCCATACAAAATTTTAAGAAATTGTTCTTTTGAAAGCAAATGACCGTCACGTTACAGATATGGTATGAACCTTCAACGACTTCCGATAGAAGTCATTTGCATGTTTGACCTGAACTAATATGGTGGTGTTTGATCTCTACCGTTTGGTGTTAACCTCGCATTCGTAACTCTACATTCTAGTAAGTGCTACATGTAAATATTTTTATATATCCGTCTTTACATTCTTCATTTATGGACTAGTTTTAATAAATTATTTGTGAGACTACAATGATTCTATATCAAGTATAAAATCTGAACATACACTGTCAGAACTTGTAGTAACTACGTGAGTAAAATATTGAAAAGATAGTTCAACATCAATGTAAATTATCGCTTTAATATAAATCAGTTTACTTTATTGTTAAGACTAGAAACAAATACAATTTAAGATGCATACAGATGGGACGCTACCCCATGCTCTTTAAACCTTTGTATTTTAAGACCGCCTTATGTGATATCCAAATTAAGACATATATGTAATAATTGTAACAGCAATGTAGGTTCCATTTATTGGAGACACTTTCTACGGCTGAGCTTGGACCTTATGCTGGTAAATTAGGATATTACTCACTAATGCAGCTTATGTCAAATACTGTTTTACAAAAAGTTTACAAGGCAATTAAGTGGGCGACTGGAGTGAGGACAAAACGAAAGCTAAGACCAACCCACGAGTAAGTTGGATGATGCATTACTTATTTGCAGAGAAAGCAATGAATCTCCGTTACCAGATTATTAGTTGCTAACGACTACTAAGTCTCAGTATTTTAACCTAAATAATAATAAACATGATGCTACTGAACTAATTTAGTGTAATTTTGATACTGGTATTCCTAGTCCTACTAATATTATAAATGAGAAAATTTGTTAAAAATCTAATGTTTTGCTACTTAACTCATTAAGTCACCTGTAGGTGACAGAAGTTTAATATTTTTTTCTACTACATGGAAACATTATTGGTTCACTCTACTACTATTGTAGCATAGCTAAATAGTAACACTATTTATTATTATTTTCTGGCAACACTAAAAAACGTTATTTGTAAAATAATTAAAGAGTTAATCGCACAGAATCAGCTGAGCTGATATCAATGACATTTTGGAACATCCATACTAATATTATAAAGAGGAAAGATTTGTATTTTTGTATGAAACGAATAAACTTAAAAACTACTGGACCGATTTTGAAAATTCTTTTGCCGTTAGAAAGCTAAATTATCCCCGAGTAACACAGGCTATATTTATTATATACTAGAAAAAATTATATACTCAGAATTTCTTACCAACCCAAACCTGCGAAAAGTATTGACGATAGAACAAAAAAATGTTCTACAATATTATAGAACGTAAATATCTACAAAAAACTTCGAGAGACCATATGTCTAACTATTGTAGTTATGTCACTGACCACTTTTTTACATTTTTTAAGTTGATAGAAATGCCTATCAAAATCTGACCATGTTGTCCATTTCTTTGTATTAATTCGTATTCAAGACTGTTTCAATACCTGTTGATTACTTTTAAATTATTGTAATGGGACATTCCATTCAAAAGATATTACGAAATTAAAAATGTATAAACAAAAAATACACGCCGACGAGCCAGTGTGGCGCGCTACGCAACGCGGTGAGATAAGGGGCATCGAAATGCGGGAGAGCCAAAATGTTTAAAAAAAATTATCCATGCGAAGCCAGGACGGGCCGCTAGTACTTTATATATTGGATCAACACATATTTTACTTTTTACCCTGAAAAAAACCGAGATCTTATGGAAAAAATCGAGTGCCATAATAAAATATATTCACAATGTATATTAAAACACACTATTTATGTTATTTATTTATAATTTAATTCATTATTTATTATTTATAATAAATAACATAAATTATGTAATATCAAACAAAATGGCTTCCACTACAAAGAGGTAGCGTTCCCCCTTTGAATAGCCAGGCTAATTTGTTTACCGAGGTAGCTGACAGCCCTTTGGTTACCAGTGGCTTGAATAAAGCGAGATGATATTTCGGTGTAAAAATCTCGCGCCTTCTTGCCCCATGGCCCCATGGTTTCTACGCCGAACGGCGCAAACAAATCGTTTCTTTCTATATCTCCATATTTGCAGACGCAACGCTAGTAAATAAGAAGCTGCAAGTGTATCCACACATGTAGCATCCCACACAAGAGATCTTCTTAGCTTCCACGGAACGAGCGTCATTCTATCAGGTCTCTTGCCATTGCTACACGCAAAGCCGTTTGTTTCTGAAATAGCTGGTACTTTAGCAGTGACAAGAGACCTATGTCATTCAAGGAAGCATGACGAGAGAAACTTTATAAGCTGTAATAATACTTTCTATCCCGGAATTAGGCATAGTCCCTGTGTTAAAGAAGTAAGTACCTATGTGTTTCAAGGAGTGTGAGTTAGTGTGTAAATTTAGTTCTTAAGTCGCTGACATATATTAGTATGGCCTAAGTATTCAAAAACAAAAAAGGTAGTGTAGTAGTAACTAGAACTTTGTTGTTGGAAAACTGTTAACCCCATACATCGAGATAAGACGCGATCAGTTTACTAACTGCAAATTTCTTTTTGTTGTAACTATAAATATAAGGTGTTTGGGATTTTTCCCTTCATTTATGCTGGATGCTTCTTGCTTTCTCAAGAAAACCTATAAAGCTTTTCATGTTTGATGTACGAAGCCCTAAAAATCTTCTTAAATCGAATTTGCTCTAAATCTCCTTGCTTGTTGATAAAAAATATATTACAAACGAAGAAATCACTTCTAAAAGTCTTAGTAAATAAACGACACTATAATGTCCAATACATTTTTTTCTATTTCAAATTAATATTATATGAGTCAGTCAACGGATTCGGACAAAACATCGAAGGATGTTGAATGAGTAATATGAATATAATAAGGTAGGCTACGAGGTTTGGACTAGCGCCATTTAGCCGCCCTGATGGGTGTATGACCTTTAGATTGAATTATGGCATTGTCCTAAATAGGTCAAATATCAAGTTACACATTTAGTACGAAATTGTTTTGATCGTTTCGCTTTGGTGTTAATACTATGGCTGTTAAATTAGCATAATCTTTTTTATTATAATAAAATAGGAATAGTGTACCTCTCTAGTTCCAAACATAGATGAAGCCTTTATACAATATATCATCATCATCACAACCCATAAATGACCCACTGCTGAGCCGGGTCTCCTCAGAAAGAGGAGGAGTATAGAAGAGTGCACGTGTATATATACACATATATATTGGTCTCTAGCGTAGAGTAACTAATTAATTGACTTGTAGAACACCTTCCCTGTTTGCTTTTGAATTGACCCTTTGCTTTCTCATATTTCATCATTATCATTTCATCAATGAAAAGAACTTTACTTAGGAAGCTTGTTATCATCAGATTTCTGCTTAAACCAAGCTAGGTTTAAGACGTACAGTAAAAAATGTAAAGAAGATCCTCAAATCTCCATCTAGGTCAAGAACTTTGCTTCTAGTCTAAAATGTATATAATTTAACATGGATTCCCTGCAACTCGTCGATATCGAATTCACAGTTATTTAAAGAAGCATTATTATATCTTAACTAGCAGCGAAACCCGGCGTTGCTTGGGTTAAAATACAACGCATGTTTAATGGTTTAAAACACACATAAGGTTACATTTTTAACATAAATATTATAGATTTCTATTTTCGATATTGAGAGACTTAAACATGCTGTGTATATGGGTCAATCAACTTTCTAGATTATTCCAGAAATTTCTAGAACTTTCTCGAACATTCCAGATTAATTATAATTTTGAGATCTTTTCAGAAGTCCTCATGAGTTAGAAAAAGAGAAATATATGTTTTAATATTTTCGCCGCCCACAATCATCCACTTCCACCTACTGCGACCAAACTCCCTTACTACGACCTGGAGGGTATTCACCACCCCGATGGGAAGTTGATTGGGGTTGGTGGTGATAGAGAAAACTGTATTTACGTACTAACAAAACATTACATATATATATATATATATATATATATGTCGGAACACGGTCAGGATATAACTAAACATTACTATCACGTACTATTCTGACAAGAACTATTATGACAGGAACCCAAGCAGTGCCTTGGACTTGTGACCAAGGTGTAGGCTTAAGGACGTCCTTTAAGCGATCACAACACTCGCCTCCACTACTTAGTTTCACCGTCTAAACCTAAGATTAGACTAACATTAACCTAACCTAACATAAGGCTAACCTAACCTAAGGCTAACATAACCTAAACCTAACTCACACCTCCGACATATAGATTATACACATAACTTTTCTTCCTTCATACAATATGGCGGCGGCGTCGCGACATGACGTATTATGGCCATATGGGGTCTAATAAGAGCAATTAGCGTTCACTATAAAAATAAATAAACTCCTTTTACGCTTGAAATCTACGCATTATATAGATCTGTGTTTCTTATTACGACTATTTATGATTTACAGATTAATACTGGCGAATATAACCATGGTGAGACTTTCAGAGTCACATCAATTGGTTATATTGGTTAGTTATTTAAATGGTAGGTAATGAGTGTATAAGCAGTGAATGGTGGGTGTTGTTGCAACTCAAAGGAGTTCCTTAAACCTATTTTGAGAATGTTTCTCACATAGTGTTAATTATAAACGAATAGTAATTAATCTCATAACCCATACCACTAACTACGAGTAAATTAATACTATGAAGGATTTATGAAAATAGACAAGAAATTGTAAATAAAAATCTGAATTAAAATGATCTTGGGTGTTAAAATAAAATAAAAAAATAACATATGTAACTTATACAAAGGTTAAAAATGAGAAAACAATAATTAAAATGTCAGCGTCTCTTAGCGAGAGTGTTAAGAAAATAAATGTAATATTTTGTTTCTACAAGTTAGCAACACGATTGCGGGTTGTTTCTATTATATTATTTTATACGATGTGTAGACAATAGAGTCAGTCACTCTGGTGTTGTCGCACAGTGTACATGGAAGTTAGTGTTATAGTGTCGTGGTTAAGGACACCCCTTCCTGAGGCGATTAACCCTACATTTTGGTCGCAAGTCCAAGGCGCTGCCAGGCTTGCATGTGTATACCTATTGCTATACAGTAATGGGTATCATTAATCTCTCACTCTATAACATACAGGATCTCAAAAACTTATAAACATATTTTAAATTAAATTAATTTATTAGTAATTTAGATTAAGTCGTTAAAAAGGAAGCACTTAATTACCTTAAGTACTCCCAAACAAGTAGTTCCACTTACTTTAAATTCAATTTGATACATTACTGTGTAAAAACATTTAAGTTAATTAAAAACTATTGATAGAGTTGACAAAATCGGATATATTCATATCTTATATAATTATTATAAATTTCTGTTCGAAGACCTTTTAATATTTTTTATAATGGATTGTTCAATAATAATAAAATAATATTTAAAGTCATTTAGGAAAACGAGAGATGTTTATGTCTCCAAATATGTCGCTTATTTCAATGTTTTTGTACAGAACGGAAATTTTATATTCTGTATGGTCAATATAGGTTTCGTATTTGTTACTTTTTACTTTTGTAAAAACTAGGAATCCGCCATATTAAGAAATTCTATAAATATTGAAAGTAACGTAACACACTATAAGGAGGGTTTAAAGTAAGTAAATAGGTATTCATTTTTATAAAGTATACAATATTATTAACAATTTTTTTTCTAGATCTAATACATATTATTAACAATTTTCAAAAAACAATTTACAGCTTAAAATTTGGTTTCTCTTAGAAAAAAATCTTTTCTAGGTCTGGTTAAATTTATTTTCTATACAATTAGAACAATCTGATATTATAGTATAATCTCTAAAGGACATACAGCATAAATTGTAGATCTTAGGGAACCCTAAAACATAAGTAATTCATAAAAAAACGATCCATCGTCCGTCTCTACACAACCGTCTTTATCTCGCGTTCGCTTCACCCACTTCCTTTGATATCGAGTCTGCTTACTGCTTACTACTAGTTTATTATACGTAAGCGCGAGTGTCAGACGTGTACTGTGCAGTGTTTATTACATTATATTTAAAGTATATTTATATGTGAAAGTGTCGTGAATGATTCACAATGTCCGCCCTCTTGAAAAACGTTACCAACTGCATCTGGCACGCGTTTGACTCGCTGCAGATCAACCAATATGTACATAAATCCAAATTAAAGGTTTGTTTTTTTATACTTTCTATTTTATTTTCAAGGTTTAATAAATAACCTCGCAAATATTATATTTGCCTTGACGAAGGTCGTGAAATAAAAATTTAATGGACGGAAGGGTTAATAAAATTATCTAACATAATAATTTAACTATTTTTTAGGATATTTTCACGTAAATTTCTATAGGTTTGAATTAGCCTTATCTCATAAAATATAGGTTTTGATTTGTTTCGAGTAAAACATTCATCGTAACAATATCTATATGACAATTTTTAACTAGACTTTATGTCAGAATATTTATAAAAAATGTTAAAAATCTAATTACTAAAACTTCCGTTTTTATGAATTTGCTTAAAAATATTTCTTTTTATGAAACATGGTTACTAAATTTTTATTGTATAAGAATATGATCACGAACACTTAAATTTAAGTGGTTAGACATACAAGGCAATTTGTATGACATCATGCACGATTGCCATTTTTATCAGAATATTTATATAAAAACTGCGAACCAGAGAAGGTATATGATAAACTAAAACAGTAAAGCCTCTAACTAGGTAGATTAATTGGAAAGTTGCGGATTCGTTTCCCGTGGGAACAATAACTTTTTATTTTGTTTTGCCATGATGGAAAGGAAAACATGTGATATACAGACATATGTCAATAGTTTTCAGTGACTATATTATATTTAATACTAGCCTCTAATTAAATAATAACAAAGCCTATATTTTGAGTTAAAATGCACCAATGCAACTGTGACAACCGAATCCAATTTCATGCAATAAATTTTGCGTGAATGCGTGATGTACTTAAAAACATACGCACAGACAATCAGATTAAATAATTTATTTAAAGTAATTGTTTTTCTTATACAGAGATCCAATTTTATTTTAATAATACCAAGAGCCTAAAATCAATCTTGATCTTTTCAATCTGATAAAAGAAATTTTTATAATCAATCATACTACAAAACCAGAACTAATCAGAAACAATGGACCATAAATTAGCATCTCATCTTTATTTAAATATTTAAGAAGCTGGATCATTAGTTGTGTATGAAAAATAACTGAAATAAGGTTCTTTAGTAAAAAGAGATTCTAGTGGTCCTCATTAGCCAAAAAGTTTGGCTCTAAGGATCACTTTTTCTTGTAATTAGGCTCCAAGTTCCTGTTTCCGAGCTTTTCCTAAGTTCCAGTTTGCACATTAAACTTGAACGATTTATTAAAGAAATATTACCAAATAGTCTATAGATTAACTAAGTTTAGATACCTCTAGGGTTTAAACATCGACATTTATTGCAATTCTACCATTTTTTTTTATATTTTTATCTATACTAAACGACTTGTCGTGATTAATTCACGCGCAATAAGTTGATGGTCTTTATTAAAAATACTCAATTCCTTAATAACGAAGATACTGTAATATCGTAAAACCCATACATTTTGTAAAACGTGTAACGTATACTTTTTGATTGTTAGATTGACCAGACTAATTTATGATAAGCAAAACAATTCCTTTCCGTCTAATTCTTGTTTCTTCAATTTTGGTCCTACTATCATTCTCTTCAAGTGTTTTGCTTTAACATCAATATATTCCTCAAAAGTTTTTAATTAAATTTCCTGTAATTTCGGAGTTATCGCAGTGAGTAGTTATATGTAAACATTGTTAGGAATTCCTTGATTTTACTATTTAGTGAAGCAAGTCATGCGGTACAGTATCACGTCTTGTTGAGGCATTGTTTTTACTGTGATTCATGTTTCTTTTATAACTATGAGTATTAGAACTTTGCATATTATATATTTATAGTATGTAAATTCGTAAAGTTTGTATATCATATCATTTTTTAGGGTTCCGTACCTTAAGAGGAAAAAAGGAACCCTTATTATAATTATAAGGTACTTCCCGATGACCTAGCATCGTAAAATTTAGCATGAAGTAAGGTCTCATAGCAAAAGTATAAGATAAAATTAGAAAACTGTAATTTTTTTACATCACTAGAAAATTAACTTTTTTTGACTGTCACGCACTACCCGTTTTCTCAAAAAATCGTAAAGATATCAAGTTGAATTTAATATATAATATTCCTATGTCTAGTTTCTCAAATATATAAAAAGATCAAACTTCTAAGTCAATTTAATAAAAAAATACAGCCGCTTTTATTTCATGTGTCTCTTTCTTTCTTCTTTCTTTCTATGTGTTGTAATTTTTATTTTCGAGAAAAATCAAAATTCCCAGGCTTCGTTGTTTGACCTAGGAACATGATTTTTGGCAAGAAGCAAGATCTTATAGCACTAGTATTGGGATGAATCCGAAAAATGGCAATTTGTTGTTGCGTCACGAAAAAAATGTTCTTTTCTAAATTCAGGTTTTGACGCATTATTTGAAGAAAATGTGGAGTTATCAAGTTGAAATTAATATTTAACATTATCTATAGTATCTTAGATGTGAAAAAAACACTTCGAAGTGAAAGCAATAAAAAATATGGCCATTTATTCTCAAGTAGTTTTTATAGGGAATTCCACATATGCGGACATGAAATAAATCGATCTTTGCGATTATAGTAATATTGCCCCCAATACAGATACATACAAAATATTTTTACTGTTTGAACACTAGGTAACGAGTTTAAATATAACACACATTTATAAAAAAAAATTAAGCTAAAAATTTAAAAACATTAAATGATTTTATTTTCGTTATGAGAGTTTTAATATCCTTCTTTAAAAACTTCCTAGTTTATAATATTAATAGGAAGTAGGATAAGCTTCAATTGATTATTTTTTTATTGCTCAATATAAATATTATTGAAATTACCCACTTAGTGCAAAAACATTTTATCGTCATTAACACACGTGCTTATACGTAAATAAATAAAAAAAATATAAAATATCAAAACAATATGATTATTATAATATCTTGTCAAAATGATATTACAGTAATAATGTTTGTTAAATATTTTCCTCTAAAATCAAAAGTATTTACATAACTAATTTCCTATTCCTCATTTCTAAACAAATTTCCATAAAACTATCAAAATTATCATATATGTATATGGCAACAGTAAATTACTTTTGACACTCACGAATAGTGTAGTTTTCTATCAGTGAAAAAAATTTTTAAATCGGATTTGTAGTTCCTGAGAAACTCTTCAATTTACAAAATGACCACCTTATGGCACTTAAATGGCCATATATTTTTAATTAGAGTATTTATGGCAACACCACATAGCCTATGTTACCCGGAAAGGATGTAGCTTTCTATCGGTAAAAGAATTATCAAAATCAGTACTTTTAAAACAAACAAACATACAAACAATCAAATATTTCCTCTTTATATAATAGTGTAGATAAATAAAGATGACATTTCTATATTAATTTTATAAATGGAGCTTTTCAAAAGTTGAAATGAGATATATTTTTTTATATCTATACATACAGAGGCCCTCACCCGTGAGGGTTTAGAATATAATTGCCCTCTGCCGCTGGGAGAGCATCTCGTAAGAGCTGAGTAACCCAGTACCCCCATTGGTGGTAGGGGAACTGTTTCTCGACTCCGAATTGCGATAGTTGACTCAAATTGCGAGCACCAGCATATGAATCCGGCCGCCATGTATCTCTGGCTCGTTCTGGTCGAGCCGCGTGTGGGCCAGATCTTCTTCCTTCCTCTCCCATCCTATTAATGCTGTGATTCCAGTGAACACCGGGTTCTTGCTTAGGTTCCACTGAATCCGCAGCATTTTTCTCTTTTTCTTCTTCTCCTCGCTCTATCTTCGAGGCGGTGGGCGACGGTTTCCACTTTCCATCAGGTGGAAAGTATCCACTTTTCATCACCGTCTGCTCGTTTATCCCTTATCTATCCTATTATATGAAGAGGAAAGATTTGATTGTTTGTACGTTTGTTGGTTGCGAATTAGGCTCGAAAAGTACTGAACCGATTTTGAAAATTCTTTCACCGATTGAAAGCTACATCCCTTCCGGGAAACATAGGCTATGTGGTGTTGCCATAAATATTTTAAGTCATCCGATTTTAATTTTTTTTAGAGATAGAAAACTACACTTCGTGAGTGACAAATGTGATTTAGTGTTGCTATATACATTTTTTTAATTAATAGAACATGGCCGTTTTGTTGTTACTAATCCGATTTTAAAATTTCTTTCACTGATAGAAGTCTATAGTATTTCCGTCTCTCTTCCTCTTATATACTATCATTCTCTCTCATCCTCTCTCTTTAATATTTATCTTCATCTCTGTTCAAAATGGTCAGTCTCTGTTCGGTTTCTTTCTTTCGATAATCTCTCTCTCACTCCAACTCCAACTCCAATTTTTCTTCTAAAAACTATACTTTCTATCATTTTTCTTTTAACTTAACTTTTTCTCACTCTCTCTCTTTTTGTAAATAATGAAAAACTACAAAATTACAGAAAGACAAATTGAGGACATCAATTATAATATTTAAACCCAGAGCGAACCGAAGGCAGGCCGCTCGTCTATTATAAAAATAAAATAATTCTTTGTGCACTCTGCTTAACCGCAAATTATTATTATGAAACGAAAAATAATAATAAAAAACTAGTTTCTTAAAGTACGAATAACATAGGCGTAGTTAAACTCTTCCTTCTAATAAAAAGCTTGAGTTAGCGTGACAGACAGTTGTTAATGTTTATGGAGTTGGCTCGCCTTCCATTAAAAATATACCAATTTCGTAGACGACTACTCTGTCTAGTTGAACTTGGCTTTATACTTTCCAGCACAATAAATTTTTTTCTTAAGCGCTTATTATGATAAAAAGTTTTTTCCCAGCTATTTAATACTCTTAATAATTCAATCATGGAATTTTAAGTCTCCCGAATAAATCTCTAACGCTTTTTCCAAGAAAGTACACCAAAAACTTCTAAAAATCTAATTTCGAGGAAGATGCAAATAATTTGAGCAATAGAAATTATTTGTAATAGAATCAAACATACTCGAGTATGTTAGAGATATAGAAGAACTGAAATGCTTTGTTTTCAACAAGGTCAATATTTTTTTACTTCTAGATAATTTAAATTTATAATGAAGGTTGAGGTTTGAAAGAGACGAGGTAATATTTTCAACTTTTCGAATTTTGATATAAAATGTGATTAAGTACATCTACTTAATAAAGAGAAATCTATCTACGCAAATTGTAGCCGAACTGCGAAACACGGCTATAATATATAGTATTTAGTAACATAAGGAAGGTGTTACCAACAAAAATATTTCCTTTAAAGGAATTTTATTGAAGGAGGGATGTTTCCGCCTTCCCTTAACCTTCCGAGGCGCCGGTCAGACGGGCGACGCGCAGCCGGAAGATACAATATCTAGTGCCTGTAATCATTCTGTTTATAGCCTTATTCCTTTATTTTGCTATAAAACTTCGTATTTTAGGGGTCAATGAAATAAAAATTACAAGTTTTACCGAAAAATTCCACTATCCACCTCCTGACTATATCTGATCAGTTCCATGATACGAAATTGTTGTACAGCAGAAAAGTTAGTAAAGAACATTAACAAACTGGATATATTTAAACATATAAGACAAAATTTGAAGAAGGTGTAGAGTTCGAATCGGGATTTTTATATGTCTAAGCAAAACCCAAGTTATGAAAGTTAAATAGAAGGACGAATCGCTTCTGGTAAAGGTATTAGTGCCTTGCGCTTCGCTTAGCTCGTCTTCATTTTCCAATATTAATATTAGTAATATTTTTATTAGATAATGGTTTAAGATTTCTTTATTTCTCAAAAGAATAGGTACAGCATTCACTTAAAGAGAAGCAACTTACTTTCTATTATGTAAACATACAATCACAAGCGAGTGTACGGAAAATATCACATCTTTATTATTTTAGTGTTAGTAAATAATATAGGGTAGAACTAAATTATTTTTATCAAACAAATAACAAAAATGAATAGTTATTAATAGTTTAAAAAATACAATAAATTAGCGGGTAGGTAAGAGTAGTTCGGACCCTATTCCATCTCGCTTTCCATGAAATCGTTATGAAGATTGTAAACAAATATTAGTTGCTATCAGAAAATTATTCACCTATTTATTTTAAATCTGTGAATTGTTTAAACATTGATTGGATAATATGTAGATTTTTATAGTAAAATGTCTGCAATATATTTTATGATTCTATTTTATTTATTTTGGTGATTGTTGTGTATTTGTATATATATGTAATATTACATTGTTAATAGCGTGAACATATTCGCTTTTCGAGACTGATTGCTAGACTACTTATCGAAGCGAGGCCCCAATATAAATTACAAAATAGTTATCGACCCACTTTTAATAATTAGACTATAACAAAAATATTTAATGGTTCTCTCCATTAGTCGACCGCTCATCATGCCTTATCTATTCTACGAATTTCAATGACACTACCAACACTAATTCAGTAAATATACACTAATAAATTATGTGTTACAACAATGTCATATTTTACTCACAAAGTTAGCTGTTTGTTTACATATATTCCATAGCAAAATTGATATACAGGATTCAAATTATTGATTTACTTTATACACTTATATGATAGTAGTATAGAAGTCGCTTCTCGCGTTTTATTTCTGTCTGTTTACTAACCAGGTATTTATTAAACTGCGCAACTGAAAAGATATTGATTCTGATTAGAATAATGGAGTAATGGATTAAAAAGTTTCAAAACTTCAATCTACTAACAAAAGCCTTAGAACATAAAATGTACTTTTTATATAAAATAGCGAGGGATCTTTAAAATTTCCATAAAACACCATCTCAGGTTATGAGTAATACTAGCAATTTAGGATAACCTGCTGACGATCACCGTGATTCATAAAAGTATAGTATCTTAAACTAGCTAAAGAAATTATTTAAATACATTAAGTACTCATATCTTAACCTAATAGTGGGTTGAGATAATGATGAATCAAATTATTGCCATGTCAAAAATTCATGCAGG